>CM052436.1:14622039-14726528 GCA_028533085.1 Varecia variegata
CCGCAAGTGTGCTTTCTATCTCAGTAGTTCCTTTGGAGGTCCAGCAACAGGGTCATTTAAAAAAAGTTCCATAGTCAGCTTTGTTCTGAGAATGCTAATCTAGAACAACCTTACATAGTCAGTAACTCCCCTTTAAACCTTAACAAACACTCTCCTCAGAGCCATGTCTATATCCTCAAGGACAAAGGACATGTTGATTTATCTTCCTTTTCACCCTCTTCAGTAGGAGGTGAGGTGCAGCCAGAGCTGGGAGCGCTGTCTCCTCTTTATTATTATAAAATTATCTGCAACCCTCAAGGCCCCTTTTAAGTCTCCTCACCTCTAGGGAGTTTTCCTAAGAATGCTCTAGGTAACATTCCAGACTATTCACAGAACTTTCGTCTCTAATCTATGTTGATAAAATTAAAGCATTTTATGATTTATCATATTTGGTGGCTTTTGTGACACTATTCTCTTCTCTGATGCTCCTTCCCTGTGTCCTCTCCCTCGGATTGGCCATTAATTTTTAGCATGTTATAGAGGGATGAGGATTCCATGGTGATAAAGGTTTGAGAAACATTTGGTTAACACGTTAAACAAAGTTCCCTATTGTAAGGACTTACTAGAGTCTTTAGCATGCTAAGGAGCATTGTGACTCTCCAGAGAGGAATATAATGTAGAGCATGAAACACTGCAGTAGAATAAGAGAGAAAAAGTCCAAAGGGAAACCATGGAGGAGATTGAGAAGAGGCAATCAGAGGAGTAAGAGAAACTAGGACTAAATAGTGTCATGGAAATCAAGGATGGGCCAACTTTCAAGGAGGAAGTGTCAACAATGTTTGATGTTCCAGAGAGGTCAAACAAGGTTTTGACTGAAAGTAAGCTGTCGATTTAGGAACTAGTAAATTATTGGTGATACAATTTCAATGGCATAGGAAAGGGGCAGTTTGCAGTGGGCTGAATGGTCAGTAAGAAAACGAAGATAAATACAGATCACTGTTTCAAGAGGTTTGGCTGGTGGGTTTTTCCCCCACATAAAATGTAGAGACTTGAGCATGTTTAGAGCCTGTGATGAGAGAGCCAATAATGAAGATAAGTGGACGACACATAAGAGAGGAGATCACAGCTGAAGCAAAGGACCCAAGGAGACTGAAGAGTACAGCTGAGAAATGAGCATCGGATAGGAGGCACTCCTTGAGTTAGTCTGTTTTCTGTTGCTTATAACAGAATACCTGGAACTGGGTCATTTACTTAAAAAAAGGAATTTGTTTCTTACAGATGGGCATGCTGAGAAGTCCAAGGTTGAGGGCCGCATCTAGTGAGGGCCTTCTTGCTGGTGGGAACTCTTTGCAGAGTCCCAAGCAGCACAGGGCATCAGCTGGCAAGGGGGCTAGCTCAGACCTCTCTTCCTATTCTTACAAGCCACCAGTTCCCCTCCCATGATAACCCATTAATCTATTAATCCATGAATGGATTAATCCACTAATGAGGGCAGAGCCCTCATGACCCAATCATTTCTTAAAGGCCCCACCTCTCAACACTGCCACATTAGGGATTACAGTTCAACATGAGTTTTGGAGGGGACAAATATTCAAATCATAACATCCCCTTCCTCTGCTTCAGGAGGGGAATTGCTAAGGATGAATATAGATGTAGACAAGTTTGCAATATCTCCTCCTCACTCTTCCGTGAGTTGGAGTCTTAAAATACAGTCTGATCATATTTCGAGTCCTTCAGAGGCTTCCCCTTGCCCTCAGGATGAATTCCAAAGTCCTTCAAAGGGCCTTTCAGAACTAGCTCCTGACTTCCAGCCTCCTCTTTGATCAGTGCCCCCAACAAACCCTGTGTTGAAGGAAACCACCGTGGGGCTCGCAGTCACTCAAGCTCTTTGCATTCTCCATTCTCTCGGCCCCGAATCCCTTCCCTCCTAGCCTCCCCTGCCAAATGGTTAACTTCTATGTGTCATTCTGCACCCCACTCAAATGTCCAGAAAGGTAAAGTCTCCTCCGGCCCCTTCCGTCCTCCTACACATAGTCATAGACATAGTCATCCTTCCTCTCCCTGAGGTAGTACATTTTATAAGCCTTTTTTCTTTTTAACTACAACAATCTTTTATATGTATAATCTTTCCATTGGATAGTGTTAGGAACATCATGATGTTAGGGACTATTCGATACAAGTTTGTACCTACATCATGCTTAACCCACAATAGGAGATAATGAAATGTTTGTTGTAAACAGAAGTGGACATGTTTTGTTTTCAAATCAAATGTACATACTTCTTATGCTATATAGACTATATTTACATATAATACAAAATATATTTAAAATATAGCATAGACCATATATTTTTAATCTATTGCAACAACTGGCCTACCAAACCCACAAATAATACTAGTGGAATTAAAATTAAGTATTAAGCTTTATCTATAATTTAACATTTCTTTGATAATGTTAAAGGTTTATAGCCTCTTTGCACAAAAAATCTGTAAGTAATTTTGACACTGAATAATTCAAAACTATCTTCACCTTAACTACATATAAAAGGTAAAAATACTTAAAAGATATTTTAGTGAAACACACTGACACCCACATATACCCACAGTTATTCTGCAATGTGTTCTACAGAGGAATTATTTTTAACATTTTTCTCATTTAATTTTTTTCTCTGGTATCAGCTAAAAATGAACCTTGGAAAGGGAAAAATTGGTTCCCTAAAACTAGAGTATACTATACATTTCCTGTCTTTAATTGCCACAAACCTAATAACTTAGTACAGTGATGAAATATATGTAATTTACATTCATTTATTTCAATTAATTGGTTCTTAACATTGTCAGAATCTCTTTTTATAACAAATTTTGATGTTTCCTTTATTATCCTGAAACAAAATTTATAAATAATATAACATTACATACACATACATATACCATATATATGTATATAACATTTATATATATGTAAAATATGGAAAATATTTTTTTAATGTTAAAGAGAAATAAAAGGCACCCACTGTGGGGCTCCCAGTCAACAAACATTGTTTGCTTAAAACAAAAGAAAATAATATATATTCATATATATATTTTTAAGTTATATACATTTATTTTTCCAAACTTTATTGAATACTAATGCACATATAGAGACGAAAAGACAATTATTACTTACAGTTAAAATAGGAGATATGAACACAAACAACAACAATTAAAAGCAAGAGTGGAATAATAAAAGAATTGTAGTTTATTTTTTTTTCCAAAATGTTAAGGGAGTACAAATGTCTTTGCTACATGGATACCTTTTATAATGCTTAAAGTTGGGGCTTTTAGTGTGCCCACCACCCAAATAGTGTTCATTGTACCCGATAGGTAGGTTTTTACCCCTCCCCTTCTCCCCTCCCTACTTTCTCGATTTCCTATGTCCCTTACATCTCTGTACCTATGCATGCCCATTGATTAGCTCCCAATTATTAGAGAGTACATGTGTTTGTTTTTCCTTTCCTGAGATACTTCACTTAGGATAATGGTCTCCAACTCCATCCAGGTTGCTGCAAAAGACATTATTTCATTCCTCTTTATGGCTGAGTAGTACTCCATGGTATATATGCACCACATTTTGTTAATCCACTCATGACTTGATGGGCACAATTGTGAATTGTGCTGTAATAAACATTCTAGTGCAGGTGTTTATTTACATTTATAAATGCTTATGCAAGAGTATACCAGAAGACTCAATAAAGAAGTCAGATATTAGCCTACAATTATAATGTTAGACTGGATTTAAACAAGATCTGAAACCATTCCAAAAAGTATGAGACTATAAAGGACAGGGTCACTGTGAATAGAAATTTATAGCTATATGAGAAGACTGTGCAAAAAATATTTGTGTTTATAAGTAAAATAGCACAAGTTACAGTATAGGCTCTGATAATTATAAAGTTTTCACTTTGGAGAGTCATAAATGATGAAGGGGCAGGGACCCAGGAAAAATCCTTATTTTGCAAAATTGTCTGGCACCTTTCAAGCTATTTAACAGTCCTGGTCCCTGCCCAGTAAATGGACAGCAACCACATCATTGTGACAATCGAATAGGTCCCAAAATATTCCACCACAGCCCCCTGAGGCAGTAACCCCTTCTTGTTGATAGCTCCTGATTTAATTCCCTGAACACACTTTCAGATAATAGAAACTTGAAATTTTTGTTTTATAAACTGAGAGTTTATCCTACTTATACCGCTAATGTAACATGACCATAAAGTTAATTTTTTAAAAGTAAAACTTATTATCTACATTATGTTCCATTGCTCAAACTTGCTATCACAACAAAACTAGAAAAGAGGTATGAGGGAGGACGCAGGATTTATTCAAGAGACACAGGATTTATTCAAAACCTTTTTTGTACAGTTCAAGGTTTTTCAACTCTGTTATTTTTTATCTGAACTCTCCAGACTTTTAATTATTCACTGCTCCAAATCTAAGCCCAATATAAATCTTCCTATTCACAATATGCTATATTTCAAAGAGTCACACTCTCAGCTAAGAAAATTTAACTAATTTTGATGCACTTAACTGGGATAATTATTGTTTCAAGTCTTCTTTTCTGTTAAGAATAGTATGTCTAAAAATATTTAATGTTCTTTTTTCAGGCATATACTAACACATTTTTAAAAGATCTTAAAGCTTTTTGATCCAAATCTTTAATAAAAATCTTTGAAAAGGCAAACATACCATGAAATCATAACCCAGTTTTCTCCACTTTAAAAGATAAACCAGAGAGATTCATATTAATTAAATTATAAGTGCCTAAATGCTAATTAGAAATCCTGGACTCTTTCAACATTTTGAAAGAGTCCCAGATGTTTTCTGATTGATCCTGTTCCCATAGAAACTAAAGTTGGAAAGTAGTAAAAGACAAAAGAAATTACAAAATGGTACCAAAGAAATGAACTAAAAGTATTATTCTTTATTTTAAAAGAAAGGAAAAACACAAACTTGTGTCCTGTCATCAGATAGCACACAGCAATTTAAAAATAACACATACAAAATTTAGGAAATGCACGATATTTAATAATATTTACCTTTGCTTAAGACAATATTAATATTTTTCTTTTAATATTAACTTTTAGGAAAAAAAGGCCAGAAAATTATAGAGACCTTTTTCTATTTTCTTTTAAATGATCTGTGATGCTGTTAGGGGAACTAAATTGGATAATAAATCCCTCACAATATTGGACATGGCTCAAGTTCAGATATTTTTCTCATTTTCTTAAATAATATTTTCAGATCATGAAATATTTATTACAGGTTTATTTCAGGTTAATATTGCTTTAAATTCAATTTGAGTTGTGAATGTAGAAGGCATTTATATGTTAAGACACAGCCACATCCCAATTACACTAAATGTCAAAATGTATTTTAATGACACATTAAGATACATAACCCATTAACCACACTCTAAACACCAGTACTCAAATTATTTTCTTATTATGACAGAAAAAATTAGTTATCCTTGCAGTGCCCCTGTGGGCTAAACATGATGATTCTAAATATAGATGTAAAAAGACAGAAACTCCCTCTCCCCTCTCCTCATGACTTTATATTGCCAAAGTGAAAGAGCCAGAAAACAACACTTTAGTTTCTCCTAAAACCTCCTCATCCTTCTACCATTGCTTAGACTTTCAAGTGGATTCTTAGTATCCTTGTTTCCCAGATAGAAAAGAATGTGGGATTTGGAGTCAGCAGCTGTACTTAAAGTCCTGCTTTAGTACAGCCCTAAAAATATTCTCCGCCTCTGTGTTTCTCATTTATGAAACTCTGATAAAAATACTTGTGTGTACCTCACAGGGATGTTAACATGAGAATTAGGTAAAATAATCCCTGTGCAAGAATTTTGTTGATTATAAACATCCATTCAAATGCTGATTTTGTTTTTTCTTTACTTTATAATCCTTCAGGTTACTCATGCTTCACTCTGATCTTTTCCTTTCAATCTTTCTGACCTCTAGATAACAATTGACTTTGCAAAATTCCTCCTGGGCTGCCATGATACTGGTTCTGTCGTTTGTCTATTATTTCTCTGGGTACTTTTTCCATCATTGTCTCTACTTTTTTGCATTCTTTAAGCAAGCACATTCTCCAGAGTTCAGTCTTTTGCCCTCTACTTATCTTCTCTGTGCTCTCTCTCAGAGTGTTTCTACATTTCTGTTTTCTTTTTTTTTGTTTGTTTTTTTTTTTTTTTTTTGAGACAGAGTCTCACTTTGTTGCCCGGGCTAGAGTGAGTGCCATGGCGTCAGCCTAGCTCACAGCAACCTCAAACTCCTGGGCTTAAGCGATCCTTCTGCCTCAGCCTCCCGAGTAGCTGGGACTACAGGCATGTGCCACCATGCCCGGCTAATTTTTTTTCTCTATATATTTTTAGCTGGCCAGATAATTTCTTTCTATTTTTAGTAGAGACGGGGTCTCGCTCTTGCTCAGGCTGGTCTCGAACTCCTGAGCTCAAACAATCCGCCCGCCTCGGCCTCCCAAGTGCTAGGATTACAGGCGTGAGCCACCGCGCCCGGCCTACATTTCTGTTTTCATTTACCACTTGAATACAGGGGAAAGAAATGGATAATCTACACTTCTCATCCACTCTCCAATGGTCTATAGAGACATTTTTAGCTAGATATTTTGGTGCTTCCTGAAATATAAAAAATAACCATTCCTTCTCTATTAAATATCATGATTTCTCTGGTTCTACAGGTTTTACAACTTTGGAATTATTGTTTTGATTTCTTTATTGTCCCCCATATTTAATCAATCACTAAATCTTACCAATTTCTATTTTCAATGTCTTCTGATTTTTTTTTTTTTTTTTTGAGACAGAGTCTCACTCTGTTGCCCGGGCTAGAGTGAGTGCCGTGGCATCAGCCTAGCTCACAGCAACCTCAAACCCCTGGGCTTAAGCGATCCTACTGCCTCAGCCTCCCGAGTAGCTGGGACTACAGGCATGTGCCACCATGCCCGGCTAATTTTTTCTATATATATATTTTAGATGGCCAGATAATTTGTTTCTATTTTTAGTAGAGACGGGGTCTCGCTCTTGCTCAGGCTGGTCTCGAACTCCTGACCTCGAGCGATCCACCCGCCTCGGCCTCCCAGAGTGCTAGGATTACAGGCGTGAGCCACCTCGCCCAGCCTATTTTCAATGTCTTCTGGATTTAACTTTTTCTGAAAAATACTGACAGCTGCCACTTTAATCCTGGATCCCATTACCGAATACTGACCTACAGTTACCTTTTTCCTCCCAAGTCTATCCTGTATGTAAGGGTCAAAATGATTATTTACCCCTATTACTATTTTTTGATATATTGCTTCACTCTTTAAAACCTCCAACAACTTCTTGTTGCCTTTGAAGCAAATAGAAACTTTATAGCATAACATACAATCAAGTCCCAGAATACCACGACATTTTTGGAGCCCATTTCTTGCTTCCTTCCAAAACAGACTCTGGCAGTTTAGAATTTTAAAACATTGTCTCAACTACATATAAAATTTTATCATCAAGGCTAACATATGGTACATTTTTTTCCATACAAAAACATAAAATGTTAAATTATAAGAAACACTAATCATCATTACATTAAACCCTCTTCTTTTACAAATAAGGAAAAGAAGACCCAAATAAAATAAAGTAGCTTTTCTAAAGCCATATGATTACTAAGGGCAGAATTGACTCAATCTAGTTCTTTGGAACACTAGCTTCATTTTATTTATATGATACTTTTTGCTTCTTTGTGAACAAATTTGATATTTGTGGCTAAGGCATAAGGAGGTTCTTTGAACATCCAGTAGAGACATTTCATATGGGCATTCAACTTATGAATTCAACATAGTACCACTGGCAGATGTATATTAGAAATATAATTTATAAAATTAATCAGTTTAAAAAGTGAAGGTGATTCTGCCCATCATCCCTGTCAATATGAATCTGCCCTTGACTTACCATGTCAGAGAAGATGTGAATAATATCCTTTCAGGTAAAAGATGAGAGTATATTGCCCTCTGAAAAGAAACATTTGTATTCAACACAAGTATTGGTAAGATGACTCGCTCTACAAAAGAAGTGTTTGAATAGCTCACTTTCAAAATTTTTTGTCTTTTTATTTTCTAACAATTAGAAATAAATTTCCTCAAACATTCTAGCCCATGTAATGAAAAAGACCGGTTTTGATTGGTTTCATTATTACTCAGCAGATTTTGGTATCTCATGGCTAAATTGTTGAACATATATATATACACATATGTGTGTGTATATATATATATATATATACATAAATATAATAGTATAAGCAAGAAAGATATGACTGTTCAAATCATTAGGGCTCTGAATTTATATCTTATTAGAGGGCTGTGATGCAACCTTGCTTCCGCTCTACACCCAAGAAGCAATGAAATGGGAAGTGAAGTGAAGTGAAACTTCTTCCTCTATTAACATCTACATTTCTTTGCTCATGAATTCATTGTGTATTTGGGGAAAGTGTTATTCAGCTTGTAAATAGCTTCTGACACAAATGACTACAATGACAGTGTGCATATGCTGCAGGACACAGGCTCTAGGCTGCTTCTAACTTGGCAGCTAAATGCCTCTACTTCTTCCATTCTTTTCCCATAATCAGCATCTTCTCTTGAGAATCCTTAGATAGGCTTCAGGTTAAAGGAACTATGAGAAATCAAACCATATAAAGAACCCATAGGAAACTTGATTATCAAGTTATTAATGACAAGGATTTGAACATTAAATGTATGTTTTAGAAAGCATGAGCAATGTTGAAATGTGCTTGAGTTGATACATCAAACGCTGCAGGGATTCTCTTTTGTTGTTTAGAAGAGCCAGAGGGTTGACAACAAGGGCTTGATGGAACCAGTCTCCATTAAACAAATGCAAGGGGAAAATTTTTAATTTTTAGGAATTTAATCAACTCTCTTTTTTATGTTCACCTTTTTTTGTGATCTGTCTGTGAATGTGACATGCACTCATCTGATAAGTATTTTTACATTTTAGAGAATAAAATATTAAAGTCCCTTTATATGCACTGAAAAGTCCATGCTACATCATGAAAAAAAAAAAAAAGGAGCTGTTAATACAATGGACTTAGTTGCATAACCCAGGACCTTGGAGATCTAATTAATGACAGGGCTGCATTTCTTTTTTTTTTTTTTCTAAAGGCATTTTATTTTTTTACCTGTTAGTGTGAAATAGGCTAAATAGATTTTGAAAGGGGCTATTCAAACAGAATTTTGATTTCTTATACTGTCCATCCCAGTTAAGGCGTAGAATTTAGGAGAGCCAATGTTTCAGATATTTCAAGTACACTCACTTTGGTCTATTTATTAATATTTTCTCTTTAAACCAGTAGACTAAAAGGTAGAGTGACCAAGAAAGCCCAGAGGAATGCAGAAAAGAAATATTAGAATCTTAGTATATTTATCACATTCTTCTCTTTTTTGTTTTATGGGTTTAAATAATTTTCCATTGAGAAAATTTTCAAATATACACAAAAATAGAACAAACCATAAACCTCATATATTCATCATCCAGATTTGACAGTTATAAAGATTTTTGTCACATTTACTTTATCTATGCTTATAACTGTTGAGGAATTTAAAATTTTTAAAATTTAAAAAATTTTATACATAAAATAATTTTCTCTTTAGTACTTTAGTTGGCAACACTAAAGATGACGACATATAGCTATGACATCTTTAGAACAATTAACAAAATTAATAATAATTCCTTGGTATAATCTAAGATCCAGCCATTTCAAATCTCCCTGATGTCTCATTGGAATCATGTCCGAACCTTACATTTGCTTCTTAGGCCTTTTGTCTTTTTTTTTAATCTAGCACTAACCTGCCCTTTCCTCTCTCCACTGTTTATTTTCACCTTTCATGCCACTGACTTGTTGCAGAAACCTGGTCAATTATTCCGTAGAATAACCCACTTTCTGAGTTTGTCCGTGTGCTCCTTTGTAGTGCCATTTAATCTGTGCCTCTATCCTCCTACTAAATGGAAGTTAGCTTCGCCAGAGGCTTGACTTAAGTGAAGGTCATTTTCTTTCCTTTTCTCTTCTTTGAAGGGATAGGCAAGAACAATACATAGGGAGTGTGATGTGCTTCCTATTGTATCACACAGTGCTTGGTTGTCCTACTTTCAATGATCCTAAGATAAATCAGTGTTTCAAGTGATAACGGATTGATCCTTTCATTGTAAAATTTCCATCAACATTGTGTCTAGTGTTTTACCCATTAATAATTATATCCTGAATTAATTGCATGTTGTAAGATGATCATTAGGTTCTATTATTTTTTCTATTATCTATTATCTTTGCACATTTATTGGCTTGAATTCTATGAAGAAGAAAGTTTCCTTATTAATTAAGGCTATGTGGTTACACATACATTCATAAAAGAAAGCAGGATAAGAACTTAATTCTTTATTTTGATTGCTAAATGTCAGAGTTAGAGGTAATTAACCTAGTTAATTCTTTTTTTTTTTTTTTTTTTTTTTGAGACAGAGTCTCACTCTGTTGCCCAGGCTAGAGTGCCGTGGTGTCAGCCTAGCTCACAGCAACCTCAAACTCCCAGGCTCAATCAATCCTCCTGTCTCAGCCTCCCAAGTAGCTGGGACTACAGGCATGCACCACCATGCCCGGCTAATTTTTTCTATATATATTTTTAGTTGTCCATATAATTTCTTTCTACTTTTAGTAGAGACAGGGTCTCGCTCTTGCTCAGGCTGGTCTCGAACTCCTGAGCTCAAACGATCCACCAGCCTTGGCCTCCCAGAGTGCTAGGATTACAGGCGTGAGCCACCATCCCCGGCCTGTCCTGGGGTTTTTATTACTAAAAAGTTACATAATTTTTTGAAGCTACAAAATAAATAAATAAACACTAAACTCCAGATTACTTAATTCTATTTAACTAATTGTTAAATTAACCACTGTGTGCCAGGCAATGCTCTTGGTGCTAGGGATACAAAGATGTACTGTCTCTTCCCTCAACAAACTCACAATCCAGAGAGACGTACCTGGAAAAATCATCACAGTGTAGCCAAGTGAGTGACATAAGAGAACCAAGAATATGCCAAAAGCACTGGACTATAATACAGTAGACTTCAGCTTTGAGAAATGGATGAGTTGAAAAGGCGTAAGAGAAGATGTAAGGAATTTTGAAGTTAGACCTTCAGGAAGAAATTGTATTTGGCCACATGGAGAACATTACAACAATAGCAATAACAACAGAGAAGAATGGAGGTTGGGAAGAACTATTGTATTTAGGTAAAATGACATAGATGTTCACTCACTTACACACACACACACACACACACACACACAGCGTACAAAAGGGCCTAGCTCATTCTGGGACCAAAAGCATCATATGGGCTAAGCACAATGATCTCATGGTTCTAATATGCTTATATAAAATTTTAATATTTTTATGACATAGATGATTATGTGTTTATATTATTGGACAAATAGACACTTGAGTTATTGTTTATTCCATTGTGTCAGTTCTGCCTCTGATTAGAATACATTCTTATTTGAAAGTGCCTCTAGAGCATTTTTTAAAACAAACACCATTCTCCTTTTTCAAATTTAGCACTTTCCCATTAGTTCCACATGTTCCCTTTTTATTTGTGGTCATTGCTTTTCTTTGGTCTCCTTTAAAAATAGCACCCATTTGCACTTGTCTGTGAATCTTAGCTGCTGCTAGAGTCTCTGTCCTCTCTGCGTTTGGCACATATGTTCTTCTCCTTCAGACTTTTTAATTGGATCTGGCTTGGAAGTTTTCCCATTCCAGAATTGTTCACTGGTTTGAAAGTTTATTTCCATTTTGTTAATCACTTTGTTTCACTGTTTTTGGTGATTCTAGTTAGAAGGTAGCTCCCACTGCATTTTGGCACAACAGTTTTAAATGCTTCTATAAGATGTTATCATGAGTCCTGCTGTGAGATCTAGCTCTGGGTTGTGGCTTCATTACTAACAAAAATATACTGATTTTTTGTAGGAAGCCACAGCACAGTATATATAATATGATTTGCTGGAAGGTGCAGAATAGTAAGCATAATAAATTTTGATTTTTACTTTTAAAGAAACTATATAGGTATGCTCATATATGCTGGAACTATTTCTTTGCCAGTTTTCTTGAACTATATGTAAGAAACTTAAGAGTGGGTTTCCTGTGAGGCATAGGAGTTAAAAGGGCTTGAAAGGAGACTTACTTTGCATTTTATAAGCTTTCTGCGCTATTTGAATTTACCCTATGCATATATTATTTTCAAATGTATAGTAAATGTGTTTAATAATTATTTATTTTTATCTTTGGTTTTGTCCATAGTAAAGTATTTAGCAAGTTTCACAGTGTGAAGAAAGTTAAGACTAAAAACAGCGGGTGACTGCTTTGACAAAATGAGAGCAAGCAAACTGGAAAAACTGAGCATAAAGGAACAGACAGGGTTATCTTATTTCTACAAAGATAAAGACAAATCTGTTCCAAGTTGTCCCTGTGGAAAATTTTGACAATCAAAACAAAACAGAAAATCCAACAAAACAAATAAAAACTTGATGCTAAGGATATAAGAGAGAGAAAAGCAAGACTCTCTAGTAAAGAATCAAAATTCCTGTTTGTTAAGCTCACAAGGATTCTTGCTTAGGACTTTTTGAGCCAAGACAGTGGACAGTTAAGAGTGTAGCCCTTGAAATACTTTCACAGGACTAGGTCCAGTACACAGTTCTTGGCGTCTTTGCTCATAAAATGTCAGAACAATTCAAACTGGAGAACATTTCCTGCCCACTCACTGGCCTCAAGATTCAAAGAGTAGGGTTTTGTGGTCCTGCCAGCACGCATTCATTTAAGCACACACATTCATATTCTCTCTCCCTTTCTCTCTCTCTCTCATGCATGCATGCATTAGGAACATAGAAGGCCACTCTCGTGCCCATCAAATCAAATCAAATAACCCTCCTAAGGGTGGCAACTCAGGGAAACTCTGGAAACACTTTAAAACAATACTGAATCTTTCCCAAGGGTGGGAAAGAGAGAAATATTGATAGAAGATAAATAGTAACCCAAAGAGCTACTGTTTCATGTTTATATACTGGGAGCTGAAGAGAAAATTGAAAACGTGGCACACATGGTTAAAAAAAAGTCCTCCAAAACCAAAGAGCTCTGATTAGATTTAATTAACTGCATTTCAAGACAGTCATGCACCGCATAATGACATTCTAGTCAATGACAGACGGCATATACGATGGTGGTCCCATAAGATTATAATGGAGCTGAAAAATTCGTATTGCCTAGTGATGTCATAGCACAATTATTAATACCTTTTTAAAAAAATAATTTAGTAAAACCTAAGTGTACAGTGTTTATAAAGTCTATAGGAGTGTACAGTAATGTCCTAGGCCTTCACGTTCACTTGCCACTTCCGCACTGACTCACCCAGAGCAACTTCCAAGCCTGCAATCTCCATTCATGGTAAGTGCGTTATACAAGGGTATCATTTTTTAATCTTTTATGCTATATTGTTATTGTATCTTTTCAAAGTTTGTGTATGTTTAGGTATACAAATTCTTACCATTGTGTTACAATTGCCTACACTATTCAGTACAGTCCCATGCTGTACAGGTTCATAGCCCAGGTACAGTAGGCTATACCATATAGCCTAGGTGTGTAGCAGGCTGTACCTACTAGGTTTGTGTAAGTATAACTTTATGATGGCACAACAATGAAATCGCCTAATGACACATTTCTCAAAATGCACGCCCATTGTTCATTAAGTGATACATAACTATATAAGACAATTCTTTGTGGTGATATGTATATATCTAATTATGTGTGTGTGTATGTTTCAATAAACTATATAAAAGAAAACTAAATAAAAGAAATAAACTGTATAATTGCCTGGACCACTCCAATAGCACCTAACTGGTCTTCCCACTTCAACTCTCTAGCACCCCAACTCTTCCATTCTCCATATCCAACCAATGTGTTCTCTTGAAATGCAAATCTGACTGATACTCTGTGATAAAACCCTTCCATGGCTTCTCCAGTTTTTCTAAGTGTGCTATACATGTCAACACATTTAATTCTTCCCAAAATTCTATGGGGTCAGCACTATTCTGGGGATTATCACCATTACAGATAAGTAAAGTGATATACACAGAAATTAAGTAACTTGTACAAGGTCACACAGCCAGTAATAGCACAGAGTTCAGCATCAGAGTACATGTTCTTTACCACTACACTATGCAATTTGAAATACAACTCACAAAAAATACACCTTTATATTGAATTATATGAATTACATATATATATTATGTATATGAATTATAATTTAAAGGTAAAAGTTATCATTGCTCCATAGGATCTAGAATATTCTTGGCCAAAACAAGGATTATACTGCTGTTGTGCATACCCTAATTTTGGTTGGCATGGTAGGCAGAATAATGGCCCCCCCCAAAGATGTCCACATCCTACTCCTCAGAACCTATAAATATGCTACTTTACATGGTAAATGGGAATTAAAGTTCTAACAGCTGACCTTGAAATGGGTAGAGTAGCCTGAATTACCCAGGTGGGCCCAATGTAATTACAAGGGTCCTGATAGGAGGCAGAAGAGAGAGAACTGAAGAGATGAGAGCCTGGCATCACTGGCTTAGGAGCTAGGGGCGTGGAGCCATGGGTGGGCGGCCTCTAGAAGCTGGAAAAGGCAGGGAAACAGATTCTCCCTTAGAACCTCTGGAAGGAATGCTCGGCTGATACCCTGATTTTAACCCAGTGAGACCTATTTCACATTTCCGACCTCCAGAACTTTAAGATAATAAATTTGTGTCGAATTGTTTTTTCTGCAGCAATAGGAAACTAATGCAGTTGGGTTGTTTTTCTGAGTTCTAGCTTTGTTAACAGTAACACCATCCAAGAAAACAGCATCCAGTTTTAAGTTTTCTCCTTCTGCTTTTGCTAAAGAAAGTAGTTGACTCAGGTTCTGATCCCCCTTTTCCAGCCTCACCCTCATCTTCTCAGAACATTAACCTGGCAAGAGAGGTTTACTGGAGTATTGACTCAGCAGTACTACCGCTATATTTCTATGGGATGGGAAAAAATGTTATTGTAAATAATGGCCTTTATAGCTTTCTGGTGGTCTGACTTCAACAAACACAACAGCTCTTGTTTCCCTCTAATATGTCTCCACCAAAAAGGCCCATAGGAGGAAACCAACACAATGGAAACCATGGTGGTGAACATCTGTAAGCTCCCATGGGCTCCTCTCATTGAACTACTCACGTGGAAGGATAAATGAGTGTTCTCCATCATAGGGAATTCACTGTGCTCATTAGGCTGAAGTTTTTGTTTTTGACTTTATCCTGTTTTAATGTCACTTCTGTCACAGTCTTGAAATAGTTGTCAAGTGCCCCCACCAACCCAATTTGACCTTTCTGTCCATCAGATAATTGAGACCATGTCAGGATGGAAGTTCTCTCCAGCAAATTGACTATGATGCTTGGTTCTTAACAATGATTACAGAAGGAAGAATTTTCCTAGCATTGGTTCCCTGGAGAGCTGTTTTGGGTCAGTTCTGCCATAGAAGCAGAATCTTATGATTTTACAAAAGATACAAACTGCTCTCTCGCACCACAGTCCTTAACAGTTAGTGAGAGATTACAGACCCAGGCCAAGTGACTGACTCGGGTTCCAGTCCAGATCTGATGATCAGCTGCAAGCAGTGTCAGGAACTGCTCTTGTTCATACTCAACTCCTTGGCTCTGAGAGATCCCAAAAAACATGCAATGCCCACCCCACCCCAAAACTGAGCACTTATTCCTATTATTTTTTGAGAAATCAGCTTAAATATCACCAGAGAGCAATCTATGGTGATATTTAATCCCATATACTTAACATGAAGTTAGGACTTCATGATTTATATTGCAATCATTAATTCCATCAATACATTTATTTTACCTACTCTACTCATCCATATCCCATCTGCTATGGTCTGAATGTTTGTGTCACCCCCAAATTTATGGCTGAAACCGAATCACCAACGTGATGTATTAGGAGATAGGGATATTGGGAAGTGATGAGCAGAGTCCTCAGGCATGGGATTAGTGCCCTGACAAAGAGACCCCAGAGACTGCCTTGCCTCTTCCACTATGTGAGGATGTAGTGAGAAGACACGATCTATGAACCAGAAAGTGGGACCCCCCCCCCCGCCCCAGACATAGAAGTTTGGACTTCCCAGCCTTCAGAACTGTGAGAAATAAATTTCTGTTGTTTAAACTACCCAGTTTATGGTATTTTGTTATAGCAGCCTGAATGGACTAAGACACCACCTAATCAACAAGTATATATTTATATCTACCTTATATTTATACCTGCCCTATAGTTATACCTGCCTTAACCAGGCACTTTGCCCAGCACTGGACATATAGTGGTGAGCTAACATCAAGAGATTCCTTCCCTGATGGAGTGGGAAAGAAAAATATAATTGAACTAAACAAAAAAATAAATGTCCATCCATCAATAGAGACACTGAAATCATAGTTTAAATAACAGGAACAACAACAAACAGCACCATATGACCCAGCAATTCCACTGCTGAGCATATATCCAAAGGTGGGGAATTTTGTGTATTATAAAGATACCTACACTCCCATGTTTATTGCAGCACTGTTCACAATAGCCAAGATTTGGAATCAACCTAAGTGTCCATCAACAGATGAATAGATAGAAATTTGTGGTACATATACACAATGGAATATTACATAGCCATAAAAAATGAAATCCTATCATTTGCAACAACGTGGATGGAACTGGAGAACATTACGTTAAGTGAAATAAGCTAAGCACAGAAAGACAAATCTCACAGGTTTACACTCATATGTGGGAGCTAAATATTAAAAATGATTGATCTCATGGAGACAGAGAGTAGAATGATGGTTACCAGAGGCTGGGAAGGGTATCTGGGAGAGGGAGATAAAATGGGGACAGTTAATAGATGCAAAAATATAGTTATCTAGAATGAATAATATTTGGTAGCACAACAAAGTGACTATAGTCAACAATATGTTAGAGTATATTTTAAAATAACTAAAAGAGTAGAATTGGAATGTTCCTAACACAAAGAAATGATAAATGCCTGAATTGATGGATATCCCAATTACCCTGAATTGATTAATTCACATTGTATGCCTGTATCAAAAGAATGCATGTACCCTATAAAGATACACAACTATTATGTACCCATGATAATAAAAAATTTTAAAAAAGCAATTCTCCAGACTACTAAGATATAAAAATGTTGATGAGTAGCAAAAATAAAAGGAAAAATGAAATAAGCATGATATTTTACATGATAGGATTAGTACAAAAGAGAGGTACAATTATATTTGGGAGGAATATTGAAAAGATGAATATGAGGCTAGGTGTGGTAGCTCACGCCTGTAATCCTAACACTTTGGGAAGCCAAGGCAGGAGGACTGCTTGAGGCCAGGAGTTCAAGAACAGTCTGAGCAACATAGTGAGAGCCTGTCTCTACAAAAAAAACAGAAAAATTAGCAGGGTGTGGTGGCATGAGCCTGTAGTCCCAGTTACTTAGGAGGCTGAGGCAGGAGGATTGCCTCCTGGACTCAGGAATTTGAAGTTGCAGTGAGCTATAACACCACTGTACTCTAGCCCAGGGCAACAGAGTGAAACCTGGTCTCAAAAACAAACAAACAAATGAAAAGATGAGTATGTAATAACAGCATAAGAAATCCACTAAGCCTTTAATAAATAAAACAGTATTGGATTATAACCCAAAGTACAAAACAAATATTTCTGAGCCCATACTGATAAAACAATAAATGAGAAAATAAATTAAAAAACAAACATATAAATAAATAAATAAACGGGTGGGGGAGAGACACATCTCCCATGCAGATGAATAATTTATAAAGATATTCTACCCTCAAGGAGATGGAACATAACTGTCCTTCTTTAAGTACAGGTTATACATAGTGACTTCCTTCCAAAAAATAAAGAACAGAAAAAAAAAAAAAAAGAATAGTTAACCTGTGGAGAAACCTGACATACACTACACTATCTCAGCCAGGTGATCAAGATTAACATCAACAGATAAGTCAAGTTTATAGTATGTTCCCTGGATACACTGTGATGAAAATGACACTTTACCTCTATGATCTTCCTCCAAAAAACCCAGAACACCAGTATAGCCATGAAAAAAAATCTAAGATATAAAAATCGAGGGACATTCTACAAAATACTTGACAAATACTCCTCAAACCTGTCAAAGTATAAGAAAACAAGGTAAGTCTGAGAAACTGCCACAGCCAAGAAAAGCCTAGGGAGATATGACAGCTAAATGTAATGTGGTATTCTGGATGGGATCCTGGAACAGAGAAAAGACATTAGATGAGAATGAAGAAAATCTGAATAAAGTGTACCATACTAACATCAGATATTAACAACAGGGGAAAATGGGTGTGAGGTATATGAGAATTCTCTATACTAACTTTGCAGTTTTTCTTTAAATCTAAACTGTTTTAAAATTTTAAAAGTTTATTTAAAAAAAGAAAAGACAAGGAAAATACTCTTGCAATGCTAGACCTTTTGGGATTCCAGGAACAATATAGGCAACACCTCCAAATTAATTACCTATAGCTGTGGTCCCCAACTCCCAGGCTGCTGACTGGTATGGTTTGTGGCCTCTTAGGAACCGGGTCGCACAGCAGGAGGTGAGCAGTGGTAGAGCAAGCAAAGCTTCCTCTGTATTTACAGCCGCTCCCCATTGCTCACATCACAGCCTGAGCTCTGTCTCCTGTCAGATCAGTGGTGGCATTAGATTCTCATAGGAGCTCAAACCCTACTATAAACTGAGCATGCGAAGGATCTAGGTTGCGCAATCCTTATGAGAATCTAGTGCCTGATGATCTGAGGTGGAGCTGAGGCTGTGATGCTAGCGCTGGGGAGCAGCTGCAAATACAGATTATGATTAACAGAGAGGTTTGACTACACAGAGACCATAATAAATCAATTGCTTGCAGACTCCTATCAAAACCCTATCAGTGAGTGTCAAGTGACAATTAAGCTGTATCTGGTGGCAGACTTTACAGTGGCAAGTGAGCACCTTACTTCAATGTACAGCTGCATCTGGTGGTAGGCTTTAAATCAGAATTTAACTCTTAGTCTGCGTGTGACCCGCCCATTATTTTTTTTATTTATTTATTTTTTTTGAGACAGAGTCTCACTCTGTTACCCGGGCTAGAGTGAGTGCTGTGGCATCAGCCTAGCTCACAGCAACCTCAAACTCCTGGGCTTAAGCGATCCTACTGCCTCAGCCTCCCGAGTAGCTGGGACTACAAACATGCACCACCATGCCCGGCTAATTTTTATATATATATATTTTTAGCTGTCCATAGAATTTCTTTCTATTTTTAGTAGAGATGGGGTCTTGCTCTTGCTCAGGCTGGTCTCGAACTCCTGAGCTCAAACAATCCGCCCGCCTCGGCCTCCCAAGTGCTAGGATTACAGGCGTGAGCCACCGTGCCCGGCCACCATTATTTTATTTCATCTGTGCCTCTTTCCCATACCACGCACTTGTCTGAGTCATGGTTTTGGTAAGCCCACAATCTAACCTTAGCAAAAATTAGTAAAAAGTAAATGTTGCTGGAGAGCTTCTTTGAAAAGGGGTAAAGACCCAATGATGAGACAGTAGAAGACTCTAAGACTGCCAACTAAATGAAAGCTGCATTTAAAAGAAAATACCAAGAGTCCTACTTAAATTGGGTTCATTGCAACAGAGGTGATTCAAGTTCTCCACTTTGTACAGTATGTGGCGACCAGCTATCCACTGCTTTGCCACACAGAGACCAAGCACCCTGCATTGAAAGACAAGGCTTTGGAGTTCAAAAGAAAAAAATGTGAACACAAAGAACAGAAGCAATGATTCAAGGCCACTACTTTATCAAATGTGTCTGCATTGAGAGCATCATTCTTAGTGGCTAACCACATTGCTAAATCTAAGAAGTCCTTTACTATTGGTGAAGAGTTGATCCTGCCTGTTGCTAAGGATATTTGCTGTGAATTTTTAGGAGAGGCTGCAGTTCAAAAGGTGGCACATGTTTCCTCTTTTGGCTAGCACCATAACTAGACAAACTGATGAAAAAGCAGAGGATATTGAGGCACAATTGTTAGGATTAATGAGTCACTCTGGTACACAATCCAGGTTGACAAGTCTACTGATGTTGACAACAAGGCAATAAGGCTTGTTTCTGTGGGGTATAGTGTTCAGGAGGATGTGCATGAGGATATGTTATGTGCATTTTTGTTGCCAATCAACAACACACCTGCAGAACTATTCAAGTCTCTGAATGATTACATGTCAGGAAAACTGAATTGATCATTTTGTGTAGGTATATGCACGGACGGAGCAGCAGCCATGACTGGACAGCTTTCCGGTTTCACCACTTGAGTCAAAGGGGTCGATTCTTAATGTGTCTATGTACTGTGTCATCTATAGGGAAATGCTGGCTAGCCAAAAAATGTCACCTAAACTAAACAACATTTGGCAGGATGTGATTAAACTTATCAACCACATAGAAGTATTAGGTTAAGTATGAAATGTCCAATTTCCTTAAGTACTAAATTAGACAGTTACTTACTATCTCTGGCGTTTCATTTTGACATTTCTTGTTTTGTTTTTATTGTGAAGGTACATCCTCATTCTTTCAGATGCCCATTTTGGCTTGTGATTATCTTTCAAATTTTCTTTTAGAGCAATTTTTGTGAAACCATGGATAAGTCAAAAATTCATGTTATTTTTTAATATGAGTTCTGTCGTGGAACCAATGCAGAGCAGACAGCTTGAAGTATCAACCAAGTATTTGGGAAGGATGTGGTTAATGAACACACAGTACGTCAATGGTTTGAGAAGTTCCATTCTGGTGATTTTAATCTTGAAAATGAGCCACATGGGTAACCTGAAACCAGGGTGGATAATAATGAGCTGAAAGCTGTAGTGGAAGCGAATCCACCTCAATCTACACATGAATTAGCAGCAAAGTTTGACTTTACTATTCCGACAACATGACAACATTGGACCATTTGAAACACATCAGCAAAGTAAAGAAGTTGTATAGATGGGTACCACATGAATTAAAAGAGCATCAGAAGAGAAATTGTCTCGAAACTTGCCTTTCTTTGCTGTCACAGCATAAAGATGAACCGTTTTTACACTGTATTGTTAAGTGTGATGAAAAATGGATTCTTGTTAACAGTCAAAAGCATTTAACATGATGGTGAGATAAAGATGAAGTGCTAAAACACAGTCCAAAATCAAATATTCATGAAAAAAAGCTAATGGTGTCTGTTTGGTGGTCCAGAGCTGGTATTATCCACTAGTGCTTCACGAAACCTGGTCAGTCCATTACAATGGATGTCTACTGCAACTGATTGGATGAAATATTGAGGGTGCTTGTGGTTAAGCAACCAAGACTGGTCAATAGAGACAGGGCAATCCTCTTCCAAGACAACTGTCAACTACATGTCGCTCAAACAATGCTGCTCAAACTACAGAGGTTGGACTTAGAAACTTTCTGTCATCCACCGTATTCACCAGACCTTGCACCAACAGACTACCTCTTCTTCCAGGCTTTGGATCACTTCTTACAATGACAAATATTCAAGTATCAACAAGCTGTGGAAAACACCTTTCGAGATTTTGTAGCCACTCACTCTCCAGGCTTCTTTGCTGCTGGCATAAACAAGCTACTCCTGAGATGGCAAAACTGTGTCGATAGGTTATGTGCATACTTTGATTAATCGTACTGCTTCTTGTTTGAGTTATAACAAACTTTTGATTCGAAATCTGACATTTCATATTTAATGACCTACTACATGCCCTTAACTCACATGTGTTCACACAGCTCTGTGAGATGGACGCAGAGCACATATGACTTCCCTTATACACAGAGGTGAGATGGCTTTCTAAAGGTAGATCACCAGCCAGAATTTTTGAGTTACAAGAGCTGCTCCAGAGATTTCTTTTAGAAAAACCGTCACCACTGGCAGCACATTTCAGTGACACAGAAGGGGTCATAAAACTTGCTTACTTGTACGACATATTCAACCTGCTCAATGAACTCAATCTGTCACTTCAGGGGAGAACAACAACTGTGTTCAAGTCGACAAATAAAGTGGCTGCATTCAAAGCCAAACTGGAATTGTGGGGGCAATGAGTGAATATTGTGATTTTTGACATGTTTCAAACATTAGCAGAGATTTTGAAAGAGACTGAGCCAGGGCCTTCTTTCTCCCAGCTGGTGCATGATCACCTATCTCAGCTTTCAAAAGAGTTTGAGCATTACCTCCCAACCACAAAGACCCTGAACTGGGAAGGAATGGATCTGAGACCCATTTGTGACTAAGCCAGAATCAACTTTGTCCATGCTAGAAGACGATCAACCGCTTGAGATTGCAAATGACGGTGACCTTAAAAGTATGTTTGAGACAACTTCAAATATCCATACATTCTGGATTACAGTCAAGGTGGAATATCCCGAAATTGCCACAAAAGCACTGAAAAGCCTGCTTCCATTTCCCACATCCTATCTTTGTGAAGCAGGGTTTCCTGCAGTGACAGCAACCAAAAGGAGATGACAGAGTAGACTTGGACATAAGCAACACACTTCAGGTGTCACTGTCTCCCATCACCCCTAGATGGGACAGTCTAGTTGCAGGAAAAGAAGCTCAGGGCTCCCGCTGATTCTGCACTATGGTGAATTGTATAATTATTTAATTATATATTACAATATAATAATAAGAAAAATAAAGTGCACAATAAATGTAATGCACTGGAATCATCCTGAAACCATCCTTCCCACCCCACCCCTAGGGTCTGTGGAAAAATTGTCTTACATGACACTGGTCACTGGTGCCAAAAAGGTTGGGGACTGCGGCCCTGTAGGAATCAGGGTTAGCAGAGCCAATGTGTTATATTAACACAAAGTTTGAAGAAGAGGTTATTTGGCTTATTCATCTAAGCCTTTGTCTCTTAGGTATTTCTCTGCTACAACTTCAAACTAAGAATGTATTTTTTCTATTTTGATGTGTGAATAGCAGAGGAAAATAATTTTCTCTGTTTTTAATTAGTGACCATTCTACACTAAAAGTCATAGTCTTTTTTATTTGAAATTTAGGAATTCAGTGGAATACATAACTTTCTCAGCAATTTTGTTACAATTGCTTCAACCTGCCTCTTTGTTGCTTTTCAGCACTGTTCATTTTTTTTTCTGTGTTCAGTACGCTACGAATTGTTATTTCAAAATTGCATAAGGGTTTTATTGTGAAACTTTGCCTTCCTAGTTTGATCTTCCATAATATAGGTCAGCACATGTCCCTTCCCTGAGACAATTTGCACCTTACTCCCCCACAAAGGGACAAAGCTCGCATCACTTGGGCAGGGAGAGTGTGAGAAAATATCACTGTAGCGCAGTACTGGACACTCACCCGTCAGGTTATTTTAAGTATTATAAGTATTGTATTACCAGAACTTGAATAGCAACAATCATAACTCATTTTACACCAAAGGGGGAAAAAAAAGGAAAGAAGAGAAAAAAAGAGAGAACTAAAGAAAAACGGGAAAAGACGGGGGGGGGGAGGGGGAACTGAAAGAAAAAGCAAAAGCAGGACTTCATTGCTGAAGGTCTATTGTATTTTCCTCCATTTTCCTAAAAAGTTAACGCGAAGAAGAGAAAAGGCAACGTTCCCAGGATTTTAAATCCCATGAGCCCAGAAGCTGTGAAAATCCTGTTTAAAATCATCCCGTGAAATTGGCTTTGGGACGACGTCTCCCAGCTACTGGATCAATGGGCTCCCGCATCTTTCTAACAATCGTCCCGTTGGACGTCCCCTGAGGACACAGCAGCTGGCTAGAGGCGCCAGACCAGACCTCTCTAACTGAATGTAGATGTGCAGGTGGAGGGGATAAGAGTAATTCTGGCTCAGCAGCCACGAACTCCCCCCACCCCCGCCAGGCAGGTGCTCCGCATGTCACCCGCACAGCTGGGACGCTGAGAAGCCGCGACCACGCAGACAGGGCCCCCTCCTCCCGTACCTAAAGCGTGGCCGGGCGATGCCGCCTTTCTTGGGATCTTAGCATCTCCTGAGTAGTTAGTTCTGCATTCTAATCACGCCCCTGTGTCTTTGAAAACTTACCCCAACTTTACAAGAAGATGAGAACCGGCTAGTGGGGAACTCCTAATTTTCTCTAAGTAAAACTGACAAAATCAGACGCTGTTGGCAAGAAACCCAAGACCTCCGCCCCCCCCCGCCCGCAGCCCCCCGCACCCCCGGTTCCCGGCTCGCGGGGTGCAAAGTCGGCTGCCCGCCCAGACCCTCAGCCCACGGCCGCCGAGACGCGGTGGGCGAGCGCCACGTCGGGGGGCTGCGGGTTTGGGGGAGGCTGGTCCGAGCAGGAGCGGGTGGCGGGGTAGAGGTACCCGAGCAACTTACAGCCCAGGGCTACCACCAGGTAGCGCAGCAGCAGCAGGAGGAGGCGGTGGCGGCTCCTCCTCGCCATCTTCCCCGGGCCCGAGCCGGCGGCTCCGCTGAGGTCGAGGGTCCCGGCCGCAGGAGCGCGGGAGGCCGGTGGGGGCCCTTGAACTTCTGGGGCGGGGGCGGAGGAGAGAGGCCAGGAGGGGAGGGGCGGGTCTTGGTGGGATGTCAGTTTCCCCCTTCCCGGGGCGCCTTCCCAGCCCGGTTGCCGAGGGCAGGTCCTCCTGCCCTGGGCTCGGGGGGCTCTGGGCTGCTCCTTTAGGGTGTCTGGGGTGAGAAGGGGAGGGCGTGAAAGCCGGACAAGGTGTCCGCGGGGTCCTAGTGAGGGGACAGCAGGAGGCGAGCAGCGGAAGGGACAGCCCTGGCGGGTCGTCCCCCGCCCCCGCGCCGCTGGGATTGATCGGCTTTGTGTCTGGTCTCGCGCGGGGCTGCCAGCTGTCCCCAGGGCGAGGAGCCCGGGGGCGGGGAGCGCGGGCGGGCAGAGGGTGTACGGGGGATGGTGGTGGGTATGGGTGGGGAAACTCCTCCTGCTTTGCCCCAACTCCTTTCTTCCCCTCCTTGGCTCAAAAGTTCTTTTGGCTTTTCAGCCTAAGGGTGGAGATTTTTGGAAAATTTCTACCCAAGGGGCGAAGCTGAAGGGGAAGCCCTACGTCGAGGAGATGTGGTTCGCGGGCTCCGCCTTGGACTCGAGAAAAAAAAATATGTAAAAAAAGCAACCAAGACTCGTGCTGGAAGTCAAGTCTCAGATTTTAGCGACAGCCTTGGTCTCTTCTCCATTTAAGCTTTTTGCTCCTTGGAGATTTAAGGTGTGTTTTGCGTTCTTTGCTTTTTCAAGTCTCAGAGTTGGAAGTTCATCTAACGGTGTGAAATATTTATCATGTTTCTTTCCAGTTACATAACTGCCTGTGGAGTTTTCCACATGTTAAAACTCTACAGCTGCCCTTTGTCAGGTTTATTTTTGGTCTACTGTGCTTTTAAAAGGGGAATCCATTATGAATGCTCTGTTGTGTACTTTAAAATTGACCCGCATTTATATTGGACAGACTTACAAAGGCTAAACTGGCAATTTTTATGTTTGCTCCTAGGGACCAAAAATGTCTGGTGTATTCAAGAGTATTGATGGTCTGGAAAAAGGATGTTCCCAGGAGAAGAAATTCTTATACATCTGTTTTTTGTTTTTTTTTTTTTAAGGTAGAAAAATGGGCAAAGTTCTGTATACAAGATAGTTGATTTAGTGTACATATAAAGAATTCAGCTGGCTCAGTGGACAAAGGCGACTAGAGTTTAGCTATGCAGAGCTGAAAGGAATGAGGCATCCCTGCTGTTGCCTTGGTGACAGTGATGAAAGCTTAGTACCCATGGGGGGAGGGGCAGAGGACCCAGGGGGCCCAGAAAGGAAAGTCAAAATAACAAAATGTTAGAGCTCATACTCCAGTCAAGCAAGAAGAAGGAGAACAGATTTAACAACAGGCCTATGCCAGTTTTTCTGGGCAGCAGTAAGAAAGATTTGATGCTTAAAAAGAAAAGTTGATGGCATCCTCTTTTTTCTCATTCTTGCTACAATTATATGTCTTTTTTACTCCTCCCTAAAGATACACAAAAAAGGCATACTTGAAAAAAAATTCTGTGACATCCTATGTGGGTAACTGACTCACTCAGTTATTTATTTGCCACCCAGCCAAGGCATTTGTCAAATGACTACCACGTGCCAGATGCTGGAGGACAACAGTGAACAGGAATTGAGGCTTTGCTGTTAACAAGCTCACAGTCTTAAGGAGAGAGTTTCATTGGGAAAGACCTCTAATACCACATAATAAATGTTACAGGAGGACAGAAAATAACAGCTATTTTTATTGCACTCTTTCTCAGTGGGAGAGGCTGACTAATGCAGTATCTAATCTCCCAACAATGCTGTAAAAGAGGAAATGTTATCATTCCCACTTTACAGATGAGAAAACTGGGCTGAGACATGCTAAATGGCTTGTCCGAGGTCAATAAGGGGATGCTCCTTCTATTGGGGGTAGGGAAAGGGCTTTCTTCACTAGACCTTGAAAAATGGGTTAAATTTTGAAAGGAAGGAATTAAAGGAAGGGCATTCTAGATAGAGAAAAGAGCAGTATCAAAAGCTGAGACATCTAAAACTATGGCTTGTTTAGGAAGAGCAAGGTTCTCCAGCACTAGTGTACATGTGGAATTGGGATGGGGTGGTGGTTGTGGTAGAAACGGAAAAGGAGGTTGGATTATGGTCATTCAATGTCGTATTACTGACTCTAGACCTTATTTGACAGGTAATGAGCTTTCTGAAAGCAATGTGATAGGAATATATAAAAAGACCCATATTTTAGAACCATGCTGTTCAATATGGTAGCCTCTAGATTCAAGTGGCTCTATCAATTTGAATTCACTGTTATTTAAAATTCAGTTCCCCACTCACACTGACCACATTTGAAGTTCTCAATAGTCACATGGAAGTAGGGGCTACCACACTGGACAATGCAGATATAGAGCACTTCCATCATTGCAGAAAGTTCTACGAGACAGTGCCGCCCTAGAATGATGATTCATATGGAAATGTAGTGGATGGGTTAGAGATAAGAGAATTGGAATGTTAGAAAAGTCTAAAGACTATTACAGACTTTATGGTACTTAACGCTGCTTGGCCCATGGGCTAGAGAGTCCTCTGCATTCTTTTGCAGCTGGCGTGCTAAGTTATGATTGGCAGATTCATAGGGTGTTCCCTTGTCCCTCAGGTGTGGCAGTAGCTCAGGACAGGATTAAGGTGGGGCAGGACCAAGATGGGGGCCTGAGGCCCAACCTTGTCCTTCTCCCCAGGTGGAGCAATTACACCAAGGCAATAGCACCCACTTTCGTCCCTAGGAGACCTGGAATCCCTTGCTAACTACCTAACAATACTGCTTCCTTAATGAGCAGGTGGGAGCTGGTTTCATAATCATTCTGCTTGTAAGAATCCCTGCACCAGGGAGCATGGGACACTTGTAGAGAGGAAGGGAAGGAAGGGGGATGAAATACCATGGAAATCCCTCTAAACTCTGTTCTCTTCTCCATGATCATATGACCCCTTTCTTTCCACACCACCTGTCATAATCACTTTGACTCTGTAAGTTTTGTCAGGCAAACATGAATGGGGACTTGGTGTTTTAGGGCATCTTCCCAGTCTTTTATTCTTTCTACCCATTCTAATTCTCAATTCAAAGTAGTGTTGAGGAGGTGTTGAGACACATTTCCTAAAACAAGCAATGAAGGAAAGGGCTGGGTTTAAATGGAATGACTTCTCACCACATCTCAGACTTGATATTTCTGTGTTGGTTGGGTTATTTTTCCTCGTGGGTGCGGAGAAGGTGCTGGAAAGTGTGCCCACACTCTGAAATTTAGAGAAAGGAGAGAGAAAATAAAGTTTCCTATTTCCAGAACCATGTAAATTCCCGTGTCTCTCATAAATTTTAAATTCCAATGGATAAAATTAAAAGTCTTTAATTAACAGGGTTCCCATTACCTAACTCCTTTCATCCCTCACTATTACCTCCTCAGATCATTTTCTGATAGATGCCTGGTTTCAGCACGCCATCCTGATGTGCCCACAAGCACACTCATGCTGTGCCTTTCCCACCCTCCTTTCCAGCCAAATAAACCTATTCAGAGAAGCTCACATTGTCTCCAGCTAGCACTTTACTTTACTGTTCCAAAGTGACGTCCTTCTTTAGGGATGTTCTAACAATACAGTACTCAAAACTTACTTCCAAGACAAATGCACATCTCACTAGCCCCATCTGGTTCTAATTACTATAAGCAGGAACATTCTTTCAGTTCTCTACTTCTAAATTACTTAACATCACTAAGTTAGTTTCACCTGCCATTTAAATGAAGGTCACCAGCAATCAGTAAATTAGTTTATTAGTGCTGGCTTTCTTTTTTTTAAAAGCATATTTATTATCAACTCCATAGTTGGTTTCTTTATTGAATAATAATTAGCAATTGAATAAGAAATTAGGAAAATGTGAACATTTTTTTTTTCAGTCAGAGCAGTAGTGTCATGACAGCTCACTGCAACCTTGAACTCCTGGGCTCATGCAATCCTCCTGTCTCAGCCTCCTAAGGAGCTGGGACTACAGGCATATGCCACCACACCCAGCTAATTTTTTAATTTTTTGTAGTGAACATTTTTTTAAATTGAATTTTCATAAGGGAGGAACTAACATTTAACCAACATTTCTCAGGGTCAAATGAAGGATGGACAGGCCTCAAGTAGTCTAGAGCCATGAAATCATAACAACTAAAACTTGGGGAAAATTTAGAGATAATTTCCAATCTCCCCCATTCCTACCTTCCTCATTTTACAGTTAAGAAAAATGAGGACCAAAGTGGTGAAAGGGCTTAATCAAGCTCTTACAGCAAGATAAGCAAAGACCCATGCCTGGAATGAACACCAGTTATGTCTTTTCTGTGCAGTCCTCAAAGCAGCATAGATCCTTCTATATGTGCTGGGAAAGGATTTACCTTTTTGCAAATAACGACCCAAGTTATACTTTATTTTCCCCCAAAGAGTCCTTGGCTAGGACAGCTATACTTAATATATGTCCATAATTAAACAGTGAGTAAGGAGGGTAGAAACTCTCCATTATGTTGCAGGGAGCTATGCAATCTAACTTAACATCTTGTATCTTGGGTGATATAGTCCAGATGAGAAAATGCTGAAAGGATTCGGGATAGAGCCAGTGATTCTTCCATTTGGTCCCTGCTCTCTAGAGCACTCTTAAAGATAATGATGATGATGTTGTTAACATTTCTTAAGTGTTATATGCTTGGCATTATGCAAAACATTTTATAGGCATTATCAAATAAACAACTTTGTGAGGAGGCACTGTTATATTTCCATTTTACAGATGAGGAAACAAAGGCTTAGAAAAGTTAAAAGTTAAAAGTTCCTGACCTAAGACTTGGAAATAATTGAGCCATATTTAAACCCAGGTTTGTCTCACTTCAAGACCCATGTTCTTAACCACTGCTGTAGTCTGAATGTTTGTGTTCCCTCAAAGTTCATACATTGAAACCTAACTCCCAAGGTAATGGAATTATGAAGTAGGACATTTGGGAGGTGATTAGTTCATAAAGGTGCTGCCCTAATGAACGAGATTAGTGCCCTTATGAAAGAGGCTTGACAAAGCTTATTTGCCCCTTCCATCATGCGAATATGTAGAAAGAAGGTACCATTTTTGAAACAAAGAGCAAGCCCTCACCAAACATCAAATCAGCTGGCACCTTGATCTTGGACTTCCCAGCCACTAGGACTGTGAACAATAAATTTTTGTAGTTTATAAGTTACCCAGTCTAAGGTGTATTGTCAAAGCAGTGTGAAAGGACTAAGACAACCACTGAGGTATCTGAAAAGAAGGACTCCAATGCAACGCATTTCTTTCTTCTAGGAAGAAGAAAAAGCCATCCTTAATGTTGTCACTTAATCTCTGTAATGACAATGTCATCTTCACTGCTTGACACTTGATATTTTGAAAGTTCTTTCACATGCATTTTCTCCTTGGAGCTCTGCAGCAATCCAATGAGAGAGCTGGGAAAGGTATAATTATACATATGTTAATAGTCCTATCTATAACTGATAGACAGCAGTAAGTACCAAATAAGCTCCAGTTGCCAAACCAATAGAATTGACTCATTTCTGTATCATCAATATTTAAGGTGCTCTAAGTGACCAGCCTGGACATGAGGTAGTTTGGGGACATGAGAATCATGCTATTGGGAGTCTGGCTGGCTGAGATTGGGTCCTATCTCTGTGGGGGTTCTCCCTTAGGACATTTAGAGACTTAGCAACCTATCCATATTCATAGTCAGTAACCCCAAACCTTCTGTCTCCAAAGACCCTGCTATTCCCCACTCACTGGCTTCAGTAATCTCCTATGTTCTAATGACTCCTTTGTCTACATCTTTCTAGCTCAGACCTTTCTCTTGAGCTGCACATCAGTTTCCCCTGTTTTTAGAGCATCTCTACCTGGATGTGCCTCTGAAAATCAATGTCTAAAATTGAGCCGACCTCATTCTCTCCCACCCCACCTCATTTTCCTACACTTTTTTTCTTTCCTTCTTTCTGTTTCATTCTATCTTCCATTACCTAATGTGAAATAAGCACCTACTATAGGCCAACCACTATGCTAATGGGTGAGGACACAATTGTATGCAAGAACAATGTCTCATCTCAAGGAGATATAGGTAGAGAAGATGGACATGAATCAGGCACAATAAGCACTGGGAGGTTTCTGTCAGTGGCACTTAGGATGAAATCTGGAGGAAGCAGGAGAGGACAGGTAGAAAGACTAGTCTATAAAAAGAGGACATCATGTGCAAATACCTTGTAACAAGTACTAGAGAAAGAGAGTTGGCAGGTGGCACAAAGGTTGAGAAGAGGATGATGGAAACCGTGGAGAGCTCCTGCTTAAAATCCTCAATGGCTTCCAGTGGCTTTTAGAATAAAAGCAGAACACACAACAGGGCTTCATCTTTTTCTCCTCATCAAGCTCCTACAGAGCTTTTGCATGTGCTGTTCCCTCTTTGCAGTTGAGTTGAGTCTTCTTTTTTTTTCTTTAGTATTATCTAGCATTTATTAAATATTTGCTATATGCTAGGTACTGTGCTAAGATTTTTCATATTATCTAATTTAATCTTATGATAATCTTATGACATATTATCTAATTTAATCTTATGACAATCATATTATATAAGGAAAACTATTATTTCCATTTTGTAGATGAGGTAATTGGGATAGAGAGGTTGAATAACAGAACCAGAGTCACAACGGCTTGTGGGTGGTTGTTACAGATTGAATGTTTGTGTCCCTCCAAAATTCCTGTGTTGAAATCCTAACCATCCATGTGATGATATTAGACGGTGGGGCCTTTTGGAGGTAACTAGGTCGTGAGAGAGGAGCACTCGTGAATGGCATCAGGGCCCTCATAAGGAGAGACACAGAGCTTGCTTCCTTTCTCTGCTCTCTCCACCACATGAGGATGCAAGGAGAGGATGGCCATCTATGAACCAGAAAGAGTCCCTCCTCAGGCACCAAATCTGCCAGTGCCTTCATCTTGGACTTTCCAGCCTCCACAACTGTGAGAAATATATGCTTATTGTTTAAGTCACCCAATCTATGGTGTTCTGTTATAGAAGCCTGAACTGACTGAGACAGTAGTGGAACAAGGTTTGGAACCACACCTGGCTGACTCCAGGCTCAGTGTGCTTAACCGTTTTGTCCACTGCTCCTCATTTATATTCAGCCCATCTGATCAAGGCCTACTCATCCTTCTGCCTCCACTCAACTGCCATTTCCTTAGGAAACTTCCCTGCCCTTCCCAATTGGATCAAACCCCACTATTGCTAGCTCTCAGTACTCCCTTCTTCATTTGCATCATTGCTGGGATTTTACACTTAATTGATCACCATCAGTCATAAGCAGGACTCCATGAAGATCTCCATGAAGGCAGGGTCTGTGTAATTTTTGCTTCATTATTATATTCTCTTTGCCTAACAAAGTGCTTGTCAGTGAGTAAAAGCTCAATAGATATTTGGCTACAGGATGATTATATAGATCCACGTATCTTTTGACAAGAGTGTGATTGTATTATAAGTGGATTTTTTTTAACTTAATGATATCTTTTTATAAGCCAATGGTACTTTTAGGCTGCAATATCTCTAAATGCCAATCTCATTGCTAAGTGTTGTATTTTCATTATTGCCTTTGATTCTACACATGAAGGAACTGAAGGTTGGAGTGAGATCCAATAAATTGCCCAGGTCACCCAGATGGCCAGTGGCAGAACAGGGACATGATTCCAGGTTTATTTGTATCTGAAAGTTTTACTCTACAATTCTGCCATGTTACTTCCATTCTTATAATCGTCCTTCTAAGTCAACCAATCTACAACCTCAGTCCTGATGGCACTACTGTGTTGACTATAACGATATAATAACTTATTTAACAGATCCTTTTTATTTACTTTTAGGTGTTTTGATTTTTTAACATTATAAAGAATATAAATTCATATGTATTTGTACCCTTATCTAATTATTCCCTCAGGTACTTAGTGAGTAAAAATTTAGGTGTTTTTAAAGTTTTTGATTTATGTGGCCAAATTGGCAACAGTAATACTTGAGTTTTTATTAGTTGATTCTATTACCCTGCCTGTCTGCCAAGGTAATATTTCTGCCATTGTGCCAACAAAGAAAAACACAACTTTGAAACAATTCTTTGCATTTTTATTAATTTGTCTTGGAGTACAGAAAATTAAAAAAAAAAAGGAGACCGATTCCTCTGTAGCCCTTTTTCTTTGGACCTAGCCTTCAAGGCATTATTTTGAAGTACAGAATTTAGTGTGTCCTCCAACATAAGACAGATAAGTAGGAGTAGCTGCAGCAAAAACAGGCTGCTTATGATTTATTTGGTGTTTAATATGTATTCTGAACACATTTTTCTCTAGTGTATCAATATAAACGTTTATATAGTTTTGCATAATCAAATGCATAATGATAATGGAATTCTATTCCTCAAATAACTTTGCTTACCAGCATCTCAACTGCACTCTTTTATCTTTAGAAATCTTTGAGAAGGGGTCAGAGAACATGGATAAACTTGATTTACCTTGCTACAGCAGAAATTGGATGCTATGGACAAGGAACAGAATGATGCCTTTTCACTCCCAAAGATTTAGGAATTACGCTGTGTGCTTGGATCTTTAAACCAGGTGGATGGTTTTAAAATGGATATTCAGGCTGGCTTCATGCCTTATAGATGTGACTGCTCCTAGGAATGGGACCAGTTTTCAAAAATATTTTTTTTCCTGGAAGCATAACATTATAAAGAAGGCCAGGCTGCTAATTCCCTGAAGTGCTACGAATCATCATGGAGACAGAAGTTCAAATGCTTGTCTGTTGGCTTGGAGCCAGTGCACACAATGGCAGGGAACAATGGAGGCTTTGAAAATGTACCTTGGGCTGGATGATGTTTAACAAGCAGGATGCAGGGCTAGAGCCTGTGGCGGAAGTGCTATCCTTGTCATTCCTTCCTAGGATGAGGACTCCACATCCTGGAGTACTGAAAATCAAAGGTGGAGATATACTGGCCATTCCAGAAGTAATGAGTTTTTTCCTAGACATAGTCTCAAGTAAGCCACCTAATACCTCTGGAACTTTAGTTCCTCATCTGTAGAAAATGAGACTGAGACACATGATTTTAAAGGCATTTTCAGCTATAAAACTAGACTGCTCTTATGTGAGTCTTGAAATTCAGGAAAAAAAAAGATTAAGCAATTCTTCTAATAACAAAAGCATATATTACTGTTGGAAAGTTGTTAATATGGTAAGTGACCTGTACTTAACTACTATAGATCTTTTCTCTCTCCTGCCCCTAGCCACTGAATCAATCTCTCTCTCAGTTTAAAAGTATACTTAATTTTACCCCAGTGAGTCAAGAATGTTAGAATAGAAAGGGATATAGGGAGATAGAAGAAATCCCTTGATTGTGGCATACAAAGTGGGGTTTATAAGACCATCTCTTTCTTTTATTCTCTCTTCTGAGCCTTCTCTTATCTTCACTTTTATCTTTTCTATACTCCCTTTCCTCTTTCTGCATTCAAAAGCTCCAACATATTGACTGAGATTCTTAATTAAGAAAAAGCTACTGGCATTTAGCCAAATCTTTTCACAGAATTTTTTAGTGAATAGTATTAAATCTTTTGATCCATGAACATAGTATGTCTTTCCATTTATTGAAGTGTTTCAATAGCATTTTGTAGTTTTCAGTGTATAAGTCTTGTACTTATTTTGCTAAATTTATAACTAAGTAATTTATTCTATTTGATGCTTTTGTAAATGGAATAATTTTCTTAATTTTATTTTCAGATTTTTCATTGATCATCTATAGAAATACAACTTATTTTTTTGTATATTGATTTTGCATCCTGCAACCTCTTTTATTCCAGTAGTGGATTCCTTAGGATTCTCTATACACAAGATCATGTCATCTGCAAGTAGAGATAATCTTACTTTTTCCTTTCTAATCTAGAGGGACTTGCCTAATTTTTCTGGATACAACCTCTACTAAAATGTTAAGTAGAAATGGGAAGAGCGAACATCTTTTTCTTTCTTGTTCCTGATTTAGGAGAAAATATTCAATCTTTCACCATTATGTAATGTCAGCTGTGGGTTTTTCATATATGCCCTTTATCAGGTTGAGGAATTTCCCTTTTCTTCCTAGTTTGTTGAGTGTTTTTATCAACAAAGGGGTTGGTTGTCTACTAGCAAGATGTTAAGAAAAAAAAGAAAAGAAAAGAAAGAGTATTGGATTTTATAAAAAATCTTTTCTGTATTTATTGAGATAATCATGTAGTTTCTATTCTTTATTATACAGTGTATTACACATTGTTGACATCCATATGTTAAACCACCCTTACATTCTTGGAATAAATCCTATTTGGTCATGGTATATGATCTTTTTATATTCTGCTGGATTCAGTTGGCTAGTATTTTTTGAGGAATTTTTACATCTATATAACCTAAGGGATACAGTCTAAAGTTTTGTTTTTTTCTTGTGATGTCTTTGTCTGGTGTTGGTAATGCCAGAGTAATTCTGACATCATAAAATGAGTTAGAAAGGGTTCCCTCTTCTATCTTTTGGAAGAATTTATAAAGAATTGGTATTAATTCTCCTTTGGATGTTTGGCAGACTTCACCAGTAAAGCCATCTGGACCTGGTCTTTTATTTTGCGGGAAATTTAAAAATTACTAATTTGAGCTCTTTACTTGTTATAGACCTATTCAGATTTTCTGTTTCTTCTTGAGTCAGTTTTGGTAGTTGTGTCTTTCTAGGAATTTACCCATTTCGTCTAAGTTATCTAATTTGTTGACATACAGTTGTTCATAGTTTTCCTTATAATCCTTTTTATTTCTATAAGATTAGTAGTAATGTGCCCTCTTTCATTCCTCATTTTAGAAATTTGTATTTTCTCTTTTTTTTGTCAGTCTAGCTAAAGGTTTGCCAATTTTGCTTATATCTTCAAAGAATCAACTTTTAGTTTTGTTGATTTTCTGTATCTTGTTTCTAATCTCTATTTCATTGGATTTTGCTTGAATTTTTATCATTTCCTTCCTTTTACTAGCTTTGGGTTTAGTTTACTCTTCTTATTTTAGTTCCTTAAGGTGTAGTGTTAGATATTGATTTGAAATCTTTTTAAATGTAGGCATTTATAGCTATAAATTTAGGAAGAAGTAGGGATTATTATTTTTTCCTGAAGAAGATTTAATAGTCTGATAGAAACCTACTAGTAAGACTGAATTATATATAATTTTACTTGGATGCTTTTCTTACCTTCAGATTCTATGGCAAAGTAGCATCCAAAATACACAAGTTAAATATGTAAACTGCAGTAGAGCTTTTGCTTTAGTAGTGACAGTTATTCAAAGTGTTCATATAATTTTTAATTTTGAAGGATGAATTATTTGATGACAATTGTGAAACATTCTCAAACCTGTCATATGTAGCAATTCTGCAGTCTGAGAAATTGCTACTGGCATTTGCAAGCATGGCAGAAATTTAATAAACTGTCGCCAAACCATTTGCTTGTTTGACTGCCAAGGTTTCCTTCCCCACATCACATGCAGTGTCCTGCTGCCAACAGTTATCAAAATACTCCCACAGTTGTCACAGAGAAAATTGTTCAGGGAGTTGATATTTCTTTAGTCTTGTTCTTCTTATATCTCATTGCCTTGCTACTTCTACTTGGGGATTTATTTGAATAACCCAAATAACATCTGTGTGGAGCAGTTAGATATTAAATAATGGACTGAAAAAATAATATTTGAGATACAGGTATAGACATATAGATAGAGAGTACAGCAAGATTGAGAAGGAAGGCTTTCATGTTTACTCTTTATATGTTCCTAATGTTTGAATTTTTATAGGGAGAATATGTTGTTTGTGTAATGTAAAAAATAAAAAACAGTAAAAGATGTAAAAACAGTTAAGAAAGAGGGAATAAAGAGGAAAGTACTAAGAAAAGTCCAGCTAGATCAACTCATTCTGATCAAAGGTACGTAACTGTGTGGCACAAAAAGTAATAATAGGATGTAGAGATAAAACCAAGCCCTTTGGACCAGAGATTGACATGAAATTGAAATTATTGGCTCTGGGTTTGCATTTTCTGTGATGACCCCTATAAGTAAGTGCCAGGCAAGGTTTGAAAAACTCTTGCATATGAAACAGGAAAGGTGGAAGATTGAAAGATGTGACCCTAGACCTCAGTGACAAATTCAAAGATGCATGAAAGTATAGCCTTTTACCACTAGGATAATATTCACAACTATCATCTGAAGTAAACATATCTCTGCTGTGTCTTGTATCTTAATAACTTTAATGGACACTTTGGCAGTCCTTATCAAAATCTCAAATGTGTATACTCTTTTTTTTTTTTTTGAGACAGAGTCTCACTCTGTTGCCCTGGCTAGAGTGCTGTGGCATCAGCCTAGCTCACAGCAACCTCCAACTCCTGGACTTAAGCAATCCTCCTGCCTCAGCCTCCCAAGTAGCTGGGACTGCAGGCATGCGCCACCATGCCCGGCTAATTTTTTCTATATATATTTTTAGTTGGCCAGATAATTTCTTTCTACTTTTAGTAGAGACGGGGTCTCGCTCTTGCTCAGGCTGGTCTCGAACTCCTGAGCTCAAATGATCCACCTGCCTTGGCCTCCCAGAGTGCTAGGATTACAGGCGTGAGCCACGGCGCTGGCCAAATGTGTACACTCTTGACAAGCATTTCCACTGCTAGGAACCTCTTCTTAAGAAATACACCAGTGCACAGATACTAGATAGATAGATGCTCACCACAGCAAAATAGTTTAAATATCCTAAGTGTACAATTAGAGAGAGAGTATGGTTAAGTAAATTACAGTCCAACTTGCCTAAGGTCATAGGGCTGAAAAGTGGAGAGCTGGGACCTAACCTAGACTTTTATCCTTCACTGTACTACATTTTATGAGTTAGTGGGTGTAGGTGGATCTTGGGTGATCAGGACCCAGCTGTGTGTTATTCCCAGGGTAAGACAAGATTGGATGGTCTAAGGCAGGACTGGTCTGCATTTAAAGCAACAACAAAAAATAGAAAAAAAGTTATGTATAATTAAGGGAAAAGGGTTCCGGAAGAAAGTATCTTGTTTTACCAAAAGATCCTTACCGTAACCAATTCTCACCCTACAGCCCAGGAGCCATGAACCCCCGCCCTAAAAGACTCTAAATGAGCATGTCGTTAGAATAGACTTTCTTGCTCTGAAATAGGATGGGGGGACTGAAAGAAGAGCTTACTTCTGGAGAATGTATTTGTCCCTTTTCATCAAAGAAAATCCATGTTAACATATGTTTGAGGGATTAGTACATCTTTGAATTTCTAAGCAAATGGGAGGAGAATTCTTGCAGTGTTCCCTAAACTATGAAATGAAGGATTTGGTGTGGCTTCTGTGGGTGGGATGATTCAAAGGATTTTAAGTACTGCATGCCAATTTCAGGAGTCCTGGCATTTTCTGCATGCCCTGGTGTTTCCAGTGATCTCAGATGCTACACTAGCATTCTGTATGACCTTGAACCAAGTACTATCCTTTCTCTGATTCATCTTCTCTATCTACAAGTAAGGGGAGTGGAATAAGTGGTCTGTACTAGCCCTTCAACTTGTGATTTAATTTGTTGTATTGTCAACACTTGCTGGATCATCAGAATTTTAAATAAACATTATTTGGTATTTATTAATGAGGGCTAGAAGAAAAAATTACTTTCGTGACAAAATTCATATATATACACACATATATACATATATTATTGTAGTTCTTTTTGTAAAATGAAACAAAAAGTTTATTTATAAGAATAAATACGTTATTTATTTTAACTTATAAGTTATTTATAAGAAATTCTATACCTTGGTGATCTGTATCCTTGGTTCTCTCTTTGCTATTAAGAAAGAATTGATAAGGTTTTCTTATGGTGTAAGGAAGAAAAAGGGGTGGTCTAAGGAGGAATGACAGCTGAGGAAGTGGACTATGTGCATATCTTTCTATTCAATGGCCACCCTGTAGCCTTAAGGTGACGTGTGGCCTTTTAGGTGCTTAAGTGTGGCCTTTTGCCTGAATCCAAATTTGACAGAACAAATCCTCTTATTAAAAGGGGTGGAAGCAGAGAAAGATGAAGCTTTTCTTGCCTCCTTTGGTGCTTAGAAAAGAACAATGTTGAAATCAGAAGGCCGCAGGTTCCCCACAACTTCACAGCAGTCAGAGCATCTGTCCTCAGGTGGAAGTGGAGGGCATTGAGCCCTGATCTGAGATAATTGATACAAATATGTGTGACTGTTTATTATGTAGGACATGTAAAATGCATACCAAATGCTTCAATAATTTTTCGATTCCTGAAATACAGCTTATTTTATGTGCTTCATAGACCTACAAATATAGGAAGCATAACTGACCCAGGGCCCCAGCTGCCAAGATCTGAATGTCACTCTGTTTGCTCTGAGGCAGTCATGCTTTCAGTTTCCCATGGGCTGCTCCCATTCAACGATTGAGCATGGTGGGGACACTGAGGCACGCCCACTTTGGCTTTGAGGACTCCCCTGACGGCCTTGACGAACATTCTTTAGGTTGCAGGGGCAGTCAAGAATGTCTTCATTCAATCTTCCTACTTTCTCTACTTCATGTGGGGTCAGCTTAACCTGGTCGCCTTCCCCTTTTCCCTCACAGGCATTTCCCCTAATAAAATAGTAAATTCTATTTTGGCTCTGTTCCCCAGAGGATCTGAATTAACACAAACTGATTAAAAGCACAGCTTTGCAAGGCACAGATCCATGTATTTGATCTGTTGCATTCTGGATCAAAAAGGAAGAAAATAAGAATATAAATTGGGATTAGCTGATAGAGACATCGAGAACTCTCGAGGATATTGAAGAAGTTAATAACAGTGGTATCTCGTGAGGAGTTTTGGCAAAAACTTGTGAACAGGGAAAAGAGCTAGGAGGGAAACTTTTCAATGTGCACCTTTTAATTATATATATATATATATATATATATATATATATTGATTTTCCAACAAGTAAATGCATAATAATTTGAAAATGTAAAATCAAACATTTGGATTGAAAAAGCATATGAATTTGAGAAAAAGAGAGCTTAGGCTTTGGAGATAGCTGGGTCTGAGTTTGAGCCCCAGCTCATTTTTGTGATCTTGAGATTACTGTTACTGGATTCTTGATTCCAATGCTTTGCTTCCCTTCTTGAATGAGAAGTCTATAACCTCATTCACAGGCTCCCTGCAGGAGGCATACACCTCCCACGTGATGGACATTGGTCTTGGCCATGGGACTTGCTTGGGCCAGGGGATTGAGAGTGACTGAGACCTAGATAAGTCTGAGCAGAGCTTTTAAGAGCCAGTGCCCCGGATGATCACCGCACTCCTTTCTCCACAATCCTAGGTAGAGCCTGCTTCTAGAGCCTGGATTCTGGAATAAATTTGCAGAGCCACAGTTAACTGGCAGCTGCTACCATTGACAGGCAAGGTGAGCAAACCAAATTTTCATGGTGAAAACCACTGTGCTTATTCCCCAAACTTGTATTTTGAAAAATTTCAGAGTAAAGTTGAAGGAGTAGTCTAATTAACAACCTTACTTAGATTTACCAATTGTTAACATTTTGCCACATTAGCTAGATTTTTCTTGCTTCTTCTTTCAATGTGGAGCCCTTATTTTTGCTGAACGATTAGAGAGTTAGTCATAGGCATAATGATACTTTTACCCCTAAATATTTTAATATATATCCTAAGAACAAGAATTCTCTCCTATACGACCATGATACTTTTATTGCATCGAGAAATATAACATTGATACAATATTGTTTATATTCAAATTTCTCTGTCACGATGATATCCTTTGTAAATTTTTTTTCTTTCTGACCCAAGATCCAAGTGAGGATCATGCAGTGCAATTAGCTTATGTCTCTTTAGTCTCTAATTCAGAACAGTGGCCTGACCTTGTTAGGCCTACCTTTCATGAAACTTATATTTTTGAAAAGTTCAGGTCAGTAGTTTTATAAAATGTATCACTTTTTGGATATGTCTTATTTCCTCATAATTCTTTAGATTCTGGTTAAATATTTATGTTAGGACTACTACATAGATGATATTGTTTATATCACAAACGGAAAGCACACATAATGTCAGATTGTCCCATTTTGAGTGAGGATCAGTTTGACACTTTGTTAAGGTGACACCCATCAGATTTCTCCATTGAAAAAAAGTTTTACTTATTTATTCCTTTTTGTAGACAGTAATATGTGAGGTGATACTTAGACACTATATAAATATCTTGATCCCCAATAAACTTTCTCCAATGATTTTAGCATCCATTGATAATCCCTTCCTGTACCAATTATTACATTGATAGTTATAGAATGGTAAGTTTCCTCATTCCGTTATTCCTACTACATTTATTACTAGGCATTCTTCTATAAAGAAAACTTTTCATTCACTCTCTGCCCCCATTTATTTTATTTTTATTTATTTATTTATTTATTTTTTTGAGACAGAGTCTCACTATTTTGCCCTGGCTAGAGTGCCGTGGCATCAGCCTAGCTCACAGCAACCTCAAACTCCTGGGCTTAAGCAATCCTTCTGCCTCAGCCTCCCGAGTAACTGGGACTACAGGCACGTGCCACCATGCCTGGCTAATTTTTTTTTCTATATATATTTTTAGCTGTCCAAATCATTTCTTTCTATTTTTAGTAGGGACGAGGTCTCACTCTTGCTCAGGCTGATCTCGAACTCCTGACCTCAAGCGATCCTCCCGCCTCAGCCTCCTAGAGTGCTAGGATTACAGGCATGAGGCACTGTGCCCGGCCTGCCCCCATTTATTTTTCAGTATCACTATGGATTCATGGGTTTTTAAAATATATGTTATAATCTTTCATCATCATTCTATTGTTGTTCAAACTGTCTTAAATTTGAACAATGGGAGCCCTTTCATGCTGAATCCTGTGTTCTTTTAAAAAGTTTCTGTCTGTGAGCATTTCCTTACTTTCTGGCACAATAACATTCCAGGCTTTTCTTAGATATTTACTGTCACTGACCTGATTCTTTTTATTTGGCAGAGAGAGCGACAGAGTCAGACTAAGATTGGGGAGATGACTGATAAAGAAGGCAAGAGAGGGGTTTTAGAATAAGGAAATATTTTGCAGAGGGCGGGGGGCAGAGGGCGGAATTCTTAGTCAAAGATTACCTTGGGTATGTCTCAAGCTCTCCAAACCTGAATTTCCTTTCCTGGAAAATAGAGATTATTATGCCTATTGCTCAGGTAGACTGTGAAAATTAATAAACCCAGCTCTGTGACTGGCAAATATTCAATATTTGTTGGCCATTATCACTAGTGACAACCTTCCAAGCAGGTTAATTTCTGTGATACTGGTGAGCTCCAATTACGTGCCTCCAACGCGTTTACGATTAAAACTTGCTTAAGTTTATTATGTTCAGAAGCTTTGCTTAATGTTGCTGTAAAATGTTCTAAGGGCAACTATACTGTTTCTAGCTGGGGTTAAATGGGTACAGTCTCTAAAAGGCTGGTGAAACAAAAAGTTTTTAAGACAATCACTGTATGCAAATTTTAAAAAAGGAAGCCAAAGACACTCCCCCCATATAAGTATATATGTGTATTTCGTGGTTTGAAATAGGGTCTTAAATGAGAGGTGGCCTGGTAAAATGTAGACTGAGTTTAAGTCCAAGCTTACCTACATTTGTCATTTTAAAAAGTGAAGATACGCTTTCCCCGCGCAGTTATTGTGAAGGTAAAATCTGGGCTGAGGAGACGGTAATGTATCGTGGCAGGAGTCTTATCATTTGTACCTTAGGCGGCACTTCCACCTGGTGGCGATGTATCCAATTGCAAGTCAAAGCACAGAGTCGGGGGGGAAAAGGCAGTGGGGCTGAATTTGTAACCTACACAGCATTAAACAACTTTGAATAAAAACATTTCCATACTTTACCTATGGAATGCTTACTTCAAATAACAATAATGGTACGACAAAGGGACTAAACGTTGCGCTGGAGTTTTTTTTTTTTTTTGCAAGGGCATTCATTCATTCAACAAATATCTATCGAGCTCTGTGTGCTGTGTGCCAGGCACTGTTCTGGGCATTTGGGAAACATCAGTGGACAAGAGACAAAAATTCCGCCCCAGGATGCCTTTTACAATACTCTCTATAGAGGCTACATGAACTAAACTATATCATTTGTAAAGAGCTCTACGGATTACAAAGTTCCTTCCAGTGTCAACTGGACGTGTTTCAAGGCCTATATTAACATGGCCAATTAAATGGAGAACCCAGGCGCAGACGCATTCCAGCCCACCCAAGAACCCACCCTGCGAAACAGAGTTTAGCCCCGAGTTAGATGTCATCAGCTGACCATGAAAGCAAGGGTAAGTAGAAGGCATCTTTCCCCAGTTTTTCGCCCAGAAATACCTATATTCTTTTTGGGAAGCAAGGGTTTTGCGAAGGGTGGAGGGCGATGGCGTCTGTGAGACTCTGTTCCCCCAAAGGAGACACTTATTTCGCTGCAGAGCCCACGAGGTGGCGGGCCAGCCGCCCTGGGGGCCCAGGATCTCTGGGCCGCTGCCGCGCCCGGGAACGTGCCCCAGCTGGGGGACGCCAGACCTCAGCCAATTAATCCTCAGCGAGGCGCGAACGCGCCCCCCAGTGGCGGCGCGCAGCCCGAGCGCCGGGTCCGGAACGGAATTGTCCTACGGAACCCCGGATGCGCGCTCAGTTTCTGGGGGAGGAGGGCAGAGAAGGACTTGCGCGTCTCGGTCTCCACGGCTGCAATGGAGGCGATGGCCACGGGGCTCCGCGGACTGCGGCTCTGGCGGGTTGCTCCTGGTGGCGGGGCTAGCTGGAGTGAGTTTCAGAGGCCGTGGAGACGGGGAGCGAGGCCTAGAGGGTGGTGTCTGTCCAGATTGGGCTTGAAGCGGGTCCTGGGAGGTTCTGCGGCCAGAGGAAGGAGGAGGGTTTTACCCCTCCTCCCTCCCGCCCCGGGGGCATTGCCTCCTCTCAACCTGGAAGGAGAAATCTGTGGGAGCCAGGGGTTGCGGGAGGGCAGGGGCAGCGTCTGGGCCGCGGTAGGAATTTAGGGTACTTCTGGGAAGGAACCCACGTCCCATGCAAACACGTCCTTGTCTTCTCATAGGAATACTCGTACTTTTCAAGTCTCCTGATTTTGGGGTTTGGAAAACTAAGCCCAGCATTTCTTGCTCTGGATATTGATAGTTTTGGCGTGGGAACTTTACTATGCTGGTTTCCTTGTCCTCCTCCAGACCTTTTTCAAACCGACCACTTTGCTCACCCTCCTAGAGACTTTGGTTTAGCTTTGACTGACTTCGCTTCCTGGTTACTTTTTGCTCCTGTCGTAAAGCACAGATTGGAATACCGCAGAGGAAATTGGTGGGAAATAGAGATCTGATATGAAAGAGCAAATTTAAAGTAGAGGTGCAGATCTGGGCTTCCTGTGTGCGCCAGTTGCGTTTCTTCCGTTGATGTTTTAATTGTTGATGTTAGAAAGCGACTTAAGTTGACCTATGAGTGCATTTTTGGAGAACGAAGTTTAAAATTCTGTTGCCTCTTATCTTTCCTTGTTACAGGAGGATGGTGGTGTGGCAGTGGAGCTGGTTGGGTACGGGCAGTATAGTACTCATTTTTTTCTATTTTTGTACTTACTGTAACTTCTCCACAGGATTTATAGCAACATCACCAGCTTCTCAGCTGTCACCAACAGAATTGACAGAAATGCGGAATGATCTCTTTAATAAAGAGAAAAACAGGCAGTTATCATTAACTCCCCGAACTGAGAAGATAGAAGTTAAACATGTTGGAAAAACTGACCCTGGCACTATCTTCGTGATGAATAAAAATATTTCAACTCCTTATAGTTGTGCCATGCGTAAGTATCAGAATCAGGATACAGTTTTGGCCATTTTATTTGAGCTGTGCGGAAGAGCCAGTACAGGAGACAAGATGTTGTCATTGCTCCCTGAACTTCCCAGAAGTTCTCCTTTATTTGACACCTTATTATCTGTTCACTGCCTCTTTAGCTCTGAAGGGTACCATGGGTATTGCTAGGTTGGCACTGTAGTGCACGGGTTGTCCTGGGGCTTGCTTGAATCTGGCTATGTTTAGAGTACTAAAATTTTTTTCTGGCAGAATGCTGCCGGACCTGAATGTGTTGTTGCTGGTGTGCTTGCCCCTTTTCCGTAGGACTCTGATGTAGTGGGAGCAGTCACTGTGCAGGTCTCATTAAAGGATTTTGGGACAAAGGGATTGCTGTGGTCTTAGATGACCAGCTTTTTGCCACCTTTTTCTTTCTCCCTCTTCACTGTATAGCCTAACTTACATCTTTTATCTGCTTGCCACTTGCCTCTGCTGTGTGTTGTGTTTTTGTTTACATTTATATGTGCATGTGATAAATGTGAATGAAGATGTGCATGGGGTGAATGTGATTGGGGTGAAAATATTTGTTTTGTTCATATCTTAAGGGAGATAGTTGTGCCCCACGTGTGATTTGGTGTGGAAATGAAGGGAACAGCACCTCTATTAGTTTTGATCAAAATATTTGGATAGTAGCTTTGATAGAACTGGTAATATTTAAATTAAGAAAGCCCCCAAAATATACAGATCCACTCAGGCATGACTAGCTGCATTGTTTAACTTTTGGAAAACTCAGTAATGATTCCACTCAAGAAATTAACAACCTTAGTTACCAGCTTAAACTGGCCTAAAGAATGTACACCCTCACTATTTCTTTACTCTGGCACTTGAATTAGTACTTATGATAATTATTTACTCATTTGGTTTTCAAGTATTTCTTGAACCTCTGCTATATGATTGGCATTAGGATTACAGAGGAGACTAAGACAAAGCTCAGGTCCTTAAAGAGCTTTATACACGTCACATGTAGAGATGAAGCTTCTGAACCATCCTCAACATGACCCCTACCCTGAGACTTTTTTGCCATTTGTACCATCAGTCATTTGGCAAACTTACTGAGCACCTGCTATATTCCAGGCCTGGTGCTAGGCTCTGCATATGCTTGAGTGAGTAAAAACAGACATGATCCCTGACTTTATGGAATTTATGTAGTGGCTGATAATTTAGACCCTGTAGTTTGACCACTTGTGTGAGTAGCTGTGTACTTGCAAAACATCTAATCAAGTTTAGAGTTGCATTCTGGGGTTATGGGACAGACTGCAACTGATTGCCTTATATGTGTATTCATATTAGTAACTAAAAATGATAACTACACTATTTAACTTGAAGAGTTTATGTCATGGAAGTAAGAGATGGTTTGAGAGCAAGACCAAAAACCAATCTAGAACAGATTTATGTGGGTGTATGTTAATATATTTTCCCTTTTCTTCTAAGTTGTATGTGTACCTATCCAAGTATATATATCCATGATAATGTTCTCTAAATGTTTAGCTCTTAGAAAAATGTTTTATTAATAATTGACAAATTATGAGAGATTTCAAAGTTTTTATAATTAACTTACTATCTCACACTACTTTTAATTAGTTGTATTAATGTCCAAAAGTAACTGATTTTCTTGGGCCTTTGAACTTGTTTGACATAATATGAATTTTTCATTAGTGCCAATAAAGCTGGATTACTAAATAAAAAAAAAATTGACAAATGAATTTCAAATTAGATTTAACCCTAATGATTTTTGTAAATGATTTGGGTAATTTTGTTAATAATAATACCTTGAATGTATTGGGTATTATTTTTTTATTGGTTATAGATGTAATATTTAATACTTTTTTTTTCCAAAAGAGACAATCTGCAGAATCTTGCCTTTCCATTGTTTTACTCCTTAATGAAGCATTAACATGTAACTTTTCACTTTGGATTTTGTTAGCTTTAGATTATCAATTTATTTTTAATTTTTAGATTTAAGTGAGTGGTACTGCAGGAAGTCCATTCTGGCTCTGGTGGACGGACAGCCTTGGGACATGTATAAGCCTTTGACCAAGTCCTGTGAAATTAAATTTCTTACTTTCAAAGATGATGATCCAAGAGAAGTGAATAAGGTATTTCTGTCTCTGCATTCTTGTTTTCCTCTCCTAGTTTTTCCTTCTCCTTTTTATTAAAACTTACATTCTGTGGAGTATAAAATGTAAAAATATGGCCAAGTTCGAATGTTGTACTGTGTACTAGATAAGTGTTTTACTTGTTAGATCAGGCACTTTCATAGTTCTGAAAATACCAGTGGTAACCATTCTCTGTATTTTGGATTGAGAAAACTATATGACCTGTCTTTAACACTCATATCTTTGTTCAACTTATGTTTATTAATCATCTTCCATATTATGGGTGATTCCATTTCCACTGCTACTGCTTGAATTCAGCCTTTGACCATATTCTTTGGAGGGTTTCAATAACTTTTTAACTCTGGCCACCGCCCCCCCCCCCCCCTTTTTAGTACTTAAAGTCTTCCTTCACACTCCTATGAGTTTTACTGAGTGGTATGACTAAGGATCATGTTACCCCTAAAAAACACGTCTACCTGATAACATTCACATGACTTTCCAGGTTCTGCATAATCCGCCCCCGGCCTGCCTTTCCAGCTTTGCCTCCCACTGTATCTTTCCACTTCCTCTTTGTTCCAGCCACCTTAGAATGCTTGGTCACTAATGGTTTGTGCTGTGTTATCCTCCTTGCTTTTGTTGATGCTCTTTCTTCAACACTGAACATTGTCTTTCCTCCTTGTTAAAATCCTGTTTGTCTTTTATAATTCAATTATAATGGCATCTGCTCTGTGGAGCCTTCTAGATTTCTTCTGCTTTTCAGAATTAATTCTTTTCTCTAGGGTTTTGCAACAGTTGGCTATTCTCTAGATAATGATGTTTTAATTTTGTCTTGTAACATAAACTGTCGAATGCATTAGAATCTTGGCTCTGTGAAGACAGGGACCATTTCCCTTATTTGACCTAGTCTTTGACTTTCATACAGTAGGTGTTTAATAAATATTTGTTGAAATGAAATACTTAAACAAGAAAATGATAGAAATGATAATAGTAATTAAATATATGTTATGTATCAGGTACTGTTCTGGGAGATTTACAGATAATAACTTGTTTAATTTTCCTACAAACTCTACAAAGTAGGTGCTATTCTTCCCATTTTCCTAATGAGTAAACTGTGACGAGGAGAGAAAGGTTCAGCGTCTTGACCAGTGTTACTGGTTTAGGAAGTGGTGGAGCCCGGATTTGAACCTAGGCATCCTGACTGGAGTTAAACAGACGTTTAAAAACATTGAAGTAGGATAGATGAAGTACATTTTGCTACTTGCCTTCAAGGCCTGGCTTTGTACTTACTTTTAGTGTAATGTGGTTGCATAGAATGCATAGTGGAGCAGTCTCTGCCACAGCCAACCAAGTGACCTCACTCCTGTAGTCCTCAGATGTGGAGCAGGGCTTATGAAAATCAGTTGCTCAGAATAATGTCAGCAAGGGGACTAACATGGGCAGGTATGGTGCAGGGTACATGTTTCTCCTTGTGAATTCGATAAGGTCATTGTGTGGATATCTGTATCAGGCATGTCCATGAATCAAAATGTGCTAATAAAATGAAAGCCCAGTCAGTGGTGAGGCTGCTCTGTTATAAATATAACTTGACTAATGTGTTATGATGTTAGGTATAGTATAGGAGTCATGAGTAATTCTTAAAGGTTGAGTTTTTCTCTCTATATTTATAAATGGTATAAACAGTTATATGTTAATATATTTATTTTATTTTAGCACTACTTTAACAAGTTTACTTTATCCTAGGTTAAAGATAAATACTATTAGATAGTAAAACTATCTGTCGGTTGGTAGCCCTCATACTGTCTCATATCTTACACAGAAACATTGTTAACAGAGTGAAGCTGGTGTTTCATTCTTTCCTGGTTTTCACTTGGTAGAGGTAATGTCATGGCTTGATGGTAACTGCTATTGCATGCTGAGGACAGATATGTGAGAAATATTTCCTAAGTCAAAGGTTGGCTTTTTAATATTGTAGAAACTTTAGTGAATCTTACTATGTATTGTGTTTGTGTGTATTTTTCTTTTTCCCCTAGGCTTACTGGCGTTCCTGTGCCATGATGATGGGCTGTGTAATAGAGAGGGCATTCAAAGATGAATATGTGGTCAGTTTGGTTAGAGCTCCAGAAGTTCCTGGTAATGTACACATATAAATATATATAATTTTTTTTTTTTTTTTTTTTTTGAGACAGAGTTTCGCTCTGTTGCCCTGGCTAAAGTGCCATGGCATCAGCCTAGCTCACAGCAACCTCAAACTCCTGTGCTCGAGCAATCCTACTGCCTCAGCCCCCCTGAGTAGCTGGGACTACAGGCATGTGCCACCATGCCCTGCTAATTTTTTCCATATATATTTTTAGTTGTCCAGCTAATTTCTTTCTGTATTTTTTTAGTAGAGGTGGGATCTTGCTCTTGCTCAGGCTGGTCTCGAAATCCTGAGCTCAAGCGATCCTCCCACCTCGGCCTCCCAGAGTGTTAGGATTACAGGCATGAGCCACCATGCCCGGCCAAAATATATATAATTTTTGTAATTCTTGAATATTTTGGTACCTATCTTTGATGATTTATAGAGTTTATTTTTAATTTTGTCTAATATAAATTACCACTTTACACGTGTTTCATTTCTTGTGGGTAACAAAATCCATCCTATTATGATCAAATAGGAAGTAATCTTTGGAGGTCAATAATTAACATGACAGAATTAGTGGAAAGTATTTCTCTTGAATATGAATTTCATGGAATTACATTGTCTCAGTGTTTATTTCTTACGGCTTTAAGCCTTTATTTCCCGATTATATGTGTGGAGGAGGAAGTGAGAATATAAGTAGACTGCTAGAAAGAGCTGTCCTTAGGTGATACTGTTTCACCAGAAATGACCATGAGTCTGGAGACGGACACCACTGTGGTGAGGTGGAATTGTGCAGCTTCTTTGTAATTTTTTTAAAACTAGGATTTTGTAGCAACATGTATAGTAGGATCATATGTATAATTTTTTTTTAAAAAAGAAGTATGTACACCAAAACTATTTAAAAGAAGCTCAAGAAATAATTCTAAATGAGCAAAACCACAAAAATGGAGATATTTAGGAGATATAATAGAAATTCAATATTTCATTCCATTTAGTCATTCATCTACTTACTAAATATCTTGTTCTTCTGGAATTTTTATGTCTATTAACTATTTGAAATCTCTATAGTACTAGTATTCCTGAAGAAAACTTGAATGCTTAAAATATTGGTGATTTTGGGTTAAAAAAAGGTGAGTTAATTTTTTGGGTGGGGGAAATTTGATATAGCTCTCGCAGACAGCTGAGATAATAGCAACAGTTTCATAATTCACAGAGTTGGGATGGATTGCTAACCCTTTCTTTTATGGTCTAAATGTTCAGTTGTTGCAAATTTTAACTTTCTATTAGGGCAGATTTGACTTTGTTTTTTATTTTGATTGTATTTACAGTAATTGCTGGCGCCTTCTGCTATGATGTAGTTTTGGATAAGAGACTTGATGAGTGGATGCCAACAAAAGTAAGTATGTTCTTTGGAGTATTAATTTTAGAGTCTGTGCCTTTCTGTGTTAGAATGATTCCTGTGTTAGTATTGTTCAGTGGTACTGCACACTGAGGACATTTAAAAGAATCTATCTATCCTTGTTGCTTTTTGCAGTGTGTTTAAGACAGAGGCATATGAATGAGAATATTCACAATAGCATGGTCAGTTGTCTTGAAGCTTTATGTCCTGCTTGACCTTTTCTTGAAATGCCTTCTACTCCTTAAGATAGTGGTTTTCAAGATACACAGAATATAAAATATAGAAACTTAACTATCTTGGTTGATGTGGTAGTAGGGGGTCTGGGAGCTATATCTGTTTGGCTCCCCAGAGCATGGTTTGAAAACCACTGCCCTAAAACATTTTAGCTTCTTGTATACGGGTGAGATCCCTGTATACACAGGGTCACACTAAGAACTAGGATAAATTAAAGAATCAGACTTTGACAAAGCTAATCCAAACAGCAACAAACTAAACTCTTTGTGAATGTTCTACCTTTGTGATGAGGGTGGTCCTTGTTGGTCTGGGACTTGAGTAGCAACAGGGCCTAAGAAGGATGATCTAGATCAGGTGCTCTGTAGGTAAAGGATGCTGATGGTTTCCAAAGGTCAAGCCTGGAGACTTAGTTATGATGGAGCCGAATAGGCAAATGCCTAATCCTTAATTAAGCAAAACACTATCTCCTACATACTGGGAGTCTGGAGATCAGAAAAGGGAAGGCCGGGTAGCATACCATTTTATCAATTCCATTGTGTACATTCTTTTTACATTTCAGTATCTCTGAAAGTAGGCCTTATGGCATCTTATGATTGGTAGTATTTCTTGCTTAGTGGTAAGTCTTAGATTTAGTGAAATAGTATAGTTCTTTTTTTTTTTTTTTTTTTTTTTTTTTTATAAAGAGTCTCGCCACAGTGCCTGGTTGAAATATTATAGTTCTTTAAAAAAAGGATTTTGGAGTCAGGGCAGATACATCTTTAAATTTGGTCTTGGGGGCTGGGTGTGGTGGCTCTCGCCTGTAATCCTAGCACTCTGGGAGGCTGAGGTGGGAGGATTGCTTGAGGTCAGGAGTTCGAGACCAGCCTGAGCAAGAGCGAGACCTCCGTCTCCACTAAAAATAGAAAACATTAGCTAGGCGTGGTGACATGGGACTGTATCTCAGCTACTTGGGAGGCTGAGGCAGGAGGATTGCTTGAGCCCAGGAGTTTGATGTTGCTGTGAGCTAGGCTGATGCCACGGCACTCTAGCCCAGGCAACAGAGCAAGACTCTGTCTCAAAAATAAATAAATAAATAAATTTGGTCTTGGAAATGACTTCTTGTGTAATCCTGCCCGTATTACTTAATATCAAGAGGGAGGAAAGAGGGAAACAGAAAGGAAAAATGAGAGAAAGGAAGAGGGAAGAGAGGTTGGGAGGAGGTGGGGAAGGGGACAGGAAAGGGCTTGAACTGTTTCTTCATGATCTCTGGGCTTTTGTTGGTGCAGCCTCTTCCTTTTCAAATATGTCCCCAAGTTTAAGAATAGATCTTCTTTACTAGGGGGAGTCAGGTAAAAATTAATGAGATCAAGATCCAACTCTCATTATCTATGAAACGTATTGCCTCTTTTTTCTTTTCCTTTCCTTTTTTTTGGGAGGCAGGAGCTTGATATGTTACCCAGGCTGGCCTCAAACTCCTAGGCTCAAGTGATCTTCCCACCTCAGCCTTCTGAGTAGCTGTGACTACAGGTGCTCACCACTGTGCCTGGCTTTTTCTTTTTTTTTTTAAAGACAAACCTTTAAAAAAAGAAATGCATTAGCTGATTGCAGTCTCCAAGGGGTTGAGTGGATGGCTTAAAGAAAGTAGAGTTACATTGAGAAATAGTTACATTAAACTATGAAAGTGGATTTTTTATATAGTAAATTATTCCTTTAAGAATGGAGAAGAGGCTGGGCATGGTGGCTCATGCCTGTAATCCCAGCATTTAGGGAGGCTGAGCTGGGAGGATCACTTGAGCTCAGGAGTTCAAGACCAGCATGAGCAACATGGAGAGACCCTGTCTCTACCAAAAGTAGAAAAATTAGTCGGACATGGTGGTGTGCTCCTGCAGCCCCAGCTACTTGGGAGGCTGAGGCAGGAAGATCACTTGAGCCCAGGTGAGTTTGAGGTCAGCAATGAGCTATGATGATGCCACTGCACTCTAGCCCTGTGAGACCCTGTCTCCAAAAAAAAAAAAAAAAAAAAGAAGAATGGAAAAGTCATTTCATGTAACAAAAACTCTAATAGGATTTTTACAGAAAGAATTTTATTATAAAAATTATTTGCGTAATGGTGCTTGACCTTTTGTATGTTAGTAATGATTTATATAGTATGGAAAACTCAAGAGTTTTTATTAAAAATCTCATAAATATTGTTAATGTGTATTAATCATTTTGTGTAAAACTTTCATTAAACAGAAATTTATGATATTGACCATATGTTATATTTTGTACAGGGCCAGTGATGACATTACATTTCTAGTGAAAAATTCTGAATTATGAAAATAATTTTTTTCCCATGTATTTAATAAACTTAATTTTATTCATATGGGAAACATAATTTTATGTCTTACTGTTTATTAGCATTTTTACTAATTGCTGTATGGTTTTAATAAACATAAATTAGGCTGAATATTTGGATGAAATGTTTATTAAAATTTCTTTGTAGACTTCTTTTTGGTGATTATTACTAATATTAATGCAGACTGATATGTTAATTACAGGTAAATAACAAGTTTTATAGTTTGTAAAGTTGGGAGAATGTTTATGGTCCAAACATTCAGTTGTTGCAAATTAATAACTTTTCCTCCTAACACATTTGATTTTGCTTTTCATTTTGTTGGATTCATAGCACTAAGCATACATTTTATCTTATCTAGCTTGTGGAGAGATGCTTTTAAATAAATTTTTACTAAAGGTTGTTATTTTATTTTGAAGGAGAACCTACGTTCCTTCACAAAAGATGCTCAGGCTTTAATTTATAAAGATCTTCCATTTGAAACTCTAGATGTTGAAGCAAAAGTGGCATTAGAAATATTTCAACACAACAAGTAAGTGTTGGCTTCCTTTAAAACAAGGTTAAACCTCTCAGAATTAGATGTAATGAAGAAAATTCAGGTCTTAAGACTTTTATATTTGATGTTCTTATGTTACTGCTTTATTTTCCACTTTAAGGTCTCTTTTTCTGCACCAGGCTAATTACTTTTGTTCATGTCATTATTTATTTCACTGAGAAAAATATTCCTCACCCCCCTTGATAATTTTCTCACTTCTTTTACTTCTCTGTTTCTTAGGCTAGCCCTTCTCTTTATATCAATGTAGTTGTATGTTTCCCCTTTCTTTTTCCACTGTGAAGTAATAATATACTGTATTATTTTGTACATTTGGCAGCCTTTCCCTCCCATCCTTCCACTCTTTAAATGAGAAGGATAAGATTGAGAACATAAGCAGTTTGGAAGGCAGCTGACAGCTAAAGAACAATGTTTACACAACCGGATTTTAGTCTTTTGCACATGAATTATTCATTTGGTGGATTTTCTTTGTCAACATTTTAAATCCTGCCTGGCTTCTCAATTCCTTTTCTTACTCAGAAAACTTCCAGTTCACCTACTATTAGTTATAAGAACATAAGCTAAATTTTAATATTAATCTAATAGAAAATGAGAACTAATTAGAAAGGGAAATCTGTGCTACAAAAAAATAACATAGATATTACAGTCTGAAGCCAAAATATGCACCTACAAATTGTTAAAGGTTATGGATTAGAATTTCTTTAGATATATGGGAATCAAACTACAAATTCTCATAGAGATAGTTTGTCATAGATATATTCTTAGGTTAGTTTATGATTCTTCTTGACCTATACCTTAGCTTGGCATTCCTCAAAGTGCTATGCCTCATAATATTCTTCCATAAGACATTAATTAATCAGCTGAATCTGGAGAACAGTGGCATGAAAATTTTACTCATTGCACTCTAGGGTCTCCCCAAGTATATATAGAAAAGAGTATATTCCAAATATATTGGCCCATGGAACACTTTTTCTTAATGTTTTTAGCATGTCCTGGAGCCAGTGGTCTTAGAAACCAGTTGTAATGTACATTTTAACTGAACTAAAGTATAGATAGTATGGTAGAACGAAATCACCATTTATAGTATTAATTCTATAAGAAAATTCCTTGGGCTAGTAAGAACACATCAAGTCACTTTCTGTGCCAAAAGTCTAGGCACATGCTGTCCAAAAGAAATATAATATGAGCCATTTATATGATTTTAATTTTTCAAGTAACATTAAAAAAAGTCAAAAGAAAAGGGGAAGTTAATTTTAATGATTTTATTTAAATAATATATCTAAAATGTTATTTCAATGTGATCAATATTGAAAAATATTAATGATATTTTAATTTTTTCACTCTGAGTCTTCAGAATCTGGTGTGTATTTTACATTTAAGGCACATTTTAATTAGAACTGATCACATAGCTATGTTACTGAACATTTTACTTTCAACTTCCATTCTGTGTGCATTGAGATTTCCCATTCTCCTACTTAGCTGTCAACATCTGGTTAGGGGCTTCTGGTACTTTTGTTAACCTAGTTGAGTGTGTGTTAGGAGGAAGGGGATAGTTTGGGGGCAAGTTTGAAAGGACAGAGAATGTTGGATCATTGAAGGTGGGTCAGTGATTGGGCCTTTCTGTTGCAGGAGGAGGTGGGAAATTTTTGTGGCTTTGGCTCACAGGGGACAGAAGCAGGAGCATCCCTTAGAGGTGGGTCAAAAGGAATAAGCATTCAAGGGAAGCGGCCCCCTCAGTAATGCATGCCACCCATGCGTTGGCTGTGGCAGAAAGGGTATGGCAGTCAGTAGATGTTTTTGCATAAACCACTGCTCCCAAAGCTTGACACATCATTGCCTGTGCATGCACGCGTGCACACACATTATTTGTTTAGCACCCTGGGTTAAATAGACAAAGCTCTTAATAGTAAATGGTAAAGTCATGGTTTGAACCTGAGCTGTGCAGTTCCATCTGTGCTTTTAGCTATACTGAAAGAATTGAGTAGATTTGAGAGACGTTTGGGCAGTAGAATTGACAGAACTTAATAATGAATTGAATGTAGGGGGTATGGTGAGAGAATGAGGAAATCAAGGAAATCTTCTGGGTTTTTCACTTGGACATGTAGCTGATTGGTGGTGTCATACTAAGGTAGGAAATTTAGGAGGAAGAATAAGTTTGGATGTGAAAGGAGGTGGTAATTTGTTCAGGTTGGAAATTTGGGGGCTTAAGGTGCTTATGGAATATCCTAGTGGGCGTCTAGATGGTTCTTAGATATATAGTTTGGTGCTTAGCAGAGGTAGGTAGAATAGAAGCAGAGATAGAGAAGCTATAACTGCATAAGTGTAAACTAATGCTTGCAATTCAAGGAGCTAGCCTAGGGAGGATGCTTAGAGTGAAAAGAAGGTATAGGATAGAATCCTTAAAGGGTAGAGAAAGACAAGAGAGGCCAGAGAGGCCAAGTAACACGAGTAGGGAATGCCACTGAAACCTGTGGAAAGAGCACTATAAGAAGTGGAGGTGAGCAGTGGTGTTAAGAAAATGAGTACTGAGAAGTGTCCATTAGGTTGGCACCAAGCAGGTACCTGTGACTTTGCTGAGAACAGTTTGGTGGAGTCATGGTGCCGTCACCAGATTAAAGGCAGGTGAGGCTCCAAGCATAAACCACTCTCAGAAAGTATGGCAGAAGAGGAAGAGAGGTGTCTTTAAACTTCTTTTTGTATATTTAGAGTTAAAAAAATTTTTTTTCTTTTCTACTTTTCAGGTACAAAATAGATTTCATAGAAGAGAAAGCATCTCAGAACCCTGAGAGAATAGTCAAGCTGCACAGGTAAGTAAAAGTCTGCAAATTGGCTGCAATGTTAATTGAGAGTAAGGCTTAGCTTTATTGTTATTTGAAATGAAGTATCTGACTGAAATAGAGGGATTTGTACTTTATTTTGTTATTGCCTTATTTTCTGTTGCTTTGTTCATTGTTTTGATATGGTGGTAAATGGAAGCTGTAAATTATCTTCAGGAACAGTTGTAGTTTCTGTTTCCCATTTTATTGTTTGCTATTTTTATTTCATATCAAGAGTAGAAAACTGGTGTTTAATATGTAATTTTTAGGAGTTAATTTTGAAATTGGGCAACATAATCATTGTTATGAATTGAACATGATAGTTCATGTGTGCACTCAAATATGAATGCTGACTAGTTATTATGTTACATGTTAAGTAAGTTAAACCAGAATATGCTTTCTGACGCATGAATGAGAAAGGGCCACTGCTTATGTTGACATTCTTCTATGCGAAGCAAGTCCCAGGGCAACACATTATGTAGAAATGACTTCATGGTCTGGGTCTGTTTTCTCAACCTCAGGTTTTCATGATTTGGATTTAACTTTTTTCCTCTAGAGACTGCTTTTGGTTTCTAAACACAATCCCTCCTATGTACTGAATTCTAAACGCTGTTGTGTGGGTTATGGTAAGGTTGTACATTATCAGTTTTAGACAATCAGATCTTCTTGATAGCATCATGTGTTCTGTGACTCATAAAAACCTTTAAATTTGTATAAGTGCTAATTAAGAAAAATCAGTGATTTAATTTTAAAAGTTTTAGCCTTTTAAGATCATTGTCAGGGGTTGTTAGAGACTGAATTGAGCCATATTGAATATTCTTGATTAGGGATGTAGCAGCAAAGAGAATGAGTATTTTGTTTTTAAACCATTATAAATGATTAGATGTTGAGGTTTTGTTTGTTTATTTTTAAAATCATATCAGAATTGGTGACTTCGTTGATGTGAGTGAGGGCCCTCTTATTCCAAGAACAAGTATTTGTTTCCAGTATGAAGTGTCAGCCGTTCACAATCTTCAACCCACCCTGCCAAGTCTTATACGAAGATTCCAGGGTCTCTCTTTACCCATTCACTTAAGAGTAAGTAAAGCTTAAAGTTCCAGATCTTCCAGTTTGGGTATAGATGTCATTCTGGACTTGATTTTATGCCAATCTGAAGGATATAAATTTTAATTTTTCTTAAGTTGTGTGACACTAGTATTTTGTAAACTGATTATGATTAAAAAAAGTTTGCCCAGCGTATAAACATATAATTACAAGAGAAACATTATTTGAAAAAATTAAATCAAATTGAGATAGTATTTTTAATTTTCAAATTAGCATAGGTGAGGGTGCATTGAGGAGGTATTGGAGTGCTTGTTGGTAAGACCTTTCTGGAGCACCTTTTTGGCCTTACATTTGGCATGCTCTTCTAATTCTAATGATCTGTTCATGACCCAAAACCTATCATTTTCTACATGTCTCCCACCCCTTGCTGGTCCTTTTTTTTTAATTTAAATTTTTCATTTTGAGATAATTACAGTTATAAGAAATGATACAGAGAGATCCATGTACCTTTACCCAGTTTCCTCAGTGGTAGCATCTTAGAAAACTAAAATGCAATGTCATAACCAGGTTTGGACATTGCAGTAAGGAAGTTACAAAACAGTTCCTTCACTACAGGGAACCCTCCTGTTGGCCTTTTATAGCCACACTCATTTACATCCCCTTCTCTCTAATGCCCCCCATGCCCCTGTCTCCTTACCCCTGGCAACTGCTGCTCTGCTTTCCATTCCTATAATTTTGTCATTTCAGGAATGTTACATGAATGAGAGCAAATAGTTTGTAATTTTTTGGGATTAGCATTTTTTACTCGGCACAGTTCTTTGGAGATTCATCCAAATTGTTGAGTATGTCAATAGTTCATTCTTTTTTATTGTTGAGTAATATTTCTTGGTATGATTGTGCCACAGTTTAACTATTCACCCATGAAAGGACATCTGGGTTTCCAGTTTTTGGCTGTTATGAATAAAGCTGAAATTTGTGTACAGGTTTCTGTGAATATACATTTTCATTTCTATGGGATAAATGCCCAGGAGTGCAATTGCTGGGTCATATGGTAAGGTGTATATTTAATTCTTTAAGAAACTTTCACACTATGTACCAAAGTAGCTGTACCATTTTACATTTCCACCAGCAATGTATGAGTGATCGGTTTTTCTTCATGCTCACCAGCTTTTGATGCTGTCATTTTTTATTTTAGCCATCCTAATATGTTTATAGTGATTTCTCATTATAGTTTTAATTTGCATTTCCCTATGGGCCAATGGTGTTGAATATCTATTTGTGTGCGTATTTGCCATCTGTATATGTTCATTGGTGAAATGTCTGCTCAAGTCTTTTTCTTGTATTCTAATTGGATTGTTCAGTATTTTACAATTGAGTTTTGAGAGTTCTTTATGTGCTGTAGATATTAGTCCTTTTTTATATATGTAGTTTGCAAATTTCTCTGTTACTCTGGTCTGTAGCTTGTGTTTCTTTGTGTCTGTAGCTTGTCTTTTCATCCTAACAGCCTTTTTGCAAGAGCAGAAGTTTTTAATTTTGATGAAGCCAGTTTATTAGTTTTTCTTTTTATGGATCATGTTTTTGGTGTGAATTCTAAGAACTTTTTGCCTAGCCCTAGATTCCCAAAGATTTTCTCCTGTTTTTTTTTCCTAAACATTTTATAGTTTTACATGTAAGTCTGTGGTCCAATTTGAGTTAATTTTTCCATAAGGTATGAGATTTAAGTTGAGACTCATTTTTTGCCTATAGATGTCAAATTGCTCCCAGCACCATTTGTTGAGAAGGCTGTCCTTCCTCCATCGAATTACTTTTGCATCTTTGTTAAATGTCAGCAGGGCATATTTGTGTGTGTCTATTTTGGATTCTCTATTCTATTGCATTGATCACACGTGTCTATCCCTCCACCAATACCACACAGTCTTGATTATTGTAACTATGAATACGTTGTGAAATCCGGTAGAATAATTCCTCCCACGTTATTGTTCTTTATCGAAATTGTTTTAACTATCCTAGTTTCTTTGCCTTTCCATTTAGTTTTGGGACAGTCTTTTCTATGTCAACAACATCTGCAGGGATTCTGGTAGGAATTTCATTAAACCTGTATAGCAATTTGAGGAGAATTGTCAGTTGTCAAATACTAAACAAAACAGCTGTTCTATAAAGAAGTCAATCTTTAATATGTTGTTTTCTAATCTATGAACTTCTTCTTTTTGTTTATGTAGCTCTTCTTTCATCTCATTCATTTTGTAATTTTTAGCATATATCCTGTATATGTTTGATTTTTCTCCATATACCTGCTTCCTTTACTAGCTTTCCCCATTTCAGTAAATGGCACCGTCATCTACCTAGTTGTTTGAGGCAATCCTTAATCCTCTCTTTCCCTCTTAGCTGAGCCCCCAGCCCATCTATCAGCAAGTTCTTTCAGCTTTGAACTCAAAAACATATTCTGAATCCATCCACTACATAGCATCTCATCTACTACTTCTTCCCTTATCCAAGTCTCTCTTTATCTTCATTTTCTTTTCTTGCTTTCACTCTTGCCCTCCACAGTGCATTCTCTACTCAGTAGCCAAAATGATCTTTTTATTGTATTTTTATTTTTATTTTTTTGAAACAGGGTCTCACTCAATTGCTCAGGCTAGAGTGCAGTGACGTCATTGTAGCTCACTGTAACCTCAAACTTCTGGGCTCAAGTGATCCTCTGCTTCCTGAGTAGCTGGGGACTACAGACACACACCACTGCGCCTGGCTAATTTTTCTGTTTTTAGTAGAGATGGGCTTTCACTCTTGCACAGGGTGATCTCGAACTCCGGAGCTAAAGCAGTTCTTCTGCCTTGGCCTCCCAAAGTGCTAGGATTACAGGCATGAGCCACCATGCCCAGCCTAAAATGATCTTTTTAATACACAATCTGTTATGTAATTTCTCTGTCCCAAACTATCCAACGGCTTCCCTTGAAAAAATCCCAACCTCAGTCTTACAAAGCTCTGCATTATCTGGCCCCTGCCTGCTCCTCTGACTTCATTTCACACCACTCTCTTCACCCACTGTGTTCCAGCTGCACCTTAAGATCTTTGTACCAGCTGTTCATTCTGTCTGAGTCAGGCATGGTTTTCCCGTTAAATATGGCATCGTACTCTTTCTCCAGAAGGGTTTGCACGTGGTATTTAGGAATTTTACCTTTTATCATAGATTTTATGAGCTCATTCAGTGTGAAATAGTCACTGGCCCACCTATATGCCTTAGTATCAGCTTCAGTTAATAAAATTAATGTGGTCATTATGCACTTTGCACCATTTTCCTTACTGCATTGTGCTGTTACACAAGATTGTTAAGGATTAAGGAAATTGGTTCTGTAATCTTATTATTTTCTTTGCCAGGTTTTACTTGTTCTTTAGGGTAATTTGCTAAATCTTCTGGTGCCATTTCAGTGTGAAAATGTCACAGTTGGTTCTTAATGACCATCTTCTTGTGATTGCTTATGATTTGAAGAATGACTTCTAGCATGTTGAAATTGGCTATTTAAGGAAAGAACTGCAATGTACAGGAAAGTGGAGCAGATATTTGCTTCCCATTGGAAGGAGTGTTTTCTATGATGGAAATGATTAAGAGGGACAAAGAGGAAGAATGGCAAAATCAGTACTTAAGTCTTTTTCTCTCAAATGCTGAACAAAGCAGCTGTTCTATATAGTACTTTTCCCTACTCTGATCCACTTTTTTCACCATTTAGCTACATTAGTACTGCCTAGCTTTTTATTTATTTGTTTAATTTTAAAAGCTATGTAAAGACTCTATCCCTTTTACTTTAGCTTTACTGCTTTATTTAATTTATAGCAAATATTTTCTTTTCAAGGCACATTTTACAATATGGGATAAGCTATTGGAAAGATCTCGGAAAATGGTAAGTGTTTTTGACAGCTAAGTACTCTTTGATGAAGAAATTTTCATTGAAATTAAGCAGCAACAACTAAAGGGGGAAAATAAAGAAAGAAACAAAGATAAAGACAAAAAAAGTAATAAAACAAAAAGTTTTTGTTAACTTAATGAACATTAAAGGATTAAAATTTGTCAGATATATTTTAAAGCTGCCTTAGCTGTTGACATTAAATGTTCTGAAAAACCAAATTTGAATGTTTGTGTTTCTGTAGTTTATTCTGTGTCATTAGCATTTAGATTTCACAAGTAGGAGTGATTATGTTTCTTGACCAGAACTCTCCCTATTCACTATTTCATAGGCACTTAGCTATGTATTGCTCTTTTACTTAGGTTGTCTGATAGCTGTCCTGTGAAATCTGGCCTCATTAGGCTTCCTCCTTTCCTTGATTTCCCACAACTCTACAAACACTCTAGTCAAGCTTACAGGTACACAAAGCAGCGCACTTCCAACTTACTTTCAAGTTTGTTTGTTTCTTCATGACAGTTCTTCTGTCTGGATTCCATTTCCTCCTGTCTGTTTACATCATACTCATTCTTCAGTACTTTGCCTGGGTCTCATATTCCTCGTGGAATAGTCTCAGAGTAACCTCCTAACAATTATCCATTGATAAAATTTTGCACTTGATTGTATACCTCCTCATATTGTTTTTTGATTATTTTCTTTGCCAGTACATTTATATTCAGTCTGTTAACCCATTTGGGGTTTGTTATATTTGTGTAAGCCCAAATTTTGAATACAACATTAACACATGGGAGGGTCACCCAAGAAATATTTATTGAATATTTTTCATAATGATATATATGCCTAGTCTTTATTAATGAATTTACATATAAAAACTATTGTTTAGGTACTTAGCCATAGTGTTTTTGTGTAAAGGTTGTGTATTTTTTTTCTCATGAGAAGAAAATATGTTTGAATGGATTGAATAATTTTGTCCTTTTGGTTGGTCACTGTGATCATTTTAGATTAAGAAACTAGAGAAGAAATGAATATCTAAGAAATGGTTTGGGAAACTCAAGAAGCAATAATAACTGAATACTTTAAAGCTGAGGTGTCCCCAAACCCCAGGCAAGGACCAGTCTGTGGTCTGTTAGGAACTGGGCCGCACAGCAGGAGGTGATGGCTATCAAGCTAGTGAAGCTTCATCTGTATTTACAGCCACTCCCCATCACTTGCATCACCGCATAAGCTCCACCTCCTGTTAGATCAGCAGCATCATTAGATTCTCTAGGAGCGTGAACCCTACTATAAACTGTGCATGTGAGGGATCTAGGTTATGCTCCTTATGAGAATCTAATGCCTGATGATCTGAGGTGGAGCTGAGGCGGTGATGCTAGTGCTGGGGAGTGGCTGCAGAAACAGATTATCATTAGCAGAGAGCTTTGCACAATAAATGTAATGTGCTTAAATCATCCCGAAACCATCCCAGCCTCTTCTGGTCCGTGGAAAAATTGTCTTCCATGAAACTGGTCCCTGGTGCCAAAAAGGTTGGGGACTGCTGCTTTAAAGGAAGAAAAAATGTAGACAAACGTTAGAGACAGTAACTTACCTAAAACATCTAGTAAAGTCAGTCAATAGATGTTTTTGAAACATTTATTCCGGCTTAGTTGCTTTCTTATTACTGTCCATTTTGCTTGTCCAAAGGGAATAGATTAAACACGTGGTTCACTTATTAAACTGACGCAGACTTATTGAGTGTTTATTGTGTGCAGGTACTGTTATGTTCTGGAGGTACAAAAACGAATGAAATGTACCTGTTGCCTCAAGGAAGTTAACTTTAATGGGATCATTAGACTTATGAGCAGCCAGTTTAGTTGTATGTATGGGGCTCTGGCATAAAGAAGAGAAGGACCCAAACTAAGCTGCGGGATTGGTTAAGGAAAGTTCCCAGGAATTAGAGTCTTTTAAGCTGGCTTTAAAGGATGAGTAAAAGTGGGCCAGGCAGTTAGTTTGTTGGGGGATGGGTTGGGGGTTATCTCAGAGGAACCACTTGTCTAGAGGCATGGAGGAATGGAGAACATGATAAATATAAGATGAATTCGAATGTACAGGTCACATGTTCAGTAGGTGATGAGTCTGTCCAAAGAAGTTTGTTGGAAATAGAATATGAGGGGCTTGTCTTCCAAGGATTCTATTAGGGGGATAGAAGAGGATGAGGTCCTAAAGTACAGCCATGGTAGCGAGAATGACTGAGAATTACTTAGGTTGAATTAATAAGACTGTTGATGGAATATGCTGTAGGAAAGGAGTGGATTCTTGAATTTCAGGTTCAGGCAGCTGGGTAGAGCCTTTTACCGAGACAGATAGTGTAGGAGGCAGGGCAGATTTTGGGGTGTTGAGGAATTCAGATTTAGCCCTGTTTGTTTGATGTGTCTGAGTAACACAATAGAAATAGGGATATATAGATATCTGTTTGGACTAAATCTGTCATATGCCCTATTCTAAATAGAATTATATCTCAGAAGAAAATAAATTGACTTAAAACACCTTGTAGCATTACAGGTATTTTTTCTTATAGTAATGATTTTGTTTAATAGATGAAAAGTAAAATGTCAAACTTGAGAAGCCTAGCTATAATGTGCCTCAGAATATATTTTTGAATGGAATTACTGTATTTTATCTGATAATTTATATTGGTAAATTGGCCTTAAAGTCTTTCTCTCTTCTAATTTAATGTTCCGTGATAATTACTGCTGAAGGAGAAAGACAAAGGATCATTATAGGGGAAGTACTATGGAATGATTTAAAATGGTAGGTGAAGGGTAAAACTGATTGTGTATTAGGAAAGTAAAGCTATTCATGTTTTTACAGGTAACTGAAGATCAAACTAAACCGACGGAAGAAAGTGCATCTACCTAATAACTTTCTAAAATTTAAATATGTATAGTAAATTAAAATAAAAGTTTTAATATAATGTTTGTGTGAGTTTATTATATTCTTTTTCTCTCCCTAAGATTAATAGTGATCTTTTTCCTTTCTCTAAAGGATAAAACACCTTACACCGCTCACAATAAAAACTTCATTCAGAAACAACTCCCTTTCCTCCTACTGCATGGATGCAACACTTTGCCATGTTTTCTCCTTTTTTTTCTACATGTGTAAACATATATGTACAAATACAAATGTAATTTTTATAAAATATAAATAGAATCATACAGTTTGCATTTTTTGCTATTTTAAAAGTGGTACAGTAAACATCCTTGTGCAAAATGGCAGGTGTTTGTTGCTAGATAATGATATTTACTATTTACTGTGTGCTGGGCCTTGTGCTGAGCTTTGCATGTGGAACCTTTTGTTTAATCCTCACAACAACCTGTTGAGAAGGTGTTTCTGTTTTTAGAATGAAACAGAGAGAACGTAGAGTTTGAAAGTGGCAAAGCTGAAATTTGAACCCAGCCAGTTTCACTCACATGCTCTTATGTATTACTCTACACTGCCTTTTAACTCATTTTGTAGGAATAGATTTCTGGCAGTGGAATCATTGACAGAAGGTGGCCTGCCAAAGTTTTGCCAAATGATACTCCAAACAACACTATTTAAGAACCTGCTTCCTCTTACCTTGAGCAGGCCTTGGTTATCAGTGTTTTAAAAATATTTTGCTAAAAAATTTCTTCCTGCTCTAGTCTGAATAGGTTTTCTGGGTCTGGTGCACAGGCTTCCTCTGAAGACCTTATTTTTTTTCCTGAGTGGGATCTGTTTTTTCCTAGAGTCTATATCTTCCTTTTTCTTGGTTAACTTTCTCATTTTGCTAGAGTTTATCTTTAAGTTCTTTCCTAAGAAACAATATGTAAGAGGTGAGCCCTTGCATGTCTAAAGTGGCTTAATTTTGCACTTATTTGATCAACTGTTTGACCAGACAGAGAATTCTAGATTGAAAACGAATTTTCTATTAGAATTTTGAAAGCAGCTGAGTTATCTTTTAGCATCTGATACTGCTAATAAGAAGTCTGATGCCAGTCTGATTTTTGTTCCTTTTTAAAATTGTATAACCTGTTCTCTGTATCCCTTTCCCTCAACACACTCTGGACCCTGCACCCTTTAGTACCTTATTCTTGGTGTAAAATTCTTTATCTCTTTCTAGGTCTTCAATCGGTCATTTTGCTTGGTACTTAGGAGGTTCTTTCCATTTTTGATATCTCTTTTCAAGTCTAGGAAATCTTATTTTTTACATTATTTCCTCTTTTTTCTGTTCTTTGTTTCTTTAACACTTTTTAGTTGTATTTGGCTTTTTATTGGTCGTCTGTGTTTTTTTCCTCTCTGTCATTTTTCCTGCATTTATATTCTAATCTTTATAAACATTGGCAACCATATTTTAATTTCTGGAAGCTCTCTCTTCTGCTGCTTGTTCATAGAATCCTGTTCATGTTTAACACATGCAGCATATTTTCATGAATCTCTCTGAAGATACTAATAGAATTGTTCATTCATTTATTTTCTATTCCCTGAATTATCTCTTTTCTCTGGTGAGAGATTTTTTTCTTAGTCTTTCACTTTCACGTTTCAGGCTTTTTTCAAATGTCGTGTTTGTTAGCTGCCAGTTTATGGTTAAAAATGTGGCTGGAAGGAGGTTGAGTGGTGGTTCTGTGGTTTGAGCAAGGTTTGGCTTCTTACAGGCATTGCTAAAGATGAGTAGGTGAAGCAGGCTGTTAGGATGGGGGTTTTCTAAATGGTAGAATGAAGCATCTTTGTCTTGGCTACTGATTTTCATACTGACTCTTCCAGTGATCCCTAAACTGTGCTTTTATGTATTTTATAAAAGATCCTTCTGATAATTTGCCTGGGGGCAGTGCCTGGATTCAGGCCCTTCTGTATTTGGAGATGAGGTAGAGGCCAACTGGTTTGTAGACAGACCTTTAATTAATCCCTTTCCCCCATTAGTTTAGATTTACTTAATCCCCCAACTGTCTTCTACTATCTCTGAGACCCAGCTGGGCAGGTCAGCTGCGTCCTCTGATGCAACTTCCTCCACATACGTATCCTAGACAGTGACATTCTCTGGTGTTTCATTAGTCACTTCACGTTACATCTTTTAGAAGTGGTTTGAAATCTAGTTTGTTGCTGATTTTTTTTTCCCATTCCTTTGTTGTTTGTGGATTTACATTTTAACATTTTTCTTTTAAAAAGTTGTGAGATATTTGGAGCGTACGAAATAATACAGGGGATTATTTAACAAACTCCTGTTTGGACATTGGCTTTTTGGGCAGCTGGCACTGTTTGAACACTCAGTTTGGCAACTTGCCACCTATGGATCTTATCAAGTAGAAGAGTGAAGCTTAATTTCCTACCCTTCCTTGCAGCTGGAGCTCAGACAGGGAACCTAGGCTCACCAATTAGACATGACCGTGAAATCTGGAAGTGAGTTCTATGAAGACAGAGTGGTATGGGATACATTTTATTGAGAGGAGCAGTAGCTTTCAAGGCAGCAGTGGCAGAGGTCCCGTGTAATGGTGCAAGGTGTGGTGTGTTCAGCAGTTTTTCCCCTGCAGTTGCTATAGAGTATAATGGCATTTTTAAGAGCCTTCTGATTTAAACAGACCTCCAGGACTGAGACTGTCTACTCGCTTGTTTTTTGCTTAAATTAGTTGATGTAGATCCTGTTGTTTGCAACCAAGAATGTTGAGGGATAGCCACCATGTAGATGTAACCAGTCAACCTTTTTCCTTATTTCCTTCAGATCCTTTTGTTTTTAAATAAAAATCTACAAATCCATTGAAGGTCTTCTCATGTCATTTCCTTCCTCAAGTAGAACCACTATCCTCTTTGTACCTATCCTTACCCTTCATGATTTTATATTTTTACTAGGATGTATATGATATTCTCTGTGTTTTGAACTAAACAGAATTGGTTTTATGATATATATTCTTTTGTAATTTGCTTTTATAGCTCAGCATTATGTTTTCATGTATAGCATGTTGATACATGTAAAGGGTATATTCATTTCCACTCTTATATAGTATTTCCTTTTATGATTAATCCTATCATTAATTCATTTTTTTTATTGATGACCATTGGGGATGTTAGGCTTTTGAATATTACAAACACTATTACAGATAATATCCTTGTGCATGTTTCTTTGTGTACACATTTGACAATTATATCTCTAAGGCCTGTACAGAAATGGACCATGCGTCTTCAACTTTACTAAATATTATCAATTGGCCATCACAATAGTTGTACCAGTTTACTCTCTAGTAGTACAAAAGTTTGTGTTTTCTCCACTTGCATTAACACTTATCATTTTGAGACATTCTAATATTTTGTTGGTGGGATATGTGTGATCCTATCTCATAATTAATTTGTTTCGTACTGAGCACGTAGCACCAATAAGCATCTCTTTAATTCTCTAATAAGATTTCCTCTTCTATGAGTTAACAGTTTACAACCTTTGCCCATTTTTTAAATTGGTTTTTTGGTCCTCATATTAATAGGAGTTCTTTATATACACTGCAAGTATCTTCTCTGGTCTGGCTTACCTTTAATTTTCTTTATGATGTTATAATTTTAATGTGGTCAAAATTAGTCATCTTTTCCTTTATGATTTATATTTAAAAATTGAAGAAAGCCTTTCCTAACTTGGGGTTAAAGGCTGCCTCTTGTAATTTTTATTTTAAAGTCTTACATTTCGCATTTAATTGTCTAATTTATTTGAAGTTTATTTTTGCATATCAAGTGGGGAAAGGGATCTAATTTTGGATCACCCTCTGCCCCACATGGATAGTCAGTTATTCTGGACCATTTATTTCCTCTCTACTCTCAGTGGTTATGCTACTCTGTATATATCAGCCTCCTTTAAATGCCTGGGTTGGCTTCATTGATCCATTTGTGTACCCTTGTCCAGCTGTCACACAGTTTTAATGACTATAGCTTTATAACACTTTTATTTCTGGTATGGTAAGTCCTCCTTCCCTATTTTTCAAAATTGTTGTGATTATTGTAGTTTGTCAGTTTCTGAATTGTCTTAAAATCTGTTTTGTTTGATACTGATATTTCTACATCAGGTTTCCTTAAGTTAGTGGTAGATATTTTTCAATTTCTTTGAGCTTTTCACATCATTATGTTTTAGATTTTCTCTTAAAAAGAGCATACAAGAGTCTTTTTCTTAAATTCATTCTCCTAAAATAATTGTGGATTTGACAATTTCTCCTTGTGGTTAAATCAGTATTTGCTTATTTGGAGATTATTTTGTTAGCACTGTGTATTCTGGCTTGGGATTTTTATAACCTGCTGGTAAAGTTGTTTTCTTTTTATCATTAAATAATGATCCTGTCTATCCCATCAATAATGATTTTTTTTTCTCCTTAATCTGGTTTTCTTAACGTACTTTAAAAAAATCTGGTTCTATTGTTAACGCTAGAACAATAGTTTTTGTTAGTATTTACCTGGTATAAACTTACTTTCAACCTTTTTATATCATTAGTTTTTAAATCTGTCTTTTGTAAACAGCATAGAACTTTTATTTTTTTAAAATCCAGACTTGGAATTACTGTCTTTTAATAGATAAACTTTAATTCATGTACACTTTATTGGAATTATCATTTCTTTGCACTTTTTTCTCCTTTCCTGCCACATATTGTTGATTCAGTTTTCTTATTCTGTCTTCCTTTTTACTGTGTGTTTTAGAAGTTAGTATTCCATTTATAAGTGTACCATTATTTAACATATTCCCAATTGATGGTTGATTTTTAATTTTTGCTACTATAATAATCCTTCAGTTAGTAAATTTATACATATATGATTCTACACGTGTGTTAGTAGGTCTGTAAAATAATTTTTTTTTTTTGAGACAGAGTCTCACTCTGTTGCCCAGGCTAGAGTGCCGTGGCATCAGCCTAGCTCACAGCAACCTCAAACTCCTGGACTCAAGCAATCCTGCTGCATCAGCCTCCCGAGTAGCTGGGACTACAGGCATGTGCCACCATGCCCAGCTAATTTTTTCTATATATATTTTTAGTTGTCCATATAATTTCTTTCTATTTTTTTTTTAGTAGAGACGGGGTCTCGCTCTTGCTCAGGCTGGTCTCGAACTCCTAAGCTCAAACAATCCACCTGCCTCGGCCTCCCAGAGTGCTAGGATTACAGGTGTGAGCCACCGTGCCTGGCCTGTAAAATAAATTCTTATAAGCGATTCCAGGTCAATAAATTCTTATAGGTGTATTTTAAATTTTGATATAGATAATATTTTTTAAGATAAATTTATCCAATAAGGAGGTTTTATATTTCATATATGGTTAAACATATTGAAGGAAAGGGAAAATATTTAGTTTTAAGGGGGACTGCTACTGCAGTGCTATTTCTAAGGCATCTCAGAGTGTTATTATGTCAAGATTACCTGTAGAGATAAAAAATACTGAGGACAAAATTTCAAATATACACTTAATAATGGAATTTTCTTAAAGTAAATATTGATACTGGCTTCCTGATTTGCAGAATTTAGGGAAAACAAAATTGATGCTTGAGTGGTCTGTAATGAATCCATACAAGTTAATTTCAAAAACAATTCCTCAGATTGGGAGACACATATTCCAGGTACAGATAGTCTCCAACGTCAGAACAAGTTGAATTTCCAACATCAGTGGAGACTTGGATACATTTTCCCATTCAATTTAAGCAACTGAGCAAGGTCCTGTGCTGGACGAAATACAGAAAAGTTAAAAATGATTCTCACATTTCCTACAGGAGCTCAATCTAGAAGAGAGGATGATATGTGCACAAATAGCAAACCAAACATGGGGCACAATGTGAAGCACTTTTATAGGAGAGCTACGAACTGTGCTTTGGGAGGGCAGAGGAGAAAGATGACTTCTGGCTGTAACCCTTTTCAGAGATCTTTTACCATGTGCTTGGCATGGGTTAAGGGATCAGAAATTGCTGAGCTGCTGGCATTTGGGAAAGGGCAGGACTTTCCTAAGTGGAGACTGAGTATAATAATTGTCAAAGCCTTGACAACACAGGTGAGAGGGTGAGGTGGGATGGCAGTGATATTTGTGATGTCCCATTAGTTAAACCACTGCTTGCAAGGCAAGAGCTGGCTCCCAATCTTCTCATTGTCCTTTCTGCTCTACTACACTAAGCAGCAGCTGATGGCTCGGGGTTAGTCAGGATTATCATTGGTTGGTTGCAGCTGGTGGTAGAACACAGGGCAGCTAGTTTCACTGGGGGACTTTGAAGTCAGGTGGATTTTATTGAGGTGGTTAGGATGGTTTTGGTGGGGAGGAACTATGGGACTTGGAATTTAATTGCTGCTTATCTCAAAGAGGTCAACCACAGGACATCTCTTACCACGCAGCCCATGTTGTAGACTCTCTCATTACACAGAATGAACAGTGTGTAAATAGACATTAGATCTGTTTGTTGTAGGATTTCTGTTGAGCACCATTCCTAGTAACTACATGAATAGTAGTAGCACTATGTATAAACTACTGTTTTCAGAGTTGGTTTATGAACCACCTGCATCTGGATCCCCTGGTCAGTCTGGTAAGAATGTAGTGTCCTCAGCTCCATTACAGAATCAGAATCTCTGTGGGGGGCGGGGGGGGAGGTAGGAGCCTGGGAACCTGCATCTTGATGAGCTTCCCAGGTGAGAATCACTGCCGTCACTCTTCAGTTAATGTAGAACTTTTCAGTTAATTATTTGCAGTAATGAACTTTTATTTACCAAAGTCACCTCTTTCAGCTTAGGGGGTATAGTGAAAAGGAAATGTTCGCTGCATTTAAACTAATTTCTGTTTTTAGAATTGGACTTAGGATAATAATGATGTGATCAAACTAGTAAACATTTGAGAGGGATATGAATATGCAGGTGGTTTGTCACTCAAGGGTATCACTTCTAATGCAGTCATTCACTCCTGAAAACAAGTTAGGATACACTGAGTTCAGTGCTAGTGAACTGGGAAATCCCTGACCCTTGCAGAGAAGGGTGGGAGAGTGGTTGAAAATAGAGAAGACACCATTGTGATGACATTTGAGGAATCCACCTCAAAAAATCCAGTAGTTACATGTGTTAGATGGATGAAGACTAATATTGGAACACTTAGATTTGTCAAACTACAAGAGTAACAGAAAAAAAAAAAAAAACCTTTATGTGAATATTATTTCCCTTATCCTTATTGCTATGGGAGAATCTGAAACCAAAGTGGAAAGCTGAACTCATGCTGAGTTTTGGTTTCACTGTTTTTTCAGTTATTATTAGCAGAGAACCACATACTCGGTCAGCTTTTTTTGCATGCTTCCCGTCTATGGACTCTATTGTTTTTCTTCAAGCTCCCTTTTCTTTTCACGTCTCCCCACTTGCTTTGAGGCATTGGCTACCTTTTATTTTCAGAAAATTTCTAATATTCTATGTTCTGTATATATTTTGCAATCCCCTGACTTCACTTTTTTTCCTCCTTATTGTTCTATTTTTTCCCCCCTTAATTTTTTAGCTACTGGGTCCATCTAACTGCTGACACTAAATAGGAAAGGCCTGGTCTCTAATTCAGTGTTTTGGGGAAGTAGGGTCAGAGCCTAGACAATCCTCTGAACATTTTGCAATTTTTTTTTTTTTTTTTTGAGACAGAGTCTCACTCTGTTGCCCGGGCTAGAGTGAGTGCCGTGGCATCAGCCTAGCTCACAGCAACCTCAAACTCCTGGGCTCAAGCGATCCTACTGCCTCAGCCTCCCGAGTAGCTGGGACTACAGGCATGCGCCACCATGCCAGGCTAATTTTTTCTATATATATTTTAGCTGTCCATATAATTTCTTTCTATTTTTAGTAGAGACGTGGTCTCGCTCTTGCTCAGGCTGGTCTCGAACTCCTGAGCTCAAACAATCCACCCGCCTCGGCCTCCCAAGTGCTAGGATTACAGGCGTGAGCCACCGTGCCCGGCCCATTTTGCAATTTTTAAAAAAGAAGCCATGTCCTGCATAAATTAGTGTTTCATTCAGTTCAGTCTTCTGCGTACAAAATTGGGATGCTGTTACCTTCCCCATCCCCCAGAGAACCCACTTTCACTTAAATCACCCTTAGTTTGTCACTTCAGCATACACACATACACATACTTCCTTGTTACTGACCCCTTCCTCCAGCCCAAACACACACCCAGTCTTACTCATGCTCCAAGAATTTTTGGAATGACTGGATATACTGGTCAGGAGGAATTCATGTATGACCAGGAAGCCTAGGAGGGTTGGGTGTCAGAGAAAAACCCAGTGAACCCGGCAGTATCTAGGTTCTTTGGGTTGTCACCATGGGATTATATTAATAGTTAGATTGGAGCTAGAATGTCCTTGGGGAGATCTAGTAGGTCATTTGATTTAGATGACTGAAATGTACAAGTTTTAAAGTTTGCATTTAACACTTAATGCATAATACTGTGTTTTTTACATGCATTATTTCATGTAAGCCTACATCCTATGAAATATGAAAAATATTCATAATTTTACTGATGAGGAAACTGAGGTATAGAGAGAGATTAAGTAACTCACCTAAGTTTCATGTAGTATAGTCGAGTGCTCTTGAAATAAGGCATTTCAGAGCACAGCTTGTCTTAAAATGCCTTTGTGATGTCCATAGCTTTTTATTGTAACAGCAGGAAGGTAATGCTAGAATAGTCTATTCTAGACCTAACATCCTATGACTTTGTGTCTGAAGGCAGCAAGCAGGTTTTGAAGAACTGGAACTCAAAACAAGGACTCCTCTTGTAGATAATACAGTGGCAGATCAAATGAATAGTCCAAAGAAACACCCTCAAATGTGATGTACCTAGAGGGGAGCTCCATGGAGCCACAAGTTCATCTCAAAGGTTAAGAGAAAAAAATTTATCTTGGCAGCACACACAACTTGAACAGTAAGGGGGGGCGAGGCCAACGGGGTGCTCTTACATGAGAATACTGTGGCCTAGCAGGGAGGAACATTTCCCTTAGTATCCTCATAATTTTTTTCTGTTGTCTTTTTTTGTGCAAGTATCTTCTGATATTATAATTTGTACTTTGCAAAAGAAAAGGGGCCATAAGAGTTATCGTAAAACCACTAAAAACTCATGAGATTTATTCGGTTACAGTGAATAACTTTGACAAAATGTTGAGAAGAGTTGCTAAACAAGTATATATTAAATACAGTAATAATTATAGTTGGCTACCTATTTGTAAGTGATATATTAGTTATGTAGAAAAATTACATAGAAATTCAAACCTTAAAAATTCTGTAAACCAAATCATTAGCTTTTCTGTAAGAAAGCAGGGGGACTAATTATTAATTTTACTATAATGTTAATGTAGCACTTGATTATCTTCCAAAATAATCCCCTATCTCATGTAAACCTCACAACAACCTTGTAAGGTATCATCCCCATGCTATGGATGAAGAAATAGGCTTAGAGAGAACGCTGGATCCTCTGCTTCCACAACAGTGTGTGGCTAAGTTATTGAACTTGAACCGAGATTTGAGCCTTCAAATGTGAAATTCTTTGAGTAGATCTTTGCATCTTGTAGGGAAAAAACATGTCATTTACCATACTAATTGTTAACAATATTTGATTTTAAAAAACAAATTCAGTGCCTCTCAATTTCCCCATAAGATTCAAATAAAAGTATTAACTTTAAATTGAGATGTCTAAATAGAAAATTGTTACACGAAGGAAAATATCAATTTCTAAATCTTTTAAAAAATATTGTCAGACAATCCATGATGTAACTGGAATATAGCAGTCCTTCTAATTTTAACTATAAAGATATTATAGAGATTTGTTTTAGAATGTGTTTAGCTGTATTTCTTCCAGTTCAATCATCAAAGGTGCTACGAAAAGTTATAATGAACAAACCATAACTTTGAATTAAAAATGACACAAATACATTTTCTATTAATGATAAAAACAAAGATGTGGGCTTGAAGATTAAAACAAAAATGTCTGATACTGCTGATCAATCTTTTAAATAACCTTAATCTTGAAACTTAAAGTGGAACATCCCAGGGATCAGAGTTTGATTAACAAATTAAAAAATGATAAAGCCTGAAGTCTAAGTTTATCCAGCAGAGTGACTCATGCTTCTTTGTCATCCTCCCACGGCAGCAATTTGTCCCACGTGAATGCTAGTAACAGGCATCATACCCTGTTAATGCTAACATGTAGGAGTCAGTCGGAGGTAAAAACCCCTATCACGATTAGCATTAACAGCATACAGCCTACAGCAAGCCTCCAGCATTCGGAGGATGAGGCATAAAGAATTTAAACCACAGATTTCCCCTTCCTGGTTTGCGCCACCTGCAAGAGAGAAAGAAATGGTTGTGTATGCACATGCAGTTATAAGGTTGGAGCGACAATATAAATCTGAAAGCAAAATAGTCTTTATTTTCTTTTGGAAGGAAGGAGCTCATTAAGTCCTAGGAAGTACCTTGTTGAAAAAGGTAGAGAAATTGGCAATTAAAATCTGATATTGTTATCTTTAAACATATTTGAAGACTGTTTAAAAATTATGTTTTAGATTCTATTCTCTCGTTCTGAATAATGCACACATATGTATTACCTTCTTTAAAACAAAAACAGAACCACTCTTCAAAGTTTCCAAATGCTAAAATGCAAAGAGGGGAGCTTAAGTTCTGACACACACAGCACTATCTTTTTTGATTTATACCTCACCTGGGAGGTAGACAATTAAAGTAAAAGGCCCAGATACTCAAAATAGTACTTAATGATTCATGGAAATTAAAACCTAATTAACCTGTTTAACAAAGATAATGTTCAAGCTAGATTTTCATTCTGTAAAAATTAGTTGAGGTTTTACCTTTATTTTTTCAGGAACTATGATACAGGCAATGACTGTCTCGCCTACAAATGAATCCATCTAAAATGTCTCCATCTGTTATTTAGAGATTCCTTCGGGGAAAGCACTACCCAGTGCCTTTGGTTTTGATCTACGTAAAGGAAGTGTGACTTAAAGAGTGCTCTGTGTTTCAAACTACTTGTCTTTAGCAAGGAGTTGATTAAAAAAAGGAAAAAGATGAATTTGCTACTTCCTGTTAGAGTCTGATTTTACTCTCTCAGATAAAGTGACATTTCTCCCACAAGTTTCTGGTTTCAGTGTTACTATAGCAGAACCTAGAAGTTAGAGTATCATTCAAGTATGTGGTCGCCTTCAGTGCAAGAGGGGAATCACCTTTTCTTTTATTTAATAATGAAACCAGCTAGATGTAAAAATGTGATTAAGTTCAAAAGAAATGTATAAAGCTAAAAATTCCCCAATGAATATATTTTGACAGGGCAGAATACAGTGGTTTGGAAATTTCCAAACCAAGGAAATAAATCATTCTTACTGATAGTATTTTTTTTTTTCAAACTATGCTGTTTTCTGAGATGAAGTAGTTTGATGATGAAAAACTTCAAATTAAATGGTGTCAGTTCAGGATTTTAGTTCATTTTACAGAATTTCAGTTAATAAAGATTGTAAAAACAAGGACTTTTTTCCTCCTTCACAGTGCTTTGAACACAGTAAATGTTCAATATATATGTATTAACATTCCAGTGTTAGTGCCTCTCCAACCAGTATAATTCAACCTTCTCTTAGAGAGATGTGTTTAATTTGTATTTAAGGTGAATTGCTTGTGTACTATTCTACCCATAAACTTTATTGCTGTTCTTTAAAGGCAACATATGAGCACAGGTATTAAAATAAATATATTTAATATAATAATTGGGTTTTCTCTCTTTTGAAATATACATATCAATTGCTTGAATAGAGCACTCAGAAAGGTGACAAGTGTTTTTCATAATGTGTTATATATATTAAAAATTCTGATAGCCTATATTTTTTTATTGGTTCAAACTTTAAAGGAATGTTGAAATAAAAATCATTACACAGATTCCCTTTTCTTCTCAGCTCAAACACAAACGTCGTACAAACATTGTCATACAGGCCTGATGAATTTCTAAAACTGCAGAGAAAAGAGAAGTTTGTCTCAACATACTACACAACCTTAAGTTACATTTAAAACACAATGATAGAGGAAAAACATTAACTCCAATAAACAGAATAAGGAAAAAAATCCCAGAATAGTTTTAAAAAATATATTGGGTAGACTTTTAGCCTTTTGAATGACCACATGGCCATTTATCCTTCAGCATGGAAACTGTGTTTACTTCCAGTGTTTTAGACTGGGCTAAGCAACCAACCACAGAATTGCCATGGGCCTGACTGGGAACTAGTGATCATAGACAACAAAGGCCAGTGTATTAGCCAAGGCATTGGGAAGAGGATGATGCCATGAGGAAATAAGAAAAGAGTGGCTCCTGCTGGAATCAGTACGGCCACCCAGCTGGTAGAGTGGCAGAGGAAGAATTATACACAATTATAGACCTGCCAATCAATAGTGATAGTGCTAAGCAAGTGATAAGAATGTGACAATCATAATTTGCAATGTATAGCACTCCAAGAGAAATTTATATGAATTATATAATATAAACTAGATTGGGGTCTCGACTAGGTAGTTCTGTAGATATACTTCAAATCCCCTCACTCCACAATACTTTTTAGGCCTACCCCATGAAATATCGATTGTCAATATAAGCTTTAGTATATAGAGCCCATTCTTTTCAGTAACTGAGGACATGTTCCAGATTAAATCTAGTACTTGAAAGAATTACTAGTCACTGAATATCAAACCATTCCTTCTTACCTTGGATAAAAATCTACTGAGATGAAGCACTATATATACTGTATAAATAATAATAACAAATATCTTTCATTATAAGGCAGGCTACTCTTCCTCTGGTAGTGAGAACTAAACTGAAGGCAGCACATTGGGAAAGTTTTCCTTAAATCATGCTTTTCTGAAGGATGATTTTTTTTTTTTTTTTGCAGGGGGACATAGGATTTCAAAATATCTTTTCATTCTTACCTTATTGATTTGCCAGAAAAAGACATCAACTATATATTCAGAGCAGATTATGTCCTAAGTTTGTAAATAAGGATCCCTCTTTTTATCAAATTTATTGTGGTAAAATACATATAACAAAATTTAACATCTTAAATCATTTTTTAAGTGTACAGTTCAGTGGTATTAAATACATTCATAATGTTCTGCAACCATCACCACCATCCATCTCCACAACTCTTTCATCTTGCAAGGATCTCTTTTTATATATGAATCATAACTTGTATCCTTCTACAATTATACACATTTCTGTATTTTCTCATTTTGCCCCTTATTCTTAGTAATGTAGTCATGTTTTTGAAAATTAAAATGATTTAGAGAATTTCTTTTAAATATTTTCCTTTTATTTAATTTTCTTGTGTACAGTCAAAAACATAGCCTTTAAAATGGAATTCAGCGATTCCCATTTGGATCCATTCACTAAAATCAATTAGCACATAATTGCATATATGGAAGGAATATCTGGCTTTCCCACCAGAATTTATTCTGATTCTCTATATTCTGATGCTATTGTTTTGGTTTAGGTCATGGCAGTAAGCAGTGATTACTGCAGATATGTAAAAATCAAGATCTTGAGACATCTTAGACTTGTCGTAGTTAATTTTTGGAAAAACAACAATGTGTTGGTTACCTTTTGATGTAGGGTCAAAGAGGAAGGTGGCTGCAAACATGATGTCCCAAGGACCTGCCCCTCTAAAAATGTTGTTTCTGTCATATGCTTCCCTTCCCTTTTACTTAGTCTGAATTTCTTACCATTAGAACCATCTCCTTTGGGTGGGATAACCAAGGTGTCAGGTAAAGTCTCAGGTAGGCTGTTCTTGAAATGCAAGCAAGTTATCTGTGGAAGGAGGAGTAGGGTGGGCTTGAAACTGACAAATCAGCTTAGCCTTGTTTATTGATTAGGTTAGCTAGCTAATCATCTTTGACAGCAGAGATCAAGGACTGAGGAGAGAGGACCCAGGGTAGGTAGGTTTTAAAGGGAATAAAGAATGATTTAGAGGAAAGATGAGGATATACCCAAAATAGTTCAAGAGCTCACTCTTTTCATGTCCAGCATAAAACAGCTACATGTTAAGTATTTCAGCATTACCATCTGAGTTTTAGTTCTCTGCATGTCAACCTTTCTATATGCTATAAAACTTCATATAAAGTGTTTTAATTCCTCAGTAATTCTTCATAAAGACCTTCAATATTCTCTGACAAAAAGAAAATTCAGATGGCTGGCTTTCTAAAGTGTGTTTGTATAAAGTTTACCACATATTTTTGGTAGAATATTATTTTTCTGTGTTACATCTCAGTAACTGATATTAAGGATCGGTCAACTTCTCACTGTTAAGAAATAGGGCAAAGAGTATTATGTTTCCTCTTGAATTCACATGAATTCCATCATCAGAAAGGGATTAAGCGTGTGACTTGCTACTGATTGAGATGGTATAAGGCAAGTGCATCACCAAAAGTAAAATGGATTGTTCTGTAGGACTAACCTATATCCTGAAGTCTTGGAGAAGGATAAAATTACTTTTCATATTATTAACTTTACATTAAAAAAAAAAATTCCCTGAATAAGCCATTGCTAGGGGAAAAATTATAAACTCATCACATTTTCTTTCATTTACTTTCATAAAAACCTAATACCTCTTTTCTTGATTATTTCTAATTAAGAGCTCTTTATTGAAAATAGCAGTTTGCACACAAAACAGCATTAATACAACATTCCTTTCTGTATTTTGAGAATTTCGAAACTAAGTTTGTAAAGATATATGCCAATAATGATATTTAACACATAAAACTAAAAGTGTGACATACTTTTGTAATGTCTCAGAAGAAAACCAATGTGGACATTGCAGGATCTCTAAGGAAATGTTAGATTGACCACTGAATTATGAGTGTACAAAAGAGAAAGATTGTCAGCCTTAGAGGATTATTCTGCTTTTCCCAATTTTAAAACCAGGAAGTTTTTACTGAAATGACTTGTGGAACTTATTTAAAAGTTAAGTAACCTTCCCAATAGTTTTAATATGGACAGAGATTAATAATTTCACTTTTCAGATAAGGACGTGGAAAAAAACAGGTTAAGAATTTCCCCTTCCAGAGTCATTCTGTGGAGTAGGCAGAAGTAGGACAAGAGCCAGCCCTAGTCCAGCTCCCTCCTGGACCAGCGTGCCCCAGGGAGGGACTTACTTCCCTAACACACTGACCTCACACTGGCTCAGCTGCAGGCCCAAAACTTTGCTAAAATGTTATAAAACAATGTGGATGAAAGTTAGGGGTGGGAAGGGGAGAGGTAGTGGGAGAAATGCACTCTATTGCTTTAAGTGATGGCCATTCTTATTTCTTATTTACACAAAAGGTTTTCCATGTGCCTAACAAACTTTTCGTATCATACATCCGTAAGACAATCTTAATAGTTTTTTTTTTCATTTATAATTTAATTTTGATATCCTTCAACTTCACCGTCTGTGAAAAGCAAACGGGATGGCAGTTTTCAGCTCTGGGGTGTTTTGTCGCCTGGCCATGGGCCTCGTCTGTGTACTTGAATTCACTGTTTATTCTCAACACTGAATTTCAATAAAATACCTCCTTTGGAATTTATTACATGCTACCTGTTATTTATATCCATATGCCTGCATGGTAGGAAAAATTTGCTTTTCGATTTCTATAAGCCATAGTTCATATTGTTCTATTTCCACATACTGTAATGGCCTCAAGCAAGGAAGAGTTTGTGTACTGAGAACTGTGTTAGACAAACTGAGCAAATTCTGTGTACAAAATATTTGGTTTTTCCTTTAGAAAAATTAGTTGCCTTATGTGCATAGGGTACCCTGGATTATATGGCAAAGGCCATTTACTTTTTATACCCCCATCATATTTGATCCAATGGATAAAGATACCAAACGGGGGTTATGTTTGATGCTCCACAAGATGTCATCTCGAGGCATAATTTCACATACACTCAGGCATTAGTTATACCTACTTCAAATTGCTCAAGTAAGGACTTGCCCAACTTGCCTTCCTTCTCTTGCTGTCTCAGCACACTCCAGGAGGCTGGGTTTTCTTCATCTCCTGGTATGACCCTGCTTCTCTGTCTTCCCCAGGGTACCTAGTCTGCTCATTTGTCACATTGCATGGTCATTATTTCATGTGTCTCTTCCATGGTGCTGAGGCGTATTTGAGTGCAGAGACTGGGTCTTACCTCAGCGCTGGATACACAGCTGTCAGTAAATAATTTGAATACATGCTTGAGATTCTCCAAAGGCATTTCTATTTGCACAACAGGCTTGAATTAGGCACTGGAGCATTTCACTAGGATTCAACTAATATGCAGGTTCTTGAAGAATTAGTTTTGTAGTAGAAGCTTGTAAATGTGGAAATATATTAATAAGATGTGTTGGCATTCCGATGAGTAATGGACCCTTTAAGAAGATTATAGGCTTGGATCTCAGCCCACCAAGTATAAGCATCATAGGGTAAACCTGGAGAATACCAGTAGAAATAATCGTCTGGATTTGTGGGTAAAAATTAGCTTTTATCCATATTTTTAAAAATCACACTTGGATGCTACAATCATGTGTTTTCATTGTGTAAAACCATGTGCTTGTTCTTAGGAGATACATGCCGAAGCTGTTGAGAGGTTATATGCCAGGTCTGCATATAGATGTAGACATAGAGAGATAGATGGATAGGGACAGAGAGAGAAATAAAGCAAATGTGGCAAATGTTAACAATTAGTGAATCTAACTGAGAGGTAAGGGTGTTCATTGCTCTGTTGTTTTCTTTTCTTTCTTTCTTTTTTTTTTTTTTGAGATAGGGTCTCACTCTATTGACTGGGCTAGAGGATAGTGGTGTCATCACAGCTCACTGGAACCTCAAACTCCTGGACTTAAGCAATCCTCTTGATTAGCTGGGATTACAGGTGCACCCCATAACAACTGGATAAGTTTTGCATTTTTGTAGAGATGGGGGTCTTGCTATGTTGCTTAGGCTTGTCTCAACTTCCTGGCCACAAGCAATCCTCCTGCCTCAGCCTCCCCAGGTGCTAGGATTACAGGTGTGAGCTACCATGCACGGCTGGTTGTTCTGTTGTTTTCAGCTTGCCTGGGTTCCATTCCAAATGTCACCAATGTTACTAGCTGTGTGGTATTTGGCAAGTTAATTAAACTCTTTCAGTCTTAGTTGCTTCTCTAAAAATTGACATAATGATAGAACCTACTTGAAAAGTCCTTGTGAAGATGAAGTGACAATGTACAGTATTTAGTCAGGTGCCAGGCTCATAATCAGGGCTTAATGAATGTTAGCCATGGTACTAATGACATCAGTCATTAATACTTGCTGAGTACCTTGTAAGTATCTGTACACCTATCACATGTTACACTTGCCATTTGAGAAGTACAAGTCCAGATACATTTACCAGTGTATAATTGAATCATTATGTAAATTAGAGGTTATCTAAAAGCACATACAAGCCAAATTAAAATAATTATTTGGTTTATCCTAACCTCTAAGTCATAAAGCAACTGCTAAAAGGCACACCAAAATGTTTTCTTGGAAATAATTTTTTGAAGTGTTTTATTAGTTTTTCTTTTGGTTAAGGAGAAAAAATGCATTCTGAAACTTAAGAACTCTAAAACCAAACAACTTTTTCACTGTCAAGAATTTTGAGAGACCACATTGTACGTGTATACTTTACCTTCTCAGATTGTATTGGTATCTCACTTTCCAAATTGGTTTCTTGAAATATATAAGATCTTCCATTTATACATAATAATAGTGAACACTTCCATAAGGCTCCCTCTGTGCCAGGCACCTGTCTGACTGCTTGATGTATGTACTAACTCACTTCTTCTTTGCCACGACCTCAGGAATGAGTATTAGCACCCTCCCCATTTACATGTGGCCCGAGGCACAGGCAGGTGAAGTAACTTACCCAAGGTTAAACAGTGGGTAAAGACAGGCACTGCTGGGGCACACACCTGGGCAATCTGGCACCTGGGCTCATGCTTGGGCCCACTATGTTAGCTTACCTGACAGTGGGTGAGCATATAAAGAACCACAGCATTTAGTTAAGACAGCCAGGAACCTATACTTCGTATAGAACATTCATTTCTGGAGAAATGGCACAAACGTCATCGTATGTCATTGTTTCACCTTATCCAAACATCGGTTTCACAATTACATTAAATCAGTCATTTGATATTCTTCACTCATCTCTCCTTCTGCCAGTGTCTGAACCCTGTCTACCCACACATAGCTACTGTTTTTTTGGAATTAACGCAGATATTCACATTCTGTGTTAAACTACAGCCACTTGACCTATGTTAAGCCCCATTTTCTGGCAAGTGTGTCATCGTGTGGAAGGCTGGTAATTTTAGGAGTCAAGTGTTCTTCTACATTGCTGAGAGCCTTGGAGTTGTGAGTGAGGATGCTGAACTGCTCAGACATATGAGGTGCTTATTTGAAGGTAAATGTGCTTTTGAGGCTGTTTTGCTGGAGGCCCTAAGTATTGTAAGCCCAGAGACACTGACTGATGGACAAAGCCTGTGTTTCATGGCAGGTGAGAATTACACAGCAATGATCAAATTAAAAATGTTTTAATTTGAGTCTGAGCAAAAGGAATGTATATAAGAAAGTTGTAGTCAGTGAAAAGGTGAGATAAAAAGAGGCTTTTAAAATTATAAAATTTTTCCTTAAAAAATAGTGTTTCACAGTTTTTTACTCTAAGTTCAGGAAATGTGTGACAGTTTTGAATCAAGTAAGATCAGTGAAAGAGAAAAATACATTCTATAGTGAATTATAGTGATGTTTACTCTGACTTTCTTTAGGACATAAAGGACATAAATTCATTAAGACCAGCTGTGTATTAGGGGATACATGAAAGTGCGTTTGGTAGTCACATGGGAATCATAGAATTTCACCAGTTTAAGGGACTTTAGAAACGATTCAGTCCCAGCCACCCATCTTAGACATGAGGAAAATGAGGCACAGGAATTTGTATACAGCTGGTTTTAGAAACATGCCATGGTTCTCAGGCTGGTTCTTGTTCCACAATATCAGGCTTCTGCACAGTGGAAGCCTAACATCAAAACAATAAATCGGCCAGGTGCAGTGGGTCAGACTTGTAATCCCAGCACTTTGGGAGGTCAAGGTGGGAGGATCGCTGAGCCCAGGAGTTCAAGACCAGCCTGGGCAATATAGTGAGACCCTGTCTCTACACGAAATTTAAACAATGAGCCAGGTATGGTGGCACACGCCTGTAATCCCAGCTACTGGGGAGGCTGAGGCAGGAGGATCACCTGAGCTCAGAAATTTGAGGCTTCAGTGAGCTATGACTGCGCCACTGCACTGTAGCCTGGGCAACAGGGTGAGACCCTATCTCTAAAACAAAAAAACAATAAAGCTATTAAAATCAATAGCTTCAGCTAAGCAATAGCCAATGACTCACAAAAATGGAGAAATACCAACTAGTTAAGTACAGAGGTGTTCAGTCCAGGTGAAGGCAGAGAGGTTACATACCACTTTCCTCTATTCAAACCGTTTAGTCCCAGTAGGTTTAGAAAAAGGATTATGAAACTGGACCCTGAAGAGGGTCATGGCTGAGATTCAAGGAAGCTTCTAGCCTGTTGATGCTAAATGCAAAATTATGGGTGAGCATGTGCATCTAAAACAACTTCTGAGAAAAGCATATATAACTTCCATTAGATTCCCAAAGAGGCAGGAATAAAGGGTTTTAAAAACCATTACTCTAAAATGAAAAAACTCCTTTAAATTGAATGGTGGATCTTAGTTCTGACATAAAATAGCTGATAAAAAAAAGAAAAACTTTTCAAAAGTTAAAACCTAGGGCGTTTTGGGGTGGATTTTTTGATTCACAGAGGACTGATTTGATGAGATATGAAGAAAGATGAAGGTAATGAATTTTCCAAGTGTGCACTAATTAGTGCAAGTATTTATGTTAACCGTAATTGAAATGATATCGCATTGCATAGCAATGTCCTGTTAGCCTTTCCTCCAACTTTTTAGGTTCATGAGGGTAGCAGGGTTGCGCCTGTCTTTGCTTACCTTTGTCTCTCCAGCCTCTAGCATAGTGTCTGACACAAGCAGAATGCGATGACGGCCTTCACAGAAAGAGAACATGGTACATGGGGATTTTTTTTTTATAAAGACCAGTAAGTTATACATAATTGGGTTAAAACAAGAGTAAACATTTGTGCAAACACCACTGTTCTCCCTTGAAGTAGCTGTAGGTTTTAGCCAGTCCTACTGTTTCTCATTCTTAATATATGTGGTTAGGAAGCAGGTCCTGTGGCCAGGGTGAGCTGACCCACTGTGTGAGGGAACTTGCTTAATATAACCCATCAAGGAGTACTCTTTGCGCAGAAGTAATTAAATGTGCTTTGGTCCTCTGACAGAAATCAGGGAGGCTGCAGGAGTCAGCCTAAACCGAGAGTCAAAAGCCTACAGTCTCTGCACCCCACATCCCCTCCCACATCCCACATCCGTGCCTAAACGCAGGCTTTGCACTGAGGACCTAATGACCTTACCAGAGAAAAACTCAAATTTTCTGAGCCACAAAGTCCTCATGGGCAAAATGGGGATACCGCCACCTACCCTGCAATTTCCTATCATTGTCACTATCAAATTAGACAACAGGCGGGAAATTGCTTTGAAAACTTTATAGCTTCTATTATTGTTCACATAGATAAGCAATTAAATACTTTATAGTATCTTTTTAAAAGAACAATCCTACAATTATTAAAAGTTTGGCTGCCCTAGTTAATTTAGATTATACATTATATTAAACCCATATAAAAGAGGCACCGCTTTGGAGCGATGAATGGAGATAATAAGCATTAACTTTGGCTTTGAAATAGCTAGGTAATGTCTGCTTGACCTCATCTATTTGACACAAAATATAAATTAAATTATGAGCATCATTAGATACCATTGGCCTCTTCAAATCACACAGGATCCTGGATCTGCTGTGTGATGCTAGATAAGTAGCTTCACCTCTCTGGGCCTCAGTTCCCTAATTTTTAACATAGTTTGGATTCTTATATTTTTCTCAGCTGTCAACTTCAGTATTTCCAGGATAAACTGTATTCATAATCATCCCAATATGCTTTCGTTAGAGGGTATAAACTTCGAAAGACCTGGTCCACCCTCAAGAGCTGTAAAACGTGGACGATAGATACCCACTGAGGTTTTGTGAGAATTAAGAAAGACACAACCAGTGTGTTCGGCAAAAACGCATCTTGGCACATTGGGAGCAAATAAATATAGAAGCTCACTGAACGTTTCTCAGTCTTCACTTCCATTAAATAAAGGGTGATATCTAAATGTTATCATTTTAACTTGGTGAAATTAAGATAGATTATTAATGATTTTTCAAAAGAAAATAAGGAAGACTTATGTTTTGAAGGCAGTCTCCTTTGATCCACCCTGCCCCTCAAGTGTGTTTTGCACACTTCTCTGGCCACTCCAAAAGCTAGGCTCATCTAGGGTCAATCACAAGTACCATCTACGGAAACTTTGCCAAGAAGCGCAAGCAATGGGTTTTTAACACCCTTCCTTCCCCTTGCCTCTCCCCCCAGGAATGCATCCCGAGCCACCTCTGGTCCCGGGCGAGGCCACGTCCCTCTGTCCCGGGCGGGCACCCGCAGGCGCGCGCGGGGCCGGGCTGGGCGCCACCGCCACGTGCGCGCAGCCCCCGCCCTGCAAGTCTGGCCGGCGGGGACCGTCGCCCCGCAGCCCCGCTGTGTCCCTGCCACGTTAAAGAAGAGGGCGGGCGCTAGGGCGACAGCAAAGTCGGCGTACCTGCCGGGCCAGGAGCAGTTACCTTCCTCTCCCCGCGCGTCGTCTGTTGGGGGCTCGGGGCTCCGCGGGCCGGTCCCTTGCCGAGGCTGGAGGCGGCCCCGAGGTGGCCGGCGGCGCTGCGCCCGGGCTCGGCTGCGCACAGGAAGCCCGCGCCTGCGAACGTGCGACCCTTTTATAACCCACTTGTGACTCATAACCGACCAGGCGCCTTTTCTGTAAAACCCCCCGCTTCGCCCCCCTCCTGCCTGTTCTTGGAACCTACGGCTTGAAAAACTTTTTTTTTTTTTTCTTTTTAAAGGAAAAGTCGAAAAAGCCCAGCGCCCCGGGGAGTGGTGTTTTCCCCCTTTCCCTTTCTCGTGGGTCATTCGGCGTGTGTGTTTTTTCTCTTGACACGCGCCGTGTACTTTCCTGCCCCCGCGCCGCGAGGCTCGGGCTCCAACCTTTGTTCGTGAAGAAAAGGAAACGCATTCAAATGACGGCCCAGACGTCGCCCAAGCTTTCAGTCTGCTGGAGGGGAAGTTGCGACTTCTTGCAACTGGGTGGCACGGGTGTCTGTCTATACGACTCTCCCTGCAGCTGAGGAAGAAGAGGGAGCCGAAGAGAAGCGAGTGGAAGGTTTTTCCTCCCCGACTGAATCAGCTGGAGGCAAGCGGGTCCCCAAGAGAGGCAGCAGTGGTCTGCAGGTTGGGCTCTGCGTGAGGGCGGGCTCCCTCCGTACCCCCCAAGAGCCAGCCTTAGGTGTGGAACATGTAAGGGGCTTTGAGAACATTTGTAGTATTATACCTTGGCTGTTACCTGCATTTATACTTCGAGATACTAGGATGTAGGACATGAATCTTCTTTAATTTTGGTCTCACCAACATTCCCTCCGCAACCCCTACTCCCAAACTCCCACCCTCTCAGAAGATCGATTCCTGTACCGTATAGGACTTAAGCCGTTTTAAATTTTGGTTTTATTACCCCTCCCTCTCTCTTCTCTCCCACCCTACCAAAAGGGGAACATGTTCCTGGAGCAGCTATTTGATATGTTGGATGAAAAGGAACAAACAGATCCAAAGCCTGGCCAGTTTATACTGCAAGCCTAGCTGAGTAACTCATTCATGAACCTCAGTTCAATAAACTTTTAGACCTTGAGGAAGGAGGAGGAAAGACGACGGGGGAGAGGGAGAACAGTAGACCTGGCCTTTTATCATCATGTGCCTTTTTGTAGGTAATACAGAGCCCACTGTTGGATTCCAGCGCAAGTATCCTATGCGTGGACCCTCCATCCCAAGGGCAGAAAACAGCTGAGCATAGTTTGTATTAAACTGATGTTAGAAAATTAGTTTCCAGCATACCCGACTACATGTCAGAGCTGGAAATCATACGGTTCTTAACTTAAAGATGGCTCCGTTTGGTTAAGGAACATGGGAACATTTTCAAACCTTCTGTTCTTAGGACAGATATATTTCCTTTTCCTTTTGATTGAAAAAAGAATAGCCATGCTGATAACTAACATTTATAAAGCCCTTACCATGTGCCAAGCTGGGTCCTAAAACTCCTGACATGTATTAAATCTTTCAGTCTTCACTAATGAGGGAGGAGAATTATTACCTCTATTTCCAGATGAGGAAACTGAGGCACGCAGAGATTAAACACTTTGCCTTAGGTCATGGTAAGTAGTGAAGCTGAGATTTAAACCCAGCTTCAACTCACGAAGTCTGGCTCTATAGTCCAGTCTCCCTGCTTGCCAGAGTTCGTGTGACATCCGGGAGCTGGGGAAGGGCCACACAGTGGGTAGTGGGCTATGAGGGAAGGAAACACGACCCCCACCCAGGTAGGCCATGCCCCTCTGCTGGTTATAGACACCTGCAAGGCCTTTCTGAATTTCCGTTTTCTCATTATAGGTTGAACTCTATGAAATTGCCCATATTTGACCTTGCATCCCACAAATAACAAGTTTGTATTAATATAATTCAGTGTAATAGAAGGAGGTTTTGTATTTCTCAATCTTCACTTCTCCCAGTGATAGAAGTAATTCCATGTCATGTGCAGACTTCCCTATTTTGAGTCCTAGTTTGGAACACCCAGCATAGTGGACAGAGAAATGGATTTTTGGAGTCAAACCCATTTGCATTCTACACTAAATCTAGCTGTGGAAACTAGGGGTTAAACTCTCAATGCCTCAGTTTTGTATAAAATGAGAATAATAATGTCTCCCATTAGGGATTGCTATGGACTGAATTGTGTTCTCCTAAAATTCTTATGCTGAAGCCCTAACCCCAATGTGACTATATTTGGAGATAGGGCCTGTGAGGAAGTCATCAAGGTTAAATGAGGTCATAAGGGTGGGGCCCTAATCTAACAGGGCTAGTGCCCTTATAAAAAGAGGAAGAGACACCAGAGTTCTCTTTCTCACAGAGGTCAGACAAACAAGAGGTCATCTGAGCATGCAGTGAGATGGTGGTTGCCTATCAGCCAGGAAGAGAGTCCTCACTGGGAACCAAACCCTGCTGGATCTTGATCTTGAACTTTCTAGCCTCCAGACCTGTGAGGCAATAAATTTTTGTCATTTCAACCACCCAGTCTATGGCATTTTGTTATGACAACCCTAGCAGATTAAGAGAGGAATATGATGATTAAATAAAGTGATGAATGCAAAGTACCTGCTCCAAATGATAGCTTGAGAAAGTAAGGGCCACCTACTGGGACAAGTGTCATCCCATGCATGTTGTTGTGGGCTGAATTCTGTCCCCTTCTTCCCCCCAAATTCATATGTTGAAGTCCTAACACCCAAGACTTCAGAATATGACTTTATTGGAAATAGGGTCTTTGTGGAAGTAATTAGATGAGGTTGTATTAAGTAGGGTGGGCTCCTAATTCAGTGTGATTGGTGTCCTTATAAAAAGAACGTGATATGTAGAGAAAGAGACACACATAGAAGGAAGATCAGGTGAAGAGACACAGGGAGAAGATGGCCCAGGAGAGAGGCCTGGAACAGATCCTTCCATCAAGGCCCTCAGAAGGAACCAATCCTGCTGACATCTTGATCTTGGACTTCTGGCCTCCAGAACTGTAAGGCAATAAATTCCCATTGTTTAAGCCACCCAGTTTGTGGTACTCTTTATGGCAACCCTAGCAAAGGAATACAACATGTATCTCCAGGGCTGATTTGGCTGGTGTTCTTATCCCTCCTTCTAACTCCTCATACCTACCAGAGGCAGAGGAGTTCACACCAATGACCTCCAAGGTAAGAATTCTTGAATTTTAGAATACTTTAGAATACAAGAAGAATTCAAGAATACTTCTTGATATTGCTTATTATTGATAATGATGAATAGATTGTGGCAAATGGCCCAACAACATACCAATGAAGAAGTCTTGCTAAAAACACCACAAGTTTATGAAGTTCTGCAGAAACCACAATAATCACAGGAAATGTTTAGGAATTAGCCTCCAATCTCTCTCCTTAAAAAATAAGTGGTGGAAAAAAAATAATTCCTAGAGATTTATTACTAAATTCATCTTGAAGTTCAGCCTTTTGGAAGAATGTGAGAGAGAGACATTTGTCAGCATGTATAACGCTTTTTAGATGGTGACCGAAGAGATAGACCTACATTTTAGCCTTGACCAGCTTATTTAATGTAGCCCAATGTTTCAGTTCATTGTTTACTCTGGTGTATAATAAAATGGAGATAATTAATTATCTGTGAACTTGTGGATACTCTCTGGCCCTCAAGATGAAGCGGGTTGAATCTGCTTCCTCCGTCAGTGGTGCAACCATAATTAATGCCTGAGGCTAAAAAATGTGGCCTTCATAAGATGTTCAGACTTAATAAAGAGTATTTGTTTTTATTTTTCATAAACAAAACATCAGAGGGTTTTTTATATCCTAATTTAATTTTTATTCCTTTCACTGTTTATAACATTTTGGAAGCCCAATTCTGGTCTATGTTTTTTTCACCCACATTTCCTCTGTAAATGGGTTACTGGTTTAGTATTATGTAACACTCTTAAATGCTGGGATGCCTTTCCCTTCAGAGGATAAAGGAGTGGCCTTTTTTTGCTCTCTCTCCATCAAATAGATGAAATTTACAAATTAGGGAGAATTAACTTTTCAACCTTATCTTTTCCATTCCCCCCTCTGAAAAGAACAGTGGCATGAAGTCAGACCTCTTCATGGGAGATGAGACTAGTGTTTTCTGCAATGAGTTACAAACTCTGATTACCTACACCCTAATTGTGTAATTATTTGTACCCATCAAATGGCTACTAGGAATCCTTTTGCTGTATATACACTGCTCTGTAGATAACTTTTTCATCTTTTTTTGGTAATGAAGATTTTTTGCTTTTGACCCATTTCTTCTTTTGTATGTTTTGGGAAGCCAAGTTGTCACAGTCTGTTGGAAAATTTCATATAATGGAAGAAAAGTTAGGCTCAAGGGGACTGGGCTGAGATTCTCAAAACATTTTAGTTTATGAACAATGTTAACAGAGAACTATTCTGCTTCCATGTCTATCATCATAACATACAGAGAAAATTCCTCTGCCTGCCCCCCATACCACTCACTTCCTGCAGTATCTGACCTCAGCCATGTTCTTATCTCAACTGGCCTGGCCCAGTGTGTTCAGCTTCAGTTGGTGATTTGATGAGTCACTTGTAGTAAATCACTCCCCACTGTCTTTTTTTCCTCCTTCCTCCCTGAAATAACTGGGTAGACTTCTCTGAGCACCAGCGAAGTCTATTGTTGTTCTGTTCTGCCTGAAAACCAAAGTGTATAAACCTGGCACCTGGAACCCTCCTGAGAACTCAGTGCTACTCTGATGTTGCTCATTGTATTGGGCTGTCATAACAAAATACCATAGACTGAATGGATTAACAGCAGAAATTTATTTCTCGTAGTTCTGGAGACTGGGAAGTCCAAGATCAAGGTCCTGACTGATTCGGTTCCTGGTGAGTGTTCTTTTCCTGGTTTGCAGATATAATTAAAAAGCTTTTGCACAGCCAAGGAAACTATCATGAGAGAAAACAGACAACCTACAGAATGGGAGAAAATCTTTGCATGTTACTTATCCGATAAAGGGCTGATAACTAGAATCTATATGGAACTCAGGAAAATCAGCAAGAAAAAATCAAACAGCCCTATCAAAAAGTGGGCAAAGGACATGAACAGAAACTTTTCAAAAGAAGATAGACTAATGGCCAACAAACATATGAAAAAATACTCAACATCTCTAATCATTAGGGAAATGCAAATCAAAACCACAATGAGATATCACTTATCCCCAGTGAGAGTGGCCTTTATCAAAAAGTCCCAAAACAATAAATGTTGGTGTGGATGTGGAGAGATAGGAACACTCATACACTGCTGGTGGGACTGCAAACTAGTACAACCTCTGTGGAAAGTAATATGGAGATACCGTAAAGAGCTAGAAGTAGAACTACCATTTGATCCAGCAATCCCATTACTGGGCATCTATCCAAAAGAACAAAAGACAATCTATAAAATAGAATAGATCTTTATCTGGTGATAATCTGGCCACACTCTGATGTTCTCTTCAGAACGTAGTTTCTCATTTTTTGCAATATGGATAGGCTGAGGATTTTCCAAACCTCCAAGTTCTGGTTCCTTTTTCCTTAACAATTCCTCCTCGGTTCTTCTTTCTCCTTGCACAATGTCCTTTAACAGTCAGGAGGAACCACGCCATTCCTCCAACACTTTGCTTGGAAATATTCTCAGCTAAATATCCAATTTCATCTCTCTCAAGTTCTACCTTCCATAAAACACTAGAACACGACTGCAATTCAGCCAAGTTCTTTGCCACTTTATAACAAAGATAGTTTTTCCTCCAGTTTCCAATAACATGTTCCTCATTTCCGTTTGAGACCTCACCAGAATAGCTTTCAACATACATATTTCTGCCAACATTCTCTTCATGATTATTTATATTTTCACTAAGGAGATCGAAGCTTTCTCTCTAACTCTCCTTATTTTCTTATGAGACCTCACCAGAATCGTCTTTAATGTCTGTTTTAGAGCATATACCTCAAAACTCTTCCAGCCTCTGTGCATTACCCAGTCCAAGCCTCTTCTACATTTTTAGGTATTTGTTTCGGAAGCACCCCATTTCGTGGCACCAAAATCTGTGTTCATCTGCTAGGGTTTCCATCACAAAATACCGTAGACTAAGTGATTAAAATGATAGAAATTTATTTCTCACAGTTTTGGAGCCTGGGAAGTCTAAGATCAAGGTGCTGGCCAATTAGATGCCTGGTGGGTGCATCTCTTCCTGGCTTGCAGATGGCCACCCTCTCACTATGTCCTTTCATGGCATTTCCTCCATGTGTGCACATAGGGAGAGATCTCTTTCTCTTTCTCTTCTTGGAAGACCACCAATCCTATTGGATTAGAATACCACCCTCATAACCTCATTTGACTTCAATTACCTCCTAAAAGCCCTGTCTCCGAATACAATCACACTGGGGATTAGGACTTTAACATATGAATTTTAGAAGGGAGCAAAATTCAGGCCATACCACTCACTGACTCTAATAATGGTGTTTGGGTCTCTTTTTGTATTTTTTTTTTTATATTTTTAAAAGCTTTATTGGGGAAACATATACGGATGGGCTGTCCTTGGAGGCCTCCAGATTCCATTGTCCATGTTGCTGGGCAGTTGCAGTCTCCAGGGTCCCCTGCTCAGAAGCATCTCACCAGTCTTTGTGGGGGCCTTGTCTGTGACTCCTGGATGGAATCAGCTTTAGTCGTGCTGATTTCTATTCTGCCGTTTTTGGAGTTCTACATATTTATTCTTCCAAAAAGCCTTCTTGATTTCTTCACAGTCTAAACTTTTTGTCCAGATTCTTATGGCACTGATGGTCAGTATTCTCTAGTATTAACTTTTGCATTTAATACAATGTCATTGATTTCATTATTTAGCTGCATTACCAGTGTTTGTTTTTGTCTTACTAACAAAAATGTAACATCTTCAAGAGTTTGATTCACATTTTAATTATTAAGTTACCACTCCCCATAATACTTAGCATAGTACTTAGTGTAAGGCACAAGGTAGTTAATCAGTAAGTTCTGAATTAAATTAACTTTGCTAGGAAACAGGAGGCCTACGGAGGGGTAAAAAGTGTATATATTCAAACATTACCTAAACAGGGGTACAATATTGACCCAACAGATTGAGGGTCTATGAATGCTAATGAATATTTAGTATATACTAACATATTTAGTGTGTTTTGGTATATATTGATTAATAAAATTGAATTAACTCATGAATGTCCTTATTTGAAGAATAACAGAAATTGATTTTCAGGTTGGCAGAGCTCTTGATTTATGTAATCAAATTTATTCCTCTCTGATTTTGACTCTTTCAGTTATTGGTGTCACCATCCACTTTACTGCAGAAGCACCCTACGTTCTTGCTTTCTCTCGCCCCACATATCCAATTCATTAAGAATTCTATAGACTTTATCTCCAAACGGTAGCCTGACCCTACCTACCTCTGCCCATCTCTGCTGCTACTAACCTAGTCCAAACCACCATCCTCTTCCGCTTAGTCAACTGTCTGGCTTCCCTTCTTCCCCCCTCCCTGCCCCCATAATGCAACATAGCCAGGGTGGTCTTTTTAAAAACCTAACTCCAGTGTCACATTCTTACTCAAAATTATGCAATAGCTTGCCTTTGTACTCAGAATAAATTTCAAACTTCCAACCTGGTGTGCAAAGTCTTATAGCTTGAGTCCTACTTACTTCTCAGATCTCACCCTGCATTTCCCATTCTTACTATTATATATTTCAGCCACAATGTCGTTAGTTTTAGTCCTGCCTCCATATTAAGAATGTAGACTCTGATGACCACAGTGTTCCTTCTGACTTTAGCCAGTAAGAGGGGAGTTTCTGAGAAAATCAGCTAACAAAACTATGGGATGAACGCTTTTGCTAGCCCTGATCTTCTAGGGGAGTAAACTTCCCTGTTCCCAGTAAAATGGAACTGCCCCTAGTGGTTAAGCTGGGTGAGAATCCTACATGACTTCTCTCACAAGGTAACATAAGCACTTTAGTTCAGCTTTACAAAAATTTCGCTTCTTTGTGAGGACTTGGTGATCCAAAGAAGGTCAAGGATGAGTAATGAGAGAGATCTGAAGAATCTAGCTTGACAGAAATTAGAATCTTGTCCTGCCACATACACCTTCTTCCTCAAAGCAGAACAAACAAATAAATCAGTTGCTAGGGCCCGGGTCACTGCTGTTCCCAGCACTGGTCTCCGCTCTAGGAATTCACGTATATCACACAGTGGGAATATGTCTGAAGCCCCGCAGAATCCCCTGATGCTCAGAGGTGTAAATTATCTTTCTGTTAGGGTAACCTAGTTTACACGAAGTGACTATTTCCTCAAAGTTTGGTGCCCAAAGTGTTCAGTTTCCCGAGTACCACTGTTGGGTCGTGGTAAGAAGATAGATCTAATGCTAGGCTTCCCTCAGTGTTCACCGAAGGGGCTTGGGTCTAGACCACAGATATTCCTTGTCGCCTCCCAATTTAAACACAAGTTCCTGGGGTGGAAATGGGAGAATCTGCCCTCTAAGTGTGTTTGTGCTCACATGGAGGGCTACATGTTACTCTGCAGGGAAGGTCTGTGGTGTTTCCCACATTACACACCAACAACACACTGCTAGATTGTCCTTGGAAGGCAACATCACAAAAAAGCCTGATCGGAGGCAAATCCTCAGCAGGGTGGCTGACTGCGTCTCCCAAGCTGCTCATCCCTGGGATGTCCCTATGCTGTGATGATGCCACGTCGTGATGACAGGTTTATAGTGCCCCCCCCACTATAAATAATATATATATATATTTGGGTATATAAGTAACTTTTGCTTTTTTAATGGAGATTTATGTACAAACACATAAATAAATAATGTTAAGTCTGGGAAAATATATCTCAGATCCCATTTAAGAAAAAAAGATGTCCCTGCCTGGCCCCCATCTGGTTTGCTGTGAGAAATAGGGAAATAGGCCTGGGTGGGATGGCCTGGTTTTGGCGCTCTATTGCTTGGGTGTTTCGTCCTTTCCCTGGGGGTCTCCTGGAAGCTGCAAGCGCGAAAACATGAGCTCTATTGTTAAAAACAAATCCTGAGGTTATATAGCCATGCTCAAGAGTTTTTTTCTTTGGAGGAAGGGAATGTTCAGGGCCTTGGGAGGAGGACGAGGGGAGAGGGGACGTTGTCAGGTCCCACCTTGCTTCTAGTCCCTTGCTCTGGTGTATAAATATTTTATTTTATTTTATTATTTTATTTTTTTTTTATAATTTTTTTTTTTTTTTTTGAGACAGAGTCTCACTCTGTTGCCCGGGCTAGAGTGAGTGCCGTGGCATCAGCCTAGCTCACAGCAACCTCACACTCCTGGGCTCAAGCGATCCTTCTGCCTCAGCCTCCCGAGTAGCTGGGACTACAGGCATGTGCCACCATGCCCGGCTAATTTTTTCTATATATATATTTTAGTTGGCCAGATAATTTCTTTCTATTTTTTAGTAGAGACGGGGTCTCGGCTCTTGCTCAGGCTGGTCTCGAACTCCTGACCTTGAGCGATCCACCCACCTCCGCCTCCCAGAGTGCTCGGATTACAGGCGTGAGCCACCGCGCCCGGCCTGGTGTATAAATATTTTATAGCTAAAGTTTATTGCTTTAAAAGTTGTCATTTAACATTTTACTGTGTGCATGTGTTCATATATGTGTATATATATACACACACACAAAATATTACATTGCATTATTCTTACATTATTAAAATAGTTTAAATATAATAGAAAAGAAAGGATAATAACCAAAAAAAATCTTAGCCTGAATGCATATGAAGACTAAAGAATTATTCTTTGTCTTTTATATATCCTACTCAGATAGCAAGTTTCATTTTGCCTCATCTTATGAATTTTTAATTCTCCAGCACCTGTTAATTTTGTGCTGTTATGTCGCTTCTTATCATGGTCCTTTCTTGTTTTAAGTTAAACAAAAAGAGCTACATCAGGAAGTACTAAAATTCTTAGTGATTATAATTTATTATTGTTTGCTTTGTTCATTTTAAAATACCGCATTGGCCACTGCAGGTGAGGCAGGAGATTAGGATAGGGCACACAGGTGGCATGAAAGGAACTCAGGTGGTGTGAAACAATAGGAACACAATTAGGGTTACAGACCAACGAAAACAAAAGCTGTGGTCAAGCTGTGATTGTACCCATTGTAGATACACCTTACTTGCTCCAGTTTGGGGAAAGTCCCACAGGAGGCACCTGTGCAAATGGAGGGCAAGGGTGTCCTCAAATGACTCTGACTTCATTATACCATCATTACTATAAATTAACATTACAGCTTCTCCCCACCCCTACCCCCAGTGGGTTTTGGAAGCGATGACACATCTGCGTCTGAACAAATAAACTAAAAAAACTCCCCTGCTCAACGGATGGGAGGAGATAACTTTCTCATTGGCCAGGGGGACAACAATACAAGAAAGAGGAAAGAAAAGGAGAAACCCAAGGAGACCCCAGGGCCACTGTCCACTGGGACATGTGCCGGCTCCTGCCCCCCTTCTAGAGTGTACTGTATCGCTTGCTGATCTTTCTTGGCACCCTGCTCCATGTCTGGAGGTGTACCTGCTTGATAAACTTCTTTCACTTTGCTTTGCCGCTTTGGTGTTCGGTTTCAATTCTTTGTCTCTAAGCACAAGGACTGAGGATGATCACTCACTGGTAACACAATAATTAATTTTATGTGTCAACTTGACTGGGCCATGGGGTGCCCACATATTTGATTAAACATCATTTCTGGGTGTATTTATGAGGATGTTTCTGGATGAGATTAGCATTTGAATTTTAAGACTGGGTAAAGCAGCTTGCCTCTGAGTAGAACAAAGAGGTGGAGGAAGGGAGGATTTGCTCTCTCCTGACTGCTGGATCTGGGACATCCGTCTTCTCCTGCCCTCAGATTGAGACTCACACTATGGACTCTCCTGGTTCTTCGGGTTCTTTGTATGCTGAATTTGACAGTCTTAAATCCTAACGTCCATTGTTGTCTTCTTCTGGTACCTCTAACCATTAAATGAATCACACTTGCTAAATTTACATGCTGTCTTTACCATCGTACTGGAGAATTGAATTCACAAATTATTGAGAAGTGATATAAAAGAATTCAAGAAGTTTTGTCCCCCATTGGGTCAATTTGTAGAACACTAAAGATCCAAACTCATGTGCAGAAAAGGTGCATATGGATTAGTCTATAAACAACTTTGGACTCCCAGGAGGAATAAACTGTGTGCAGACACAAATATAATCTTGCATGGAGTTAAATATCCTGGGACCATGCATCCACTAGGCAACTGTCCAAAGATGAACAAGGGAATCCAGGACAGGTTGCCTGTTCTTAAATTTAAAGAATCTGTTGTGCAACAGGCAAATTTGGCTCTAGAAATAGCTACCTGTGTAACTGTTTCTGGGTTATAAGAAGCCCAGGTACTATAAGGGTGTAAGATAATTTTTTGTTTCATCCCAGTGAGTGCAGGTACATGTGCCCCGTTCTTGCTGCCACCTGTTACATATTCAGCTTTACTGCTCTTGTCTCTCTGGGTTGTGTGAGTGTGCGTTCTGGATATAGTGTGGGTTTTTTCTGTTGTTGTTTTCTTTGCTATCATTGCATTATTGTCTTTCATAATAAAACTTTTAATTTAATCTGTCTGACTGTTACGCACCTTCATTTGCCCTCATCAAAGTTATCTAATAGAACAGGGTCCAAACACTGTGATTGACCATGATTTATTGCTATAAGCACTAAGCTACAGTTGGTTTCATGGAGAAAATAGTAATACCAAACTTACTGGATTAGTGTTCATTGGGGAAAACTGATGGGCACAAAGACAGTAGCAGGTGTTAGGTCTTGCTGTTGCTAGTCACACTCTGAGACAGGTCACAGAAATCTGACAGGGCAAGATGTTAGTTTCTGGGAGAGCAACTTGACCTCTGGACTGTGAGGCTTTTAAGCATCATGATTAGGGAAGCATTTGCCATTCTCCTGAAGTGATCTGGGGCTAGAGTCCCAACTTTATGGTTGCAGCCACATGACATGACAAACTAGTGACAGAATTTGCCACATTAGCCTTCGTAGGTGAATATGCATAAACTTCTTTCCTGGCATGTTCTAGGTGGGTGGTTCAGTAGGTAGAATAGTGGCTCCCTCAAAGATGCCCACTTTCTAATAGTTAGATCCTGGGAATATGTTATGTTATATGGCAAGTGAGATTAAGGCTGTAGGTGGGATTAAGTTTGCTGGTCAGCTGACTTTAAAATTAGGAAGTTATTCTGGATTATTTGGGTGAGCCCAGTGTGATCGTTAGGGTCATTAAATATGGAAGAAGAAAGCAAGAGATTATGTTGGAATAATGTGATGTGAGAAAGACTGGACTGGCCATTGTTGGCTTTGAAGATGGAAGGGGGCCACAAACCAAGGAACGTGGGCAGCCTCTAGAAGCTACACATGGCAAGAAAATAGATTCTCCATCAGAACATCCACAAGGAACACAGCTTTGCCAATCCAATTTAGAATTCCGACTTCCAGGGCTGTAATAGAATACATTTGTATTGTTTTCAACCATAAAGTTTGTGGCAATTTGTTACAGCAGCAATAGAATATTAATACAGATGAGGTTGCTGCCATCCAAACTGAATGCTTGAGCAGAATTGATTGCATTAAGTGGCTGGATTGTAGCCAGTTTTCATAGAGCTTTGCAGAGGCCAACTCCTTTCTCCTGCAGGTGGCCATCCTTGGACAAGTTAATCCTTGTTAACTCTTACCTCTCACGAATATTTCTAACTCAAATTTATTTATTTATGTATGTAAATTTATTTATTTATTTATTAAAGACAGGTCATGCTGTGGTGCCCAGGCTGGACTACAGTGGCTATTCATAGTTTACTGTATTCTTGAACTCCTAGGTTCAAGTGATCCTCCCACTTCAGCCCCCCGAGTAGCTGGAACTACACCGTATCACCATGCCCATAACTCAAATTTAGAACTTCCTGGTATTACTTACTTAATTTTATTTTTCTTTTTAAAATAAATTTCTTTTTTTATTTAAAAATATTTACTCAGTAGATTATATATATCGAAGGTGTACAATGTGATGATTTGATTTATGTATACATTGTGTAATGATTATTGCAATCAAATTAATTAACACATCTATTACCACTCATGCTGTATATTAGATCCCCAGAACTTGTTCATTTTATAACTGATGTCTGTACCCTTTGATCAACATCTCCCCATTCCCCAACCCCAGCCCCTAGTAACCTCTGTTCTACTCTCTATTTCTATGAGTTTGACTTTTTAAAATTTCAAATATAAGTGAGATTGTATAGTATTTGATATTACACCTGCATCTCTTCTCTCTCATGCCACATATCCTGGCTTTCAACAGCATCAACATAACTACTTACTTAACTACTTGTTTGCTTTATTCAGCCGTGGACATGTACACACACACACACTCTCTCTCTCTCTCTATATATATATAAACACACACACTATCTCTCTCTATATATATGTATATATATAAAACACCAATATTATTGCTGGTAATATTGTTGCTGAAAACAGTTTCATACTTTATAATTTTTTTTTCAGTTTCCTTTGTCCTTAGAGTATAGCCCACAAAGGATGTGTAGTCCATTTACTTTGTTTTGAAGTCACTTGAAATAATTTCTACTTGTTTGATACTAATTTGATGCACAATTAAGTTTACTTGTTTAATTTGCTTTCAATTTTTAGGTATTCCTCTTTTATTTTGTTTATTTATTTATTGATTGATTGATACAGGATCTCTCTCTGTTGCCCAGGCTAGAGTGCAGTGACATCATCATAGTTCACTGTAACTTATTTTAAGTTATTTTTGTTTTATATTTTCATAACTCATTTGTGTGGTTTCAAAGTCAAATTTACAAAACAAGGTATTTTTAGAGAAGTCTATCTTCACTCCCTGTCTTCCTCTCTCCATTTCTTCTTTCTTTTCCATAAAATATTTTTTACATTATATCCTTCAGTTAAAAAATATGTGTGTGTGTTTGTATGTATATATGTGTCTACATATCTATGTATCCTTTTAGATAGCCATCTTCCTTTTAGATAAATGGCAGTGTACTGTCTACACTTCTCCACCTTGTGTTTTTTATTTTATGATATATCTTGGCCATCACCATAGCAGAAGATATAGTCCTTATTTCTTATTACAGATGCATAGTCTTCATTGTAGATTTTATATTGATGGAAATTTGGGTGGTTTTCAACTGTTTATGGTTACAAATAGTGCTATAGTGCTATAATAAATACTGTTGTGTATGTCTTTTGTATTTTTACTAATTTTGTCAGTCAGGGTTCCATCCAAGAAGCAGAACCTGTAGACTGTTTACTATAAGGAACTGGCTCGTGTGATAGTTGGAAATGGCTAGGCAGGTCTGCAATCTGCAGGCAGGCTGTCAGGAAGGGCAGGCCACAGCTCCTGGGCACAAGCTGAAGCTGAGTCCACGGAAGGAATTTCTTCTTCTCCAGGGAAACCTCAGTTCTGCTCTTAAAGCTTTTGTTTGAACTGAATAAACCAGGCCCACCCAGATTATCTAGAATAATTTTTCTTACTTAAAGTAAATTGATGATAGACTTTAATCACATCTACAAAATGCCTTCACAGCAACATCTAGATTAGCACTTGATTGAATAACTGACAACTATAAAACTGATGCATAAAACTGACTATCACACTGATGACTGATGTATCTTTTGGGTAGATTTCTAGATGTGGAATTGCTGGGTCAAAGGATAAATACATATGTAATTTTTCAAGAGATTGCCAAATTCTTTTTCAAAAGGATTGTATCATTTTGCACTCCAGCTATCAGTGTATGAGAATGACTTTCCCCACAGCCTCTCCAAGAAAATATATTTAGGACTTTTCTTAATTGGATAGGTAAGACATGTTACCTCAATATAGTCTTATTTTGCACATCTCTTATTATATGTGAAGTTGGGCTTTGTTGTAGGTTGGATTATTGTTCTCAATTCATCACTACTTCTTTTTATTTATTTATTTATTTTTTTGAGACAGGATCTCACTCTGTTGCCTAGGTTAGAATGTCGTGGCATCAGTCTAGCTCACAGCAACCTCAAACTCCTGGGCTCAAGCAATCCTCCTGCCTCAGCTTCCTGAGTGATTGGGACTACAGGCACGAGCCAGTGCACCCGGCTATTCAAAAGAATATTTTTTTTTTATCATTACTTCTTACTGACATATGACCATGCAGTACATTAGAGTAGATTTTCCTGTCCCAGTGTCTGCCTTTGAACAATAGAATGTTGGTCGATGGAGGCATGTAAAGCCCTTAAGTGTGCTTGCATGATTTGGTTTGGCCTCTTTTGCTTCTGTGATCTGCCATGAGAAGAGCATGCAAGAGATAATCTCTGGTCCAAGGTTAAGTTGGAGATACATAGAATAGAGCTGAGCCTAGCCTTTAGCCTGGAGCCTAAAGCTTAGTGCCCAAAGCCTAGAGTCTGGAACCCAACATAACCCAGCAGATTTATAGCCAACTAGCAGACCTGCAAGTGAGAAACATAGGTTATTATTTTACGGCATTGGAACTATTTGTTATACAGCACTATTGCTGCCATGGCTGATTAATACAAACATGTTTCCATTTGTTTAAGTCTGCTTTTGAGTCTTTGAGGTGTGTATTACTTTATAAGATTTATAGTATTGTCATATAATGTTTTAAAAATTCTCTTATGTATTTGTTTTTATAGCCTTAATTTTTCTTAATGTTTGTTCATTCATTTTTTTTTAATTTAACAAATATTTATAGAGTACTCACATGTACCAGGCAATTTTCTTGATGCTGGAATACGGTGGCAAACAAAGCAAAGTCTCTGCTCTCATAGAGCTTAATTAAATTCTAGTGATGTTTTCTTTTGTTAGACTTGCTTAAAGTTTGTGTATTTCATTGGTCTTTCCCAAAGAACCAGTTCTTGGATTTATTTTCTAAGATTGATTTTCTCTTCCATATTTTATTACTTTCCTCCTTTAGCTGTATGCTTTGTTTCCTTCTGTATTTTGGTTCATTTTATTGTCCTTTTCCCTGTAATTCCTTAAGTTTCTAATTCTTTCTTTTTTCCTTTCTTCCTTCCTTCCTCCATCCCTCCCTCCCTCCCTCCCTTTCCTTCCTTCCTTCCTTCCCTCCCTCCCTCCCTCTTTCTTTTTTCTTTCTTTCTTTCTTCTCTCTCTTGTTTCTTCTCTTCTCTCTCTTCTCCTTCCTTCCTTTCTTCCTTCTTTCCTTCCTTCCTTCCTTTCTTTGTTTCTTTATTTCTTTCTTATAAATAAATTAAAACTACAGTATTTCTTTGAGTGCTACCTTGTCACGATTTCCTTAGTTTTTATGTGTGTTGTCCTGGTTTTTATTAATTTCTAATTCATCCATAATTAAAGTTAAATATATATATTTTTTAATTTTTTTATTTCAGCATATTCAAGCACTTAATAAAAGAATTTTAATATTTCTAGATGGTTAGCTTTTTGTGTGTGGTTTGTTTTATAACAGTCTATTCTTGTATTTTTAGATAGAATTTTTTTCTCAAATCTCTCTGAGGGAAAGAACTTCTAGTTATTGAGCTATGAAGAGGTTGGGCACTAGAAATCAACCAAAGAAAGGGAGATAACAAATTGAGAAACATTTATTCTTAAAACACTGCTAGGACTTCAGTAAGAACACAGAGTGTGGCCTCTTTGACTGGAACTGCATCCATCCCCTCCTCCCCAAGTTGGTTGGCCAGAATGATAGTTTTATCAACATGTGGATGATCTTGAAAACCAACAGTTTTTCTGGCAGAAGGGGTGAACTAAATTTGTTTGTGGGATGAAAATGCTTTGCTTTGTTGTTTAAAAGGGGTGGACATGGTTAGGAACAAATGAGGACAAGCTATAGCTTTGTAAACCTGGCAATGTGATCCTGGCTGGGGTGAATGATGGGCCAGCTAGAAATTTAATGGAGGGATCCTGGAAATGAAAGATCCATGGAAAGGCTGAGACAATCTCTCCATACATTCTCAGCTGACTAGAAAACTACACATGCATAGGGGACCTGAGAGAGCCTGGTGAGATGTGAAAGCCAAGAGATTTGAGAACTTGGAATACATTTCCCAACAACACAAGCCAGCTTTATAGAAATGAGTTCAACCTCTGCCCCCATCAGTGTCTTACTACTAAGTTATGCACATAAGGGGGAAATCTTTAGGAAAATGGCCTAAAACACAAAAATAAGGATTGAACAATTGAGCAGAGATATTAGTGATTCCACAGTTAAAGTTCAGGTAGGTTTTTAAAAAGAGTTATTGAAAATACAATCCTACGAAAAGTAAAACAGAACCCAAAGTTGCTACAAGACATTTTCTAAAAATGTTCATTAAAAAAAAATGGTTACTAGACATGCAAAGACAGGAAAATATAATTGATACTTAGTGAAAAAAAAAAAAAAAAGAGTAAGCAGTCAACAATAGAAACTGCTCTGAGTGAACCCAGACAATGTGGGTTATAGACAAAGACTTCAAAGCAGTTATTATAATTATTTCCAAAGACTTAAAGAAAATTATGTTCAAATAATGAAAGGAAAATATGATGATGATGACTCAGCATACAGGAAATGTCAATAGGGAACTATTTAATAGAAAGTATAAAAAAAGAACCAAATGTAAATTCTAGAATTGAAAAATACAATAACTAAAATTAAAAATTTACTAGACAGGCCCAACAGACAATTTAAGATAGCAGAGGAAAAAATAAGAAAACTTAAAGAAAGATCAACAGAAATAATTCAATCTGAAAAATGTAGGTAAAAAAGATTGAAGAAAAAGGAAACCTTAGGACAACATGAAATTAACCAGTAACAGGAGTCTCAGAAGGAAAGGAGAAAGGACAGAAAAAAAAACATTTGAAAAAATAATGGCCCCCAATTGTCCCAAGTTTGATGAAAAACATTTCCTATACATCTAAAAAGCTCAATAAATTTTAAGTAGTATAAACATAAAGAGAACCACAGTTAGATATATCATAGCCCAAAATAAAGAGAAATCATGAAAGCAGTAGGAGAAAAGCATCTCGTCACACACAGAGCATTAAAAATATGTAGTATACAGCTGACTTCTCATCAGAAACAATGTAAGTTGAAAGGCAGCAAAATGACACAATCTAAGCGTGGGGGAAAAAAATACCTGCTCACAACGAATTCCACAGTGAATAAAACTCTTTTTTAAGCTGGGCACGGTGGCTCACGCCTGCAATCCCAGCACTCTGGGAGGCTGAGGCAGGAGGATCGCTTGAGGCCAGGAGTTCGAGACCCGCCTGAGCAAGAGTGAGATCCCATCTCTACAAACAAAACAAAACAAAACAAGAATTGATCAAAACTATTCTTTTGTTCTTCTGGAGAGAGTTGGAACCCATTCTATTAAGTGAAGTATCCCAAGAATGGAAAAATAAGCACCACATGTACTCACCAGCAGATTGGTTTCCCTGATCATCACCTAAGTGCACATTTGGGAATAACACCAATTGGGTGTCGGACAGAGGTGGGGGGT
>CM052436.1:14727028-14756889 GCA_028533085.1 Varecia variegata
CATATAGGAATAACATTAATTGGGAGTCAGGCAGATGTGGGGCGGGGGGAGGGGATGGGTGTATACATACATAATGAGTGCAATGTGCACCATCTGAGGGATAGACACGCTTGAAGCTCTGACTCAGGGGTGAGGGGCAAGGGCAATATACATAAGCTAAACTTTTGTACCCCCATAATATGCTGAAATAAAAAAAGAAAGGTTCTCCCATCCAAGAAAAAAGCCCAGGACTGATGGCTTCACTGCTGAATTCTACCAAGGGTTCAGTGAAGAACTAATACCAATCCTATTTAAACTAGTCCAAATAATAAGGGTGGTTCAATGTATGCAAATCAATCATTGTCATGCATCATATCAGTTATGTATTGCTACATCATATCAATAGAATAAAGGACAAAGACGATATAAACATTTCAACTGATGCTGAAAAAGCATTTGATAAAATCCAACATCCCTTTATAATTAAAACTCTAAAAAATCTGCACATAGAAGGAGCTCTCCAACATCCCTTTATGATTAAAACTCTAAAAAAAAATGAGTATAGGAGGAACTCTCCTCAACACAATAGAAGCCATAAAAGCTAGTATCATACTTAATGGGGAAAAACTGAAAGCTTTTCCTCTAAAATCTGGAACAAGGATGCCCACTTTCACCACTGTTCTGCAACATAGCACTGAAAGTTCTAGCTAGAGCAATCAGACAAAAGAAAGAAATAAAGGTCATCCAAATTGGAAAGGAAGAAGTCAAATTATTCTTGTTTGCAGATGACATGAGCTTATATGTAGAGAAAACCTAAAGACTCCATCCAAAACTATTAGAAATGATAAACAAATTCAGTAAAGTTGCAGGATACAAAATCAACACACAAAAATCAGCAGCATTTCTGTATGGCAATAGTAAATAATCTGGAAAAGTAACCAAGAAAGTAATCCTATTTATAGTAGCTACAAATAAAATAAAATAACTAGGAATAAACTTAACCAAAGAAGTGAAAGATATCTGTAATGAAAACTATAAAACATTGATGAAAAAGGTGACGAGGGCATCCAAAAAATGCAAAGATACTCCATGCTCATGGATTGGAAGAGTCAATATTGTTAAAATCTCCATGCTACCCAAAGCAATCTACAGAGTCAATGCAATCCCCATCAAAATACCAATGAGATTCTTCATAGAAATAGAAAAAATAATCCTAAAATTTATGTGAAACCACAAAAGACACAGAATAACAAAACCATCTGAGCAAAAAGAACAAAACTGGAGGAATTACATTACCTGACTTCAAATTATACTACAGAGTTGTACTAACCAAAGCAGCATGGTGCTGGCATAAAAACAGACACATAGACCAATGGAACAGAATAGAGAACCAGCAATAAATCCACATATCTGTAGTGAACTTATCTTTGGCAAAGTTGTCAAGAACATACAGTAGTAGGGAAAGGACAGTCTCTTTAGTAAATGGTACTGGGAAAAGTGTATATCCACATGCAGAATAATGAAACTAGACACTTATCTCTTGCCATATACAAAAATCAAATAAAATGAAGTAAAGACTTAAGTCTAAGACCTCAAACTATGAAGCTACTAAAAGAAAACATTGAGGAAATTCTTCAGGACATTGGTCTAAGTAAGGACTTCTTGAGTAATATTCCCAAAGCACAGGCAACCAAAGCAGAATTGGACAAATGGGATCACATCAAACTAAAAACTTCTGCACAGCAAAGGAAACAATCAACAAAGTGAAGACACAATCCACTGAATGGGCAAGAATATTTGCAAACTACCCATCTGACAAAGGACTAATAACTAGAATATATAAGGAACACCGCAACTCAATACACAAAAAAATCAAATAATCCAATTAAAGAATGGACAAAAGATATAGATAAACATTTCTCAAAATAAGACATACACATGGACATATATGTGTATATGAAAAACTGCTCAACATCAGTAGTCATCAGAGAAATGCAAATCAAAACTACAATGAGATATTATCCCACTCCAGTTAAAATGGCTTTTATCAAAGAAATAGGCATAATGAATGCTGGTGTGGATGTGGAGAAAGGGGATCCTCATAAACTTTTGCTGTGAATGTAGATTAGCATAACCATTATGGTAAACAGTACGGAGATTCCTCAAAAAACTAAAAACAGAACTACCATATGGCCCAGAAATCCCACTGCTGGGTATATATCCAAAGGAGGGTAATTCAGTATATTGAAAAAATACATGCACACCAATGTTTATTGCAGCACTATTGACCAAGATTTGGAATCAACCTAAGTGTCCATCAATGGATGAATGGATAAAGAAATTGTGGTGCATATTCACAATGGAATATTACATAGTCACAAAAAGAATGAAATCCTGCCATTTGCAACAACATGGTTGGAATTGGAGATTATGTTAAATGAAATAAGCCAAGCACAAAAAGACAAATCTCACATGTTCTCACTCATGTGTGGGAGCCAAATATTAAAAAAATTGATCTCATGGAGACAGAGAGTAGAATGATGGTTACCAGAGGTTGGAAAGTGTAGTGGGGAGGGGGAATAAAGTAGGGATGGTTGATGGGTGCAAAAATTAGTTAGATAGAATGGAAAATATTTGGTAACACAACTAAGTGACTACAATCAACAATAAGTTAGGGTATAATTTAAAATAACTAAAAGAGTGGAGCTGGAAAGTTCCTAAAACAAAGAAATGATAAATGTCCGAGGTGATGGATACCCTAATTACCCTGATTTGCTTAATTCACATTGTATGCCTGTATCAAAACATCACATGTACCCTATAAAGATACATTACTATTATGCACCCATAATAGTTAAAAAAAAATATGTACATTCCCAAGCCATAATAGCATACATGCAAGAGGTATGGAAAACTAAGTTTTCCTGTTAGGGTCAAGAGCTAACCAAGAAGAGTCTATATATCTTGGCATAATTCGTGAACATTCTTTAGCCTTTTCCTTTCAACCTTACTGTGAGAAGTGAAGACTTTCTAAGAGGGTATCTGACAGGTGTGTAATATATTGAAGCAATGTTAGAAATAAATTTGAACAAGTCTGCTGAAATGTTCAAGGAATAAAGATTACCTGATAGAAAATATAAAATATAAAGAGAGAGAGGAATTGTATTGAAGTTGGTTATAATGAATATAAATATAAGGCTTATGATATGAAAAAATATTTATACACCTCAAAAAAGGTTCTTAATTTCTTGCTGTAGGGTATATTATAGTTGCTACTCAAAAGGAAAAGATTACTTTCAATATAGAATGAGGGCAAAATCATTCTTCCTATATTTTCTTCCTCCCTCTTTGCTCTCCTTCTTCCTTTTCTCTTTTTCTTCCTCTCTCTCTCTCTCTCCATTGAATGCTTGCTATGTGCTCCCACTGTGGTTAAGTCATACTGGTTGTACTAAGATTGGCAAGACAGTCTCCCTGCTCATATGGAACTTGGAACCTAGTGGGAGACTGTTATATACAGACACAAAAGTGGGGGGATCCAGGGAGTTGTCCCCAGATTCTGTGCCTTTGTAGATTCTCTAGAATCCTTTGTTCTAGTCTTTACTTCTATGAGATCAACATTTTTTTAGCTTCCACATATGAATGAGAACACGTGGTATTTAACTTTCTGTTCTTGACTTATTTCACTTAATGTAATGTCCTCCAGTTGCATCCATGTAGCTGCTAATGACAGGATTTTCCTTTTTTTGTGGCTGAATAGTATTCCAATGTGTATATATACCACATGTTCTTTATCCATTGATCTGTTGTTAGATGCCTAGTTTGAGTCCATATTGTGGCTATTGTGAATAGTGCTGTATTAAACATGGGGGCACACATGTCTCTTCAATATACAGATTCCTTTTACTTTGACTAAATGCCCTGGAGTGGGATTGCTGGATCATACAGTAGTTCTATTTGTAGGTTTTTGAAGAACCTCCAGGGTGTTCTCCATAGTGGTTGTACTAGTTTACATTCCCACCAACAATGTATAAGAGTTCCCTTTTTTCTGTATCCTCACTAGCATTTATTATTTTTTGTCTTTTTGATAATAGCCATCCTAATTGGGGTGAGTGATGATACTTCATTGTGGTTTTTATTTGAGTGTCCCTGATGGTTAGAGTATTTTTTTCATATACTTGTGAGACATTTATATGTCTTCTTCTGAGAGGTATCTGCTTAGATCATTTGGACATTTATTAATCAGATTATTTGTTTTGTTGCTATTGAGATGTTTGAGTTCCATGTATATTCTGGATATTAATACCATTGCATGAATAGTTTGCAAATATTTTCTCCCATTCTGTAGGTTGTCCTTTTACTGTGTTCATTGCTCCCTTTGCTGTGCATAAGGCTTTTAGTTTGATATAATACCATTTGTTTATTTTTGCTTTTGTTGCTTGTGCTTTTGAGATCCCATTCATAAAAATCTTTTCCCAGACCAATATCCTAAAGCATTTCCCCTATGTTTTCTCCAAAGAGTTTTATAATTTTGGATCTTACATTTAGGTATTTGATCCATGTTGAGTTAATTTTTGTATAGGGTGAGATCTAGTTTCATTATTTATATGGTTATACAGTTTATCCAGCACTGTTTCTTAAAGAGACTGTCCTTTCTTCAATGAGTGTTTTTGGGGCCTTTGTAAAAAAATCAGTTGGCTATAGATATGTGGATTAATTTTTGGGTTCTCTATTCTGTTTCAGTAGTTTATGTTCCATTGGTATATTTTGAAGCCAGGTAATGTGATGGCTCCAGCTTTGTTCTTTTTGCTCAGGATTGCTTTTGCTATTTGGGTTCTTTTGTGTTTCCATACATATTGTAAGATTTTTTTTTTCTATTTCTGTTTAGAATATCATTGGTATTTTAACAAGGATTGCATTGAATCTGTAGATTGCTTTGGGTAGTATGGTCATTTTAACAGTGTTCGTTATTCCAATCCAAGAGCATGGGATGTCTTTCCATTTGTTTGTATCCTTTTTAATTTCTTTCATCAGTGTTTTGTAGTTTTCCTTGTAAATGTCTTTCATGTCATTGATTAAATTTATTCCTAGGTAATTTTCTTATGGCCATTGCAAATGCAATTGCATTCTTTATTTCTTTTTCAGCTAGTTTCTTGTGCATGTGTAGAAATGCTATTGATTTTTGTATGTTGATTTTGTATCTTACACCTTTATTGAATTTGTTTATTAGTTCTGAAAGGTTTTTTTTTGGTAGAGACTTTAGTTTTTTGTCTATATAAGATCATGTCATCTGCAAGCAGAGACAATTTGATTTCTCCTTTTTAATTTGGATGCCATTTATTTCTTTCCCTTGCCTAATTATTGTGGTTAGGACTTCCAGTACTATCTTGGATTAAAGCAGCGAGAGTTTTCATCCTTATCTTGTTTCAGTTCTTAGAAAAAAACTTTCACTTTTTCTTGTTTAATATGACAATAACTGTGGGTTTGCCATATATGGTCTTTATTGTGCTAAGGCAGTTTTCCTCTGTATCTATCTGATAATATTTGCCTTATACATCTGGATACTCCAATGTTGGGTACATATATATTTTCAATTGTGATATTTTCTTGCTGAATTGATCCTTTTATTATATAATGTCCCTCTTTAGCTCTTTTTACAGCTTTTGACTTGAAGTTTATTTCATCTGACATAATCATAGCTATTTCTGTTCATTTTTGGTTTCTGTTTGTGTGGAATACCTTTTTTTCACTCCTTCACTTTCAGTCTATGTGTGTCTTAAGGATGAGGTGAGTTTCTTGTAGGCAGCATACAGTTGGGTCTCTTTTTTATTTATTTAGGCAATCTATATCTTTTAAATGGGGTATTTAATCCATTTACTGTCAAGATTATTATTGCTAGATGAGGACTTAATCCTGTCATTTTATTGATTTTTTTCCTGGTTGTTTTGAATTAACATATCCTTTGCTCTTTACTTATTCTTTCATTGTTTTGTTGTTTGGTGATTCTGAAGTGATAAGGTTGATTTCTTTCTCTTTTGCCTTTGTGTATCAGCTCAACCACTGAGTTTTATAGTTTTGTAAGTTTTCATAATGATGTTTATTGTATTTTCATTTCTAGGTGTAAGACTCCCTTGAGCATTTCTTATAAGGCTGGCCTAGTGGTCATGACTTCCTTTATTTTGTGTTTGTCTGTCAGAAGAGTTTTATTTTTACTTCATTTCTGGAGGATAGCTTTGTCGGAATATTCATGGCTGCCAGTTTTCTTCTTTCAGTACTTTGAATATATTATTCCATTCTCTTCTAGTCTGTAATGTTTGTTCCAAGAAATCTGTTGTTAGTCTGATGGGGATTCCCTTATATGACTTAAAACTTTTTTCTTGCTATTTCTAGAATTATTTGTGTTTGACTTTTGTTTGTAATATGCTTCAGGGAGGACCTATTTGGATTATATCTGTTTGGGATTCTTTGAGCTTCCTGCATCTGAATGTCCATTTCTTTTTTTTTTTCTTTCCCAAGACTTGTGACATTTCCAAGTATTAATTCATTAAATATATTTTGTACACCTTTTCTTTTCTCTTTACCTTCTGAAACACCCATAATGTGAACATTTGTTCACTTAATAATGGCTTTCTTCATTCCTTTTTATCCTTTTTTTCTTTTTCTTTTTTGTCTGTGTTATTTCAAAAGACCTGTCTTCAAGTTCAGAAATTCTCTCTTCTGCTTGTTCAAGTCTGTAGAAGCTCTAGATTGTATTTTTTTTATTTCACTCACTGAGCTCTTCAGCTTTGGGATTTCTGTTTGGTTCTTTTTTTATGATATCCATCTCTTTGCTGAATTTCTCATTCAAATCATGAATTGTTGTCTGATTTCATTGAATTGTCTATCTGTATTCTCTTGTATCTCACTGAGTTGTCTTAAAATTATTATTTTAAATTCTTTTTCAGGAATTACATATTTTTCCTTATAATTGGGGTCTGTTACTAGAGAATTATTGTTTTCCTTTGGCGGTATCATGTTTCATTGCTTTTTCATATTTGATGTGTTCCTACAATGATTTCTATGCATCTGGTGGAACAGTTGCCTCTTCTAACTTTATGGAGTAGGTTTCATAGGGAAAGACTTATTTGTAATAGATGGGTCTTGGGGTGTCAGTTCAGTGGGGTGTGTTATCTTTGGTTCTATGTGGATGCAGTAGTGTGGTATCCTTATAGTTTCTTCAACTGTAATCCATGCTAGTGATGTTTGTAATTGTCTTGGGTGTCTAGACTGAGAGAGTTTGTGGCCAAAATGATATAGCTTTGTTGGGGGTGGGCTCACCAGGGTGTTTCTCAGGTAGGGGTGCATGTGTGCCCATAGTGGGTTGGCCAACGTGGGGTCTGGCTTGGTGGAATTGGGGTCACAAGACTGTTACTCTTATGGAAATGGGTGTGTGTTTATAAAGTTATTCTGCCCATTAGAGGGAGGATATATTTAATGAAGAGAGACCAGAGAAAGATCAAAATAGATGATGTACAATGAAACACAATGACAATTACTTTATACAAATGTCAAGGGGTAATTTGTTTCACTGAAATTATATAAAAACTGAAAATTCAGTACTCAAGCTCTTTTTTCACTTGAATACATGAACATTTTTGTATGTTCATCTAACTTCCACTTTAGTTTATTCAGTCTTACAATGGGCTAGGAAAGACCTCACTGTTGGGATCATATCAGCCTGAGCTCAATCAGGGAAGGACAGTCTTGATGAGCACTGTGAGTTAAGGGATTGATGATAGGAACTATACTTTACCAATTGTGGGAGAAGCTGGGGAGATGGAGAATGAGTGTCACATTTGCTAGCCTTTCAGAAATTCTAGGGACAATGATCAAGTAAGAATATGCAGGGGAATGCTGATGAAGGAGAAGCTTGTGAGGAAGTCTACAGGAAACCTTTTCCTCTGTGCAGCTACCTGCTGTGTGAGTCCTCAGCCCAGCATCAGTGGTGGCCCTGGGGCTACCAGTGGCCAGTAGGGCCAACAGTTGGGAAGAAGATATAATTGTAGAGTGGTTGAGAGTGAGGCCAAGCTGAAATCTGCCAGGCGACATTGCATCTGTTTGTCAAAAGGACCTTCAAAGAACAAGGTTTGTTATTTTCACTTCTGCTCCCAAATCTCTCACAAGTTCCCCCTTTGGCCCTCCCTAACCTGGAACAAGGCAGGAAGGTGATTCTGGGAAATGTAGTCCCTACCTTTACCAGATTGACCATGCAAGAATTACATATAAGCTTTTAAAATATAGGATATAACAAGATATAAGACATAACATACAAGCCTTATGTAATGCTTGTTATATAAGATAACATATATAAAGCATTTAGTCTGGGACTTGACACACAGCAAGTACTCAGTGAATACCATGACTGTAGCAGAATACCATCCCTATTTTTAAAGGGTCTTGTACAAAGCAACAGGAAACATATTGTGAGGTCAAGAGTTAGATTAGATTTGTCAAAAAGGTAAACTTGAGGAGAGGGTCCAGGTGTGGAAAATACTGCTTGTTGCCCACTGCATCCTCATTCCTATCTTTTCTCTATTACAAATTTGTTTGGGATGGCATTGAACTCCTAAATCTGGTTGTGGGCCAATGAGATGAAAGTCAAAATCGCTGGTGGGTTTTCCAGGAAAGTCCCTGAAAAGACATGCTTAATCAAGTGCTTTGATCTTCCACTTCTTTTCTTTTGCCTGGAACCCAGACATGGTGTGGAGCTTTTTTCTTGTGACCATGAGGTGACAACCACATGCTAAGATGGAATGAATTTGAGTTTTGAATGGTATCATGGGGCTTCTTTCTCAACTCTGCATAACTACTGACTTCTCATTCCATCAGAAAAATAAAACCCCTAATTTGTTTGAGCCATTGTCTTTTGGGATTATTACTAGCAGTTGAATACAGTTTCTAACTAATGAGAGGAACAGGGAGGCCTTGGGAAGGCTTTGCAACAACAAAATTGTGAGTGCTTCTCAATTATTAATTAACTATACCTCTCAATTATTATTGTGCATATGAATCACCAGGAGACCTTGTTAAAATACAAATTCTGATTTGGTAGGTGTGGAGTGGTGCCTGAGATTCTGCATTTCTAATAATTCCCATGTGATGCTTCTGCGGCTAGTTTGTGAACCCACTTTGAGTAGCAAGGATCTAGAACACCATTATCATGTCAATGGAACCAACAAATGTCATCGATTTTCTAATTGTAAATTTACCCTATTTTCTTGTACCTCAGCTACTTGAAACTTAGCAGCAATACCTGCTCTGTTTTCTGCATCATCCTATCACATTTAATCATAACATCACAAAGCGAAAAGAGCTGGAGGAGTAGGTCTATCTACTAAAATTTCCAAAACCAATTACAAATCACTAAGGTCAATTTTAAAGCAAAAGGATAGGCAGCTTGCAGTCTGAGGTTAATGAAAAGGAAGCTTAAGTGCCTCTTTGTAATATAATTCTCTGCCTAGCCTCATTGTGCAAGTCCTCTTGAGACAGTAATCAAATTCTTGGAGGTAGAGTTTTCACTGTTCTTCTGCCTTGAGAATATTAACTCTCCTTTGTTCAATTATGTTTAGGACATGCTCTGAATGAGCAGCTGAAGTAATCTCCACTTTTATGATTGCTGGCTAGTTATTTGAGTACTCCTGTTGCTATTCCAGAAATCGTGGGCATTTCAAGAGAAAGTAGAGACCAATATCTGCAGGAAACATTAGACATTTAGGAAGAAAAATGTGCCCAAGGAAATCCAGGATGCTTCACAACTCACATTAAGGTCTTGTGATATTTCCCTCCTTTCCCCAAAGTGAATATTATATCCCACCTGGTCTTAAGTGCTTGCTGTTGTTTGAAAACAATTGATCCATTCCCATCTCTGTACCTTACCTCACACTATTTTTTTTGCACTAGCTTCCCCTACCAGTAACCATTGCTACCCAGTGTGCGGCACTTATTATATCAGGTTCTGGGTTGGGTGCATTAACCAATTTAATTCTCAAGTAAGCTTACAAGATAGGTATTATGGACTGTGTGTTTGTGTCCCCTACCCCCATTCATATGCTGAGCCCTAACCCCAAGAGGGTGCTACTAGGAGGTAGGGCCTTGGGAAGTGATTCAGTTTAGATGAGATCATGAGGGTGGAGCCCCAATTTTTGCTCCCTATGCTTTAGTAGTAATTAGGAATTTAACAACAAGTAAATACATAACATATTTCAAATACGATCTTTGGATCACTAGGACTTTCTTTGATTTTTCATTAAAAATGTCATCCTATTGTTAATGAAACTGCAAGGGTGTTTCTCTCTGTTGCTTGCTGCACAGAAAGCCAATTTTTGAGACAATGAGGATTGTCAAGGAAGAAAGGATTGTGAGGTGTCAACTGGGAGGTGGGAGGAATGGACTGCCTCAAATCTGCCTTCCCAACCAAAGGGGTCAAGGGTTTTTCTGGAGGTGAAATGAATAATGCACAAAGGGAGTGAGCATCATTACATGTTTGGGGTGCTAGTATAAACATTGCATGATCAAAAAATGGCAGATAAGTCCCTCCCAGGGTGGGGATTTTAGTAGTATAATGAGCTAGGGGTTAATATTGGTCATTCTTTCAGCCTTGTGCAGAGGCAGGATGCAGGGAGTAGGCTGCTCAGCAGGTCCCTGGGCACAATCTGTGGTGGGGTGTTGCTTATCTTGTGGCTGCAAGGAGGTTCCACCATTTCTGGGAAATTCAAAAGGGAATGCATCAGTGCAATAGAAAGTTACAAAGTTCTGGTCAGCAAATCTTACTGGCCCGAAACATAAGAGAACTATGAAAAAAAAAAAACTATAAAAAAAGTTTTCTTGCTTGTGGAGCTGATTACACTATGCCAGTCAATACAAGAACTAAAGGTTGAAATTGAGAAGAATCTCATAAAATGTACATTTCAGATTTGTTTCAGATAGGTACTTATCTTCAAAAACTAAGTTTTCACTTCCTTTCTCCTTTGAAGCTAAATTTTACCACAATCATTGATATGTTTTCAGAGTCAGTAGAATCATGTTTGGTGCTCTAGCCTATGTTTGGACACAAAACTTTCAGAGATAAGAGTTTCTGTGGTGGTAAAGGATGAGGAGGAATTTAAGTGCATGAGTGCATTTTTAATTTAAATTTTAGTTCCATGAAAGCTCTTAAACTGTATAACATTTATGCTCAGATGAATGAGTCTGACTAATGAGATTTGGGGCATAATTTACACAGAATTAAAGATGTAATGGTGGTAGAGGGGTAGTAGGTATATTTTTGGTAAGTGATAAAACTAATAAGTTTTCTTATACAATGGCTGTAAACATCCGAGGAAAAGGACATTCTTTGTCTTAATTTTTTGCTTCAAGTAAAGACCTATTTTGTCATTTTTACTGAAATATATACAATCGTTTCTGTTTTAATCCAACAGACTTTTTGGAAATTTATATAAAAGCACAAAAATATAAACTTCATTTATTAAAAATAACATTTCTTTTGTTAGCTTATTACTAAACTTATTATCATAATGGAAACATCAAATGATGCAGACCAGCAGAAAGGACCTAAAATTGGTGACAATTTGTTGCATATTCTTTCAGACACTTTACTGTAATATAGTTTTGTTCTCTACTTTTTTTCTTAAAATGCTTGTACGTGTTGATCCTTTTGTGGTTCATAAGCATGATGATTGGGTTTGCCCGCTCATGTGTGAGATGTGCCTTCCTCAAACTTTGTTACGATGTTGGCACATTACCCATCTGATGTTGGGGGGAAAAATTTTACATGTTAATAAGTACATACTACCACATAGTTTTAATTGGTTACACAGTATTTCATTATGTAGGTGTACCCTAACTTAACAATCTCTTTTGTTGAATGTTTAGGGTTGTTACCAATTTTGCTATTGCACACTGTACTATAATCACCTTCTTTATAGCTTAATTTTTCTTCATATTTTAATATCTATTTTTGTATAAGCTACCTCTAATAACATATCCCTAGTATTTTGATGTAGAGTTACTGGATCAAAGATAAGAAATACTATTAGAATTGTTTTCTTTAAAAATAGATGTGGAATTTTAGGTCAAAGGTCAAATATGTTATCCTGATGTTTTAAATATATCACCAATTACTCTTCCATAACTTCAGACCAATTTATATGCCCACCAGAGTTTCAAGAATGTTCTTATTTTTCCAAAGGTTCACCTACTCTAGATATTATTTTTTGCTTATCTAAACCAAGTATTTTTTTAAAAAGCCGATTCTTTAAGCAGAGGTTATGACAAAGAAATTAAATAATGACAAATTATAATAACAGTAAGTTTCTCATCTGAGCTGCTTTACAGTATCAATAAACTCATTCACTGTGTGTGGTTAAATTAAGCCAGTATCTGATTTTTTTTTTATTTCAGCTTATTATGGGGGTACAAAACCAGTATCTGATTATATTCGTGATTTTTTCAGATTATAACATGTACAAACTATTTGTTTAACTTGTTCTTTTGAGATATCATGATTAATATCATGAGGCAATGCATCTTGCTACCACAATTTCTTTTTTTACATTTTCTCAATGTGACAGGTAAAACATTCGATTATAATTATTTCTCATTATCTTACATTCTGAGTTAGGAATAAGCCTTTTAAAAATGTTGTTCAGCTATTGGGCCTTTTCTACATGAAGTATGATGTATTCATGACCTATTGATATCTTATAATTACTACAAACTTGGCCACTTAAACTACACAAATTTATCATCTCACAGTTTTTTAAAATTTTTCATTTCAGCATATTACAGGGGTACAAATGTTTAGGTACATGTATTGCTTTTGCCACACCTGAGTCAGAACTTCAATCATGTCCATCCCCCAGATGGTGTGCACCACACCCATTAGGTGTGAATATACCCACCACCTGCCCGACACCCGATGAATGTTACTACTATATGTGCACTTAAGCGTTGGTCAGTTAAGTCAGTTAATACCAATTTGATGGTGAGTACATGTGGTGCTTGTTTTTCTATTCCTGTGATATTTCACTTAGTAGAATGGGCTCCAGCTCTATCCAGGATGATACAAGAGGTGCTAGATCACCATTGTTTTTTGTGGCTGAGTAGAACTCCATGGTATACATATACCACATTTTATTAATTCACTCATGTATTGATGGGCACTCGGGTTGTTTCCACATCTTTGCAATTGCATCTCACAGTTTTTGTAGGTCAGAAGTCTGGTGAGTTCAGCTGTTTTCTCTGGCCTGAGTCTTACAGGCTGAAATCAAGTTGTTTGCAAGCTGGAGGCTCTGAGGAAGAATCTGCTTCCAAGTTCATCCAGGTTGTTGATAGAATCCAGGTATTTGGGCTGCAGAGATGAGGTCCTGCTTCCTTGTGGGGTGTGAGCCTCTCTCAGCTCCTAAGGCCCTCTAAATCCCTCCATCTCCAAATCAGCCAAAGTGCTTTGAGTCATTCTCACTCTTGAATTTCCATCACTTGTCCTTTTGCGGCATCTCTTCTGCCTCCAGCAGGGGAAAGTTCTCTGCTTTTAAGGGGTTATGGGATTAGAGTATGCCCCACCTGGATAACCCAAGCTAATCTTCCTATTTTAACACCTATAACCTTAATTACACCTGCAAAGTCCCTTTTGCCACATAAGGTAACATATTTATTGGTTCCAGGGTTTAGAGCATGGGTATCTTTGGTGGGGACCTTTCTGTCTATCACACTGTATAAAGCCTCCGCTATTTGATCTACCTACCACATTCCTCAATTCTAGAAGAGGAATGTGATGCTTTTTCTTTTGGAGCTGAGGGAAAGACTTCATAAAAATCTGTAATAAGAATTATTTATTTATAAATGATGTATTCAAATGTACTGAAAATAGAGTGAACACTAGCAATAAATCTATGTATCCATCACCTAATTTCCAACAATTGTCAATATTTTGTCAATTTGATGCATCTATATGTTGACATCCTGCTTTTTTGTTTTGATGTATCTTCAAATGGAAGAAAATATCTTTATCTGTGAAGATTAATTAGACTTCATATTTTATTTGGAATTGTAACAGTTTTTTATAATACAAGTTAAAGAAGAAAAGGATAATAATTTAACAAAGCGGAAAAAAAAGTACTAGTGTTTTTCTTTCATTTAGGGGATGGAAAATAACCTTGGGGCTATTAAAATCTTGGCTGACTTACATAATTTAACATTATAATTCATTGACATTTTGCATAAATGTTCTCATAACATAGAATTCTTTAATTTCATTCTTTTGCTGATATATAAGGGAAAGTTAAACGTAAGGAAATAGAAGTAATCAGCTTTTTCTCAGAGTATTTTAGAAACAAAGCCCAAATTGCACATTTCTCTCAAGAATGCTTATTTCTCTCTTTTCTCTTGATGCCAAGCCTTGGTATTTGTGGGGAATAAGTTATTATAGAACTTAAGAAGATATTTTACTATAATAACATAATTACTTGCTATCATTGGACAGTGTAGAAGTGTAAATAGACCAAAATCCATGAATAATCCAAAAATAACATTTCTGTGTTTGCATTGTGTTTTCATATCGTATTTCACTGAGTGTGTGCTGATGTTATGGGAATTTAGATTGAACAGAATATCAAGCTACATTGTAAAAGTCTGGGTTCAGTCTATGCATACCTGGCTTTGGGATGGGCGAAAAGGGTTCCTCTTCCCCAGTGTTCCTGTGAACAGGGAAATCGTGTTCAGCTATTTCATTTAAAAGAGCTCTTTTCTGTGTAAAAATTTTTCATTGAATTACATATATAATAGTTATTAGAGAATCATCATCAAATTTGTTGTTTATTACCACAACATATTACCTTTATTCTTTTTTTCCAGTTTTGGAGAATAATATATTCCTCAAAACTAAAGTATTAATAAACATTTGTGCTTTTAATTTCAAACTCTCTCACCTCCTCTGGAACCATGCTTCATTAATTAGCATTTCCTTTGCTTCTATCCACCTTTCTGACATTTCCAATGCCTCCTTTTCAATTTCACCATAACTTACAAATATGTACAACTTTCCCCCATTGAAATAACATATTACTCAATTTCCTTTTTCCCCCTTTACCAATGAACGTCTTAAATACCCACTTCATCAGTACCTATGTGTTTTCAAATTTGTTCTAATTTTTCTGTCCTCATCATGTCTGTACTGCATTCTCCAAACTCCCAGTAACTTACTATTCACTGAAACCAAGAGCCAGTCTCTCTCAGTTGTCATAGTTTTTAACCTCTGTACCAACTAACTATTAACTGCTCGCCCTTTCTCCTCTTTGTGTCCCTTTTGACGCTTTCTTATTTTCTTGGCCTTGTGCTCCTCCTCCAACTACTCCCTTTTCTTTCTTCATCTATGGTACCCACTCAGATGTAGGTGCCCCAGGAGGATTTGTCCCTGGTGGCCACCTCTTCTCTCTCTTTTGAACTCTCCTCCTGGGCAATTTAATCTCATGGCTTCAACTCTAGGTTTCCATATAAATGGCTTCTAAATCTATGTTTATATTTCTAAATTTACCTCCCAAAGTTTGGGTCTCAATTTTCCAATTTCTGCTTTGACATTCCTGTCTAGACATTTTTCCAGCACATTATATTTAGCAGTTCAAAAAATTGGCCTTCTCCTCCTCCCTTTTAAACCCATTTCCCTTACTATGTCCTATGTTTATTACAACTACTACCTTATCACTTGGGCTCCTCATCTTTGATGCCTATCTTCCCTGTCCCTTTTCAAAGCAACACATGTTGATAAGCCTATTTGATTCTATACCTATAATGAGTTTCTTCCTCTATAAATACTACAGTCCTGTCTTCTACCAGCTGAGCTATTGAGGGAGCACCTACTTCCATAGATAAATATCAATTAACCTCTCATTTCCAATTCTATGACTTCTTTTATTTTTTAGAACCCTATTATCTTTGACTAGGAATATTGAAAAAGTATGTTAACTCTTATTTCTCACCTACTCTACCCAATTAGCATGTGCAGTCTTGCCAACTTAATCTTTCTTAATTTTAGTTTTTACAAAGTCAACCTCTGCTTCAAATCTTCAATGACAGAAAACAAAGGTTCTCAACTGGGTGTAATTTTTCCTCCCAGGGGCATTTGGCAATGGAGACATATTTGCTTGTTACAACTAGGGCAGTGGGGCTACTGGCACCTAGTGGATAGAGGCTTGGGATGCTGCTAAATATCCCACAGCGTACAGGACAGCTCCTTGCAACAAAATATTGGTGGGCCCCAAATGTCAATAGTGCTAATGTTGAGAAACCCTGGTCTAAAGAGTAATTTCCAAAAATGACTTTGGTTTTCTCATCCTCACCTACACTTTATATTACAACTCCATGCAATTTAAATTAAATTAAATTAAATTTAAAATCATTTACTTAATTTTAATTGACAAACAAAATTATATATATATTAATGGTGTGCAACATTATGCTTTGATATATGTATACATTGTAGAATGGCTAAATAAAGCTAATTAACATATGCACTGGGCCGGGAGCAGTGGCTCACGCCTGTAATCCTAACACTTTGGGAGGCTGAGGAGGGAGGATTGCTTGAGGCCAGGAGTTTCAGACCAGCCTGAGCAACATAATGAGACCCCATCTCTCCAAAAAAAAAATAGAAAAATTAGCTGGATGTGGTAGTGTACACCTATAGTCCCAGCTACTCAGGAGGTTGAGGCAGGAATATCACTTGAGCCCAGGAGTTTGAGGTTGTAGTAAGTTGTGATGATGCCACTGCACTCTAGACAGGGTGATAGAGCAGGAGGATGTCTCAAAAAACAAAACTAAAACCAAAAAACAAACATATTCATTACCTCATATAGTTAACATTTTTTTTTTTTTTTGTGGGGAGAACACTTAAAATCTACTCTCTTAGAAATATTCAAGTATACAATACATGTTATTAACTGTAGTCACTATATTGTACAATAGATCTCTTGAACTTATTCATTCTGTCTCACTAAAATTTTGTATTCTTTGATCAACACCTTTCCAATCCTCCCCATTCAAGGCCATGAAATTTTTATAATTGTTCCCTTCTCCCATTTCCCACCTCTAGGTCTTGGCTTATTCTTTTCTTACCTGGTGTCCCATTAAAAAAATTTAAATACCACCCATTTATCAGTGCTCAGCTTTATTGTCAATATCTTTCAAGGGAACCCCATCATAATCCCAGCTGAAAGTGATGATTTTGTTTCTGAATCCTGATAAGGATTTTATTGGTATTGCTGTTATCATTTCTTGCTTTTTAATAGTTATTTATGTAAATATCTTTAAAATCTTACAAATCTTAACATTTCTAAGATAATGGCTTTATTGAGATATAATCCTTAAGTCATGAACTTCAGCCCTTTAGGTATATAATTTATTGATTTTTAGTATATTCACAGAATGGTGCAACCATCACCATTATTCAATTTCAGAATATTTTCGCCACTCCCAAAGGAAACACATACCCATTATTAGTCGCTCCCCATTTCTTCTCACTTCCTGGTGAGCACTAATCTATTTTCTGTGTCTATGTTTTTGCCTATTCTGGATATTTCATATGAATGGGATCCTATGATAAGTTGTTTAACCTGGCAAAATATTTTCAGGGTTTATCCATGTTGTAGCAGGTATCAGTACTTTATTCATTTTTGTTGTCAAATAAATATCCATTGTGTAAACATATCACATTTTATTTATCTGTTCATTAATTGGTTGACATTTGAGTTGTTTCCCCTTTTTTTGCTATTATGAGTAATGCTGGTATGAACATGTAATAAATTTTGAGTGTTATATGGTTTTGTTTCTCTTGATATATACCTAGGAGTAGAATCGATGGGTCATATAGTAAATTATGATTAACATTTTGAAGAACTACCAATTTTTAAAAAGTGGTTGTACCCTTTTACAATTCCCCTAGTGATATGTCAGAATAATCTATACACTTTTTAAGGTTACAATGTGTGTCTATGTCATGGCTTTGTATATAATTGATAACTAATCAATACTGTTAAATTAACCAATGAATGATAACACTAGAGAGTTAAATTCTAATATAATCTTCTTAATATCCAATATATGCAAAATAAGTACTTACTTAATACATTGCATTCTGACATTATATGACAAGTAAGATTTTCTGAAATGAATTTGAAATGTCCATAATAATAGCTACCTATCTTAGTCCATAGAAGCTGCTGTAACCAGACTGTAGAATAAGTTGCTTAGAAACAACATGTGGGCAAACCCAAACAAAAACTCTCTGTATGAATAATAAAAATACTGTCTAATTAGTGAGATTTCCTGTGTGAACAGTTCTTTCTTTCTTTTTTTTTTTTTTTGGTATGTTGATCTCTCTCCTTAGGCAGCTGGTTTACTTCATGTGCCTGTGATTATTGATTGGCCACTCATATTTAGAGAAAAGGACCGGCTTGCTAGTGCAGTTCCCTCTTCCTGGTGTAGTGATGGTGAGCTCTCTGTGTGTGCAAGAGAGTTGAGTAGGGACTAGCAGTCTTCACTTTAGTTGGAGCAGGAGCAGACTGTCAGCCTGTGGGTCTCAAAATTCCAGAAGGAGGAGAGGTTTACTAATATTCACCTTCAAAATATTAGCTTACCTAGACATTCGGTTTATAGAGAAAAGCCTTTTGTTTTGTTTTATTTTTACCCAGGGGACAAAAATACCTGACTCTGGTTGGGATGAAAGAAGTTGATGAAGGCTGCCAGGTGGGTCAGTATTCTTTCTAAAACACCTGTATTGTAATGGCTATCCCTATTTCCTTGTTTGTTATGAGACCAAAACTTCTCTGGGGTTCCATAAGGATAACGGTCATTTAATTGGAACTGGCATATTTTGATAGAGATAGAGGACTCTGTTAATAATGACTCTGGGAAAATAAGTTAAGGACTGCCCTGAGAAAACCATGATGCAAGGTGTTCCATGCATATGATTGGCTTTTCACTCTGCAGATACTTAGCAGTTTATTCAAGCTTTTCCTGGATTATTTCATCAATGTCCATTCATTTTTGATCTTTCAAAAATGTGTTACTATTTCTATGCACACTGCCCCCATTTCCCTACCACATTATCTTTTCTGTCATGACTTTATCCCTTTTGTATGTGTATACTTTTTTATTAGTAGGGTCTTGTGAGGTATTGGAGATAAATACGTGTGCAAAGTCTGCCACACTGATCAAATTTTAAAGAAAACAAGTTCAACGTTGGCATTGGTGGATTTAATTGATGCCACCAATCAGGCTGTATGAACTATAATTTAGGTTAAAATTGGGGCCTGACAAAAACAAATGTTAAGTATACAGTGTTGATAGTTAGAATTAGAACAAGAATATATGCCCTCTAGGAGGAGAAAAAGACTTACAGCAAGGCTTAAAGCACTTGTAAAGCATTTATATAATAGAGAATCTTGCTAATATAACCAAATTGGGCAGGAAATCAGTATCAAATAATTAATAGTCTGAGTTGTAAAACATTTAATGGAAATGCAAATTTTAAGCTTTTATGTGTACACTCCACAGCTTTTTGAGATCATGTTTAAGTGATGTGCCCTAAGAAAGGGGTTTGTCTGCTCTGTTCAAAGGACAGTGATGAGGCCAGTTTAGTTAAGGTGGAATTAATAAGGGAGGAAATAGGAGTAGACATGGTCAGAGAAGTAATGGGGACCAGACGTAGGTGGTAAGGACGTATTGTGGTAAGGGCTATAGTTAATAGTTTTTATTTTGAGCGAGACGGAAAGCCACTGAAAGGTGGTGAATAGAGGAGTAAGATTGTTTTAATAAAATCTGTACGTCTGTTCCATAGAGAATATGCTGAAACTGACAAACTTACAAAACAGGAGGACAGTCAGGAAGCAATTATAATAAGATAGGCAAAAATAATTGTGTCTTGGATCAAGTTGATGTGTGATAAATAGCCAAGTTCTGGGTGTATTTTGAAGATAGAGTAAGTAGAATTTGCTAAAAAAATTTGTTCAGCATGGATGATGCCCAGATTTACATGTGCTTATTAGATACAAGCTGCATGAGGACAGAAACCATAGGTGCTTGTTCAGTCTTCTATCCTTTTCTAGTATCTAGTTCACAGGCAGCAGTAAAAGTGCTGAATCAATGAATGAGACATTCACAAAGGACACTATCATAGTTTGTATATGAAGCAGAGAATCCCTCTTTTCCATGCCACTAAATTCTTTTTTTTTAATGGGAAAATAAATAATTTATTTTTTAGAATTGCATATTGCTTTTTTTAAAAAAATTTTTGTTATTTCAGGATATTATGAGGGTACAAACGTCTTTTTTTCTCAGGCGCAATGACAGAAAATATATGGATTCTTCCTTTTCAGATCCAGGTGTCTCTTCCAGATGTCCTCCTGTCATCCTCACACTGGTGGCCCTAGCCCTACCCTCTGGATCATGCAGGACAAGGCATTGCTGCTTCTAAGGCTCACAGGCTACTCAAACTACGTGTTCATTCTCAGAGAGAAAGAGGGGCCATATCTTTTCTCTTGATCCAACACATTCTCTCATTTGTTGGTTTATGTTTTGGAAGGAAGTCAATTCTGACCTCTCAAGGACACTTTCACAACTGTGTCAGTCTTCTGGGTCCTCAATTTGGCACTATCTGTAGCACAGAGCACCCCAACCAAGGGCCTAATGAGTCATTCTGATGCCGTTACTCTGGTAATATTCTATTATGGGTATAACAACATTATTTCCTTGGTGGTGCCTAGAAACAGCATATGTTGCCCTAGTTACAAATGTTCTCTACATGGTTTAATACTACACAGTATGGAAAAATCTATTTGAACATATTTAAGAATAAAAATGACATAATAAAAAATAAAACTCAGGATTTTACTTTCAAAGTTCCTGACACAGGAGAAGGTGACAAATCCAATTCATAAGGCACATAATTATCAACAAAAAGCACGTAAGGGATAACAGAATAAATTTTTGAGTTTTAGTTTTCAAAAGTTAACTTATCTCCATAACAATTCTTAAAGTCGTTGGAGATGACAAATATGTCAGAATGCCCTGGAAATTAAGTGTCAGTCCAGCAACTGAATAATGGGAATCCAAATTTTGAAGGAACAAAAAAGAAAAACAGAAAATAAAAAGTTGTTATCTTCGTAAGAATCAAATCATTGTACATCCCCCTTAAGTTGACTGCATTGTTATGAAAATGTCGAGTATCCCTGTGATAATAGCTTAGGGCAGCCTTGCTATTTACTACTTTAAAAATTAGTAAATGTGAGAAAGTACCTTAGATCTGGATTTCTGAATTTAAATTAGTATGTTCATTTTAGGCATCATAATGGTAAATGTGTAAATTATGTTTCAAATTTCTCAGTTAATTCCTTTACTCTATAAAGGCAACCTTCTTTCAGAGAATTTGTAGTGAGGGTGAGGTTATTGTAAAGTATTTTCTTGCTAATTTGGGGTTGCAAATTTCTGAGGACCAACTTTCCATAAAACTATGTCATATCATGAGACAAATATGAGAAATAAGTGACACTTCTTTTTCTGTGGGATCTTATACTTCATAAAGAACACTTAAAGGGTTTCCTTTATTCAGTTTAGAAAATGCATTGGGGGTATGGCTTAAAAGTAACATTTATGTGATTTGTTAGCAATCTTTGGTGAAATCTAAGAAGAAAATGAGACATTTGCATTAGGCTGAAATGTTTCTCAAACTTTATCAAAGTTAATCAAACTTAAAGAGTCCTCTGTTAAATAAGATGCAGGCTGGGTAAAAGCTTCCACATAGAAAAATGTCCTTTTTTGTTAGATGTAATTTATGGTACATTTCTACTTTTTTTTGGAGACAGAGTGCCGCTGTGTCACCCCGTGTAGAGTGCAGTGGCGTCATAGCTCACTGCAACCTTAAACTCCTGGGCTGAAGTGATCCTCCTGCCTCAGCTTCCTGAGTAGGTAGGACTATAGGTGCATGACACCATGATCGGCTAATTTTTGTATGTTTTGTGAGGATAGGATCTCGCTCTTGCTCAGGCTGGTACATTGTTTTCTCACTTCCCTGCTTTGTTACATGCTATTCTCAAGCCTTTGGGTTACTCTTAAATTCATACATGCCAAATACCATGCTAGACTTCATTCTTGATTGACGATTATATTACAGAATGACTTGAAAAAAGTCATTGTTCTTTTGTTGTGTTCAGTGTCATGAAACCAGTTGAGAGCATTACCATTTTTGCTGGGTTTCTGATTGTGTTAGTCATTTCAGGTGGCCATAACAAAATACCATAGACTGAGTGACTTAAACAACAGTAATTTATTTTCTCACAGCTTGGAAGTTGGGAAGTCCAAAATCAAGGTGCTGGCTGATTTGGCTCCCGGTGAGGGCCCACTTCCTGGCTTGCAGATGGCTGCCTTCTCCCTGTGTGCTCACGTGGTACCGGTGCATGGAGAGAGATTTCTTCCTCTTTCTATAAGCCACTCATAAACCATCGTATCAGGGCCTCACCCTTATGACCTCATTTAACCTTAATTACCTCCTAAAGACCCCATCTCTAGATATAGTCACGTTGAAGGTTAAGGCTTCAACATATGAGTTTGTTGTGGGGGAACACAATTCAGTCTATAGTCCTGATATATCAACTGATCTATGTCAATATTACCAGTAGTTTAGCATCCTTATGACATTTCAGTTTCTAAAATCAACATTTACAGAGCATGTACTCTGTACCTGACACTCTGCTAGATTGAGGGTATTATAAAGGTAAATAAAAGTTTCCTGCTTTTAAGCTTATGGTCTGATGGTCGAATTGACGTGAATAACCACAAATGTCATAATACCATGTGAGAAGTAAATAGAAATGTGCATACGCTATTCTAGAAAGAATGTCTCCTTACTCTGTATTTCTCACTAATATGTATTAATTCATGATTAAAATTTTTTTAAATGTAGTAGTAGTCCCTTATTTCTGATCTGATCTTCGACATAGTAAGTACTGTCTAGTGAACTACAAACAGCTGTGTTATGTTTTAGGTGGAATATTTTATTTCTGAGCTTCCTTAGGATCTTGTACAAGAATTTCTGCTTATTTTAGTTACTGTGACAAAGTCTGTCTTTGTGGCATCTTATCTCTTTGGACTTTTTGCTTTCTCGACATACAGTCAGTACGATGGGACTGTTGAGATGATTTTCACATTCTCTAGGAGTCAATTTATTGCCCCTAGTATACAGCACAACACAGGACTGATTTTAACTGGAGTTGAATTACTTGTCTTTTATGAACAATGTTTTCTCACAGACATTGAATTAAAATAAAGCAAGCATTAAAGTTTTACAATTGCACCAATTTTCTGTGCTGATGTAAAATGAAATTAGGTGTCTTCATACGTCAGCGTGTTATGTAATTTATGCATGGTCACCCTGCATAGCATGACCCAGTCATTAATCAATGGTTCTGAAATCATTGGTATCAAATAGGGCCAAAAGTAAGGATCCCAGTCAATACACTATTGAAACCCTCTTTCTTGTCAATGCCACTGTCAGACCCTTTCAAGGCTGTCCTGTGTTTAATTTCCCAAATGAGGCTGTAAAAGCCCAGGAGACACTCTGAGTTTATAAGCATTAAGCCTGGCTTTGTCCAGCCAGCTTCCTCAGTATTATTGTGACTGTTAGGTTTTAAAACTGCTTCTATGGGTGTTTGCCCTTTTATTTATTTTAGCCAGTGGACACACCTTTTCCTTTTTATACTGAGTGTTGATGGCGTTTCCTTGTAATAACAGTTGACATAATCCTGTTGAACTGAAAGGAAACACTACCAAAGAAAATACTGGATCTTTCCAACTTTCTCGGACCTCTGTATGGAGGAATGCAGGTCTCAAACCAGAGTCAGGTGGAGAAAGAGATACCAATGGGTACAACCAAGAACTTTAGGTTCTCAGCCATTATTTTCTTTGTTTGGGATTTATATTGCTGCCCTTAGCCTAGTCTCATACTGAATTGGAATAATGAGATATTTTTTCACCAGTCTGGTTGGCAAATGTTCAAACCAGCAATAACAACCATTTGCTGGCAAATATTCAAGGATATGAACATTCTCTTACTTTGATGGTGTAGGAGTGTGAATTCTTCAATTTGTTTTGGGAAATAAATCGGGCAGCAACTATTTGAATTAAAGCAACTATACATTATACAGCAATTCTACTTCTTTAATCTAACTTATATTTAAAAATCCTGTTCGATAAAGACCAAATATAGATATAATGCTATTTGTATCATTGTTTGTAGTGCCAATAAACCATATTCAATCTGAATGTCCGTCAGTAGGAAATCAAACAAGGCATGTGCACATGTGTGCACACACGATGGAAAATGATGCAGCTCTTAAAAAGAATAAGATTTATATGTATTGGGATATAAATGTCCCAAATGGGAGGGATGTTCACAATACATAGTGAGATGAAAAAACAAAGGCAAATTTAGAGTAAAATGAATAAAATCAATACATTAAAAAAGTAAAAACCTAAAAACAGATTATGTAATCAATCAAAGAGAAAATGGGGTCAAATGCATAACTAACTCTTCGCATTTGTTACCTAAGGGAGATATGGGAGGATTTTAAACTTTTCACTCATTCGTTTATTCATTTATCATACCCAAAAAGGGAAGACACGGAGGGGAAAAGAAAAGGCAGGAACACCATCCTGTTGATGGGTGAGAGGAGGCTGGACACCAACATGGCAGCCAGACTTACTATGTCCCCCCAGTGGAAGCAAGCGGCTATCTCTGAGGTTTTTGAGTACAGAGATTTGAGGGAAGAGAACATGGCTGGATGACCCAAGTTCCCTGCAGTTATCGACAGCACCTCATCCCTATAGCTGTCTTTTAAGTTGCCCAGAGCACCCTTCTCCCCATTTGTGTAGGAGAAGCTCTGCCCATATCTGTGCCAAGTTGTTAGGGTGGGGAGAATGAAGGCAGTAAAGGGTTGTTGGTGAAGGAGGGTGCATCTACTCCAGGTGTGATGTTTCCAGATGAGTCAAGAAATTCATCAGGCTTCCCTCCCTCCTCCACCCACAAAGCTAGGCACCAACTTGCATGTGGGGGTGTCACTGTCCAAAGATCTGCTAGGAGAAGAATATGATAATGTTTGAAGTTATTAATCCATGCTTATTTTTCTCTCTATATTTACTTTCTTCTCTCTGTTCCTCCTATTTTAAGCAGGAAGTTGTCCCTGGGAAGTTTGAAGCAGGTTATGTTTCTGGCTATTATAATAATTTCCACTAACCTAAGTCTGAAGGAGAAGTCAGGCAAGGTTGCCAGAAAAGGCAAAATGAAGGCAAATTTGTGGGCCTAGACCAAGTGTCTGGGTGTCGAGAGACATGATGAGAGGTGAATTTTCCAAGCTAGAATGAGATTCCCATGGGAATAGGGGAGTGTAGGGAGGAGAAGGGGAAGTCTGGGACCAAGTAGATAAGGTTGGTGCCCTGAGTTCAGACCACATGAAAAACGGGGATGGTAAGACCCTAAAGAGGAAACGTATGCTTCATATTGAGGAAAATGAAACCAAGAGGATCCATTCTTCCAACAGCAGACATTTTAAAATCACACAAAAAAGTTACAATGAACATTTTTGCGTCCCTGTTCGACACTTTTTCTGGAATTTATGCGTTAGAAGTTAGCTTGCTAAATCCTAAGCTTCAGACTTTGTTAGATATTGCCAAAATGCTTTCCAAATTATACCAATCTACTCAGTCAACATCTTACGTTTTTCTTATCAAATTTATACTACACTGCCTATAGTAAAACTTCAATGTTCATTAATTATCAGTAATTAATATTAAGAATTTGAAAGTTTCCTGTTTCCTCTACTTCCTCACCATTACTTGTCATTGTCAGACTTTTGAAAATTTTCCAGTCTAATGGACAGAAAAGAGTACCTTGTTTTAATTTGCATGTTTCTATTACTAGCAAGTTATAGCTTTTTTTCCCTTCATATCTTTATTGGCCATATAGAACTCTTCTGTGAACGGAAGGTTTATATTGATTTATTTACTGGGATTTTTGTTGTTTGTTTATTTATAGAATATTTTTATATATTATACATTGCAATTATCTTTCAAATGCCTTGTAAATATTTTCTGTCACTTGTTTCCTTTTAACTTTGTTTAATGTGTCTAATACATAGAAATTTAAAATGTTAATGTAATCAAATTTATTCATCTTTTAGTTTGTACTTAATGGTTTGCTCTTTTATTTATTTTTTCTTAATAGACTCAATTTTTAAAGAGCAGTTTTAGGTTCCCAGTAAAATTGAGCAGAGAATGAAGAGATTTCCCATATACCCCCTGCTCTCACCTCTGCCTTGCATGATCTCATTCATGTTCAACCTCCAGTACCAGAGTGATACATTTGTTACAACTGATGAACCTTTTATATCTTAAGAATTATTTTTTTGACTTTAATGTTATGAAATAGTCTCCTACAGTTTCTCCTAAAATTTTTAAGGGTTGCTCTTAATCTTTACATTTTTAATTCCTGTGGACTTCCTAGTGCTGTATGGAATGAGCGGGAATTTAATTTTTCTGATACATTTGAAAATTTGTTCCTCAATCACATGAGGTCAGACCTTCGTATTGGCAGATTCACTTGCTTCCCCACAGAAAGATCCAGGATAACAAAGCATTTGTAGCAGGCATCAAGACGGGACTTTGTGAGTTAATCACTGAACTTATGAAGAAGTATCAGAAACCAAACAGCAGACCATGGTATTACCATGGTGTTATCCATAGATTAGTGAGTCAAGTGACCTTTGTGGATTCTTCCATGTCAAGGACATTGGCTGACGGGGAACAAGGGACATTCGCTGATTGAAAAGAGGTACAGCTGGCCTGGCATCCCAACTGGATATCAGGATCTATGTCAAAACTACCAAACAACCAGCAAATATAGCTGTCAATATGGCAGAACTAACACAGCCAGAATATTTTCCAAGCAAATGTAGGTAACCCAGAGAAAAATATTTTTAAAGAAATGTTTCGTTTCTGTAATGTCACTAATTTATTTGATATATACCACAAACTTTTAAAATTCTTAAAAACCTTAAATTCAGTGGGATGTAGTAAACCCTATTTTAATTGGTTGGTTGTAAAAATAAGATTTATATTCATTTTCCCCCCTAAAATAAAATAAAATAATCGATTTTAATAATTTGAGCAGAGATAATATTTTTTTCCATGAAATGTCTTCCTTATAAGTAAAACAACTACATGGAATTTCATGGTAAATTTGGTATTTATATAACTCCTTAAAGAAGATAAAAGAAAACCTGGAATTAAATAAAGCATTTATACTGGTATTATGCTCTCTAAACTAAAATCTTAGGGTACATCATCTCAGTTATTATAATTAAGAAGTATAATCCAGAATCCAGTTTGTATTGTAGTTTCCAAGATAACTGTTACTTTAAATACTTGAAACATAGATTGATCTTTACAAAATTTCTTTTTAAAATAAAAATAATTAGCTGGGAATATCCCACATGTATGCTAAATCCCCTAGTTGGCCCAGGTAATTTTTCTTATTCTTCCACAACACATAGCATTCTTTCTATGAATGACATCAGTGTGGAAATACCCCGTGGTTTTCTGAGTTATAAATGGGTATCTTAGTATGAACTCCTGATTATATTATGATTCATACTTTCACTTCTGTTTTTTTATACTATCATTTTGAAAAAGTGAAAATGAAACTGTGTCTCATTAGCGAACAGTTCACAAGGGAGAGAAAAAAGGAAGGTTGAATGAAATGAGGTACAGAATATTTAAGGATTATTGCCTGAAAATACTAAAATGTTGTAAAAATAATTTCTTAAAGAAAAACAATGCAATTGTGACCAAAAAAAATAAAAGCTCTTAGTTACTCTGGGATTTAACAGTGACTACTGTTAGAACTGTCAGAGTTTTGCTTCACATAAGAGCATTGGTTATGTTTCTTCTGGCATTTATTTATTTAGCTATTATTCATAACTCTTTTTAAAAACTCTTTTTCTTAGTAGAACTGGGGTATGAACCCCAGCATTATAATTCTAGAATTTGTTCTCATAACCATTACACTCTAGTATTAATTTGATGATAGTGTGACACAAAGAATGAAAGAAAGAAAGAAAAGAAAAATATGGAAAGTCCCAACATGACTCTAGGTTTGAGAGTCTTTATTCATACTGCAAGTCTCCTCAGGGCAGAGGTCAAGCCTGCTCATTGCCATGTTCCCTGCACCTTAGTTAGTTCCGGGCACATAGCAACGCTCAACAAATATGTGTTGAATAAATAACTACCATAGCTTAAAAGCAAATGCTTGTGCTTCATGCTTTTCTGTGGAAATCCACAAGAAAAAACATTTTGTCTGAGGTCTCAGGATTCTAGTAACTATGAAGTATCAGGAATTGCATGAACTTCTCTTATGAGATGTTGAAAGTAGAAACACTTGGTATCATGAGGTATGAAGTCTGAGGTTAGAGGCCTCAATGGCTTCTGATTCTTGAACTAGACTTGTAGAATGGGAATTTTGCCAGGGATTATAAGCCCTTTGTAAGGATTAATGTAATTTTAAAAATCTGCCTATTAAGAATAAATTTATCTTCTTAGGCTGCTTGTCATCAAATAGCCATTTTTACCGAAGAATTATGTCTTGTGGATCAATGTGCTTTCCTTTGTGTAAATTAATTTCTCACCTTCAAATCTGCCTTTCCCAGACCAAAATATTTTTCTACCTATCCTGCTTTGATGCTTATATTTCAAATTTGCTAAATCCTTTAGGTTAAGGCATTGAAGAATATTCCTATCTGAGAGGATATCACCTTCAGTTTTTTAAGCATCATTAACATCTTAGGATACAGTAGTCTAAGAGACCAGTTGGCCAGTTACTTTTTGGATTTCTAAGAACACAGGAGGGGTATGGGTATATAAGTGGTAAAAAATTTTTAAAAAGTCTGCATATGTGCAGCAGGATATGCGATGTGTAAAGAAAGTTTAGTATAAAACATAAAAGTTATATCTTCCAAAAATTGTTGTTGACCCCAAAACATCATTTACAAATATTAGAATGTCCCAATATCAGTACACTAATAACCTGGTCTGAAAATGACATTGAGAATATGTTGAGAATAATAATGATATTAATAAAATGATGATTGTTTTAAGTAACTACATTTTGTGATGTTTATTAATTAGAAAGAGATTACCAGAATTATTGTGAGGATTAAATGGATATTAATGAAAAGAAAGTCAAACAGTGAGATTTTCTTTGAAAACTTAAAGAAATTTAGAGCAGAAATATGGAAGTCATTTTAATGAGACAAAATAACTTATAGACCAATACGACTTGACTTATAACTTGCTAAATATTTTTAAAAGAAATAATGTGTTAGACAGAAGGAGAGTTGGTCCGCCTGGCATATGAAAGAAGAAAACAAAGAATTAATGAGGTACACTTTGGCAGAGAATTCTAGAGAAATTTGGTCCAATATTTGTCCTTTCTGATGTTGATTTTTGAGACTGTAGCATTAACTAGCCTTTGCTTGTGACATTGAACATCATGTTAAAATCAGCCCCCACTTACTGTGAGTTCATGTTAAGTAAGCAATATTTTGATTATAATTTGTTTTTTTTTTTTTTTTGAGACAGAGTCTCGCTTTGTTGCCCGGGCTAGAGTGAGTGCCGTGGCGTCAGCCTAGCTCACAGCAACCTCAAACTCCTGGGCTTAAGCGATCCTACTGCCTCAGCCTCCCGAGTAGCTGGGACTACAGGCATGCGCCACCATGCCCGGCTAATTTTTTTTTTCTATATATATTTTAGTTGGC
>CM052436.1:14756989-14781929 GCA_028533085.1 Varecia variegata
TAGCGATCCGCCCGCCTCGGCCTCCCAGAGTGCTGGGATTACAGGCGTGAGCCACTGCGCCCGGCCTTGATTATAATTTGACTTATGATATACTTTTACAAGAAAGGAATGCTTTGGCTAGTGATCCCACTTGAAAGTTTTTTTTTCTTATTAAAATTAATAAGAGCTTTTTTCCCCCAGTTTTTACAAAAGTCTCTTGAATCTAGTCTCTGTAAATCATAATTCCTGAGTTTGACTGGGTTTGGCACACTGATGAGATTGAGTTTTTGAATTGACAAGGCTGAGCAACAGAGTCTGGGCTGCAGTGGCCTCTCCAAGGTCATCACCATGTTGATGATGCCTCCTGCCCTCCCACTTCTTGTGGGGACACAGTGTGATGAGTTCCTGATAATATGTGTGGCACAGAGTGGTACCCTGCAAATGTTATTTCCTATCCCAAAGCATTTCCCCTGATGGCTCAGGCGAGGATGAGGGAAAGGAAATCGTGCACTTGAGAAAAAGCAGAGTAGGGAGGAAGATGAGAGCTGTTTGCCCAAGGCTTTGATATAATACACTCCCTGAAGGAAATCTCTCTTGTGATGACTTGTCAGATGTGATGGTTAATTTTAGGCATCAACTTCACTGGGCAGACATTGGGTCATATATTATTCTGAGGGTATCTATGAGGGTGCTTTGGGATGGAAGAGATGGACGCTTAAAGCAATAGACTGAGTAAAGCAGATTGCCCTCCACGATGTGGGTGGGCCTCATCTAATCAGTCGAAGGCCTGATGAGAACAAAGGCTGACTCTCCCATGAATAAGAGTGAACTTCTCCTGCCTGAGTGCCTTTGAGATGGGACATTGTTTTTTTCCTGCTTTTGGACTCTAACTGAAATGTCGGCTTTTTCTGGGTCTAAAGCTTGGGACTGGAAATATACCATTGGCTCTCCTGGGTTTCTGGTTTGCTGACTGCAGATCTTGGAACTTGTCAGCTTCCATAATCATGTGAACCATTTCCACATAGTAAATCATATCTATAGATCAGCATGTCTATATGTCTCCTATTGGGTCTGTTTTTCTGGAGAACCCTGACATATCAAGTGTCATCACAATATGGCATGTTACCAGACAATTTTACTTTTGCAAATGAATTAGGTCTTTCATGTATTCACTGGCAGGGGGAAATATTTTCATCTAAACTAGATTTTTTGTGACCCACAATAAATGTGTTTCCCATTTTTTTTTTCTTCAATGAGATATATCCCATCCCATTAACACTTGTCAAACTTATCTTCAGTAACTGAATTTAAAATTTTGGTGTACTTTTATGTCGGAGATGTCTGTGGTTCATCTCGCCTGGTTTTGTTTTTGATGCCACCACATTCCCTTTCACTGAACAGGCTCTTCGCTCAAATACCCAAACCAAACCATGTCTCATCTCTCCAGCGGACTGCCCACTACAATGTCAACAGCGCCACACTCGCAAGTCTTGCCAAAGTGTTTGAAAGGATGATTTATGAATGGAAAATATAAATCAACAAGTGGATATTTCCCACTGTAGCAACTTAAGACCACATGTTAATTCCACAACCATCTACTGAACACCTACCAGTGTACCAGGCTGGGTAAACAAAAGATGAAACTAACACAGACTTTTTCCTTGAAGAGGGAAAGAAAAATGCCTGATGGTTTTGAGCATTTACACTTTACCAAGCACTCTGTTAGGGACTTCCCAGTGAATCTTCACGACAGCTCTCCAAGGTGGGTAGTATTATCCCTCATTTACATATGAGAAAACCGAGGCTAGAGGGGTTCTCCAGTCAGGAGTATAGGAATTATAGCTAGCATTCACTGAGCCTCAGTGGCAGGGTGGAGTTCAAACCCTGGTCTGTCTAGCTCCTCATCTATTCCTCTTTCCACTTCACCTCGCTGCTCTGTGCTAGACCCTCACTGTCCATTAGCCACAGGTGATTACTGAGCTCTTGAATGTGGCCAGTCCAAATTGAGATGTGTTGTCAGTATAAAATACAAGACTGATTTCAAAGAATTTATGAGGAAGACCTCAAAGGCAATCACAGCAACAACAATAATAAATAAATGGGACCTGATCAAATTAAAAAGCTTCTGCACAGCCAAGGAAACTATCATGAGAGCAAACAGCCCACAGAATGGGAGAAAATATTCACATGCTATGCATCTGATAAAGGGCTGATAACTAGAATTTATATAGAACTCAGGAAAATCAGCAAGAAAAAATCAAACAACCCTATCAAAAAGTGGGCAAAGGACATGAACAGGAACTTTTGAAAAGATAGACTAATGGCCAAAAAGCATATGAAAAAGTGCTTAACATCTCTAATCATCAGGGAAATGCAAATCAAAACCACCATGAGATATCACTTATCTCCAGTGAGAATGGCCTTTTTCAAAAAGTCCCAAAACAATAAATGTTGGCATAGATGTGGCAAGATAGGAGAAAGCAAACCTGCCAACACCTTGACCTTGAACTTCCAGCCTCCAAATAAATTTCTGTTGTTTAAGCCACCCAGTCTGTACTATTTTGTTATGGGAACCCTAGCAAACTAATACAGGTAAGGTTTCTATGTTAGTCTTAGTTCCTAAGGCCTTCAGCTGATTGGATAAGATCCATACATAATATGTAGGGTAGTCTGCTCTATTCAGAGTCTACTGATTTAAATGTTAATCACATCTAAAAATATTTCATTGTACCATCTAGACTGCTGTTTGACCAAGCAACTGGGTATAATAGGATAGCCAAGTTGGCATATAAAATTAACCACCACAATTGGGCTCAATACCTTTAAAATTATTTCCACCTGTGCCTTTTTACTTTTTTAAAATGTGGCTACTAGAAAATTTAAAATCATGTGTGTGGCTCACATTTATCAGTCATGTTAGATTTCTACTGGACAGTACTGCATTAGACATTTATGAAAACAGATATAAGCACAAAATGCCAAGAGAGCCTGGAGAAAAGACAGTGAAATATGCTTGGGGGTGTTGGGGAAGGCTTTGCAGAGATGGTGAGATGCTGAAAGCACAAACCCTGGAGCCAGAAGCCCTGGGTTTGAATCCCTGCTCTGCCATTTCGCCACTTGGGTGACCCAGGGCAAGAAATTTAACCTCTCTGTGCCTCATTTTTCTTGTCTGTAGAAAAGGCGTAGTAACTGAACCTTCTGCAGGGGATTGTGGTGAGGGTTAAATGATTTCATACATTTCTGCAGTTAGAATAGTGCCTGAGACAGTAAATCTCTGTAAATATTAGTTAAAGAAGGTCACGCCTGAGCAAAAACTGGACGGATGAGGGCCTGGACAGATCCCAAAGGGCTTTTTGGAAAGGGATGAATTTCAAGTGAAGGGAACATAAAAACCTTTTGTTTGGGCTTCATTTTCTATCTTACCACCAGAAGGTCAGCAGCAGGGAGGGTCTCAGTATGTTCTGTGGCCAAGAGTTCAGCCACTTGTATTGACTTTTTCCACCATTTGGTGAGTGATTGGTATGTGTCTGGCACAGTGCTTGACACCCCTTTTGGTCCTCATTTTACCTGATCTCAGCAGCACTCAGGCCTACTAGGCACAGCCACCTTTTCAAAATGTTGAATTTTTAGCATGATTGTCCCCTGGTTTTCTCCCACCTCGCTGGATGCTCCATCTCTGACTGCTTTGCACAGTCAATCCTCTTCTTACCAAACTCACGAGAAAATAACCTCTGATGATCCTATAATGGGAACTCTGGTTTGATTACGTGGAAGAAAAATATAGACTTAGGAAACGGAGACACTCTTCATTAATGAATAAAAGGATTGTTCCAGATGTGCCGCAAAATAAAATATATTGAGCAGAGGTGAAAAAACAAGATGGTTTAACACAAGTACACAAATAAACACATTGATAAAAATTTAATGTCTCTACTAGTTATAATCAGGATGACTTGTCTGGTTACACTCTTTTTATTTAGTTGGACCACATAAAATTGCTGCTATTTGACCATTTTTTCCTCAAAAACAGCATTTTCTAATGGTTCAATCCCTCATAAAAGATTTCCCTATTTCTCCTCTGTGTTCCAGGAAACACTTCATTGCCCACTGAAAAGATGCTGACTTTGGTTGGATTTTATGACTAGTATGTTGGTTTCTTTTTCTTCTCCATTTCCATATGTGTGTCAATCTTCCATCTGAAAGCTGTGGACTAATTAGAAGAAATATGCTATTTGATCAAGGGTAATGAGGCCTCATGAACTAAAATGGATGGAGGAGTTCATGAAACTTCAAGGACCTGCTGTACTTATAACTTCCTTTTAGAGAAAATGGTCCAAAGTGGTATCTTCCTGCAAACTTTGATTCTTGGCATTGACTCATGGCATTTAATCACATTGAATGAAAATGACAGGCATAGTGGATTGGACTAGAAATCAGGAGGTAAAGTCTACTAGTGAGAAGGAGATAAGAAATCTTGCTGGTCAAGAGAGATGACCTCAGTTTCTGAATTTCCAGTTCCCAGTCTGAATCTAAGAGGCCATGCTATACTTTATTTTTTACTTATGAATATCCATGAAATTGCTTTTTGTAGCTTTCCAATAAAGATATTTTTTATCTTTTCTCATTTGGGAAGTCTCTTTTCCTCACCACTGAACAATCCCTGACCAAGACAAGAATTAAATGAGATAGTGTGTATGAGGGTGTTTTCCTTCTTTTTTTGTAAACTATAAAGATAAATAGGAGGGTAGGCTATTTAAAAAGAGAAGTGTTCTTTCTCTTGTGAAACTTGGCTTTCAGAATGGAAATGTATTCTATGTTGGCCAGGTGGACTGGCTGTGAAAAACCAGTAGCCAGGAAGAAGTAGATGATACTTCAATGAGGTATGAAATAATAGATATTAGTAAATGGGTCTTATCTTAGACAAGCAGAATAAATATACAAGCAAACTTCATTCATTTGCAATACAGAGTCACTTAGAAGTTATTCGTCTGGATTTTCCCTTTTCCTTTCAGAAGGGGTTAATCTGAGCTCCTGCTGTTTACGGACATTTGGCCACACTTCATAATGTAGTTGTGCAGCCATCAAACCAGTCGGCTTGGACTTCAAGTCTCATTCACCTTCAAAAGGCTTCAGCTCTGTTGCTGTATGAACAAGTGTTTTTAGAAAAATTTTCTGCTAGAGCATACAGAACATACTAGAGAATATGAAAAATGCATTTATTTTATTTTTCACAAGCTGTTTTATTGACCTTAACAAAGATTGATCTGAAATCAGAAGATTCATCTTTTATTTTTTAACAGCAATTTTTCATAGCTCTCTAATATCTTGCATTTTCTTATCTATAGATATCTATAGATAAGGAAATTGCCCTACATTTCCTTTGGTAATGTTTGTTCAGTTTATTTAGAGCAGACTGTCTTCATCTTTTTGATGTGTTATCCTTAGTACCAGATGTCAGTAGGGTCCGGAGCTATTTTGGAACTTTACCAAGGATAAAGGATGAGCATAGAGATCAATCACATCAAGAGTCTATAAGAAGACGGTAGTATCTCTGGTTTAAAGCCCCAGGGATAATATCTCAGAATTGGGAGCAAAGATTATATTTGAAGGATTGTGTTTCTTATCCCTGACAAGTAACATGTTGTTATGGGATCTATGGGATATAGATTTTTATGGTGATTCGAGAGGGATTGAGCCAGAAAATAACTGCTTATTATGGGATAAAAGCACAAACCTTCATCAAAGTGTATGTATTCCTTAGAGCTGAGCTTAAGACTTTGTATAGCCTCTCACCAATGCCTACAGTCATTCAATCCTTCTAGGATCAGTAAAGTGCATTAGGATTCTGAAGACCCCAAGTATCTACTATGTATCAGTTAGGTGGTTACATGTTGGACAAAATGGGGTAAAATGATATCACTTTAATATGTTTCAAGAACCATGTCAAGTCCTTACTATATATTAATTCATTTTAATCCTGAAAAAAAAAACCCTTAAAAGAAGGTATGATTGAATATATTTTACAGATACAGAGGCTGGAGTTCAAAAAGGCGAACCTATCTGCCTCCCTCTGCACATACACAATTATTAAGTCAGTCAAAGTTTCAGGATTCAAATCCAAGTTTATTTCATTCCAAATCTGTTGCTCTTAACTAACATATGCTTCAGCCTCCAGATACCACTTTTTTTAACCTTCAAAGGACTAAAATCCTAGTCATACTGGTAAACCTGTTAGTACTCAATCAAGCAGGTTATGGTGCAGGAAAGTATAGATGCTAAGAGAATATGGGAGAGGCATCCAGGCTGGGCTGATGGGGTAAGACATGGCACCCTGGAGAAAATGATTGTGGTAGGTGAGTAACAGCCAACACGGATGGGAGAAAACCATATTTTAGGCATTGGGAAGGGCATGTGCACATGCTGGAAAGAACATATTATTTTTGTAAAGTTGGTCCCTGGAATGGAAACTGGGGAGTGATCCAGGATGAGAATAGAGAGGTGGGTAGGGGTCTTGTATGACATCATTGTATAGCACCCTTAAAGGACTGGATTTTTTCCATAAATCAGTGGGAAGACTTTGAGGATTTCATGAATAAAGTAACACGATCAGATGTGAGTCTTAGCAATATCACTTTGGAGGCTGTGTGGATATTAGATTTGAAGTGACCAAGACTGGAGGCAGGGAAACAAGATTTTGCTGCTAAAAAGTAATCTGTGCAAGAAAAGATGAGTTCTGAAATAAGACAGAGATCACACAGATGAAGAGGAAGAGAAGATTTCAGGGATATTTGGGAACCCAGTTTACTGAATTTAATGATCCAATTGAATGCAAAGAGGAGATGAATAAAGAAGAAAAAAAAAACCTTCAAAAATGATTGCTAACTTTCCGTCTTGACTGAATGTTTCATCAAAGGAATGGCTGCACAGGAGGAACGATTTGTTGGGAAAATGACTGGGTACCTCGACAGGATTCCCAGACAAGGGGTCGAGTTATACATATGGATCTGGAGCTCAGCAAAGAGGTCCAAGCTAAAGATATGCTTCTGGAACTGTCAGCATAAAGGTGGTAGTTCAAGTCATTAGGGAGACGAGATCTCTTAGGGTCCCTGTGAAAGAAGAGGATGAGTAGAGGAAGTTTAAGCATTTAAAGTATGAGTGGAAGAAGAGGAGGCTGTGAAAAGTACAAAGTAGGAAAAGCCCAGTAGGCAGAAGGTAATGCAGGGATGGTTACAGTCAATTAACACAAAGGGAGGTGAGAACTTTCAGAAGGGGTGTGGGAGGAACATCCTCAGATTTTACAGTGAAGTAAGAAAAGACTGAAAAGAATCCTTTGAATTTCCTAATAGGGTGATGATTGAGATAACATTTCTGTTTCATGACAACTGTTGTTTCTCAAGCTCCTCCCTGGGATAGGAGTTAGTGTGGTTAGAGAAGGCTTGGGAGAGAGGTGTTAAGTTCAGGGTTTACACACCACTCCAATATTCACACAGAGGTGGCATGGTTAAAGAGGATTTTTTTTTCCTCCTTGAACTAAAATTACTGAAATAAACTTCATATAATTTATTTCTCTATTTGTGTGCCCCACCCAAGGAAATCAAGGAATTTCTTCTCATTAGAAGGTGATTGCCATAGAAAGAAGAATTTATCCTTTTCCACCTTCAGAGCCCCCTTAAGTATAATCTATGCAGCATACATTAGATGAAGAATCTATATTTTCAGTATCAGAAGTTGTGGGGGATCCAAATTATGTGAATTTGTAGATTAGTTTTAAGAACATAACTTCTACCAGTCAAACCAAGTTAGATTTGTGTTCTTATGCCTTGTGAAATTAGAAAATCTTTCAGTGGATGAGCTTGAAGACAGATGGGTCTGTGTTCAGACACTGTCTCATACTTTCTAGGACATCTGGGAAATTTACTTGATTTCTTTTAGTTCCAAGTTCTTCATAGGTGAAGTGGGAATGATGATGTCCACTTTGTAAGGTTTTTATAAGTATTTAAGGAGATAATGTGTATTACACATTTAGAACAGTTCTTTGCACGTAATTACTGCTCAATAAAAGTTAACCACTATTATTTCTATTCTAATCTCTAAAGTTAACCTTTATTTTCTGCTTTGAGACCCATCCTTGGCTGTGGTTTTTCAGACATTGCTCCCACATCTCGCCACACCCCATTCTCCTTATGGTCTCCAGTCTGTCCGTTTTTCAATCTTTCTTGCCATCACTCATGCCCAGAGGTCACTTTCCTTAAACAGATCAACACTTTTCTTTGGGTCCTGATGCCTATTTAATGAACTTTGAATTTATTTACTTCCTTTTCATGACCAAGTCTTCCAATGAGTAGTCTATATTCATTCCCATTTTTAATCATAATTTTTTATAAATTAATTTTATGATAATTATATGTAATTTATTATAAATATCATTTTACAGTTTAATTTTGCTTGTAAACTTTGAAATTGAATCTTAGTCTCCTGAAACTTAGACTCCTAGAATGGGTCACTGGTGACAAATTTCTAGTGAACATCAACAGCCTATTAAAATCTTCCACCTCTTCGGCTATTCAACTGCATGTGATTCTGTTGAGAACTTCTTCTTTGAAAAACCTCTCACTCTTCTGTGTCACCACAACATCCTCAATCTTTTCTTCACTGGTACTTCTTTTCCCTCCCACATCCTAGACACTGGAATTTCTCAAGGATTGGTCCATAATTTTCTCTTCTCTTTTTTATACTAATTTCTTCACAGAGTTTTATCTACTTAGAGTTTTTGCTGTAACTTTGATGATGAAAAGCATCACATCTACATCTGTACTGTATATTTTTAACTTGTACTCAACCTCTCTATTTCCAAATATGGAACTCCTAGAACCCCTATAATCCCTGCTATTTTCTCATTGTCTTTGGCAGATAAGCTCAAAGTTCACCCCTTTTTGGGGCATTACTATTTTTCAGTCAGCAAAGACTTCTCCCTGTTCTATGTTTCTTTCAGACTGTACTTTTCAAATTAGTATCTATCTGAAACTGTGTGAAAACCCTATCCTCCAGTAGTTTATATGTACTTTGAGAACAGTACCCAGACTTATATTTTGTGTGCAAAACTCAAATACTTCATAATTAATTACCATGTCCACTTTTAAAAAATGTCAGTGTTGTATTAATAGATGAAAAACAAAGCATAGGTAAACATCAGAGTAGAAATACTATTACACCCTAGTGGTGTAATACTTGGAAATTTGTGTTTATTGTCAGGCTAAGTTTATTTAATAATATTAATGGACATAATTAGAATATGAGATTTAAGTGTATTAAATATTGAGAGTCATATAAAACAAATGTACTAAACAAATGATTTTTTCTCTTTTTTGTTAATTATTTGGCACTTGAACTTAATTTCATTTAATATGTTTTTCCATAACTTTGGTTAAGAAATGAATAGGAAAATTTTATGGTACTATTAAATGGGATATTTAGCAAACATTTTATGACTCTCAATTTGAAGAATGTTATTAATTTTGAATATAATTATTTCCATTAAAATCCACTACCATCTGATTTGTGCAGTTAATTAGGAAAAAAATCATTGGGTGGTGATTCTGCATTGAAGAAATATTTTGTTTTGTGTGGTATTGAGCAAAGCTTTCTTAAACTTTCATGTTTTTCATTTGAAAAGTTCCAAACTGAATCTCAAATAAATGGCAGATTCAGTGAGAATCAAACGAAACAATCTCTTTGGTACAGATTTATACATAAAGGAAAGAATTTTTCACAAATTTGAACAAAAGGGCTCCATTTTCTTCATTCTTACCTAACACATAGCACAATCTCAGAAAGTACATAAACTTGTTTTGTGTATTGTCTGGTAGAGAAATGACTAAAATATTCTTCTGGATGGGGACCCTTGGGAGGCCTCTTGGTTGCGGTCAAAAAATAATTATGATACTATTGGGGGCTATATGTCAGAATACTGAAAGTCCAATTTGAATTATTTTTTGCAGCTGAGTCACCACAGTGCTTGAGCAAATTTTTATTTTTGCACCTCAATTTCTCTATCACAATTCAAAGGGGGATTTTGATGAGAAACTGTAATAAATTATTTAATAATGAGAAAAATTTTTAGTCATAAAAAGAGAAAAATAGAAAACTAATAAGATATGCCATAAAATTTGCCGGGTGGGTGATGAGGGCCAGATGTGTCTGAATTATAACTGAGACAAGTCAACAGCACCAGTGTTTGATCTGTCTATCCACAAGAAATATGAATCCAAGATGGCATATTTCTGGCTCTAGGTATCGGCTTTATTTGATATGTTGCTACTGTGCTTTCATTTATTCATTCCTCTATTCTATCAAAAATATATGTGTTAAATATCAACTATGTGACAAGGTAACAATGATTGATGTCACCACTAAAGCATTTGATGAAATTATAGCCCTAACCCTTGCTAAACTTTCTCATTCATCTTTACCCAGGCCTTATTCCCAGATGGGAGTCATTTGCAAGAATCACAACATGTGGGTTTTATACTTTGGGGATTGTGGGATCCATGGAGGTTACAGTTTGGGAAAATATGTTTCTGGATTTTGAATTTATCATGTTTCCTTTGTTGCCTCTGCTCTGTACTGGGAACACCAAGGAATTCGGGACAAAGAGAACTTGGAAAGTCTGAAACCAATTTTAAATAGCTCAAGTCTTCCTGGAGCAGGGGAAGATGGCCACTGTGAGCTATAAGAATGTGCTTAGTGATGCTGTGATATATGTGATAGCTGAGATTTGAAGGTGGGAGACAAAAGAAAGTGAGTATAGCCCTGTTTTAATATTTTTTCCTATTCTAACGAATCACCTGGGCTTGCCTCTTTTAATCCATGGGGTAGTCTTTAAATAATTACAAAAGAACTGGATGTATAGATAGGTTCATTGTTTTCAAGAAAAGATTTTTATTCCAGTTGTATTTTTTATTGATATTGTTTCCATTATCTTTCTTCATCCTTTTATTAACACCGTGTATTTTAAAAGATGTATTCATTTTCCTAACAAAATATTAAAAACCAGAAAGGTTTATAAAGAAACACAAATATAAGCAATGGGATGCTGTCTCCTTTTATAGTTAGGTTTATGAAAATGTAGAGGAAAGTGATTGGAAATAGATTGATTCCATGAAGCCAGGGATAGAAAGAACAGAGGGAAGAGGATTTGCACGGCATTTTTGTATGACACTTAAAGTCCAAGTTATTCTCGCAATTATTTCCATATTCCCAACTTAATTCCATGTGATCCTCATAGAGACTTGTCAGTCCTAAAGGACATTTTCTACATAGGGAGGAAATTCACTACTGCAGAAACTGTAACCTCCCAGGGTGTGTCCTCAGGCTCTTTCAGATCTTTTAGGCTTCTCTGACCCAGTATAAGTTACAATCAGAGGGGAATTTCCTGATTTGAAGTCTTGTCACTTCAGTGACTTTCTAGATAGAAATGAGAGAACCCAGAAAAGTTTTGAAAAAAATTTTAGTTCTTCCTGGCAATAACTCATTTTTTTCTGTATGTCATTTGAACATGAGGAACTCTTACTATCTTAGGAACAAATATGAAACAGTTTTCCGGGAAACAGAATTTGATTTTTGGAACAAAAACTGGAGAATGCTACTGTTTTTCTGCAGCAGCTCTACAATAAAAGATGTATTCAATATCATTGAGGAAAATGGCTATAAATGGTGCTTTTTCTTTTCAAATTTCCTTTTGTATAAGTATAATGAAGGTAAAATCTGAGTAATTAATAGTACAAAATTGACATGTGCTTTAGTTTGCTTGATATTAAAAAAGTGCATATACTATGGACAGTCATCTAGAAATTTACTTCAAATTTCCACTGACTTTCTTACGTAGAAACAGATATCACCATATTCCTTTTCTAAAAAGTGAAAAAGGGAAGTGACAAAGAACAAATGTTTTATGGTTCATTGATTATAGGACTCGAATAAGAAGACTGTGTGTGTGGTATGTGTGTAAGAATGAAAGAGAGAGAGAAAGAGAGATGGACCGAGAGAGAGAAGAGAGAGAAAAGAAAGAGAGAAGGAGAGAGGTGTTTGAGGGAGGAGAAAGGAGAGTTTTTGGCAAATAAAAAAGGCTTACCTATACTTAAAACATAAAGTTAGCCTAAAATAATGCAAAGGAGAAAAAATAGCTATAAGGGAATACTAAGAAGAAAGAAATTGGTGGGATAGGATATTTTCCATAGTAATTGAAAAATTTTATAGTTATGTTTTTATTTCCTAAGCTCAAGGCTCTGTGATTACATATAACTGACACAAATAGGTTCTGATTGCAAACTTTAAATTCAAACAATTTATTATTTAGATTTGATTTTTGTGTTTTTATTCATCCAACCATTGATTTTTTTTTTTTTTTTGAGATGGAGTCTCACTCTGTCACCTGGGCTAGAATGCTGTGGTGTGAGCCTAGCTCACAGTGACCTCAAACTCCTGGGCTCAAGTGATTCTCTTGCCTCAGCCTCCCAAGTAGCTGGGACTATAGGTGCGTGCAACCACGTCTGGCTAATTTTTCTATTTTCAGTAGAGACGGGGTCTTGCTCTTGCTCAGGCTGGTCTCGAACTCCTGACCTCAAGTGATCCTCCTGCCTCAGCCTCCCAGAGTGCTAGGATTATAGGCATGAGCCACTGCGCCGGGCCTTCATCTAACCATTGAGATGATCATACTGTTGATAAAGAGGATTTAGTAAAGTTAGTGTAATTATTTGTAATAATATTAGAGCAATGAATTAGACCAGAATGATTCTCTAAAAAATTTAAAGTCATTTAAATTAAATCTATGCATTTATTCATAAAATAATGAAAAATAGAGTGATTAAAGTAATAGTGTCAAATTTGAAACTATTTTTTTACATTGCAATTTTTATTAATGTTTATGTTCATATAGAAAAATCAATTTTCCAGAATTGATTTCTTATCAATTTTTTAAAAAATTATTTTTTATTTTTCTTATTTTAAAATTATTATTTTTTTCTTATTTTATTTTAAAATTTAAAATTTTTTTTTCTTATTTTAAAATTATTAGGTATTAGTGCACAAAACTGACCTCATTTTTGACATTCACACATGTAACATATTGTGAACACAGGCATCATTTTTCTTCATTCCTGGTTCAGTTAGCTCTTGAATACAAAAAATTGTTTAAGTTGGTTGCTGTCATTCATTCTAGTATGTTTATAGACCTAGCATAAGTTTCGAAGCTACAAAATGTTTTCCAATGGAATATAAATGGCAAATTTAATTATGAGTCTCTTGATTTTTGGAATAAATATATAGCACAGTGTTTGAGCCAGAGTAGATAGTCAATTTGTTTTTGTGAAAAGAACAAAATCTTCAAACTGACTATTCTAGATGGATTGGTTAGATTAAATTTTGCTCCATGAAAATACAGTGCTTTCCTAAACTTACATAGTATTTTGCAACTTTGTGCTCTAAGTCAGAACTAAAACCAGGCCTCTTAAATATAGATGTGTCTGAACCAATTCATCACTAATTCAACAAAAATGCTTTAAATATTGTCCATGGATTATTCCTCTGGATAAGTATATTACATATTAGTTGGTATGCTAATTAAATAGTGATTCACACAGGAAAATTAAACTTTACCAAAGTATGCAAAATTAAAAGTAAAAATCATAAAACACCTAACCTTATTGCACATGGCTGTTGTTGAATTGGAAATGTAGACAAGCTACTTTCTTGTCCATAGTACTTGCCAAGGTCAGGTTCACTTAACAGCCAATGCCATGAGCAGTGCATCAGGAGTCCTGATTAGATGGACATGCCCACCATCCACCCTCACAAAACACTTGCAGGCACTAGGAATCACAGGCACATAATAGGGAGGTGACTAACAACTTGGAGAGGAGTGACTGGACTCCCATATTTCCTGCTATTTCTATAGAGAGATGAAATTTGTGATGAATAAAGCCTTTATAGTCATAAATGTCCAAATAATTCTGATAAACCATTCAAAACATATACTTTTTCGATTATGAAAATACATGTACAAGATGAACAACTTTTCCTGGAACATAAATTCCTTACTGTTTTAGAGAATATACATCATAAAATGTCTTAGAAGTGCAGTATTAGATCCCCTGGATTTAATGATTGTCCTTAACTGGTGAATCTGTGTCTTGTCTATTAAGAAATGCTTCTAATATTCTTGTAGATTAGAGAATTTAAAGATATTATAAAAGTCACTCATTCATTCATCCTTTAAATCACTTACTAAATATTGAGAGTCTCCCAGGTGGGTTAATACTGGGGATCAAGAAGCAAAAAAGACAGAAATGGCTTATATTCATGGGATGAAGCATGAAAAAGTTATTATACATAAAATTTGTTATGAAGAAAAACCTATCATCAGATCCAAAAGTTGGAAGGAACATTTCAGTTAGGAGGAATAAGTTCAAGAGGTCTACTGTACATCATGGTGACTATATTCACAATATATTGGATACTTGAAAATTGCTAAGAGAGTAGATTTTAAGTGTCCTCACTCCACAAAAAAAAAAAGATAAGCATGTGAGGTAATGCATATGTTAAACTAGCTTGATTCAGCCATTGCACAATGTATGCATAAAATAAAACATTATGTTGTATGCCATAAATATATGCAATTTTTATTTGTCAGTTAAAAAATTTGGAAGGAACAAATGAGAAAAACAGAAGCACACAGCATGGTAGTTTGTTCTGTACCATGTTCTTTTTCATGTTCTTCCATGCACCTGCAATGCCCCCTTCAGGCACTAAAGTCCCACTTTCCAGGCTGGGCTATGGGACCCATCTCTGCCTTGCTCTAGTGTCTTGTGCCCATGTATGTACCTCTCTCATGGTCTTCAACATGGTATTTATTTAACCAGAACGGTTGTACCCCCATAATAAGCTATAATAAATAAATAATAAAATTAAAAAAAAAGAAATAAAAACGATCTCTTTATGTGTCTGTTTCTGTCAGTGATTCATACACTTCTTGAGGGTGGTGACAGATATTATCCATCCCTCAACCTTAGTCACAACGATGCAACTGAGTAGGTTAATTGATTTGCTGAAAGTTCAATTCTTGGGAGGAGTCATGATGAAGAGGAAAGGTTTCATTTTTGGGGGGACTGGAAGACTGAATTCTACTCTTAGGCTGCCACTAACAAGTTTATCGGAACTGAAAAGAAGGACATCACCTGAACTTGGGTGGCTGTGCCCGACACTGAGCTGTGGCAGACGCTTGTGGTACTTTGTCTCTTCCTCTCAGCCCACCTCTGATTTCAGCTGCTGCATCTGTGGACATTCTCTGGGAGTTCAGACTCATCTCTTGCCGGCAGCTGTCTCCTGTCTTCCTAGGGATTGTTTCAGGAAAGTGCAGACTGGAAGTGGCAAGGATTTCTGTCCCTGGAGGCAATCATTAACCGCAGACAGGAGAAGCTGCTGGAGAAATTCTTCAGCTGCTTGTCCTTTGTGGAGGGGCGGGTGAGGGTGGATGGTTCTTCAGGGTATTTGGTTTGCTTCTCAGAGGGCCTGGTGGAATCAAACCTCATTTATAACACAGTCTTATGTGTTCTTTCCTTCTACTCACTCTCCTGCTCCCTCATTCCTGCTTCCTGGGATGTCCTTCCAAATAAACCACCTGCACCCAAGTTTAAATCCCTGTCTTAGGCTCTGCTATCAGGGAGCTTCAAACCAAGACACCAGCCTAAGCGGCAGGGGTCTTAAATGGTAACCTAACATGGCCAGTTCTTTTCTGGTCCGGATTTCCACACAACACCCAATATGATTTCTCTCACAGCCTGCACACGTACTTTCGTATTGATGGAAGTCTAGCCAAGGACAACCTGAGTGATATTTTTTGTTTTAGACTATCTTCTCTTTAATTGCTAGGCAAGATTTATATAATTTTGATATTTGTCTCATTTGTAGACAGGAAACCATGAGCAGGACACAATGCACAAACCTATGCAACAGCCTGATATTATGAAAATCCCTGCTCCCATCTGGGCCTTTTCTGATACCACTTGGGTGGAAGGGTTGGGATGCCTCATTACAGTTGGAAAGGGTGGAAGAACATATCCCACTTGGCCTTTGCTGGTTGGGCTAGATTTGAGGTTTTTTTTTGTGGTGTTTGGGTGTTTGGCTAGAGTAGAATGCTTATTTTCTAAAAGTTCACAGTCTTGTTGGGCTGTCCCTTTTGGGTAATAAGAGCAAGCTGTGAACTCTCTTTGTGTGTGGTTTTTTTTTTTTTTTTTGTCTGTGTCCATTGATGTTTCTGGATTGCTGACTTCTTCAGATAGAAGTTTGGGATATAAGAGGCATAGAAAATCTCAAAAACAAAACTCCCCAAAACTCACTACTATGTCTTTCCATGAGTCTCAAGGTCTCTAGGCAGTCTTCTTTCTTCTCTCCACCTTTCAGAGTCTTCTTATGTTTGTTTTGTAAAACAAAAGAAACTGGTAGCTAGCAGGAGGAATAGGGAAAAGTAAGCCCACTCCATTTTTCCAGCAGAGGAAGTCTCCAGTGTCTTTTAAGATAGTGTAGCTTTGTACCCTTTGGAGCACCACCCTATCTAGCCAACCTTCACACTTTAGAGGCTCAGTGGGCTGTGACTGGACTCTCTCACTGTCTGGTTACCTGCTTCAGGCTAACTCTGAACCCCAAAGGAATGTCTGGCTGTATAAGGGGTTATGCCTCCCCTGGTCCAGGTTTCTGCCATATTCCCACCTGCAACTCCATTCCCTCCACCCTCTGTTGTTGGATTTGTGTCTTTTCATGCGCTTCCTCTGTGGTTTTCCCAGTGTCTAGTCTACGGGTTCGCTAAGTTGAAAAATTGAATAAAAATTCTCTATAGTTTGGAGAATGAGTACCAAAGGGATAAACATAATTTCAATTATGCCATAATTTGGCATATTTGTTCATGTAGAATTTAAATTTATCATTTAGTGATTTTACTTTTAAATGGGTTTATTTGAACTTTACATAAAATGATTTTCTCAGAAGGAAAAATTTTGATTCTCTTTGTAAGAAAACTGGTGTGTGTGTGTGTGTGTGTGTGTGCTATATTGCTAAATAGTAGAGAAAAACTAATGTTCACACTAATATACATGAAAAAAATCTCAGTTTAAATACCGTCTCTGTGTTGTTTAGAAACCTACTTGTATAATTATTTTTAATTCCAAATAGCTCAATATTCACCATAATTACTGTTTTTTTCCTGGTATTGAGAGTCAAGAAAAGTCAGACAGAAAGAATGTGAAATATAGTGGTTACTAATGCAGAAAGAAAGTGTTTAACCCCAGAACCCTAATATCAATTAAACTAATATTATGGTTTCATGATTTTCTTTAAAAAATAATTTTCCCCTTCTAAACTGTCTTTGACAAGCTACTTCTTGCTACCAGCCATGTCTCAAGGGATGTGAACTGACTGGAAATTTTAAACATCTATAAAAATGTTTATTGAATTTTTGGATAATAAGATTACCCACCAACAATAAGCAATCACCATTTTCATGTTTACTGAGCAATTTTTCCTAGCTGAACTACAAACTTGGACTAAAGAATTCAGGAAAAAGAGCAAAGTACAGTAAATTCTTTGCATGGATAGGTACTAAAAAACAAATAAACTCACCCACCCACCAACCAACCAAACCTTCACTGGAAACACATTGAACATAAAACAAGTTCATTATGTATTTGAACAAGTCCAACATACCTGGAAGAAAAAAAATCATGACAACAATGTGTGTTAAACATAGTTCTTTTCTGAAGAGTGTATGTCAACCTTTTCTCTTTCTGCAACTTTTCCCTTTAAAACTTGGGATGGCTTAAGGGGAACAGGGATGATATATTAGTTTCTACTATTCCTTCACTTACAAAGAAAACCCGAGAATTTGGAAAACCCCTGGGTTCATATCCTCCAACTGCCTGTCTAGTGAGGAAATCCCTGCCTAAGATCATGTCTGTCTCAACTACAGCAGAGGCAGGGACCTCCTCCCATTTAGATGCATGCCACTTTTTTGTCAGCTTCAATTGTTGCAAAGTTTTTCTTCATATTGAATGCAATTGACATTCCATATTCTAGTTTTGTCTTAGGGAGCAAATCTCTTCCAATATCTCTTCCATATCATAGGCTTTATTTATTTACTTATTTTATCATATATTTTTATTTAAACATTTTAGAATTAGTTGGTTTACCTTTACAGACTTTATGACACTTGACTCAACTCTCTTCTGTCTGAATCTTGCTTTTTGTCTGTGTCCACTGATATTTCTGGATTGCTGAGCAAACCCTCAACTCCCTTCTTTCTGTGTCTTGCTATCTAGCTTTTACACTGTTTCCTCATTCTACATCCTTAGAGGAGTATCTCAAAAGAAGAAAAAAATTCTCCTCATTTCTATAATACGATTATATACTCAAGAAATTTAACATTGATATAATACTATTCTCTAATATAAAGACTATTTTTAAGTTCTCCAATTGTCCGTATATGGTCTTTAAATTTTTTAAGATTTTACTTTCAATTGACAAATAATAATTATACATATTATATATTTATAATATACAATATGATATCTTGATATATGTTTACACTGTGGAATGATTAAATCAAACTAATTAATAAATCCATCACTGTACATACTTATTTTTTGTGGTGAAAACATTTAAAAAATTTATTCTGTTAGCAACTGTGAAATGTACAATATGTTATTATTTATTATAGTCACCATTTTGTGCAATAAATCACTAAAGCTCCTGTCTAAATAAAATTTTGTACCCTTTGATCAACACATGATTAGCTTTAAATGCTTTTTTCTTCTGTAATATTTCTTCAGTAGGTTAAATATTCTCAGGTTCTTCAACTATTCTTTGTTGGTAGCACTTCTAGACATTTACCATGGTAATCATCTCCTTCTTTCAATGCTCCCTGTTACAGACTGAATGTTTGTGTCCCCTCAAAATTTATATGTTACTGTCTAATTCTCAATGAGATGGTATTTGGAGGTAGAGCCTTTGGGTGGTAATTAGGTCATGAGGTGGAGCCCTTATGAATGGTATTACTGCCCTTACAAGAAGAGGCCAGAGACCTAGCTTGTTCTCCTTCTACCATGTGAAGGCAGAAAGAGAAGTTGGCAGTCTGCAACCTGGAAGAGGGCCCTCATCAAAACTCCCCTATGCTGGGATCCTTATCTCAAACTTCCAGCCTCTAGAATGTTTGTTTTGGGTACTTTGTTAGAGCAGCCCAAGCTGACTAAGACACTCCCTGTATTACAAATATACCTTCTAAAATGTGATGAGAAAGTTGATTTAAGAAAATTTCAATTCAATTTAACAATTCGGTGAGCAATTATCAAGTGCTCATAATTAACCACGCTATTAGGCCCTGGGGCTATGTCAGTGAACACAACAGATGATCTCCATCTGACTTCCTGAAGATCACAGTCAGGAAAGACAGATGTTCAATGAGTCATTACAACTGTGATGATGTTGCAGAAGAGGTAAAGTTGTCTAAAGCAAGGTGATTTAATTAATCCTGGAGAATCATGGAAGGCCTCTATGTTGAAGAGATGTTTAAGTGAAGACCTGAAACATGAGTAGAAATTAGCCAGGATAACAGAGATACAGGCAATGGAAGTGGTACACAGAGAAGACTTAGGGTTAAGAGGTATCCCAAAGTCCAAGGAAAGAGACTATTTAAGAAGAGGATTCCAAGTTTCTATATCAATGGAGAGGGTTTTGTGTGGTTGCCACCATTAAGAAATGGGGAACTCAGCCATTCAAAAAGGAGCAAACCCTCAACTCTCTTCTTTCTGTGCCTTGCTATCTAGCTCTTACACTGTTTCCCCCATTTCTTGCACCATAGTGTCACCAACTCACTGTCCTGGTTATGTGACCATATTACTTCAACAATAAATGCTTTAAAAGTTTTGCTTTTGGAAAAGGTTCTCAAGGCAGATAATCTCTCTTCTTTTTACTTAACTATATTTTTGTGTGCAATGACCAACTAGATAAAGACCAAAAAATGTTCAATGGGTTTAGCTGCAAGGAGTTCATTGGTGACATTGTGAGGAGCCATTAGTGGCTTATTGGGAGAGAAAGCCAGATTGCAGTGGGTTGGGGAGTCAATAGGAGGTGAGCTAGAGGATCCAGAGAATGTAGACACTCTAAAGAATCTCAGCTGTAAAGGGAAGAAGAGAGATATGGTAAGCATCTAGAGGAAAAGAGGAATATCTTTTTTTTTTTCTTTAAGAGAGGAGAGACTGGCAAACTTAATTGATGGAAGGGCACTGCTATTTTGTGAAAAATAAAAATATAGAAAAAGAGTTTCCCTAAAATGTTGCCTAATTTATGATCTTTGATTATTTCCAGTTTGGTTTCAAAGGCAAACGTAATACATAAGTAATAAGTAGGACAAGGTACCCTATTATAAAGAACTTAGTTGTATGATAAAAATAAGAGAAAAATTAGGTATTTAATAGTATGTATGGTGGAGATAATTGGGTAGAATGCACAGTACAGTCAAAAGATTAGCACCTAGAGATTAACTTGGGCTGGAGGGTTAGAAGTAGAAAAGGATTTTTGAACTGGCCTCCCTCAGTTTCAGCCATTTGACTTTGGGCAAGTTAGCCTTTCCAAGATTGTGCTTTCTGTTTGCAAAAAGGGGATCATGATGCTGAACTTGAATTTTTTTGTGTGTTTGTGAAGAAGAGATAGTTCTTGTGAAGTTCCTACTATGGTTGATGTACAATAAATGATGGTTCAAAAGACTATAGAACGTAAGCCTTGAAGGACAGAAAGACTATTATGCTGGCATGCTTTGCACATAGTAGGTGTTCACCAAAAGATTGGGAAGCAGGAATAAAGGAGAAATGAAATACATACTGTGAAAAAATAAATGAAACTATAGAACATAAGTGAGGACACGTGATGACAAATTAGATGGGCCTACAGGTCATGCAGCAAGGTTTAATTGTTTTCATGATATTAGGAAAATCTGGGAATCAGATATTTAGAAGGTAGCTTATAACTGCAATTCATGACACAAATGTGGTTTTTTTATTCCTGTAGATTTAGGTGGTACAAGTGGAGTTTTATTACATGGATATATTGTATAGTGGTGAAGTGTGGGCTTTTAGTGTATCTGTCACTCAAATAGTGTTACACTGTACCCCATGGGTAATTTTTTTGTCCCTTACTGCCTTCTCACCCTCTTCCCTTTGGACTCTCCAGTGTCCATTATTCCACTCTGTATAACCATGTGTACCCAAAGTGTAGCTCCTATTATAAGGGAGAACATATGGTATTTGATTTTCCTTTCCTGAGTTACTTCACTTAGGATAATGGCCTCCAGTGCCATCCAAGTTGCTGCAAAAGGCATTATTTTATTCTTTTTTATGCCTGAGTAATATTTCATGATATATGTCTATATGTATATATACCATGAACTACTACGTATATATCACAGTTTTTTAATACACTCATTGGCTGATAGATGCTGAGGTTGATTCTATATCTTTGCAATTGTGAATTGTGCCATGATAAACAGATGACTGCAGATATCTTTTTGATATAATGATTTCTTTTCCTTTGGGTAGATACCCAGTAGTGGGATTGCTGGATTGAATGGGTACGTCTACTTTTAGTTATCTCCGTACTGGTTTTCATAGAGGTTACAGTAATTTATATTCCTACCAACAGTGTATAAGCATTCCGTTTTCACTGCATGCCCTCCAACATCTATTGTTTTTTGACTTTTTTACTCACGGTCATTCTGACCAGTGTAAGATAGTATCTCATTGTGGTTTTAATTTGTATTTCTCTGGTGATTACTGATGTTGAGCAATTTTTCATATGTTGTTAACCATTTGTATATCTTCTTTTGAAAAATTCCTATTCATGTCATTTGCCCACTTTTTAACAGGGTTATTTATTATTTTTTTTTTCCTTGCTGAGTTGTTGAGTTCCTTATAAATTCTGGACATTAGGCCTTTTCTTGGATGCATCATTTGTGAATATTTTCTCCTATTCAGTAAGTTGTCTATTTACTCTGTTGATTATTTTTTGTGCTATGCAGAAGCATTTTAGTTTAATTAAATCTCATTTGTTTATTTTTGTTTTTGTTGCATTTGCCTAAATTCTTTGCCTAGGCTAATGTCCAGGAGAGTTTGTCCTAAGTTTTTTTCTAGGATTTTTATTGTTTCAGGTGTTACATTTAAGTCTATAATCCATCTTGAGTTAATTATTATATATGGAGAGAGATAGGGATACAGTTTCATTCTTCTGCATATGGCTATCCAATATTTCAAGCACCACTTACTGAATAGGCTGTCCTTTCCCCAGTGTATGTTTTTATCTGCTTTGTCAAAGATCAGTTGGTTGTAGGTACACGGTTTTATTTCTGGGTTCTCTATTCTATTCCATTGATCTATGTGTCTACTTTTATACCAGTACCATGCTGTTTTGGTTACTATCTCCTTGTGGTATAATTTGAAGCCAGGCAATGTGATATCTCTAGTTTTGTTCTTTTTTCTCAGGATTGCTTTGGCTATTTGTCTCTTTTTATGTTTCATATGAATTTTAGAGGTTTTTCTAATTCTGTGAAAAATGATGTATTTTGATAAGAATTGCATTGAATCTGTGGATCGCTTTGGGCAATATGGCCATTTTAACAATATTGATTCATCAAATCTGGGAGCATGGGATGTTTTTACATTTTTGTGTGTCATCTAGCATTTCTTTCATCAGCATTTTGTAGTTTTCTTTGTAGATATCTTTTGCTTCCTTGGTCAAATACATTTCTATGTATTTTATTTTTTTGAAGCTATTATAAATGGGATTGAGTTCTTCATTGTGTTCTCAGCATGGTCATTATTGGTGTATAAAAATGCTACTGATTTGTGCATGTTGATTTGGTAACCTGAGACTTTTCTGAATTCATTTATCAAAGCTAGGAGCCTTTTGGAGGAGTCTTTAGGGTTTTCTAGGTATAAGATCATATTATTAACACAGAGATAATTTGACTTCCTCTTTTCTGATTTGTGTACTCTTTATTTTTTTTCTCTTGCCTGTTTGCTCTGGCTAGGACTTCTAGTACTATACTGAATAGAAGTAGTAAAAGTAGGCATCCTTATCTTGTTACAATTCTTAGGGAGAATGGTTTGGACTTTCCCTTGTTCAGTATGATGTTGACCATGAGTTTGTCATATATAGCTTTTGTTATTTTGAGATATTTTCCTTCTTGCCTAGTTTTTTGAGAGTTTTTATCATGAAGTGATGCTGGATTTTATCAAATGTTTTTTCTGCATCTATTGAGATGATCATATGGTTTTTGTTTTTAATTCTGTTTATGTGGTGAGTTACATTTATTGACTTGTGTAAGTTTAACCAACTTTGCATCCCTGGGATAAAACATACTTGATCATGGTATATTATCTTTTTGATGTGCTATTGGATTTGGTTTGCTAGTATTTTGTTGAGGATTTTTATATGTATGTTCATGAGGGATATTGACCTGTAGTTTTCTTTTTTTGTTATATCCTTTCCTGGCTTTGGTATCATGGTGATACTGGCTTCAGTGAGAGAGGATCCCTCTTCAATCCTTTGGAAAAGTTTCAGTAGTATTGGTACCTGTTCTTCTTTGTACATCTGATAGAATTTGGCTATGAATCCATCTGGTCCTGGGCTTTTTTTGCTGGGAGATATTTTATTAATATTACTGATTCAGTCTCACTCCTCATTGTTGGTCTGTTCAGGATTTCTATTTCTTCCTGCTTCAAGCTTGCTAGGTTGTATGTTTCCATGAATTTATCCATTTCCTCTAGGTTTTCTGGTTTGTGGACATAGAGATGTTTATAGTAGTTTCAGATGATCTTTTGTATTTTTGTGGTATCAGTTGTAATATCTCCTTTTTCATTTCTGATTGAGCTTATTTGAATCTTCTGTCTTATTTTCTTGGGTAATCTAGCTAGTGGTCTATCAATTTTGTTTATCTTTTCAAAGCACCAACTTTTTATTTCATTGGACCTTTGTGTTGTTTTTTTAGTCTCAATTTGTTTAGTTCTGGTCTGATCTTTTTTATTTTTTTTTCCTCTGCTAGCTTTGGTTTGGTTTGTTCTTGTTTTTCTAGTTCCTTGAGGTGTGACTTTAGGTTGTTAACTTGTGATCTTTCAATCTTTTTAATGTAGGCATTTAGTGCTATAAATTTATCTCTGCTTTTGCTGTATCCCAGAGGTTTTGACAGTTTGTGTTACTATTTAATTTGTTTCATAAAAATTTTAAATTTCCATCTTGATTTTTTTGTTGACCCAAAGATCACTCACAAGCAGGTTGTTTAAGTTCCATGTATTTCTATAGTTTGAGTGTTCTCTGAGGACGGATTTCTAGTTTTATTCCACTGTGGTTTGAATAGATACTTGGTATGATTTCAATTTTTAAAAATTTCTTGAGACTAGTTTTGTGGCCTAACAGATGATCTATCTTGGAAAAAGTTCCATGAGCTGATAAGAAAAATGCATATTCTGCAGTTTTGGGGTAGAATGGTCTGTAAATGTCTGTTAGGTTCACTTGTTCTACAGTTTAAGTCCAGTGTTTCTTTGTTGATTTTCTGCCTTGGTGATCTATCTAGTGCTTTCAGTGGAGTGTTGAGGTTCCCACTATTATTATATTGTTGGGTATCTCTTTTTTTAGGTATAGTAGTATTTGTTTTATGAATCTGGGTGCTCTGGTGTTGGGTGCATATATATTGAGGATTGTTATGTCTTCTTTTTTTATTATTATTATTTTTTTATTTCAGCTTATTATGGCGGTACAAAAGTTCAGGTTATATATATTGCCCATGCCCCCCATCCCCTCGAGTCAGAATTTCAAGCGTGTCCATTCCCCAGACAGTGCGCATTGCACTCATCATGTAGATATATACCCATCC
>CM052436.1:14782029-14810226 GCA_028533085.1 Varecia variegata
TATCATTGTATAATGAACTTCTTTATTTTCTCTTTTTACTGTTGTTGATTTCAAGTCTGTTTTATCTAATGTAAGTATAGCTACTCCTGCTAGCTTTTGGTTTCCATTTTCACAGAATATCTTTTCCATCCCTTTACCTTGAGTCTGTAAAGGTCTTTACTAGTTAAGTGAGTCTTTTGTAGGCAACATATGTTTGGATTCTGTTTTCTAATCCATGCTGCCAATCTATATCTTCTAAGTGGGGCATTTTGTCTGTTTATGTGCAAAGTTAATATTGATGTGTGAGATTCTGTTCCTGTCATAGTATTGATTGTTACTTATTTGCTTTGTAGCCTCAAGTGTGTAATTGTTTTATAAGACCTGTGAATTTTAAGCTTTCATGTGTTTTTATAACAAATATTGGCCTTTTGTTTTCATGTTTACAACTTCCTTGAGCATTTCTTATAGGGATGGTCTAGTAGTGATGAATTGCCTTAGCATTTGCTTGTCTGGGAAAGATTTTATTTTTTTCTTCATTTATAAAGCTTAGTTTAGCAAGATACAAAATTTATGTCTGACAGTTCTTTCCTTTGAAAATACCGAAAATAAGATCCCGATCTCTTCTGGCTTGTATGGTTTCTGCTCAGAAGTCTACTGTTAGTCCAATGGGCTCTCATTTACAGGTAATTATATGTTTTTGCCTGGCTGCTTTACAAATTTTTTTCCTTCACATTAACTTTAGATAGTCTGATGACTATATGCCTTGGTGAAAGCATTTTTGCAATGTATCTTCCTGATCCACTTGTATCTGGATGTCTAAATCTCTAGGAAGACCAGGGAAGTTTTCCTCAATTATTCCTTCAAGTAGATTTTCCACATTTTTTGCTTTTTCTTCTTCAGAAATACCTATAACTCATAGGTCTGGATGCTTTATATAGTCCTATATTTTTCAAAGGCTTTATTCATTTTTTAAAATTCTTTTTTCTTTGTTTCTGTGTGACTGAGTTTATTCAAAAGATTTGTCTTCAAGCTCTGAAATTCTTTATTCTACTGCTTGAGTTTTCAACTGCATTTTGTAATTCCTTCAATGAGTCTTTCATTTCCAGAAGTTTTTTTTTTTTTTTTTTTCAGTATCTATCTCTTTAGTACATTTTTCATTCATATCTTGAATTGTTTTTTTGGCTTCTTTGTGTTGGTTTTCAACTTTCTCTTGGAACTCATTGAGCTTCCTTACAATCCATATTTTGAATTCTTTACCTGTCATTTCAGAATTTTCATTATGGTTCAGATCCATTGCTAGAAGGCTGGTGTGATCCTGTGTGTGTGGAAGTCATTGCATTCTGGTTTTTCATACTGCTAGAGTTCTTATGCTGATTCCTTCCCATCTGGAAAAGATGTCACTTCCTATTTTTGAATTTACTTTCATTGAGTGGGACTTCCTCCCCACCCTTTGAGGATGTGACTATAGCGTATGTTGCTAGGGTCCTTAGGCTTTGCTTCTGGATGCTTTCAGGGAGCCAAGGCTCTGTATGAATTCCTTGGTTATAGATAGTCTTAGTGTGGTGATTTTCTCAAATGCTAGTTATTTGTAGGTTGTAGTAGTGGTGTACAAGGCATGTGAGCTTACTGCCTCCTGCAGAGATGCGGAGATAGACACCTCTGGAAGCTTATCTCATTCCCCAGTACTGTGCACTTCTATCAGCATGAATTATATTAGCTTGTGCAGTTTCCAGGCCAGTAAGTAGCACTTACGTAAAGCTGACCAAGAGCTGTATAATTGTGTCCATAAATGTTGTAATGGGTTGTGCAGGTTGACCTCCTGACTGGTAGGTGCTTCTTACAGGAGAGATGCAGCTATGGTGGTGGTGGTGGGATTTATGCTTGGTGTTTGTTAATCAGAAGTACACAGATATCCCAGGTGATAGGTGGGGCCTTGGAACTCCCAGAGAACCCTTTCCTGTGTTCCCCACCCCTTTCCTGTGTGGTGGGGGCAAAGCAGCTGTTCAGGGCTGGGTCTGAACTGAGTCCAGGCTCCTCAGAGGTGGGTGAAAGCACTGATCTCAATGGGGGTCAACTGGCAGCTCCAAGGCCACTGGGGCAAGCTTCCAGGGAGGGGTGGAGGCGGCTCTACTGTGTCAAAGATCCTGCATGGTGGATGGCCCTGCAATCCACAGCCCAGCAGGTGGTAGTGAGACCTGTTCAGCTCCCACTCCCCTGACCCAGCAGCTCTTCTTCAGCCATCTGTCCACTGGTGGCAAGCCAAAATAGCCAGACCAGTCCCAGGCAGTCTGTATTCATATCACAAAGCTGCCCTCAGCTACAAAGCCCTCTGCCTGAGGCAGAAACCATGGGTCGCAAGCCACACCCTTCTCAAGCAGGTCCTGCAAGGGAAAGGGTGCCCAACTTGCATGCTGCTGCATGAACTCATGCCACACTCTCCCCTTAGTTCTCACCATGGGGGCTTCCTTCCTATTTGAGAAGAGATCACAAATCTCATTCCCATACTCTAAACAGTGTGATTGAGTCCTGGGGGGACAGGATCAGGTTGACAGACCTGTCCTCTGCATTCAAGCTTGGCTGTGATAGGGAGGGTCAGGCTGGTCTCAGGCTGCCAGCAGAACACTCATATGGGTCAAAGTTTGCTCTGCAGGCTGGCCACTGGGAGGAGCATGCTCCACTTTGTTGGAGCAGCCAGGCATGCGACTCTCGGGGAGGCTGGCAGGTGGGTGGTGCATGTTCCAAATGGACCTTTGTCCTGCTGTAGCCTCAAGCAGCAGCAGTGGAACTTGTCCTTGAGGAGCTTGAGGGTACAAGGATTTTCCTCTCCCTCCCTGGGGCTCAGCAGTCTGCAGTGGCAGTGGGGGCCTCAGGGAAGGACCTAGAGCCTTGGGGGATGGGCTTTTGTAATGTTACCACACTGCATTTGCCCAGTGCTCAGGTGCCTGTGGAACTTCGTGTGAGTTTGAGCAGTGCTTCTGCATGATCTCCAGGAAGCTCCCTATGCCAGTCTGGAAGGCTGCTGGGCTCAAGGAGCTCTCCTGTGGCTAGGATTCCAAAAGTCCATGGCAGGAGTATGGAGCCCTGGGGGTCTCTCACTTACCCCTTCTCTGAGTCCAGGTCCAGGGGCCACTCATAGCTTTGAGCGACCCTGAGCAATTCTGTTTTTCCTTTCTTCAAATTTAGTGTCTCCTATGGCCTCTCTGTTATAGTTTAGCATTCTTTTGCAGGTGATGTATTTGAAGTGTGGATATCTTCTCAACATTTTGGCTCCTCTCCAAGGAAGAAGTGTGCCCCAGCTGCATCTGGTCAGCCATCTTTCCCCATCTACTATAAATGTTAATATAGTAGCTATTATAACTGGTATAAATCTCAGTCTAAACTAAACCAGGTGTATAAGAAAAAATTTTATTTTTATATATATTAACTAAATTTCCCTTGGAATCCTCCATTTCCCCAGGATACCCGACATTAAAATGTTCTCTCTTTTTCCTGGGTTGTGTGTAAGTTCAAGGGAGACTTTTGTAATTTTAAGATTTTGCATGACCCATCTTGTCCTTGAGTCCTCTCTTCACATTGATCTGCTGACCAATCCTTGGTGCCATTTGGTCCTTGCTCACTGATCAGTGAAGTAAATGGTTGAGGCAACTCTCGTTCTTGAAAACCTTGGGCCTGAGGTCTAATGAGTCTCCCTGCTACTGTCATCACAGGCTTGAGAACTGGGGCATCATTCTGTGCTTCCATGCTATTGTCTGGCAAGAGACTTTCCCTGGGACATATCTAAGGCCCCATTTGACTTGATGGTGAATCTGTGGCTTTGTCACTTCTCTGGGTTTATCATCTAAGAAGAGGGGCAAATATCCAAATTTGTTCTCTGTCTTTCCAGTGGTCCCCAACCTTTTTGGTATCAGGGACTGTTTTCATGGAAGACAATTTTTCCACGTACCAAGGGTGGGGGTGGGGGAGATGGTTTTGGGGTGATTCAAGTGCGTTCCATTTATTGTAACTTTATTTCATCTATTATTACATTGTAATACATAATGAATAATTATACAACTCATCATAGGTTGGGGACTCCCATTCTAAACCACATTGGGGTCTTGCCCCCTCACTGAAATTCTAATCTGGAAAGTAGAGTCACTGCTCTCTCTCTGTCTAAACCACTGCCCTTTTGTATTTCTTCTGCAATTCCCTGGCCTTTTAGAGTATTTTTCTAGTCTGCAGGGGCAAATCCCTTTCTGCACACATCTTGATGGTTTCCCTCCAGAATCATTTTTGCCCCTTAAAATAACCCTTTTATATGTTTAAGATTTTGGAAACATATAAATCAGAGATTTATAGGAAGTTTCTTGTTTTCCACTCCACCCTGTCACACCCACATCCTCAGGAAATAACTCACAATGAACTATTTGCCTGAATTGGCTGAACAGGTAGGAAAAAGAAAGTGAGAAATTCAGGAAAAAATCATTTATACTTCAACATCCTGTGACAATGACAATATATTGCATAATCTTACCACTTGCTATGCAAATTATAATTTGATAAAAACCCTACACTGGTCATTTCAATTTGGCCATTCTCCTCCAGCAATGCACTTCAGCACATTTTTATTCATTTGCATTCTTCATCCTCACTGCCTGGAAAAAAAATTCTGTACAAATTCTTTTAGCTCAACTGATGAAATCCAGATTAGTTGTCAGAAATGTTAGTGTCTGGCAATCACAATTCTGAGATGGCAGTGGCAACATTTTAACATGGTCATGTGGGTTTTGTAGCTCATTTTACAAAGCAAAATCCAGACTTTGTTTCCCTGGAAAATCAATATTGATTCTTGCCCAAGATTTCTTCGTCACTTCCCAAGGGCATAAAATCATTTTTGGCAGGTTTGTGCTAAGTAGTATAGCATATACTACCTTTACTTTAACATTTTATTCAATATAAAAATCAATTAATGGGTTGGCAGATTTCCACTTTTATCAATACCTTAATGGAAATAAATTCCTGATCTGTGCTATGCAAAATAAACAACATACCAGGATGAGTTCCATTTAGAAGCAAATTTTCTAATCTAAGGAGTGTTACATAGGTTTGTAAGTGTTTTTGTTCTCCAGGCAGTTTCTCTACTAGATATGCTCTCCACACTGAGCTTAAGATAGTTTAACATCTCCCAGAGATACCTGTGAGATATGTTCTACCATCAACATTTTAATGGTACAATGCAATATAACTGGGGATTGGCAAGATGATGACTTATGACATGAGTAGTCAATATTGCTTTTCTAAATGTCCAAATAAATTTTTGATTTTAGGCTCTGGACCTTTAGTACTACATAGAGGAATTTATAATTTAGAGTAATACTACCTTTCAGGATGAGGCTTCTCATCTGTTCCAATTGTAAAAGCACAAGCGTAAAGGCAGAGCTATAGGACTTCTTGTTGCCCATGACAGCAGCAGAGATATGGTTAAGATATACATATATTCAGAATGTGTGTGATGTTATTCTTGGATAATCGATGTCTTGCGGCCATCTGGCATTTTGTGGCTAGGCACTGCACAGTACCATATGGTGAAGTGTCAGGGGCAGGAAATTGTGGTTTATTTCATTGTGTTTTGCTAACAAAGACTCAAAAGTTATTAACTGTTTGACAGTCTTGAAAGTGCCCTCAAGTTAGAGAGCCCAAACTTGGACAATGAAACAATGAAAGGGTTGAACAGTGAATGAATGTGTGTGTGTTTATGTGTGTGTGCGCACATGCATGCAAAACATTGAGTCACCCCAGGGACATGTGAAGGCCTGGTTTTGTTTCTGGAGCAAATAAGTCATAGAGTGGTGTGACTACTGGGAGTAAGAGTGAAGTAATTCCAGCAGACAAACATTTTGAAAGGTTGTGATTTAATTTTTTTCTGTTTTCTTTCTGCCTCAGACACATGATATGTAAAAAAACGAGGGAGGCCTCATGAATTCTGACTCTGAGTGTGTCCAGTATTAGTCCTGCAGTTAGGATTATTTACCTAGGATCTCACAGCAGGAATCCCGGATATCAGAACTTTCATCAGAAGCATTGAAAAATTCCAGCTGACACAGAATTTCCAAATTGCTTAACCCAGAATGCCTCTCAATGGATGTCAGTTCTTTGATTGTCTGCAGTAGTATCTGTAATGATCAAAATCATTGCTACATTTTGGCCAGAACTTTAACTACAGTTCTTACCATGCAATTGCATTTATTTATTTTTAATTTTTTTCTCTTTTTAAAATGGTATTTAATTTTTAATTGATAAATAACAATTGTATATATTTATGGGATACAATGTGATATTTCCATGCATACATACATTGTAGATTGATACAAGTAGGCTAATTAGCATATCTAGCATCTCAAGTATTTATCATTTCTTTGTGATGAGAATACTCTGTTTTAGCTATTTTGAAATATACTACATTATGATTAACTATAGTCACTGGGCTGTGCAATATAACACCAGAACTTTTCCCTCCCATCTACCTGAAACTTTGTACCCGTTGACAAACCTTCCCCATCCACCCTCCCCACCATACTCCCCAGCCTCTATTAACCACCATTATACTGTTTACTTCTATAAGTTTGACTTTTTTTGATTCTACATATAAGTGAGATCAAGTGGTATTTGTTACTCTGTACCTGGCTTATTTTACTTAACATAATGTCCTCTGGGTTTACCAATGTTGTCACAAATGACAGAATTTCTTTTTCTGTAGAGGCTTAATAGTATTCCATTATGTACGTATACCACATTTTTAACCATTCATCAATTGATGGACACTTAGGTTGTTTCTATATCTTAGCTATTGTGAATAATGGTGAAATGAACACAAGAGTGCAAACATCTCTTCAACATATTGATTTCAATTCCCTTGGGTATATAGGAAGACGTGGGATTGCTGGATCATATGGATCATAAACTATTTTTAGTCTGTACTTTTTCCCAAAAAGGCCATACTAATTTCCAGTGCTCCAACAGTAACAGTGTATAAGGGATCCACATCCTCACCGACACTTGTTATCTGTCATCTTTTTGGTAATACCGTTCTAATGGGTATGAGATGATATTAATATCTCATTGTAGTTTTAATTTGCAGTTCTCTGATGATTAGAGGTTAGCATTTTTTAATATGTGTTGGCCATTTGTATATATTCTTTTGAGAAATTCTATTCAAGTCCATTGAATATTTTTAAATAGGTTTATTTTCCCATTATTGAGTGATTTGAGTTCCTTTTATATTTTGTGTATTAGTCCCTTATCTGATGTATGATTTGCAAATATTTCCTTCCAAACTTTGGGTTGTCTCTTCACTCTGTTGATTGTTTCCTTTGCTGTGCAAATTTTTAGTTTGATGCAATCCTATTTCTCTATTTTTACTTTTGTTGCCTGTGCTTTTGAAGTCATATCTAAGAGATCACTGCCCAGACCAATGTTATGGAGCTTTTCTCCTACATTTTCTTTTAGTAGTGTTATAGTTTCAGTTCTTACATTTAAGTCTTAATCCATTTAAATTGATTCTTGTATAATGGGTGAGATAAGGGTCCATGTTTATCTTCATGTGGATATCTAGTTTTCCCAACACCATTTATTGAAGAGACTGTCCTTTTTTACCTATGTGTTCTTGGTACCTTTGTTGAAAATCCATTGACCATAGATATGTGGGTTTATTTCTGGACTCTCTATCCTATTCTATTGGTAAATGTGTCTAATTTTGTGCCAGTACCATACTGTTTTGATTACTATAGTTTTGTAATATATTTTGAAATCCAATAGTGTGATGTCTCCACTTTTGTTCTTTCTGCTCAGGATTGCTCTTGCTAGTCAAAGTCTTTTGTGGTTTCATACAAATTTTAGTATTATTTTTATTTTTGTGAAAAATTACATTGGAATTTTTATAAGGATTGCCTTGAATTTATAGATTGCTTTGAGTAGTATAGTCATTTTTATAATATTAATTTTTTCAATCTATGAACACAGGATATCTTTCCATTTATTGTGTCATCTTCAATTTTTTTCATCAATGTTTTATAGTTTTGGTGTACAGATCTTTCACTTTGTTGGTTAAATTTACTCCTAAATATTTTATTTTTGAGTAATATTATAAAGGAGATTGCTTTCTTAATTTCTTTCCCAGATAGTTCATTGTTAGTATATAGAAAAACTGCTGATTTTTATAAGTTTGTTTTGTATCCTGCAATTTAACTGAATCTGTTGATCAATTCTAACAGATTTTTTTGTGGATCTTTATTATTTTCACATATAGGAATGATGTTTTCGGCAGAGACAATTTCACTTCTTTCCTATTTGCATGCCTTTTATTTCTTTTTCTTGCCTAATTTCACTGGTTAGGTTTAGGACTTCCAGTGCCATGTTGAACAGAAGTGGTGACAGTGGGCATCCTTGTCTTATTCCTGACTTTAGAAGAAAAGCCTTCAACATTATAAGGTTGAGTATGATGTTAGCTGTGGGGTTGTCATGTATCAACTTTATTATGTTGAGGAACATTCCTCTACTTAATTTGTTGAGATTTCTTCTCATAAAAGAATGTGAAATTTTGTCAAATGCTTTTTCTGCAGCTATTGAGATGATCATATGGTTTTTGACCTTCATTCTGATAGTATGGTGAGTCACATTTATTGATTTGCATATGTTGAAACCACCTCGCATGCCAGGGATAGATCTCACTTGATTATGCTGGATGGTCCTTTTAATTTACTGTTGAATATAAAGTTTGCTAGTAATTAGTTGAGAATTTTTGTATATATGATCATCAGGGATATTGGTCTGTAGTTTTCTTTTTTTATAATGTCTTTGTCTGGCTTTGGTGTCAGGGTAATGCTGGCCTCAAAAAGTTAGTTTGAAAATATTCCGTCTGCTTCAATGTTTTTGGAAGAGTTTGAGAAGGGTTGGTATTAGTTCTTTAAATGTTTGGTAGAATTCAGCAGTGAAAGCATCAGATCCTATGCTTTTGTTTGATGAGAGACTTTTTATTTTTGATTCAATCTCCTTACTCATTATTGGTCTACTCAAATTTCAGAATATCAGTTTCCTTATGAAGATAATAATAACTTTCTTAAAACATCGTTTTAAAGATTAGTTGAAAAAAATATGAAATCATCTGACATAGGTTTAGGGCTCAATAACTTTTAGGATTCTTTTAAAGTAATTTTTTAATTACTTAGAAATTCCTATTTGTAATACTTTTTAACCAATAGTTAAAAAGTAGTAGAGTTTATAGCAAAAAGAGTATGCCTTTCTACCTGATTTTTAACTTTATTCTTTAAGCAATGAATACCATTTTTACAAGTTTCTAGTATGAAGGAAAGGATAAGTGTTTCAGATTTTGTGCATGTATTTTCCATTTCTTGTTTCAGCCTCTTAGATTGTAAGAGATAGGTGTCTGTTACAGGATAGAAGAGGTTGCAAGAAAACAGTAAAAAGTCAGCTCTGGTCTCAGCATAAAGAGAGTGTGAATTGCCTAACAAGGTTCAGGCTCTGCCTTTGAGACTTATTCATGCGTGGGAATACACTGTGTGCTCTTAATTGACACTAACAATCTGTAATGGTATCCAGTCAGTTTGCAACTGGATATTTAGTATCTAGGAACACAACCAGCCTGAAGTTTTCAGAAACCTCTTCAGGCAACGTGGCATTGCTTTTCTTCACCCAGGAAAGAAGTTAGTCACTTGAGCACTCGCTTTTGAAACATGTTTAGTCCCGAATGATTGAAGACTCATACCTTTTCATCCTTGGAACCCACTTTATCATTTTAATATTCAATTTTTCATTTAGTCATGCCTCCAAGTATTCATTTATTCGTGCAGTTGGGAAGCTTGAGACACAAGAGGAGCTGATGTTTTAGTTCTAGTCTTAAAGCAGGAAAAGACCAATGTCCTAGCTCAGATAGTCAGGCAGGAGGAAATTCTTCTTATGAGAGGGAGGTTCAGCCTTTTTGTTCTATTCAGGCCTTTAAGCGATTGGACGAGGCCCACCCACATTAGGGAGGGCAATCTGCTTTACTCAGTCTATCAACTTAAATGTTAATCTTATCCAAAACACCCTCATAGACATACCCAGAATGATGTTTGATCAAATCTCTGGGCACCTCACAGCTTAGTCAAGCTGACACAAAATTATCCAACACATAGTTTTTACTATTGAAATAGTGAAACATTGAACTTGATGAAAAATCTTTTTATACATCAAAACTTGTCTTTGGAACTTTATGGAGCTTGATAATTCCTCTTGGAAGAAGTCTATGGTTACCTTGCAGCTCTGGGATTTATTTCAAATTTTCCTCAATATTTTTGAGGACTATCATATATAAGAGAATATTTGTTTTACTTAACGTATGTCTTTAATAGCTATTTCAAACTTGTCTGTGTGCAGAATTTCCACCAGAGTGATTATCTCTATTGCCTTAGACTTTTATATATTTTTAAGCAGGTTCATAAAAAGGAATTCCCTTCCACTTTTGTGGAGAGAAAAGCGCAATAAACATATTTAATATCACACGCAGAAGTGTGAACATAAAGTGAACTTCATGTATCCTGTTCTCATTCTTTTGTGGTAATATCGCATATAATCAGATTTAATTAGAGGTTACCATTAAAAGCTAATCCTTGGCTCAGCCTACTTGTTCTCTCCAATTGAGTGTATCCTATCCTCAGACCCTGTGGGTTTGCTGCTCGTGCGGGTAAACTCAAGGTTCTCACATAGACTTTTACTTCAAGCCACAGATGTGTAGCTCTTGGACTTGAAGTCATTCATCCTTAGAATACAGCCATACCTCAAGACTGGAAGAAATAACTGTGACTTCAATTGAACAATTCCTTAAATGAGAATTTGTGTTAATCCATATGCTCCTTAATTTATTTTTTAGTTGACAAAATTTGTGTACATGTTTTGAAATATGCATATATTGTGGAATGGCTAAATCAAGCTAATTAGAATATCTATTACCTTACATACATATTGGTTTTTTTTTATGGTGAGAAAACTTAAAATCTGCTCTCTTTGCTATTTTTCAAGCATATACTACATTGTTAGTAACTATAGTCACATGCTGTACAATATCTCTTGAACTAATTCCTTCTGCTTAACTGAAATATTTTATTCTTTGACCAATATTTCCCCAATTCTCCCTCTACCCCCAACCCCTGATAACCAACATTCTACTCTCTGCTTCCATTAAGTCTGACTTTTTTAGTTCCACACCTAAGTGATGCCAGGCAGTCTTTGTCTTTGTGTGCCTGCTACATGCTTTCATCTATGCTCAGAATGGCCCTCACCAAGTTAACAGACACATTTAAATTAGGGGAAAAAAGATTGCTGAATATTACATTTGCTTTATATTTAGATAGGCAATGAACCATACCCAAATAAATAAATATATATTTAATCTTTTACTCCTAGGCTGGCTCTAAAAATACCTAGTATAGTCAGCTCTAATATATGTGGTGTTACTGAGAGTGATGTAATACCCATCTGCTGCCTAATACATTCTTCCTGTATTCTGATCTGTTAACAGTAAGCACTATATAGCACTCATGATGTACCAAGCGCTGTCCTCTACCTCTTCTCTACCAGAAAACGTTGATATCTGGGGATCAACCCTCAATTCTTATACAGTGCCTTCCACACCTACCTCCTCCCTGCATTCATAAGTGGAAGTGATTTCATGCCCCTTTCTCCAGTGAACTCTTATCCCTGGTATAATATGTATCATTCAAATTCCCATCAGAAGATACAAGTTCTATTCTGGCAAACCATGTATCCTAGAACAATTCTTCTTCTAAAGAAGAATTCTATGCCTTAGTCCACTTAACACCTTCATTAACAAATTTTTCATTTCAATTATTATAAATCTTTTACCCTTATCCCAGGACAGATCTCTAGGACGTGACCTAGACTTCCTTCATAAATAATATCCCATTCCCCACGAGGCAGGCATCTAAAGGCTTATAGCTAGATGAATTTTAATTTGATGGTTGAATTAGAGACAGATAATTATTTCTGAAATTAGTTAAGATTCTATTAATATTGTATAGAATAAAAAATTAATTCCATAAAATCAGATATTAGATTAAAATGCTTTTTAGAATATTTTATATGTATATAAGATGATTAAACTTCTTAAATTCAGAAATAAAAGGGAAGTTTTCTTTTTTAAATGTAACACATTCTAAGTAAGACTCTTAAAAGATGACATTGCACAATCAATCAGAAATTTCAAATATAAGTAACAAAGAGGAGATTTCACTGGAGATTTTTAAATAAAATAATTTTCTGAAATAGATATATATTATAGAAGTTATTAATTCATTCCAAATTTCAAAGTTCTAAAAAGAGTGCATTTAGTCTCTGTCTCTTATGTGTTGTAATGTAGAATGTATTCATATTCAGATTATCTCTTTAAATGAACTGCTTGATTTGGACAAGATAGAATATAACCAAGGCCTTGACTGGAAAGGTATAGTATTTACAGCATTTGAAGTGGCATCAGGCTTGCAGTTTCTGTAACATTTATGATTTTCCTTTTGATTTTGCAACAGCGATACTTGTGAAGCTTTAGTTAATTTCTCAAATTAGCTCTCTGGAATTAAAAGACGAGATGAGGCTTGGAAAACTCCCCCAGTATAGTCAAGTTCCTGTTGACTAATTCCGTGACCACCGATAACAGTCTCTGAGTCCCTGAGGCAGATTTGCTGCGGCACAGGCTTAGCTTGGAGTTGGAGGGCTCACACCCTGCTTGGCACGGTTTCTAAGAGACAGGCTCTCAGTGGATGAGGAATGAATCCAGCAGGCCTCTAGTCACACATTGCACAAACTGTTTGGAGGGTAGGGACGGTGGTGTGAGTGGAGGGTCTGTGGGTGGGATGAACACCTGAATGACTCATGCTGGTGGGGGGTGTTAACAGGACTCTAAGTCAGATGCCGCTTGCTGTAATTTTCATATGATGCTCTTGGAAAGCCCCCTGCATGGAGGAAAGACAGGTTGAGGTCTCTTTCAGAAGTGCTCCAGTAGGGAAAGGCATTTTCGTTTTCAAAAACCGTGAGAATCTGTGAAAGAATATCTAACTAGTTGTTGCACTGGAGGCCTCTCCTCTGCTCCAAATATTGCTGTTTACTCTCCCTTTAGGAGACCTGTGTTGCTTCCTACTTGGATCCCAGGGAGGCCTACCCCTGTGCCAGCTGTTTCATTCCTCCTCTCAGCTCAGAGAAGTACGTGTCTCAGGTTAACTTCTCCTTCCAGGTTCACTATTTTATATTTTAAATATATTTTGAAAATTAAAAGAGTGTGGAGGACTTGTTTTTTGTTCTATGATAACGGTAATAACTTCTCATTATTGGAAAGTTGGAAAAGTCAAAAGAAAACAAAATTTAATTATAGTTTCACTCAACCAAAGTTAAACCATTGCTAATTTGTTGTTATTATTTTTAATCCAGACTTTCTTATCTCACATCCCCTGCCCCACATATACTTGCCCTACCCCTTTCATTGTCGGGTTTTAGTGTATATTTGTAACTCTCTTAAGAGTTATATATGTTTACTGTAGGTAATTTGGTTAATGAAGAAAACATTTCCAGAAGCAGAAAAAATGTCTGCCACCAATGTTAATATATTGGTGTATTTCCCTAATTGTTAAGAAAAAACATTATTCAATGATACTTATTGAAGCATAGTAAGGAAGACTATTCAGGACCATTGCAATGGTATGGGGACCATTGCAATGGGATTTCGCATTTTACAATCCAAACTTTTTAAAACAATGTCTCCAAAGTTTTTCCAATATATTATTTTCTGAGGAAACAAAGCACAAGGGTCATCTTTGAGCAATCTGACTCCCAGAGTGACTTCTCCTGCATAATCCTACTTCCTCTCTCTTCCTTTCACAGGCCTTGGTCCCCTAATTAACATCTCACATCCAAAGCCCACCTCCGTATCAGCTTTCAGAGAACCCCACCTGTGACACTCAAAAAACACTTGGAAAACCTTTGTCTCATTTTGATTTTTTCTCCTTATTTTTGAAAATATAGATTTCCCAAAAATGTACAAAGATTTAATGAAAGGAATGGTAACTTGTGTTATTTTAGTTCTTTCATATACTTGCTAGTTTTATTTTTGTTTTCATTAGACTCTTCTGCCTTACCTATAGTTCATGAGGACTATTCCAAAACATGGACAATAATTGTTTTTCACGTAATGAAGAATATTGAATAACTACAAAGGACAAGGCATATACCAGTTGCATTTTCTGCTGTTGCTAAGAAATAAGACTGAGTGAGTCAATCATATTTATTTTTATTTTATTTATTTATTATTTCAGAATAATACTCAGCTTTAAAAAAAAATGGGTAACTAATACCTCTTGTAACAACCTGGATGGAACTGGATACCATCCTTTAAGTGAAGTATCACAAGAATAGAAAAACAAACACCATATGTACTCACTACTAAATTAGAACTAATATTTAGGTTATTTATTAGCAAACAGATTGAAAACTCCAGATCCCCCTCTGGAGTCCAGGTTTTCACTTCATCATAGGGTACACCTGGAATAGGATTAAGGTAATAAAGATCCCATCTTCTGACAGTGTTTTGGAAGAATCATAGATGCGATGAATTTCAAACTATGATCCTTTAGCTAGAAAGCTTTTATTTAACTTTTCAAATTACCCTGCATTTTCCCTAGATTTCTTAACATTTACAGAAAGAGTGGTTAGTAGTTTTTCACGGTCCATGATTAATGCAAGCAAAATAATTTAGTATTTTAATTACACATGGAAAAGACACAAGTAATGATTAATTGATCTAATTTTCTACATGATTAGCAAAGCTTTCCATTTACTTTAATAACATGGGATTTGAGATGTGATTTTTTTCCCTCCTTCTCCTTTCTACTTTTTTTTCCTTTCCTCTTTTCTTTCTCCCTTTGTTCTTTCCTACTTTTCTCCTCTATTTTCCCTCTCTTTTTGTTTTTACCTCCTTTCCTTTTTTTAAATTTCAGCATATTACGGGGATACAAATGTTCAGGTTACATATATTGCCTTTGCCCCAACCGAGTCAGAGCTTCAAGTGTGTCCATCCCCCAGATGGTGTGCATCCATTAGGTGTGAATATACCCATCCCCTCCTCCCCCTGCCACCTGCCCGACTCTCGATGAATGTTACTACTATATGTGCACTTGAGTGTTGGTCAGTTAATACTAATTTGATGTGAGTACATGTGGTGCTTGTTTTTCCATTCTTGTGACACTTCACTTAGTAGAATGTGTTCCAGCTCTATCCAGGATAACACAAGAGGTGCTAGATCACAATTGTTTTTTGTGGCTGAGTAGAACTCCATGGTATACATATACCACATTTTATTAATCCACTCATGTATTGATGGGCACCTGGGTTGTTTCCACATCTTTGCAATTGTGACTTGTGCTGCCATAAACATTCTAGTGCAGATGTCTTTTTTATAGAATGTCTTTTGTTCCTTTGGGTAAATACCCAGTAATGGGATTGCTGGATCAAATGATAGTTCTACTTGTAGCTCTTTGAGGTATCTCCATATTAATTTCCACAGAGGTTGTACTAGTTTGCAGTTCTACCAGCAGTGTAAGAGTGTTCCTATCACTCCACATCCATGCCAACATTTATTGTTTTGGGACTTTTTGATAAAAGCCATTCTCACTGGAGTTAAGTGATTTCTCTTTATTCCTCTCTCCTTACTTTCCCCTGTTTTTTCCTGCTTCCCTTCTGTCCTGCTTCCCTTTTTCCTTCCACCTTCACATCTTTCTTTCTTCCTTCCTTTCCTTTCCCATTCCCTCAATTTCTTGTTCCCTCCTTTATCTTGTTTTGTAGAATTTTGTAGAGGACCTTTAAGGTATGTGTGCTACAAAAGAGTTTTTGTTACATTATTGAGAAGAGCTTGGACATTCTGAATTACCATTTCATCTGTCATATTTAACCCAGATGTAAATGAGTGTGTTTGTTTTCAATAAACTAGTTTTAAAGTAAATATGACCTTGTTAAATTATAGAATATAATTTTTAAACTAAATGCCATTTCCCAATCCACAAGAGAGTCTGTGTAGAAATCAGCAACCTCCCGTTCATTTCCCAAGGATGCCTGTGAGCTCTGTGAATCCTTATCATTGAACAGGAGGTTCTGGGAAGTGGTTTATTGACAATGTTAAGGAAAACTAGAACAGGACAGAAGTTAAAGCATAAGAAAGCAGATTTTATCCAGGGACTATTGCAATAGGGGTAAAGAGACCTCCATATGGAACTGGGCTCAATTTCCAATACTCCACAAGTAAGTGGGGGTTTATAGCCAAAGAGAATTGTGGAAGTCAGTGGATGGAAACTCACTAAGAGGAGAGCTCAGGGCTAAGGGAGAATTCTGGCTAAACTGACCTGACAGGATTCTTGCTACAACTGGGTGGTGCAGGCTGACAAGGACAGACACCAGGGCCTCGAGGGCTTAGAGGAGCCTGACTAGAGTTAGGTCAAGGAGAGAGTCTTTCTAAATTCTGGCAGCTTTGGATATTTTCTGAGGAGGTGTGAAGACTGAAGCATTAGTTCTCCCAGCAATGAGCTTCTTGTTTCCAGGCAGGCATTTTGATGAATAACACAGGCAGCTCAACACCCTCAATATTCTCTCTCAAGTTTGATTCCGGTTCTACCAGTGAGTAGAAATAAGGACATTAATGACGTGACAGCACTTTGTACTGGGATTAGTGAGCAGCGTGGGGGAGAAATAAATCTAATGCGTTTAGTGATAGTACTAGTGTAAAACAGGGGAGATTTATGGCGAGCAGCTGAAGGGTTTGACACCAGCCTTGCTTGAGGGACACATAGTAGAAGTCCCCACTGTTCCTTTGCTTTGTGAAACAACAAAGTTTTCCAGGCAGCTTAAATTTTTGTAGAAGGAAGGAGACGGCGGGATGTCAATACAGGAATTTGCATCAGGGCCAAAACAGTGTCTAGAGGGCACTTTGGTCTCATTTGTAGAAATCTGGGGGCCTTTTTCAGTTTCAGTGTCTGGCATAAGCAACAGTGATTGTCACCTTCCTACTCAGGTTTATGTGGAGGGGGTAAGGGCTCTGGTGAAGGGTGACCGCAGTGAGTTTGAGAATCTGAGTCAGGACTCCTAAGTCTGAGAAGTTCTGACAACTTAAGAACTTTAAATTATTCATGGCCAGTGTCTTCACCTTCCTTAACATGCATTGATACGCTAACATGCATATTGATATGTATACGAGACTGTGTTTCTGGGTGCAGTGACTCTCACCTAATGCTATTGATTTTATGCAGGTTTGAAATTTGGGGCAAATGACCAGCATAAGGATTAAATACTCTGATATCCCTCTCCCAGAGAGTTAGTTATAGGTAGAGAAATATGGAAGATAGGACCCAAAGTTAGTTTTGAGAGCAGATATCAGAGGAGGTCTTGAATTCAATGCTAGGGAGTTTTATTTCTTGTCTGTGGGACACTAATAAGAATAATAAGAAGAGGAATGCCATTGTATCTTTAAAAGAGGACATTTAATTTAGCAGAGGTTTGCAGAATGCAATGGGCAGTGAAACCCAGCACCAGGGTGGTCAGTTGAGACTATGTCATTTGTTAAGTCTGTAGCACAAAGTCCTGTTTCCAGACATCTGTTACCAGCTCTGGAAAAGGCAGAACCTGAGGGGAATCATGAGACACTGGAAGAAACAACCTCTACTCAGACCCAGAAGATGTGCCCTTAAAATGCTTCCTCAATCCAATCTCAGGATACCACAAAAGACCTTGCACAAATAAGAACAGATCTGTTAGCATGGGTGCAAGCACAGCCAAGGGAGATCAGGTTTGTTCCAGGTACCTGGGCAAGGAAGTACTGAGGGTTGCTTGAGAAGGACCACAGCCAGCCCCTTCTTAGATCACTGAGATCTACAAACCAAGAACCTAAGTGGTGTCTTAGACATGAGTAATTCAATGGCTCAGACATCACCTGGCATAGTCTGGCTGCAGCACTAGTCACAGTTCATCTTCCCACTGACTTGATTTTGATTCTGTTTTAAAATCTTCTCAGCCTACCTGATGCTGTCATGGGTATTCATATGTGATCAAGTTACAGCTGCCCTCCTGCTAGTGACAGACTGGCTCCATTGTCTCTGGCAGAGTGTCTTGCTCTGATAGCTGAAGCACTCTAAGAGATGCGAGTGTGATCTAATCAGTGGCAGTGAGCAGGGAGAAGTAGGTTAGCATTAGAGAGATCTGGAAGGTTGAATGGACAGGATTTGGTAACAAATTGGGTGTGGCCATCACAGGAGACAGAAGGGGCACAGCTGACCTTGGGTCATGATCTTTAAACTCCTTTGTTGAAACAAAAGAGTTTGGTTAAAGCTAAGGGTATTCTCCCCAGAGAAAATCACGTATACACATTTTGCTTATGATTGCAGGATGTTCACAGATGCTATAGCCAAAGGTTAAGAACCCCTTTTGTAGAGGAAAATCCTAAGGGTGGGATGGGATGAACTGAAAGATTCCTTCTGCTTCCCCATTATTAGAATAGTTTTAGACCCTAAAAGTATTGCTACATTGTGGCTATTGATAGCTACAGGGAATTTAGGAAGAGAAGCTGGTGCTTCTGTGAGGCACTAGGAAATACAGGGGGAAACATGTATATTTTTTTAGACTTGAAGGTTGAAGTGCTGGGAGGGCATTCATGAGAAGATGTTGGGTAGACCATCAAAGGCACAATTTGGGGAAGTGCTTAGGGCATCAGACTGTTGAATATAGAAGCCATTCTCCACCTGTGGACATTGAGGACTTTAAAGAAATGTGGCTGATCCTGAGATGCATCAGAAGTGTAAAAGCACACATCCATTTCCAAGACTTAGTTAAAAAATATAAAGTATCTCAATTTAAGAATATTGACTACATGTTGAAATTATAATATTGGATATATTGTGTTAACTAGAATATATTATTATAATTAATTTCATTAGCTTCTTACTTTTTAAACGTGGTTACTAGAAAATTTAAAATTACATGTGTGGCTCATATTTGTGGATTGTGTTTTATTTCTGTTGGACAGTGCTGCTCAAGGCAGTGTTTGTGGGTAGACATCAGGGACAACTTCAGGACAGTTGAGATCTCTGGGTAGAGACACAGACAAGTGTGGCAAGTTGAGGACATAATTGTGGAGCATATCTACATTCATAGGTCTTGAAGGAGGAGGAGGAGGCTGGAAAGGAGCTGAGATATAAAGTCAGAGAAGGTGAAGAAGGTGACATCACAGGAATGTGAGAAAGAAGAAGCTTTAAGAAAATGGGGCTAGTAAACAGGATCACACTAGGTAATTTGGCCTTTATTCAGTTGCTATTGGAGAGCATACGGAGCCTTCTATCCCAAAAAGTGAAATGATCAAATTTAAATTTTAAGAAGATGATTTTGGCAACAAAATAAAGAACCGATTGCATTGAAGGAGAAGCTGAAGGCCAGGTGCCCGGTTAAAAAATCAGAGAATAAGAACAACCAAAAAGCCCTTAGGCATCTACAAAACCACACAGAGAAAAATCGTTTTGACTTTGAAAAAGAACTTTTTGTTCTATTTTTTTGCCTTGAAAAATGAGGTGTTTTTGAACAGTGAGATTTTTGGTAATTTAAAGCATGTGTCTTCTGTTTATAGAATCCAGGAAAATGGGTTGCAATGAAAATCAGTGTCACAGATGATTAAAGATGCTTTGTGTGGGAAAAACACAAGGTTGTAAAGAAACTAAGGACACAAAAATTATAGCATTTCTAAGAAACAAAGGTTGTATTTTTGTATAATTGTTTCATGTAGGGAAAACAGAGAAGAACATTATTCCCCACCCTTGAGAACATGACAGTAGAAAAGAATGGTTTCTAAAAATAATTTTCTCAGTATGGAGATTCCTCAAAGAACTAAAAGAAGACCTACCATTCAATACAGCAATCCCACTACTGGGTACCTACTCAAAGGAAAAGAAGTCACTATATCAAAAAGAAACCTGTACCCGAATGTTTACTGCAATTCAATTCACAATTGCAAAGATAAGGAATCAACCTAAGAGCCCATTAATTGATGAGTGGATAAAGAAAATGTGGTATATATATGTACCATGGAGTACTACTCAGCCATAAAAAGGAATGAAATAATGTCATTTGCAGCAACTTGGATGGAACTAGAGACTGTTATCCTAAGTGAAGTATCTCAGGAATGGAAAAACAAACACCACATGTTCTCACTAGTAAGTGGGAGCTAATTAATGGGCACACATGGTCATAAAGTGGTGTAAAGGACATTGGAAGCTAAGAAGGTGGGAGACTGGGAGGGTGAGGGATAAAAACTTACCTATTGGGTACAATGTGCACTATTCTGGCGACGGGTACACTAAAAGCCCTGACTTTAGCATTATGCAATTCATCCATGTAACAAGAACACTTGTAACTTGTACCCAATAATATTTTGAAATAAAAATTATAAAAATAAAAATAGTTTTTCTTGAGGCTCTGTGACCATTTCAGGTACTTCTAAGTGTTTACAAATTGAATATGCTATGTTTTAGAATGTCTGTTGAGCAGAAATTTTGGTGCATAAAAGTGGTTTATTTGCAGTTTGGTTTAGGGCAAACAATAGATTGATGCATATGAAAGTAAAAAATTTAGGGAATTAAGTAAAGATGACCTGAATGTTTTGAAGGTATTTGGATCCTGCTTAAATTTATATTGTAAAATCTTTGTGAGTTTAAAGGAGAAGAGGGAAAAATGAGGTTGTAAAAGAAAGTCAACGGCAGTGGTCCTATGAGAGGACTAAACATAAGGAAAATGGCTGGCCAATTAAAGACATTTGGAAAATTGACCCAGGTGGAGCACCACAGAAGCCAGACACTCTGCTGGAGACTACACACATGAAATAAGATAAAACCCATGTCGGTTGCAGAATAATTATAATATGCAGCAGCCAACATTTACAAACTTCACTCATTATTTATTTATTACAATGACCTCATATAGTAGGTGTTACTCCAGTGGTATAAATGGGGCACAGTGAGATTAGATATGTTGCCCAAGGTCATACAGTTAGTCTACTATACCATATTGCCTCCTCAAACGTTGTTAGGGAGACACAAATTTTAATTGGGCAGAATTGGGTAAGTTATGTATGGTAACAAATAACTCCCCAAATCTTAGTGGTATATAACAACAAAGATATTCTGTTTTGGTTTATGTTTTTTTGTACTTCATTGCAGGACTTAGGCTGAAGAAGCAGCTCCTGTCAAGGACATTGTTAGTTTTTTGGCAGAGGGAATAAAAAACAGTGGAAGATCCATGTGATGGCTCTGACAGCTTCTATTGGACATAGAACACACCACTTTCTCTCACATTTCTTTGTCCAGAGCAAGTCACATGGCAAGCCTTCCAATGGGTGAGGAATGTAGTGTTCCTACAGGGAGGGCCTTTGCAGTAAGAGGACCCATAGAGAGAGTCTTGGTTCTTCCTCTTCTTCTTCTTTTTTTTTAAATTTGTCATATGACTATTTAGCTTTATAAGGAAGAGAATCAATGAGTGGTTGATTTGACTTTGCTTCATACCAAGGAGTTGATGTCATAACTAGAAAAGTTAATCCCTGAGCTGTTGGTATGGGATGGGGAGTGGCCATGTAGCAGAGAGTTATGCCAATGGGAGATCATGCAATGGTGAGCCACTACCCCTCACCATGATCAGTAAGGGTAGGACCTGGCCATAACCAACATCCACACACAGCAAAATCCAAATGTGTGGATTCAAAATCCACACATCCAAAATCTTTGCTAAACAAAGCACCTGGAAGGAAGACAATCTCAACAAAGTCAGGTTATACCAGACGGAAGCTAAGGGCTAACCTGATTAAGAGATGGGAGGGAAAAGTAGATGGAGCAAGGAGAGAGGAAACACAGGATCTGTAGGGGGACTCTCCAAGCCTTGAGTTCCTTTGTCTAACCCCCGGCCCCATTCTGGGGAACGTGCTATGAACTGATGGGCACTAATGTGTGTAAAAGAAGGACAATTATGGGCACTCCTATTTACTAAAATGTGGCAAGATGACGGACTAAATCATATCTGTATAAACCACATAGTTATAAGGTGGACCCATGCAGGCAGTTAGGTAGAACACACACATTTGAAAATGAAGAGCACTTTAGTTCTTAAATTAATATTAAATTCAGCCAGACTTTATTGGATAAATTGCTAATTTCATGCAAGTAAATCTAACTACAGACTCTAACTAAATCTAACTAACGACTCTAACTAAAGGTGTTTCCACAGAGATGTAAATTGTTCTTGATGAATACAATAAAAGCAAGCAATAATCACTTTTGGAACTTAGAATAAATTCATGTCAGGTGAAGGTTAAGCATTTAGGAATAAGATAATTTTTTTTCCTTTCAAGTACTAAAGAGCTGTAAAAACTATGATGATAAATTGGAACATTTGGGAAATGGAGACAAAGATAAGATTTAATTTATTGCCCATATGCAATAATTCTAATTTTTGCACATTCCTTATAATCTTTCCCCACACACATATAAAAAGTGTATAATTACGTATTTTAAAATTTCATTGTAATACAGCATGTTCCATAAACAATTTTTCAGGGTGCAACAATCCTTTTGATTATAATGGCTGCAAAATTGTTCACTGCATAGAATTAACATAATTTAATTCATTATTTTCTTTATTAAACATTAAACATAGTTTCTTTCAGTTATTTATCATTATTAGTAATGCTGCAGTAGATGGCCACATGCAATCTACGTATTTCTTTTTCTTTTTTGGATTTTTCTGTTGCAACACATTTTCAAAACTGGGATTACCAGGTCAAATGTTATGAAATTTTCATGACTATGCAAATTGACTTAAAAAAATAACTATCAATTTAACAAAGATGTATGGGTATATAACTCATTGAATCCTTATGTGGAAAGATCATAAAATTCACTAACTGGTAGAAAAATATGGTCCTCTGTGTTAATTTGTGTGTCTGAATACTTGTGAGGCTGAACATTATTACATGTGTTTCTTTACCAACAGAACAAGCTGTAATTCATTCTTTCACCTATTCTTTTATTTAGTCATTGGGCAAGTATTTTCTGAGCACTCAATGTGCCAGGCACTGTGTGTGTTTCTGAGCACACAGCAGTGAAGTAAACAAAAATCCCTGCCCTAGATTTTATATTCTATGGTAAAAAAAAATAGTATTAAAATAATAATAAGTATTAAAATATGTAGTATGTTAGAATGTTATAACTGCTATGGGAAAAAATAAAGCAAGGTAAGAATAAGGAGTTTGTTGGGAGGAAGTCACATTTATTAACATAAATACGGTGGTCAGTGAAAAACAAGTATTTGAACAAAGACTTGAAAGAGGTGGGGTAGGTCTCATGAGGAAAGAGCGTTGCAGTCAGGGACGCCAGGTTGTACAAGGCCCCAAGGGGACCAGGTCTGAGGTGTTGGAGGAGAAGCAGGAGGCCATGAGGTCTTTGACTTTGATGATGTTCATTTGTTTTGTCGGAGAACAAAGAGAAAAAAATCTAACTAAACCCAACAACAACAACAACAACAACAACAAAAAGTTTCGGTAAAGAAGTTGTCACCAATACCCAAATTAGTCAAAATATTCAGGGAGAAGGAAATGGAAACAAGACAACCATAGGCAATAAATCTGAGGGCCAGATTCCACAGGCCAGAGCTCAGTTACGTGGACACACCCAGCTGAAGAGAGGCACTAGATGAAGTTGAGCCCAAAAGAAGAGGATACCGATTGTTTATGTAAAGCTTTTAAGCTCGGACACGTTCAATCTATTATAGACTCAACTACTAGATACGTCATTATCCATCCGTGCATGGCTATCAATTGCGATAATTGTTAAACCATCCCAGGATGTCCCTACACATACTGGATCAAAATATCAAAGGGATGGAACCCAGGAATATGTTTTCTAGGTTACTATGTTGGGCATCTATATTTGGAAACCACTGAGTGAGTATTCGATCTTTTGGAAAAATATATTAAAACATTTCTTAAAAAAACAAAAAACAAAAAAATTCCCTGAATCTTTTAAAGTTGCCTTGGGTATAACACAGAATAGCCACGAGGTGGCAGAAGAACTCCATTCTTATAAATCTCTTGGTTACATCCTTGTTTTATCTTCCCTATTCCTGCAATTTTCCTTGAATTTTACTATTTTGTTGGCTTGAAAATATATATGGCTTAAGTCCTTTAAAAGAGTTGGTTGCTAACATTCTAAATAGACTGCAATATAAAAAATGTATAGGAAAGAAAAATACCAAAAATAGCATGTTAGTGAACTATTCAGAATGAATCCCATTAAATAAAATATCTTTTGTTTTAGATTAATAGATCTTTTGTTTTGATGTTTACTGCATAAAGCTAAACATTAGGAGGTCAAATAACCATAAGAAACATTTTGTATTATTTAATGAACAAGTTTCAAGGCATAGATTTTAGTATATCCTCATTTATTTTTAAGGAAAAAAATTATTGTTTTCATGCAGTTAAAAACTCTAATGGTAATTTTATACCTGGATATACAATGAAAAGCTGTACACTGGAGTTTAAAGTACGCTATTGGATTTAAACCTTGCATGAATCTCAGTTTCCCTGGAGGTTGACCTTAAGCAAGTTTCTCAGCACCTCCTGTAATATGAGAATAATAAAGAGTACTTCCTAAGGTTGCTGCAAAGAATCAGTGAAGTCACAAGCAAAGTGCTTTATACATACAGAATTTAAAAAGTAAAGTAAACAAAAATATTCCTTCCTCTATTCCAAATTTTTCTCATGTTAATTGGCACTTTTGTTTTAATACAAGACAGAAGGCTTAAATACACATGTAACTAGCAGAATCGAAATCTAGTTCAGATGTTAAAAAAAATCTTGCTGCTAAAAGATTTCAGAGTCTAAAACCTGGGTTCACTGTTCTGAAACATCCACTTTATGTTAAAAAACATGATATCCTTTGAAGCTCCTTTTTGGTTTTATGTGTTGTAATTATACATTTGTTATGTAGGGTATATAACGACTTATGCTCTGTGATGTTATTCAACACATTGTAGAAAAAGGGGAATAAAGAATGTGGTTTATCAGCAGGCAACTCTGTCCTCTTTATCCTTGAATGTAATTTACTAAAGAGCTGACAAAGTCACAGCCCAGGCAGCGATTCACCATATTACTCTGCAGACAGCCAAGAGACTGACATTGAGACTGTGCTTTCTAACTGGGCCCATGGAAGAAATCTGAGGAGAGTATATAGATTTTCATTTCTATACTATGAAAGAATGAGGTTGCTTATAAAAAGAAGGTGTGTGCTCTGTGTGTATACTCTGGACAAGGCAAAGATGCTACGGGATGCTTGGCAAGCCTCGAAAGGGCTTCTGATTCCTCATGTGTTTGGTCTCAGGCAAGGAAGACATTGAAACACAGATGAAAGAAAAGGCCTGAAAAAAATGGGGCACTAGGAAAAATACAGGGAGTTTGTGTTGCTGATAAAGGGCTGTCTATATGAAATACATGTTTATAATATTTTGATACACATGATTTCATTATACCAATATTTTGTAATAAATATCTTTAATTCTAAGTATTGAAAACCTTAAGAGGATTTCTATTTTACAGTTACGGTAGTTTTGTTTCAATAACCTGATGGACTTGGAAATTCTAGGTTTTTTATATCCATTCAATGAACTTGAGATGCAGAGGGAAATTCTTTCAGAAGACCTTGAATGGGAGGAGGGGAGATCCTGGGTTTCACTGGGCACCTCTTTCTTCCTAAATGCCAAACATTTCCTGTAGCTGGGGGCCTCTGCTTGTTCTCAAGTAGTCAGCAATTATAAAAATGGTAGTTACCCTAGCAACTATGCAGAGTAGGTCTCAAATATAATTGAATAAAGATTTCAATATTCCCAAGGCAGAATAGACAGTGTCTTTGCTCCTGCAGTTGGAAAGCCTGGACTAATCTCTTCCCGAACCTGGACTGTGCAAATTCTGTCCTCGAGGTGCCTATTGTGTGATACCTACATGATGTTTGTCCTAACTCTCTTGAGTTAAAATGCTCTTTCCCTTTGCTGTGTTTACGTAGCCATTAGTTTATCAGGTGATATCCTCAAACACAGCTGCTGGGCCAGATGTAGTGCTCACAACTTCTGACACTGGCTTACACTATTAATTTGGCAGGTTTCTCAATTTTAACAGTAAGGAAAATCAAAAGCAGTTTGTTTTTCTTTTTTAATTGTATAAAAAGTAGACATAATGTAAAATTGACTGCTTTAACTATTTTTAAGTGTACAATTCAGTGACATTAAGTACATTCACATTGTTATACAACTAGCACCACTCAATAGTTTTTTTTTTTTTTTTTTTGTGGAATCTAGGGCTTTCTAAATACAAGATTGCATCATCTGTGAACCGGGAGAAATTTAATTCTTCCTTTCCAATTTGTTTCCTTTTCTTGCATAGAGCTTCCAATATTATGTTGAATAGAAGCCAGACACAAAAGGAAAAATGCTGTATGATTATATTTATATGAGGCATCAGGAATAGTCAAATTCAGAGGGATAGAAAGTAGACTCGAGTCTACCAGGGACTTTAGGGAGAGGGTAAGGAAACTTATGGTTTAATGGGCACATAGTTTCAGTTTTCAGTTTGGGGTAATGAAAAAGTTCTGGATGTGGTACATGAGCTTTTATCTTAGGTCCTGCCTTCAGAGGAAATCAGCCAGAATATATGATGTTCTTTTACCCACGACTTGAAAACAGGAGTCTGGGAACCAAGGCATAGAAGTAGGATTGGCTTTTTTCACCAACACTCTCAGTGAATCAGTTGGGGAGAATATTTGTCTACACAATCTTAGGGTCTTCCAGAATAAAAAGTCTGATTCTCATGGGTATAACACATCTGTGGGGGACACAAAAGGGCTCTCCTGAATGAAGCTACCCTATCCCTGGTCAATCTGGATCCTCATGTCAGAGGACCAGCAGGCAAAGAGAGGAAGGAGGTCCTATATTGGTGGGGGGATTGAGTGTGATTATTGCACGAGGAGAAAGGACTACTGCTGCACAATAGGATCAGGTAGGAGCAGCTCTGGAATTTGGGAATTCACTGGAGTACCTTTTTGGTGCTTCCATGTTTAGCGACTACTGTGAATGGGCAGTTGAGCAACTTTGGTTCAACCAGGATAAGACAAATAGAGACTAGGATATCTAAAGGATGAAGGTCTGGGTCATCCAATCAGAAAAACTACATTTACCTGCCAAAAGGCAATTGAAAATGGATGATGAAGAAGAAAGTTTCCCTGAAAGAAAAGCCCAAGACCTGATGGCTTTATGGCTGAATTTTACCAAACATCTAAAGAAGAACTAATACCAATTCTACTCAAAGTCTTCAAGAAATTGAAGAGGCAAGAATACTTTCCAATTCATTCTACAAGGCTTTAGATACCCTGATACCAAAACTAGACAAGGACACACCAACAACAAAAAAAGAAAACCACAGGCCAATACCATTGGTGAACATAGATGCAAATATTCTCAACAAAATATTAATACTAGCAAACTGAATTCAACAACATATTAAAAAGATCATTCACGATGATCAAGTGGGATTCATCCCATGGGTGAGAGAAGGGTTCAACATATACACAAATCAATAAACATTACCTATTACATTAACAGAACTCAGACAAAACTATGTGGTCATTTCAATAGCTGCTAAAAAAGTATTTGATAAAATTCAACATCCTTGTATGACAAAAACTCTCAAAGTACTGGGTATAGAAGAAACATACCTCAAAATATTAATAAAGGCCATATATGACAAATCCACAGGTCATATCATACTGAATGGTAAAAAATGGAAAGCCTTTCTTTTAAGATCTGGAACAAGACAAAAATCACCACTTTCAACATTTTTATTTTTTTTTATTTATTTTTTTTTTTGTATAAAACTGCATTTCCTTTATTCGGCATACTTTAATTTCAGAACAAAATAAACAAAAACACAATGCACAACATCCAATCCCCTTGTCAAATTAGGAAGGGAATGGGGCTATGAGGCCCTTTTTTCCTGCCTTAGACGCAAGGACAGGAGAGAAAAGAAGAAACTAGACATTAGCAGAGGAAGCCAAGTGGGACAGG
>CM052436.1:14810726-14833892 GCA_028533085.1 Varecia variegata
ATAACGAATCTTGTCCAAAGCATCAGAAGCATTAGAGATCAACTCCCGAAGGAAAATTTCCTTGTTCGAATAGAAGGTATTGATGATGAGAGACATGAGCTGGGCAATTTCTGCCTGAAAGGCAAAAGTCTCCACCTCCTCCTCTCCATGGTGCACTTCCTCAGGCATCTTGGAAGAAAAGGTCTGCAAGTACTAGAGACCAGGGTGGGTCCGGGCTGTCAGCCTCACGCGCCGCACTAAGGCTACGCGGGGGTGACTCAAGAGAGCTCAACATTTTTATTCAACATAGCGCTGCAAGTTCTGGCCAGAGCAATTAGGCAAGAGAAAGAAATTAAGGATATCCAAACTGGCAAAGAAAAAGTCAAATTAGCCCTGTTCACAAATGACATGATCTGATACTTATAAAACCCTAAAGACTCCACCAAAAAACTGTTAGAACTGATAAACAAATTTAAAAAGTTGAAGGATGCAAAATTAACATGCAAAAATCAGCTTTATTTATATATGTTAACAACAAATAATATGAAAAAGAAATCAATAAAGCAATCATATTTACAATAAGTACAAAGAATATAAAATACCTAGTAATCAATTTAACCCCAAAATGAAAGGTCTATATGAGAAAAATTATAAAACACTGATCAAAGAAATTGAAGAGGACACACACACAAAAGGAAAGATATTCTATGCTCATGGATTAGAATAATTAACATTGTTAAAATGACAATACTACCCAAAGCAATTTACAGATTCAATGCAATCCCTATCAAAATACCAATGAAATTCTTCACAAAAATAGAAAAAAAAATCATAAAATTTGTGTGGAACCACAAAAGACCCTGAATAGTCAAAGCAATTCTGAGAAAAAAAAGCAAATCTAGAGGCATCACACTACCTAATTTCAAAATATACTGCAAAGCTATAGTAATCAAATCAGCATGGTACTGGTATAAAAACAGACACATAGACCACCCAGATATAAATGCATGCATTTACAGCCAACTCATTTTTGACAAAGGCACCAAAAACATATAATGGGGGAAAGGACAGTTTGTTCTATAAATGGTGCTAGGAAAACTGTCTATCCATATGTGAAACAATGAAACTAGACCCTTATCTCTCACCATATATAAAAATCAAATCAAAACGGATCAAAATGGATCAAAGACCTAAATCTAAGACCTGAAACTATAAAACTACCAAAAGAAAACATTGGGGAAATGCCCCAGGACCTTTGTCTGAGCAAAGATTCTTTGCATAAGACCTCAAAAGCATAGGCAACCAAAGCAAAAACAGACACATGGGATTACATCAGACTAAAAAGCTCCTTAACAGCAAGGAAAACAATCAACAAAGTGAAGAGACAACACACAGAATGGGGTAAAATATTGGCATGCTATCTGTCTGGCAAGGGAATAATAATCAGAATATATAAGGAGATTAATAACTCAATAGCAAAAAACCAAAATAATATGATTTAAAAATGGGCAAAAGATCTGAATAGACATTTCTCAAAAGAAGACATACAAATGGCCAAAATATATATGAAAAATCCTCACCATCACTAATCATCAGAGAAATCCAAATCAAAACCACAGTGAGATATAATCTCACCTCAGTTAAAATGGCCTTTATAAAAAATACAGGGAATAATGAATGCTCACAAAGATGTGGAGAAAAGGAATCCTAGTACACTGTTGGTGGAAATGTAAATTAGTGCAGCCACTATGGAAAACTATATGGAGGTTCCTTCAAAAGCTAAAAATAGAACTACCACATGATCCAGCAATTTCACCCCTGGGTATGTATCTAGAAGAAAATAAATCAATATATTGAAGAAATATCTGCACTTCCATGTTTATTGCAGCATTATTTATGATAGTCAAAATATGGAATCAACCTATGTTCCCCTTAATAGATGAATGGATAAAGACAATGTGGTGTATATACACTTGGAATATTATTTGGCCATAAAAAGAATGAAATCTTGTCATTTGTAGCAACATGGATGTAACTGGAAGTCATTATGGTAAGTGAAATAAACCAAGCACAGAAGGAAAAATATCACATATTCTCACTCATATGTGGGAGCTAAAAAAGTGGATTTCATGAAGATAGAGAGTAGATTGGTGGTTACCAGAGGCTGGGAAGGGGAGAGGAGAAGGGAGGATGAAGAGAGTTTGATTAATATGTATCAATATGCACTTTGATATTAGAAGTGAGACCTGGTGTTTGGTAGATCAGTAGAGTGACTATCATTACAATAATCTAAAACCTATTGTATGTTTCAAAATAGCTAGAAGAGAATAATTCAAATGTTTTTAACATCAAGAAAAGATAAATATTTAAGGTGATAGATATCCCAATGATTTGATTTTTATAAATTATATAAATGTACTGAATTATACACATAACCTGAAAATAAAAAAAAGAGTATGAATAAAAATTTAAAAAACTTTGGAGAGGAGGTGGTAGTTGTAATATCCATCATGGTGGATTTAATTCAATTAAGTGAATGTGGACATTTAGGTCATTAGATATGAAATGTCAGATTTCAAATCAAAAGTGTAGTTTACTTTATATCTCAAACAAGAAGCAGTACAATTAATCAAAGTGTGTGCCTAAACTGTCTACACAGTTTTGCCATTCTAATGATAACTTGCTTATGCCAGCAGCAAAGAAGCCTGGAGAACAAGTGGCAATGAAATTGTGAAAGGCGTTTTCCATAGCTTGTTGAGAATTGAATATTTTTCCTTGCAAGAAGTTGTCCAGAGCCTGGAAGAAGTGGTAGTCAGTTGGTGCAAGGTCTGGTGAATATGGTGGATGACAGAGAGTTTCCAAGACCAGCCTCTGTAATTTGAGCAGCGTTGTTTGTTCAACATGTGGTCTTGCAAGAGGATTGGCCTGTCTCTATTGACAAGTCTCGGCTGCTTAATCACAAGCATCCTCATCATTTCACCCAGTTGGTTACAGTAGACAGCTACTGTAATCCACTGACCAGGTTTCATGAAGCTGTAGTGGATTATACTGGCACTGGACCACCAAACAGACTTCGTTAGCTTTTTTTGATGAATATTCGGTTTCGGACTGGGTTTCAGCACTTCACCTTTATCCAACCATTGTGCCCAACACTTACAATTGTCAACAAGAATTCATTTTTTCATCACACATAACAATACAGTATAGAAATGGTTCGCTTTTATGTTGTGACAGCAAAGAAAGGCAAGCTTCAAGATGATTTCTCTTTTGACGCTCATTTAATTCATGTGGAACCCATCTATCCATCTTCTTTACCTTGCCAATTTTTTTCAAATGGTCCAATATTTTTGGAATAGTAATGTCAAACCTTACTGCTAATTCATGCGTAGGTTGAGATGGATTCACTTCCACTACAGCTTTCAGCTCATCATTCTCCACCTTGGTTTCAGGTCACCCACATGGCTCATTTTCAGGATTAAAATCACCAGAATAGAACTTCTAGAACTTCTCAAACCATCAGTGTACTGTGTGTTCATTGGCCAAATATTTCCCAAACACTTCATTGATATTTCAAGCTGTCTACACAGCATTGATTCCATGACAGAACTCATATTTGAAAATAACATGAACTTTTGACTTATCTATGGTTTCACAAAAATTGCTCTAAAAAAATTTGAAAGACAATCACAACCCAAAACTTGTGTGTGAAAGACCGAGGATGTACCTTCACAATAAACACAAAGCAAGAAGTGTCAAAGTGAAATGTCAGAGATATCAACTGTAAAACTTAGTACTTAAGGAAATCAGACATTTCATACTTAATAATGTAAATATATTGAAATTGAAAGGCTGTTCTTAATATGCAAGTGAATTGACTTTCAATATTCCTTGACAAACTCCCATCATATATTTAGTTTCTTTCATTTGGGATTTCACAAGAAGCAGTTGGTCCAGTGATTGGTCGAATGGAATTAAGCATGGTAATTATATGGAAGATTGGGGGTTTGGTGTATACTCTGAAGGTATTAATTGGAGTCCCAAGAATGAATAGAAACAACTTTGTCATTTAGAACTTCTCTCTGATGGGTATCTGATGAGGGAAAAAAATAAACTCAAGGATTTGTTGCCTAAAAAGAAGGGGAGTACTATTCCATTAGTAGTGAAGTGTCAACTTATTAATATCTCTCAATTCGGCCTCATTAGCTAAACCAAAGGAAGGACTCCTTCTTCTCTTCTGGATCTAATAGCACAGTAGTCCTCGCTCATCTGAGTTTTCTCCTTCTGTGGCTCTAGTTGCCTACAGTTAACAGCCATATGAAAATATTAAATGGAAAATTCCAGAAATAAACACTTCATAAGTTTTAATCTGTGCACCATTCTGAGTAGCATGATAAAATCTTGTGCCATCCCTCTCTGTCCTGTCTGGGACTTTCATCATCCCTTTTTCCAGTGTATCCACTCTAGACACTTCCCACCTGTGTCTCACTCAGCAGCTGTCTGGGTTATCAGATTGACTGTCGAGGTATCACAGTGCTTGTGTTTGAGTCACCCTTATTTTACTTCAAAATGCCCCTGAAAAGCAAGAGTAGTGATGCTGGCATATTGTTATAATTGTTCTAGTTACTGCTGTTAATCTCTTAGTGTGCCTAATTTATTAATATATATTAAACTTTATTATAGGTACATATGCATGGCAAAAAACATAACGTATACAGAATTCAGTATTATTTGAATTTTCAGGCATCCACTGGTGGTCTTGGAACATATCCTCTGAGGATAAGAGGAGACTACTGTATTCAATTCCAAGCACAGAGGAAAGAAAGGAGAGAGATTAAAACACACACACACACACACACACACACACACACACACACACACTGAATTCTGGAGAGTCAAGCCTTGCCTGGCTCTGCTTACTGCACAAATCTAGAAAGTAGGAAGAAAGAGCAGAGATCTTTCATGGATACTCTTTCAGGATGCTTTAAATTTTAAGGCACTTAATATAATTTTCCCACAACCATCTCCATTTCTGACAACTAGCAACTCCTCTCTTGTGAAGAGTTAGCAAAGGGTGGGTCAAAGCAGAAGTGGGTGGGAAGAGAGACAGGAAATGAGAGGACCGTAAAGCTCACCCTCCACTGTGCAAGAGGTCGTAGTGTGTGGAGAGGAGGAGGAGGAGTAAGAGGTGTTTTCTTTGTTACGAATGTTAGCATTAGATTCATTTCCCATGTGTTTGGAGGTTTCATCTTGATCCCCAAATTCTTTTTTTTATGCCTGTTGCTGATTAAAAAAAAATTTTTCTTTTAGAATATTACAGGGGTACAAATGCTTTGGTTACATAAATTGCCTTTGCACCACCTGACAAGTGTGCCCATCCCCCAGACAGCACACACCGCACCTGTTAGGTGTGGATTTACCCATACCGTCCTCCCTCTCCCACCTGCCCAACAGTCCATGAATGTTACTTCCCATATGTGCACATTAGTGTTGATCAATTAGTACCAATTTAATGGTGAGTATATGTGGTGTTTGTTTTTCCTTTCTTGTGATACTTCACTTAGAAGAATGGGCTCCAGCTCCATCCAGGATAATACAATAGGCAGTTCATCATTTTTTATGGCTGAGTAGTACTCCATGGTATACATATACCATATTTTGTTAATCCACTCATGTATTGTTGGGCCCTTGGGTTATTTTCACATGTTTACAACTATGAATTGTGCTGCCTTAAACATTCTAGTGCAGATGTCTTTTTTATAGAATGTCTTTTTTTCCTTTGGGTAGGTACCTAGTAGTGGGATTGCTGGATCAAATGGTAGTTCTACTTTTAGTTCTTTCAGGTACCTCCATACTACTTTCCATAGAGGCTGTACCAGTTTGCAGTCCCACCAGACCAAAATAAACACAAAAAGGGCCCTCCTACGAGCTGTAAAGAGATAGGATCTCCAAATTCTTGTCGCCTGCTTGAGCTCATCAGACCTGGTATGTTGAGTAATATTCTGAGCTTGGAAAACGTGTCTAAAGCACTTAATCAAACATTCAATAAGGGATTCCTAGCTGAGGACAGAGAAATCTGTAGTTCATGTATATAGAACCTTTCTAGACCACAATAAAACAAGGTAGGATCTGAGATTTACATAAGAATTCAGAGCACACAATCTTTCATGTGAACATGTTCCTATTTTGACACATAAGTGTAGTTTGCATGAATACAAGATAAAAATAAATCTAGCCTTTTTGTGTGTGTGTGAGGAGAGGGTTATATTTGTAGACATTTTATCTGCAGAATCTTTTGAACTAGAAATTATTCAAAGTTTGCTTAGACCAATGCTATTATGTGCTAAGTTAAATCTCAATTGTGTGCAACAACTTCTCTGTCAAAAATGATTGCTGCAACCCAGTGAAGTTCAGGACATCCAGGTCCAAAGGAATTCAACCAAGGAGGACTAAGGAATGATCAGATCAGCCAGTGATCCCGTAGCACTGACTGCTTTGGCAGCTTTATATGTCTGTGGCTAAACTAAAGGAAGAAGGTAACAGTAACCATCTGAAAAAGTGAATCTTCTGTGGTTAGTGACTGGCAATAAATTAATAAAGTTAGACCCACAGAGTGCCTTTGAGCAGAACATGATGAGGGGAGTTTATTTGAATCAGATTATGCAAGTTGATACTCTGGAAAGCTGTATTTGCCTTGAATATGTCTCTCTTTCTCCCCCTTTTAAGGACTCTGTTAACCCTAGAGTCACATCCGAATTTGGAAAAATGTTGTCATTTTGAAAGAAATCTGGGATTTGGTGTTAGACAAAAATGTTTTCCAGTTCCTGCTATGCAGTTTGCCAACCTGTGATTTTGGGTAATTTATATAACCCTACTGAGCTTCCCTTTCCTCATCTCTAAAATAAGGGTTATTAAAATACCTAGGTCATAGAATAAACTACCACATGATATGTGTGAAGTTATTTATAAATAAAAAAATTGCCATCCACCTCTAATTCACAGTTTCTTCGTTTCTTGGGGAAAGCTTGGGGATCTTCACGACGTGAGATAAATGTCACAGGTTGGAAAATTTACCTTTCCCTACATCCATCCTTTTTTCTGCACTATTCATCTTTGTCCTATTTGGCGGGCACGGTGCCATCCAACTGGGTATGGTTCTACACCTCAATAACAATGCCACAGAAATTGGACTTAATGTATGCTGGAACACGTGTCTGAAAATAAATGGGCTGTGAGACAAGAAATGCCAGTTCTGCCTCACTCCCAGTGAAGTCGAGATGAGACAGCTGTGCCTACAAATGAAGCCATTTGAAGAGTTAACATGGAAGACGGCACCACGTAATTTCGAACTTCTGTGGAGCTACTCACAGACCATGCTCTAGAAATTAATAAAAGTACTGAATACGATGGAAAGGGTACACCAAATGAAAGCCAAATGAATGAATTAGTTTTCCTGTATGGTTCAACAGCATCGAATCCCAGGGCTGCTCGGCTCTGCTGGTCTATAGTTTAAATGGTATTTTGAATGATTTACACCAAGGCTATGTAAGAAATCAAAGCAAAGCAGGACAAAAATAAAGGATGATCCCACCTGTGATTCTACTGATTGAAAATACATTGGAAAAAGGAAGTAAATTGGTAATTAAAAATAAAGAATTCTTCATGTTTGTCACTAACTTGAAAGCTAACCCACTATGTTAGTCAACATTTTCAACATTCAGTTTTTAAAAAGCTTCTCATCTACCCAGTTGTGTGTTTGTTCATTCATCCATCCAGCCAAAAAAATTACAGATGTTTTTCTGTGCTTTAATTCTTTGAACAATCATTCTCCACAGGTATTAGTATTATTCCAAGATTTTAGTAAAATAAATTTAGTTGCTGAGTTGGTGGTAACATGTCAAAATGATAAATTTAACCAGAAATAAAACTGGGATTTGAATTCACTTTTTCCCTTTAAGTATCCAATACCATACCCTTCCCACTACAACTGTCTGTTATGCACTTGATTGATTTTTTTAAAGTGAATTAAAATTTTTTGAGTTAAAACATAAATGTAAAATGTTATTAGCAATTTCTTAATAGCCTCTCAAAATTGGAGGCAACATAATGGGGCACTTACACTTCCTTCTAAGGTAGCCAGAGTAAGAGCGGGTGGTAACAGTAAAATTGTTTCTATTTGTGCCATTAAGCCATATTTTGTTGGATTATATATGTTGTGGTTCATCTTGTCAGGTAGAAGATAGCATCTTTATCTTGTTTATTTCACAATGACCTTCTAGACCATGGTTTCTTATCAGAAATCTGCATAGGAATTGCCTGGTAAGTTGAAAAAAATGCAGATTTCTGGGTCCCATCTCTGCTTATGGAATCAGAATTTCTAGGGTTGAGCCAGGGAAGCTGCATTTTTAACCAGCAGACCTGTTCATTCTGACATGCTCAAGTCTGAGAAGCACTGTCCCAGATGATCCTCTGCACAGAGCCCACCCACACTGGTTGGTGGCAACGTGGCTGACCCTTTCAGAATCTGATTTATCTGACATCTCCTGACCCCCACGTCTGGGCCCAGCACTGTGTGGGGACACCCCTCCAGGTACACCGCTTCACATAAGGTCACATCTCATCAAAGCCCGTCTACCCGTTTACGTTCCATGATGATTTGTAGTTTACCCACGTCCCTACTCGGAGTGCTGAATCAGCCTCTGGGACACTGGAAGCTCTGGGACACTTCCTATCAGAACCTCAGTGAGGGCTGTGATCTCTGCTTCCTGCCCTCCATACTCCTCCTGTGCCATGCTTCTGATGTGAAGGCTGCATTCGTTCCTAGCCAACAGAGGCCTTTATTTCTACGGAAGAATTCTCTCAACCCCGAGTAAACAGACTAATTTCTTTCCAGTTGATTTAGGTATTAAAATTAAAGATGTAAAAATGTTTATTTACTCCATTAGTGATGAATTAGTGCCTTGCAGGGGTCTTGATTAATCACACCCCACCTGGAAACCAGTGCCAAAATGACTTTGCTAATAGAATCCATCAGCTGCTGAAATAAGTGATTGCACTGAAGATTGCTTTACCGTAAGTTCCTTAATCTTACATTCTGGTTGCATGTTGTCATGTCCTAATAAAAATTGTTTGGATTCCTTTCTGAAACATTTGGGGTGAGTCCTAAGGAGGTAATTTTCATTAGCTAAATACTGAACCATAAAATTATTTCCATTATTCTGGCAAGGCAAAACATCTTTTATTCTGAGAGTTAAACAATCATTTTAAATTAGCATTTCAGAACAACAGAAGTAATGATTGTTAAAAACATGAGGACTATAATATTGTATTAAAAATTACTCAGTCATTAACCAAAATATTTCTTTAGTGCCTACCATATATGCATGGGTCAACATTTAGTGTGAACAGTGGCATAGCTGAGGTTAGGTGTAACCTTCTAGAGGTCTTCACCATCAGTGATTTTCTGTTAATAACCCAGAAAGTATTTTTTCTGCCAACTCCCATCAGGGGAGCTTTGGCAGTCAAAAAAGGCCTTCACAACTCTCTGTTACTGTTGTCAGCTTGTTTGAACTGCATTTTGTTCCTGATGGGAACAACAGGATAAGAGAACCATTCGCTGGAAAATCAAAGTGGTGAGGGTTGGTTCTAGGCACAACGGTGAAGGATGGAGAGACAATTTTATATCCAGCTATGGCATTTTCAGTCCTGAATTTTGGTGGAAAAGGAATAAGCACAGTCTTTGGAGTCAAAGCTGAGTTTAAAATCCCAGTCCCAATTTAGATAAGGGAGCTGGGACTTAAGCTTTTGTTCACTTCTAATTTGTATCTGGAGTTCCTTGGCTGCCCTTGCCACAGTTTTTCAACTTGCTAATCCCAGATAAAATGGGTTTTTATTCTTTGAGAGTCAGCTTAGATGTTAATTCCTCTTAGAAGCCTGCTCTCAATTCTCCAGCTTGACAAGTGACCCCCTTCTCCATACGTCATATCACTCATCATATTCTACTTCAATTGCTGATGAATCTATCTGCACCTTTCTTTTATCTTTTAAGGCAGTTAACTTTGTGGTGTAGTATATGTCACAATAAAAATGTATGAGTAAATACTTGTGAAAAATTTGATCTATAAAATATGGATAGCAGTATCTATTTCCAGAAATGACCATGGGAACTGGATGATAATAACATTTGTAAAGTTCCTGGCACATAGTAGGAACCTTTTAGAGGTCTTCACCATCAGTGATTTTCTAACCCAGAAAGTATTTTTTCTGCCAACTGCCATCAGGGAAGCTTTGGCAGTCAAAAAAGGCCTTCACAACTCTCTGTTACTGTTGTCAGCTTGTTTGAACTGTGTTTTGTTCTTAATGGGAAGAATGAGTTCTAGATTGAATCTTTCTCCTGTTCTTGGCCATGACAGCAGCCCTCTGGCCTGTTCTTTTTTCCCTCCCTCCACCAACAGTTTTATGAGCCAACCCTGCATGGTATTTTCTTAGCTTTACATCATTGTAATAAATCCCAGCTGAACATCAGTGTCTGTTGCAAGCTGGGTTCTCTAGGAAGTATAAGTTGAGATGAGAGTTTGGAGTCCAGAACGTTTATTGGGAGAAATGCCTGTGAAAGAAAAGGGAGGAAGCAGGATTGAGTGGACCTGACAAAGTCTCTGCCAGCCCAAGGGAGAGCTTCAGAACAAAGATTGCCTCTTAGAGGAGACTTACCTTGGGTGGAAATGAGGAGGTGCTTTATAGCCCTGCCTTGCACAGTCATTGGCTGGGAATGCCCTGAAAAAAAACAGGATCATGGCTACCACCACCGTACTCTGAGCAGAGTGTGACCTGTCTCAAATGCTGAGGCAGATTGTTAAAAAGCTAACAGCTAGAGATGGTCAGGGAACTACACTCCTCGCAGCTGAGCAGTGTGTCCTTTCTTGAAGAGGGGTCTAAGTGGCCCAACTCTGCATTTGCCACAGTGATAATTAAACATGTGGATCTCAGGGTAATGTTCTTCTAGGGCTTCTGCATGTTTATAAGATTCTCTTAGAGAGCAAGATGACTTATGAGTCATAAGAATGGCCTTGGTGACACTGAGATACAGGTGAATGTTTGAGCCGGGAGCCTCTATACACCCTTCAAAAGCTTACCTAAAGTACCCATGGCCAAGATTCTAAAAATGGGTGTGCACATGCTATTCCTTCCATGCTCAGCCATGCCTCTTGGGAAAACTGAGTGTGGGGGTCTAATTGACTCATGTGGTCTAAATTTTTCTTGTGCAAGGAAGAAGAACATGTGGTCAAGCAGCCTTGTGGTTCCAGAAACACTCGTCCCTTCATTGAGGGCAACCAAACGCCATTGTAAAACAAAGGAGAGTAGTATATTTTGATATACACAGCACATTTTATAAAAATGGTACATATGAGTCAATGTCACTCTCAATCTTATTTTAACATTCAACCAGAGATTGAACTACTGTTATTATATCAGAAGACATATATCAAGAACATTCTCTTTAGAAAACTACATGACATATGATAGTAAGTGAAGATACTAGAGTCAGATCACAGAATTGGGGTCATATCTGGGGCTAGGTACAAGGCAGACAGAGCAACAAGTGAGACACTTAGGGAGAGTTTGGGGTTTGTTTGGCTGGGTTGGATCAACCCAAGTTCTTGCTGTCTGTCACTATATAGGCACCATAAGTATGTGCAGTGTTTTATAGAAATATGTGCAATGTTTTACAAAAATATGTGCAATGTTTTGCTAAAACAATTTGGTTAAGAGAGTATTTTCCTACATGTTTTGAAATGCAACTAATTTTTAGAGGATAAGAACACAGTAAAATATACATGACACATGAGTTGTACAGAATAGGTTTTTGTTCGTGATTTGGAAATTGACTAAGATTTTGGTAGCATTCCACAGCTGTGTAGTCTAGACAGATAAGGCTTATTATGAAGACATTGATGGACCAGAAACAGAAGTTGGGAACTCACAGTTCAGTCTAGACTCAGGGTCTAGGGCTAACTATGAAATGGAAGACAGCCTTTGAGAGGGGAGGCAAATAACAGATCTCTACGAGAGGATAGTACCGCATGTAAAACCAAGATGTGAGTTGTTTCCAAATGAGCAGCTCTCTAACTAATGCAGCTGTGGTCCTCTTGGGTCTGCTCTTGAGGTAGAAGTTCTGGAAATGAAACACCTGCTGTGACTCTGAGCTGGTGTTCATATTTGCAGAGGGGACGAGCCCTCCACTCAAGATACCTGCTGATGGGGCAATGAGTTGTACAATATCACAAGTGAAACTTGGATCTTCCCTGAGGAGAGAGGAAAGTGCGGAGTTGCTGGTTTCTGTTTTACTAGATGACACATTTGTTTTTAACTTGTAGAAGTTTAGTGATAGGGATTCTATTTGTCCCAGACAATTTCAATTAGTCCTTTTAAGAGCAAGAAAAGATGGGTAAAAATAACTCTAATAACAGCCGGGTGCAGTGACTCACGCCTGTAATCCTAGCACGCTGGGAGGCCGAGGCGGGAGGATTGCTTGAGCTCAGGAGTTCAAGACCAGTCTGAACAAGAGCGAGACCCCGTCTCCACTAAAAATAGAAAAGTTAGCAGGGTGTCCTGGCGCAGGCCTGCAGTACCAGCCACTCAGGAGGCTGAGGCAGGAGAATCTTTTGAGCCTAGAGTTTGAGGTTGCAGTGAGCTATGACGACGCCACTGCACTACCTGGGGTGACAGATCGAGACTCCGTCTTCAAAAAATAAATAAATAAATAAATAAAACTATAATAACAAACTACTTCTCATACTTCAGATGTTGTCAGTGTTCTCAGGAAAAAAATATAGACCAAGAGCAGCCCTTGTCTGTATAGTTTGCAAAACATCTTACTTCTTTTGGTTTATAAATACAGAATGATTCCTAAAAATTAAAGTGTAAGATGAAATGCAAGCGTGCTTGCATAAAGGAAATTTGTTAAAAGATAATTTTCACTTTTTGATGAAGTTTTCTAAGAAAAATTTTTACATGTTTAAGTTACTAAATAAATACAACATTGCAGATAAATCTGAAGTGCCCTTAGTCCCCCATCTCTAATTTATGTATTTTTCCTTTTTTAAAAGAAACCTTTATCATAAATTTCACATTTGTCCTTCCATTTTTGTTTTACACATAGTATTTATGAGCAGTATAAAATATTATTTTGGTATGATTTAAAATTTTATATAAATTATAGTATATTTTAACATATTCTGAAATATCCTTTCTCCACATATTATATTTTGGAGTTATATCCATATTTATATAAATCTCTTATTTTTAAAATTGTCCCAAAGAAATCTATCAAATGATATGGTACATTTTATTTATCCATTTCCCCACTGGTGGGACATTTTTAAAAAGTATGTTCATTAACAGCATTCTTCAATTTAACATTTATTTAAAAAATTTTTGAACAACATGATAGTTATAGTTAATGACAATACATTGCATACTTTAAAATTGCTGAGAGTAGATTTTAAATGTTCTCACCACAAAAGATGATAAATAGGAGAGGTAATAAATATGTTAATTAGCTTCACTCAGGCATCGCGCAGCATATACATATAGGAAAACAACATGTACGTCATAAATGCATACAATTTTTATTTCTCAATAAAAAATAATTTTCTGTACAAGTACTAAGTTTGGGATGTACCCATAAAATGGTTTGATTAACGAGGAACTTCTACCTATGCTAAATATAGGAATTATCAATTTTTAGAGGGTTAATACAATGAGACATGTAACTTGAAGTGTTTACCGAATATATTCTTATTTTACCATGTTTCAAATGACTCTTAAAGATATTTTCATATTTTATGTACACCCATTATACTCAAGGAGAGTGGTTTTGGGATTTGGGAGATGCTAATTCTAGTAACCAATGACTACTTCCACTCTCCTATGGTTCTAACCTATTCGAGCAATTGACATCAGAATGACGTGATGAGGAAGCATAGCATTAACTTTTTTTTAACCTCAAAATACAAGGTATTTTGTGAACACATTGGAGAATGTGGCTTGGTCCTGAGGCTAAGCATTCTATTAATACTACTTCCCACTGGCTCCTGATACCTCCATGCCCCAAAGATTTAGAGTTCTAGAGATGTCATTGGATTTCTTTTCTTGGTCTAGTTATAAATTTTCACTTACAAAAGCTGGGAGAGGTTGAGTTTGAAGAGCCGTGGCTTGTAAATATGGATCCACAGAACATGTCCTGTAGTTATCCCAGAATTGCATTAGCAAACTACAGGATAGAACGAATCATATGATTATTTTAAGTTAAAATAAAGCAGTTGTAGCATTTTGTGCAGTGGACTAGATGTTTTATTCAATGATGTATTTTATCATCATATCCTCCTGATCTGTAAATCACAGATACACATACGATGTATGTATAAACTTGATGAATATTTAACATAAATCAGAATGTCTAGTATTTTAACAATGCAAAATACAATATATAGTCATATCTTCCAAAATCTGTAATTTTATAAAATTTGTTGCAATTATGAGTAGAGAGCCATTTTGAGTAATTATTTTAATGTTCTAGAAGTGTTCCCATTAGGAACTTATATAAAAGAAAATGTTAATATTCTTTCAGAACATAATGTATTTGCAAAGTATAGAAGCAATTTCCATTATTCTTATACACAGGAGACCTAGGTAATGACATTATGTAGATAATTTTACCTCAACAGAAATAATATAACCATAGACATTGAGGATAAGAAAGACTGAAGAGGTACTTTAGTCCATTAGCATGAAAAATTGCTGCATATCTGAAACTTCTTGTGTCGATTCTAATTTGCCTTACTCTAATGACACTACTTTTAAAAACTTCTGATGAAAGTTTTTGAATTTTTAATTGAGATATTTTGCATTTTACCTAAAGTGATAACGAGAAACTATGTGATAGAAATTAGAAGTGATATAAACTTTAGATAGGTGTTAGGTGTCTGGCTTCAAGACTTTTGCCTTCTCTTCTAAACATTAGCTTTAGTCTCATATTATTAAGTCACAGGAATGTAACACCAGCTAGTTGACCAGTAGGTCCTCTATGGACACAATTATACTTCCATCATCAATGTTGAAGAGACTGGGGCACACAGCTTATGTGCCCAACACTCTAAGAGCCAACTTTGCTTTCAATTAAAAGCAGATTTGGTTTTTATACTGATATTTTAACTGATGATTTCATGGAAAGTCCCTAGTGCTTTCTTCCTTTTTCTTAATTTTTAATTTTTAAATAGTTATAAATTCATAGGAAGTGGCAAAGGTAACACAGAGAGATCCCATGTACACTTCTAGTTTCCCCAGTGACTAGATCTTATCTAACTCTAGGACATATCAGATCCAGGAATTTGACACTGGGACAATATACCATTTTATCACATATGAGTGAGATGCCATTTTATCACACATGTACATTTATGTAAAAACCATCACAATCTATCACCAAAAAATCTCCTTTGTGCCAGCTCTTTTTTTTTTTTTTTGAGACAGAGTCTCACTCTGTTGCCTGGGCTAGAGTGCCGTGGCATCAGCCTAGCTCACAGCAACCTCAAACTCCTGGGCTCAAGTGATCCTCCTGCCTCAGCCTCCCAAGTAGCTGGAACTACAGGCATGTGCCACCATGCCCGGCTAATTTTTTCTATATATATTTTTAGTTGTCTATATAATTTGTTTCTATTTTTAGTAGAGACGGGGTCTCGCTCTTGCTCAGGCTGGTCTCGAACTCCTGACCTCGAGCGATCCTGGCCTCGGTCTCCCAGAGTGGTAGGATTACAGGCATGAGCCACCGCACCCAACCTGTGCCATCTCTTTATAGTAGTCACTCCTCTTCTGCTCCACCATCTCTAACCCCTGAGAACCTCTAATTTGTTTTCCATAACTATAATTTTGTCATTTCTAGAATGTTTTATAAGTGGAATCACACACCATGTATCAAGGTCTCATGGAAAGTCCCTAGTTCCTGCTCCCCCTGTTTTTAAAACTACCTCCCATTTACTTCTCCATTTCGCCCATGTATAGTTATTTTTAGCTCTGACATTTTATAATATTAGTCAAAGAATCAAGTGTAAAAATGTAAAATAACTTAGTCACTTTGCTAATTGATATGAAAATTTTGAGGGGTTTTTTTGGACAAAGAATCTATTATAAATGTCTATATTACTGCTGTATTTCATTCCTATGGAGAGGTGTACTGTACCTTCTTTTCAAGAGCATGCCCTGCTTATAACCCATATCTTCAGCAACTAATACAGTGTTTGACACGTAGCAGGTCTTTAATAAATGTTGTAGGGAGGATGAATGAAGAAAGATCTTTTTATTTCCAGGAGAGGCAAGGTTGGCAGCTTGTGAGATTCTGTATCTATGTTAAGATAAGGATAGAACAACTTGTGTTAATTGACCATTGAGAGGAAAATCAGATGATGAAAATGCTACTGATGACTATCACCCGTTTACTCCGTGATCACGTCCTCCCTTTGCTGCAGGTGCATGCAGGTGTCTCTCAGCCCAGGTAGAGGCACAGACTCTCCCATTTGTAGTGGAGAGGTCCCTATTTGGTGGATCATGGGCGCCTGCCCTTGTTTTTGTCTCTAAGTGAGAACTCAGTTGCTCTCCTGGGGCATTTATGCTGAGGCACTGTCCACCTCTATGGAGTACGAGGTTTCTCCCCTAGCTAATGACCTCAGGAGTTCTTGGTGCTCATCTTTATTCTTTTCACTGGTCATTAAGGTTAGTTCAACCTGTTTGTCAAATACAAAATATTGCCTTAGCTTAATAAGCTTTGTGGGAGTATTTTAAAGATTGTATAATAAAAGTATTCTATGTGAGGTAGGAATAAGGGACTCTTAGACAAGGTGTTTTGCTTTCTGCTCTCTGACAATCTTCCACCAGATCCTCTGGATATGTTCTGACGTCCAAATCACAGCCAGATCCTGGGAAGGCAGCCAGGAAAAGACGAGTAAAAGCATCAAAATAGAGAAATATTTATTAAGAACATGACCAACTATGAAATTAGTCTTCGTAAGTCCCTCCTCACTTAGCACTAATGACTACCTACACCCACTGCATCAACATGTTTGTCAGCCTCTTAATACAGGGACATGGGGCTGTGTGGTAGGGACCTGACTTGGTAGATCGCAGGACTGTTAACTTACTTGTCAAGTTACGGAGCATCATCAAAAGCTTTGCATTGGTGAATGAGATGACCCAGGTGGTGCTTCAGGGAAAGCTAATCCACTGCGGTGCATCCTTTAGGAGGTGGGTGGGCAAGCAGTCACGAGAGCTCAGACTAGCTAGTGAATGGAAATGTATACTAGTCACAGTGCAAGTGAAATCTTCTATTTGTCAAATGGCTTTACTTTATAAAATCTTATTATATTAATACATTAAATATTCATAATGACTGAATGAGTCAGGGTAGGTTTTAAAGTTGGGAAAAACATGGGATAAGAGAACAGGTGACTTGCTCACAGCCACACATCTAGAAGGAAAGTAGAGTAGGGACTAGAGAGAGTACAGGTGGCAGCTAATCATCATTGATTAGTTTTATTTCTATTATTAAAACTTGACTAGTGAGCTAACTAGCAAAGGGCACACTGTGTTTGCCTGTGCAGAGTGGGCTTGGTTGACTTGGGTAGGGGCTGAATCATACAGAATTAGGATATTCCTGAAAGGTAGAACACAGGCCTTTTATTTGGGGATACATCTTTGATCCCAAAAGTGTAAAGAACACTTAAAATATTCAGGTAAAATAATATCAGGTAATATTTCTCAAGTTGCCATAAGCTAATTAGTTCCTTTGCTCTATTATGTACTCAGCCAGGAAAACAGGCATGATTCTTAGTGCTGTACATATTGGCGCATGGCTCTATGGATACACCAGGAAGGTATATTTTGAAAGCTTAGCTGCTGTCTACATGGATTTGTCAATTGAAAATCTACTCAGAATATGCAAAGCATAAAAACCTCATTTCAATTTGTGCCCTATCTCTGTTAATAACAGTAGCTACTAAGATCCTCTTATAAAAGGCTACAGTGTTAATTTAGTAAAATGATTCCAATTGACCCATATGAGACATTTTTCTGTCTGTTATGTGAATGCTGGTAATATAATAGATGTCTTAATTTAATGAGCATATTATACTAATTGTAATAAAGACTTAGGGATGTAGAGGAGCAGAGTAACACTTGCTAGTCACCACCAAAATATTAAATTCCTGAGACCTTTACTATTATACAATTAATGGCAAGATATTCATTCAAAAAGAAAAAAAATAACACTCTCTGAGAGATAGATGACAACCTAATGGAATTGATTAAAATATAATTTTATAATTATGCAGCAATAAAGCTTTTGAAAAATCAAACACCACTGGAACAAAAAATAAAAACAAAAAATTAAATAAAGGTGGATAAGCACATTAATTTTAGAAAGAATAATATAGAACTGAAAACCTGAAACTCATTCAATAATATAATAAGCAGTGTCAGAAATCTTATCTTAGAAATCACCTACCTGTTTGGTAGAAATGGAGGACTTTGGTTATCATCTGGTCCTATTCTGTCTTTGCAAATTTGTATTTAAAAAGTATTTCTGAGTACCTACTCTGTGCCAGGAACTCTGCTAATATCTGGGGATACAATCATATAAAAACAGTAATTTCCCCAGCTGTCATGGAGATTAGAGTTAGCAAACCTTAATAAAATTATCCTATAATCATAAATATAAGGTATTTAATAAAATATAAATATAAAATTTCTAGTATAAAAAGGCAAGCATGTGATGTAAGGAGCTGATCTGATTTAGGCCAGAGAAGGACTCCCAGAAGAGCAATATTTAGGCAGAGATCTGAAGGCCAGGAAGGATTAATTGGAAAAGGTAGGAGGACAATATTGAGAGCATTCCAGGTAAAGAGAATCAGATCTGTGGCAAGAAGTAGCTTGGCGTGCTTAGGGACATGAAAGAAGTCATTGTACTTGAATCTAAGGAATGAGGAGATGTGAAACACACATGACCTTGAATGATGGAAGGGGCCGGAAAATGTGGAGCCTCCCAGAAGGATACCCAGCAATGCAGCAATGGGTACACATCAGAGGGATTTAAATATGGGTGCAAGAATGCCAGAAATGAAAAGGATTTGCCATCCGATGGAGAACAGACGAGAAAAGGGGCAAGAATGGATGTCGTCGGAGCAGCTAGAGGACTATTGCGGAGATCTGGGGGAGGTGATGATCTCTAGACCAGAGTGGTCTCAAAGGAGATATAAAGAACTGGACAGATTGGAAAGTCAATTGAGTTTGATAACTGGAGTTTATGGAGTGTTGGAGAAGGAAACATAATTTGGTATTTAGGTTTTGGGCTTGTTCAAAACTGGATACATAATGGTAAGGCCCACTGAGACAGAGAATATAGGCAGAGGAGTGGATTTCAGGGGAGCTGGGAGATTGGACAGAGGGTGGAAATCATAAATTAAGTTTTGAATGTGTTCAATTTGAAAATCTTTTGCCAAGGTTACCATGTTGTGTAATTCAAGAAGTTTCCATTCATGTAGAAGTTAATATATTGTCCTCTGGAATTGTTGTGACAGTTCTGGTGTTTCATGCATTCGAATGGAAATGGTGAGTACATATATGGGTCTGGTTGTTCAAGGAAGGATCAGATGGCTGAAAATAATTTATTTGATTGAATCTAAGATGCCACTAATTTTAACAATATACTATTATTTTATATATCCCTGAGATAGAGAAAAACACAACCATTGCTATGGTATGCCATCAACTTCAAGTTGCAGACTCATTTCAAAGATGTTAAAATATGGGCCGGGCGTGGTGGTTCACGCCTGTAATCCTAGCGCTCTGGGAGGCCGAGGTGGGCGGATCTTTTGAGCTCAGGAGTTCGAGACTAGCCTGAGCAAGAGCGAGACCCCGTCTCTACTAAAAATAGAAAGAAATTATCGGGATAACTAAAAATATACAGAAAAAAATTATCTGGGCATGGTGGTGCATGCCTGTAGTCCCAGCTACTCGGGAGGCTGTGGCAGAAGGATTGCTTGAGCCCAGGAGTTTGAGGTTGCTGTGAGCTAGGCTGACACCACGGCACTCTAGCCCGGGCAACAGAGTGAGACTCTGTCTCAAAAAACAAACAAACAAACAAAAAAACCCCAAAGATGTTAAAATATGGAAGAGTAAGCATCTATGATTGATGAAGTATAGTATAAATTTGGGAGACATAGACCTATCAGATAATTTTAACTGTATGTATGTATGAAAACGCTCAGGGAAAGAATGTTGAGTGAGAAGAAAAGGAAATACGACATTAATGGCCAGGGTAGAGGAAGATGATTAAAGAAAATTAAAGAAGAAAGACAAGTCACAAGCCCAGGAAGAAAAAAATGATAAGTAAGTTATGTTAAAATGCTATGACAAATACTCATGGAATTTATCAAAATGGAAACATTGATGAGCTCAGGGAGTGATATTTGGTTGAGTGATGGGGATGAAAGGCATGTAGGAGTGGGTGGAGAGTGAGAGATGGGTGAGAAAATGAAATCAGTGGGTGAAGACAAATTTTTCAAGCAATTTGTCTTTGAAGAGTAGGAAAGAGATAGGGGAGTAGTTGGGGAATAAGAACTTGAGTGAAACTTTCTTTTTGGGATAAGAGAGATGTATGTGAGCATGTTTAGAAGTCAATGGGAGACGATGAATATACATTAGGGGGAAGATACAGCTGATAGTGTAAATCAATGAGAAGATGAGAAAAGACAGACTCCAAACCACAGGGGGTTGGAATGGTCTTTGATACTCTCCTATGTAGAACATAGGCACAAAGAGAGAAAGCAGATGAGATCAACCAGAACCAGATTTTTGCTAAATGGCTGCAAACAAAGACAGAGGGAGACAGCTTTTTATGGTATACGAAAGAATGTATTAAAATTATGGCTTATGGAATCTAAGGTGAAGAGAAAAGTAATGAAAGGGAAGGTCTGATGGTCTGAGAGATGTTGGAGGTGTTGATGGACTAGACCCTTAACCTATCAACTAGTATCTTTCTTCTCTTATACATCCAGCCTACCCCAAACACATGGATATTTCTCACTGGCTTTTAAACACACACACACATCTCTCCCATCTTAAAAATGTTTCCATAAATATAGTTTAGAAATCAGTCTAGAAATGATACAGTATTTTGGTAAAAAAATCATGAGCCTTAATTTGGTGATTTTGTAGGCAGAGCTGTTATGGCCATAGCTGTGGGTAACTTAAGTGGAAGAAAGAGAAAGTCTTTAAAGGAAGGAGAAAATCTTCAGAGACAATGATGTTAAGGGGTTTAGGTAAAGCAAAACCCTGATGTATATGTCAATGCCACTAAGGGTAAGGACGTAATATGTCACAATGCCTGTGAACAAAAAGTCAGGACAGACGTCTACAAGGAGAGAGACAGTGAGCATAATAGTTAAATAGGAGGGGAAAGTTTTCTTTATTTTTTTTTTAAATGCCTTTCAGTTTCAGAGTTTACCTATTTAGAAGATATGGCGAAATAAATGGCATAGGAAGAGAAAGACAGGGAGAAAAGACATAAAGAAATATAATGTACAGGAGAATTTACACCTAACAAATTCTACACAGAAAGGGACATTATCTCTTCCATTCTCATCTCATTTAACAGCAGAACCAAATGATGGAACCAGTTCCACAAAAATTTGTCACTTGAATACAGAGTAGATTAAGAATGCTTGATTGTGACCTGCACACAAAGGAGCCCTTTTGGAGTATGCAGACTTCATTAAACACCAAGCCCTAGTTGAGTGGCTCTGGCCTTTAGATGAGCTTTGAGTATCCCTTTACCCTTCTCTGCTAAGTCTTCTCTTGAACTTTCAAGAGAGTAGTTCCTTTATTGAACCCCTCTTGGTCCTACTTAGTCTTCTGGTTACATTGGGGGAAGAAGAAACAAGCAAAGGAAGTGAATTTAATTTTTTTTTTTAGGGGGGGGGTCTCGCTTTGTTGCCTAGGCTGGAGTGGTGCCATCATAGCTACTGCAGCCTTGAAATCCTGGGCTCAAGTTTCCTCTTGCCTCAGCCTCCTGAGTAGCTGGGACTACAGGTGTGTACCACCATGCCTAGCTAATTTCAAAAATTTTTTTGTAGACACAGGGTCTTGCTATGTTGCCCAGGCTGGTGTCAAATTCCTGGTTTCAAGCAATCCCCTGACCTCAGCCTCCCAAAGTGCTGGATTACAGGTGTGAGCCACAATGCCGTGACTGGAAGTGCATTTTGTCTCTTATTTCGTCTTTGCACTAAAAGCTTCCCAATCCTTTTAAACAGATCCATTATGAGCCCTTGACACCTGTATTTGACCCTTGATACGGCTTTGATATTTCGAACTGTGTAAGGATGGAGTGACGGTAGAGATCTAAATGAGTGTGCAGAACCTCTAACTCCCCTGGGGAGACAGAGTGTCTCCACAAAGAACTTTGGCATTTGCTAGCCAATCGTGCGAATGGTTATTATTTTGAAAAACAGAACTTACAAGAGCCATTACTATTTATTCCTTAAAATAAGATGCAAAATTATTCAGGTTAGACTTACTTTGGATGAATTATTTAGTGAATTAATGATGTTTGGTTAATTTTAGCATAAACATCATAGGACTGGGGACACACATAGCCTGTTTTCCTCCATCCCCTGCAGTATAATGTCCCCACATATCATAAGTAGAAACATTGAGATTGATAGACCACATTTAGTGTGCAAGTCATAGATCTCTCCTTCAGATAATATTTGTAGTTTATTTAGTTTTATAATGAAAATTTAATGTTTATACTGTTGCAGCACAAATTCAAGTGTCTCTGGCATTTTATAATGTAAGTAGGCAGTTTCATGTATTATTGCTTTACGTTTTTCCTATCTTAAGCATTTTTTTTGTTTTTTTTGATATTTAGTTTTTTGGTTTGGTTAGTTGTTTTTAGTTTTTGTGCACATGCATGCTTGACAGGTGGGGAGGAGGGCTTGGAATGTGCAAGCCATATTCTTTTATTCCTGGTTGAGCAGAACTACAGTGGTGTGATTACTGCAAAGAATGCTCCTTGATGCTTTTTTCCCATGGATCAAATACATCCAGTCTTGCTTTACCAGTGAAAGAACATGGGCTTTGCAG
>CM052436.1:14834392-14854422 GCA_028533085.1 Varecia variegata
GAGTTCAGAAGGAAATAATGACAAAACCTCTAAACACAATAGCACGTGTAGGATTGATAGGAACAGTTCCCACTAGATATTGGTGACCACATTACCTTGTATAATCTTTTCAACACCACTATCAGGAACAGGATTATTATCACTGCATTAATAAAGATGAGAAAGCAAGTCCTATGTTACCAGGAAGGCTGTAAAATCATTGCATTCTCCACTGCTGTTGAACTCATCTACAACCTTAAGAAACTCAAGACAGCATTTGAAATCTTGTCTCTGGTCAGAACATTGTAAAACACATGTCATAAGGTCTATAAAGTGGTGCAATGGAGCTATATTCCAAAAAATTATCAGGGTCAAATTATTGGTTATTTTTTTTCCTTTCTTGGTTCTCTCTCTATTTTTTATTTTTCAGGTTTATGTAAACAGCTCTCAGACTATGGATCTGTTCATTATAGGCATGCACAATGTATTTTTAATCTGTAATTAAACTTGTAAAACAATTATAGTCTAAGTTCTTGCAACTTAACATGAGGTCAATGGACCAACAGTATGGGCAGAACCTGGGAACTTGTTACCGATGCAGAATCTCATGCCCCACCCCAGACCTAGTCAATGGAAAAGTGTGTTTTAAAGAGATTCCCTAGGATGTCTGGATGTACCATAGCTCATTTATCTATTTACCTATTGAAGGACACTTTTGGTGCTTCCAAGTTTTGGCAATTATAAATAAAGCTACTACAAACAAAACAAAACAAAACAAACCAACAACAACAAAAAAGAGATCCCTAGGTAATTCCAATGCACTTTCTTCAGCCAGTATCTCAAAGTAAGAGTGAACACATCCAGGGTGGTGCAAAGTAGTCCATTGTGGTACACTTTAAATTTTATTTATCTTTAGACAAACACATAAGAAAAGAATTAAGCTCATGAATATTTGCAATAGTGGCTGACTCTGGCGCCCCCACGTGGGTCTCTATGAGGTAGCAGGATGCTCAAGGTGTCCTGGGAGGGTCAACAGCTCAGAGGGCTCCACAGCTTTGCTTCCATGTGTACATCTGCTTTCGGTGCATTGTAATAAAGTGCAATTTCTCTGTGCCTATTTAAGTAGAAATATCTAGTTTTGCCTTAGTGAATTCTCTTCAAATGGCCAAAGTTCAAAAGATTCTGACAAAGGTCACACTAGAATGTGACTAGAGATGAATAATACCATTTTCAGGGCTGCTGATTCTCCTAATCTAAGTAGAAAGCTCTTTGTAAGCCTATTATGACATTAAACAAAACAAAACCGACACAGCGATTTAATCAGATCTTATAAGAAATCAATAAATTAGGAATATCATGATTGCTGAAATATGGATTTACATCCATTACCGTTAGCAATGAACCATCCCTTAAGTGCATATTTGCATATTGTGCATGTTGTAGCTTTGTGAAATATCTTTTTCAATTTTGACATACACTAAAATAAGTATTAAAAGAAACTGAATTTAGAACTACACCTTTGAATAACTGGATCTCAAAGTGTTAAAGGAAGAAAGATCAATCACATAGCTCTCATTATGATATTATTGACTGAATAAAAATTCTTTTCTTATATAATAAAATTATTAAATATTTTCAATAATTTTAGTAAGAACAAAAAGTTTTTCATACCTTTAATAAATAAAATAAAATTAATTTAAAATATATTTTTCATTTTGTTAAAAGAACTATACAGATCAATAAAACCAAAAGTTGTTTTTTTGAAAAGATAAATAAAATTGACAGCCCTCTTGCTAGATTGACAAGATCTAGAAAGGAAAGGACTCTAATAAACTCAATTAGAAATGAAAAAGGAGAGGTCACTATAAACATCAAGGAAGTACAAAACATTATCTTTGAATACTATAAAAATCTATATGCTCATTTTGTTATCTAAAATTTTTAGGTTTTAAGTTTTACAATATACATGATATATTAATTCAACAATGAAAGCATGTAAATTATAAATTACATATATATTTATATACATACACATATTAATACATACAAATGTATGTTATTATAAGCTTAGAAACTTTGCTGATAGAGGTGCAATATAAAAAATAATTCCTCCTTAAAGCCTGGAATAAAATCAAATATATTCTTTCTTTTCAAAGGACCTAGAAAATAGTAAAATAAGACAAGTAACAAGGTACTTGTTTTTCGTTAGTAACTCTGAGTATAAATAGAGATATTCATTATAAGGCAAATTATTGTTGACAAGATTTTGTCAAATTTTTCAAAAATAATTTAAATATTGAATAAATATATCATATAATTCTACTTGTTTTTAGAATTTTAAAAACTAAGCACAAACAAAAATTAGTATTCTAAAAATGCTTAAATGAGTATATATAGCCCTAGAATATTGCAATGTGTTTCCTCTATTTGATCTCATTTAAAGCTTGGTAATTGCAGAAATCCTGAGTAGTTAGGGGGAAATCTGGTCAGTGCTGTACCTCTCTGTAAAAAAAGGAAGTTAGAATATGAAGAGGTTACCACTTACTCAATCTCATCCTTTTAATAAAGGGACTTGCATTCAGGACTCCAAAAATTAATTTTCTCTTTTTCATGAAGTTTCTGAATTGTTTTAAATCATATTATGTCATATGTGGGTGATGGTGCCTCAAAGTCACAAAATTAGCATACTGAAATTTGTCATTACTTGTGTCCTCAAACTAATGTCTTTCTTTGTTATGAGACAGCAAAATGATCAATTGTAATTATCTTTACACTTTCGTGATTTTGTATCATATTTAGTCTAACTTCCCTTTAATGTGTTAAAATGTTTCCCCAACAATTACATATGTTAGAATGGTAATAGCAACATGAATTTTTGGGTGTGTGATGAATATCGTACATACTCTCTTATTTCTGGAATTTCTTGGGCACCAAAATCCTTTATCCTCTTCTTCCTGGGCACTCGGCAAGACTGTCTTTTTCCAGCCTCCCTTGAAGTCAGTGTGTTGTTTGAGTTCTTCATGGAATGAGAGTGGGAAGACTATGGGCCTTTATCTCAGCGGATGTGCTTTTTCCATATCTTGTTCTTTTTGCCACTTTAACCGTGGACATGACGAAACAGCTGATATGATGTGGACAATGACAATTCCCTAGACGATGGCAGGATCTGAGATGGGAGGAATCTGGAGCTCAGGATCCCTGCATGGAGCACAGCTGCCTGCCTGCCAGGAACACTTGCCTGTACTGTTACCGCCAGAAATATAGGCCCTACATGGGTTTATTTGTTACAGCAGTTGATTCTATAGTAACAGTGTGTTTTAGTATAGTATGTTTGTTGGGCAGTTAGCAAGGGATTCCAGGTCTCCTAGGGACAAAAGTGGGTGCCTTGCCTTGGTGCACTTGCCCCACCTGGGAAGAAGGACAAGGGTGGGCCCCAGGTCCCCATCCTGGTCCTGCCCCACCTTAGTCCTGTCCTGAGTGATGCCATACCTGCAGTAGGAGGGAACACCCTAAGAATCTGCCAATCAGAACTTAGCACACCAACTGCAAAAGAATGCAGAGGACTCTCTAGTCCGCAGGCCGAGCAGCATAGATAGGTACAATAGGGTCTGGAAAGTGACCTAGAACAGCCAGTTTTCAGAGAGGCTCCTGGGAGAGCCGCATGCATAATAAGACTCAGGTCATATAACTCCCAACTGTCCGATCAAAGTGGTTCCATAGTGACGTTTGAACCACTGGGATGTCCGTATCCGGACACCATAAAACAAGTCCGAGACCATAACCAAGTCCTTCCTTTTGCTCTCCCCTTGCTGTGACGATGGATCTGGTCGTCATCCGTGGCATATGTATCTCACTCTGTAAACCTATATCTTGCTTTTGCTCTATGATCCTATCTTTCTCTCCTCAACAAACCTCATTTTCATGTTTGCCTTACTCTGGTGCGTCTGGTCATTCTTCCACCATGAGCATGCCAAGAACTGACATTTCAGACCCTGAAAACTGACATGTTTAATACAGCATGCTTAATGCAGTATGTTTTAATATGAATTATTGTAAGTGCATTCTTTCAAACTTTACAATCTATTGTGTCTCTGTTGACCTTGCTTTGTAACTTCTTTTCTTTCTTTCTTTTCTTTTCTTTTTTTCCAGTTTCAGGGTTGTGACTTCTGGTGCCTACACTGGTGGACAAACCAATATTTAAATCTTATTTCCCATCATATTTGATGGAAAGCCTTTTTTTCCAACAGCTTTTGTCTGCCTGCTTATGGTTTTCTGCTAGTCTTGCTAAATGTACTGATTTGTACAGTGGGATAAACTAGAAAACATATTTTAAATTTGAAAGTTTACATTCTGCTGAACATAGCAAACATTGTGAATAAGCACTAAAATGTGCTAAATCTGTCAATTCTCCACACCCCTGCATTGTAAAGGCTCTTGTTAAAAACTCAAAAATGGCAGAATGCAGATTGTGTTCATGAAAAGTCGTCTTCTGTGTACACACGTCATACATTGGATGCTTCTGCCTGAAGAAATTATATGCTGAACATTAGCCATTTTAGGAAACAGTCATATACACTTGACCACATTCATAACTGTTTTATACTCTGCTTTTCAAGTCACTGGTTCTTATGAAACCTTGAGAGCGACCAAAACAGTTCAGAAACTATATAAGAGTGGTTAATTTTGTGACACTCACTGTACTGCTGACTTCCTCAGCTCTCTGGGATATAATTCATATCCCATTTCTGAGGTTCTGAAACTTCTTTCCTTGTGAATTACAGAATTGTTAGGCTGGGAAAATCTTGGAGAGACTATCTGATAGTAATTCCTGCTTTTATATAGACTACAATGTATGTTTCTCATAACTGTCCTCGCACAAATTATTTGAGGATGGAGATAACAGATTGACAGAAAAATAATGTGGAGTGAGAGAGTTTAAAAGCACTAAATTGAATGTTCAAAACACAAGGAAGTTCAGAATAGGAATAAATCACTTAACTGGAGTAGGATTATAGATAGTATTAAAAACTGCTTACATTTGACCCTTAAGACAAAGTCTGTGTACCATAATAACTTGAAGCTTAAAGCAATTCTGTGGCTTGCTTTGAGAGAACAAAATAGGATACCTGGGGCTGTAATTCAGGTTTTTACTCCTCTGCTCCTCTGTCAATTCTTCCTGGCTGCTCATCCCTGTATCACCTCTTTTGTATAAGATAATTTTCTCCTTTTTTGGTTCTTCCCAATTAAAGAAATCAGAGCACAGCAGGGACAATTTCTATCGGGAGTACATGTCTAGTTGGGAATTTTAGGGATTTTGCAAAACCAATTATGTTGGGACCAATTATGTAGTAGGTGGGTGGAGAGAAACACAGAGTCTGGTAAAGTAGCTTTCTTTGCATTTAGTGGCCAAACATGGATATGCCATCCACTATGGTCTGAATATTTGTGCCCCTCCAAAATTCACATGCTGAAATCTAATCCCCAAAGTGTTGGTATTATGAGGTGGGGCCTTTGGGAGGTGACTAGGTCATGAGGGTGGAGCTCCTGTGAATAGGGTTAATGCCCTTCTAAAAGAAGCATGAGGGAGTCCCCTGGGCCCTCTGCCTTGTGAACACACAGCACCAAGTTTCCATCTGTGAAGCAGAGAGCAAGCGTTCACCAGACACTGAATCTTCTGGCTCCTTGTTCCTGGACTGCCCAGCCTTCATAACTATAAACAATAAGTGTCTGCTGTTTCTAAATTACCCAGACTAAGATATTTCTGTTAGCGCAGTACAAATGGACTAGGACACCATCCAATAAGTCTGTTTTATAGACAACAATTTGAAAAATCATTCCTAAAATTATTCTCTTTATGTTGAGAAATGAGGCTCCAGATACAGTGAAAACCAAAAGTAGCATCATGTTTAGCATTCAAGCAAACACATGTCTTTAATTTTGATGACTAAAATTTTTGAAAAAGAGGCTGGGTGTGGTGGCTCACACCTGTAATCCTAGCACTTTGGGAGGCCGAGGCAGGCGGATCGTTTGAGCTCAGGAGTTTGAGACCAGCCTGAGCAAGAGCGAGACCCTGTCTCTACTAAAAAAATAGAAATAAAATTAGCTGGAAAACTTAAAATACAGAGAAAAAATTAGCCGGGTATGGTGGCACATGCCTGTATCCCAGCTACTCGGGAGGCTGAGGCAGGAGGATCGCCTGAGCCCAGGAGTTTGAGGTTGCTGTGAGGTAGGCTGACGCCACAGCACTCTAGCCCGGGCAACAGAGTGAGACTCTGTCTCAACAACAACAACAAAAAATTTTTTTGAAAAAGAGAAAAAGCTACAAAAACCCTTTATATGGCTTCCCCCTTCAATATATAAATTAATTATATTAAGCTTTTTACTTTTACTCTAGGTTTTTAAAGACTGACTTTAGCTGTGTTTATCCTCATTTAATTTTATAATTTAATGATAGTCTCACTACAGGGAAGTGGATTATTTCCCAGGATTTCGCATCTATGAAGAGAATATTCTGATGTGCTCATTTGTAGGGATCTTGGGAAGTTGCAGCTTTGGTGGAATATCCAGATTATATAACCAGAAAATTGTTGTATATTAAAAATTAAAGCCTGAGAAAATTTTAAATCATTGCCTAGTACAAAATCTACAAATGTGCTTTCCCCACTGGAACAGCAGGCTGAGGAAAACAATGTTGATTGGGCCCAACATATCAAAAGCTTCTTTTTCTTTTTTGTCTCTGTGCTATTTATTTATTTATTTTTAAATTTCAGAATATTATGGGGTATAAATATTTTGGTTACATAATTTGCTTTCGTACAGTTTGAGTCAGAGTTATAAGTGTGCCCTTCACCCAGATAGTGTGCATTGTACCCGGTGGGTGTGAATTTACCCATCTCCTCCTCCCCCTGCCACATACTTGATTTCCGTTGAGTTTTTTCCATATGTGCACATAAGTGTTGATCAATTAATTCCAATTTAGTATTGCATACACGTAGTGTTTGTTTTTCCATTCTTGTGATACTCCACATAGAAGAATGGTCTCCAGTTCTGTCCAAGTTGTTAAAAAAGATACGAGATCACCGTTTTTTTTTTATGGCTGAGTAATACTCCATGGTATACATATACTACATTTTATTAATCCACTCATGTATTGGTGGGCACTTGGGTTGTTTCCACATCTTTGCAATCATAATTACACTGCTAGAAACATTGGAGTGCAAGCGTCTTTTTAATAAAATGTCTTTTTTTCCTTTGGATAAATATCTAGTAGCTTCTTAACATCCAAAAAGTGTTCTTTGAAGTTCAGACTTTAAAAGGGGAACAAAAAGAGTTTGTATCAATTAGGATGCCTTCAGCAACGACCAAAGGAAAACTCATTTCAAAGTGGCTCAAAGGCTGAGACAGTTTAGTGGCTCATATAACCAGAAGTCTAGAACTTTAGCAATCCAGTGGCTAAAGGAATCCTCTGGATTCCTTTTCTTGCCTTTTTTTTGCCTCTATTTATCTACTAGTGCCATTGCTGAGGAGGATTTTGCAGTTTTGGTAAATCGCATGACAGTATTCACAGGAAAGTGGTGATCACTTCTTTCCCACTATTCCAAGCAAGAGTCCTTCAACTCGCTCTGAATTCGACCGTTTAGGAATTTTAACTGTGGCTGAGGGAATGGAGGGAATTGTTTAGCTTAAGCTAAAAAGGGTACATTCCTGGAGCTGGACTAGGGGGTGGAGGTAGTCAGCTTCTTCAGAATCACAGGTGCTGTGCAGGAATAAGGGAATGAATGCCAAGTGGACAGCCAACAATGACTAGGAGATTTGTCGGGACTTACCAAATCCAACACTATGGAACGAAACATATTCAGTGTACTAGAGTAGAGTGAGGCCAAGGTTTACAAATAACTACAGGAATGACTATAGTGTGGTTGTGGGATGAATCTACTAATATTTTCTTCCTATAATATTTATTTCTGAAGATTTTACCTATGGATTTCTAGAAATGCATTTTTTTCTATCTCCAGTGACCATACCTTCAATATTCTGATATATTGTTGAATATTTCTTGATACTTTTATAATAATTTAGACATAACTATTTTTATATTACTACAAAACTAAATAAAATGTACTAGAACTCACTTTTTTTTAAACTAACCATAGATTGAAACTTCTATTTAACATGAAAGGATTAAATATTCCTTCTTTCCTTCCTGTTTTCTGTCCTTTTCTTCCTTTCTCCTCTCTCCCTTACTTCCTTCTTCCCTCACTTTCTTTTTTTCTTTTCCTTCTATATTTTCACACTTTCTTTTATATCAAATGCTACATATTTAGAGAATTTATGTTACTGCTGTTATGTGACTAAATTAATAATTAATTAGGCAATAATTCTAATAATTACAGATTATACTGCTCACCAACAAACCACTAATTCTGATTTCTTTTGGGGTTTGCTCTAGCATCTCATTTAAAAAAATATTGCATTGGAGGATATTTTCTAGGTTTTTGCCTGTGAGAATGGCTTCATTGCCTCCAGACATGATGGTTTGCCTGGAGATAGATTTCAATCAATAGTTGTCTTAACTTTACGGATGTTTAGCAGTTTAATTTTGAAATATAGAGTTATGAAGGAGAATTATGGCATCTATATGCTTTTTTCTTTCTTTTGTATATTCCCTGCTTTTCTGCCTAGTTGGTTTTAGCTTTTTTTCCCCCCTTATAATTACCAAGACCTATTTTTGATTTTTATTTCTCACCATTTTTGCCTAGTATTCAGGTAGACTTTTTTTTATTTAAATTGTCTGCTCTTTTTAGCTCAATTAACTTGTCTTCATTTTTATTTTCTTTACTACTTCTCCCCTATTTTCTGAAGAGAGGTTTTCTTCACCCAATTGTTTTTGGAAGTTTTACTATGAACATAGGGGAAATTCTGGATCAATTCATCTTCTTTATTATCTTTTCACTTACCATATTGATCCCTTTACTATTTTCTTCTAAGTTCTATGAATATTTCTTGGGGTATGCTAGGTCATATTTCTATTTTCCGTAGCAACCAACCTGCTTCTCACTGCCTCCATTGATTGATATTTAGAAACAAATATAATTTCCATCTGGAAGTAATTTCTTTTTATCACAGACTATTCTGTTTACAGATGCACTGCCCTTTCAAATTTCATAACTTTGGAATACATTTTTGACCTTTTGACAATAAAAATGAGAGGTTTTAAAAGTTTTCTTCTGTTTCTTTCAGGAAGGCTATTTCACAGGTGGAAATTGGCTCTGATACCTCAGATAGGCCTACGTGCTTAGAAACGTTTTTATTTCCTCTAGATCCTTGCTACTCAAATTTTGTTCCATGGAGCAGCAGCATTGGTGTCACCTGGGAGCTTGTTAGAAATGCAGACTCTTGGGCCCACTTCAAAATCTGTATTTTAAGAAGATCTCATGGAAAAGCATCATATCTGAAAATTTAATGTCAATACAAATCACCTTAGAATCTTGTTCTGCAATTTTAAGATTCTAACACACACTCAGATTAGGCTGATGCTATTAGACTCTGGACCACATTTTGAGTAGCAAGACTGTAGAGCAGCCCTGTTCGATAAACTGTCTGTAACGATGACAATGCTTTATAACTGCACTGTCCAATACAGCAACCAGTAGCTGCCTGTGACTAATGGGCACTTTAACTCATTTAAACTTCTGTTTAAATGGCCACATGTTGCTGGTGGCCACTTTATCAGACAGTGTAGCAATAGAGGCCTTGCAAAGTCCTCAGCACTTAGTGGGAATTTAATAAATACTAGGGAAGTGAAATAAACAGACTTAATGACATTAAAATAAAAACTCATTTCAGACTTTCTGACATACAGATAAAGGACAGTAGATAGGAATATGTGTAGAGCTCCTAATAGCCACACCTGTTGCCCATCAACAAATTGTCTTCAACTGTTATCAGTGGAATGTGCTATATTCAAATCACTTGTGCTATTTGTAAAAGTGGATTACTGTACTTATTTACACCAAGAAGCTAACATAATTTTTCAAAGCTCTGATTTTCACAGATTTGAGCATCCCTGGAAATAGCACTATATTCCTTTAGAACATCCTTACTGCCTTCAGTTTCAGCGCTTAGTTTCCAAAGCTTTCTGGGCTTTTTCTTATTTAAATTTAGTTCAGTTACCACAGAAAATCCAATATGTTATAAAGAAACTGGCAAAGCTCATTTCTCTGATAAATTATTTTTTTAAAGTTTATAATGATGCACAGAATAATAAATTTTAAACAGCAAATTTTGAAACCTTATGATGTTTTTAACATGACTCATTATTTTAAATATAATTTTAAATATGATTTTAAAAATAAATAAAATTTTGATTTGTTGAAATGTGAATTAAATTATTACAAATAAAGTACATTCATATTTATAAAATTTATAATATTTATAATAGTTGTCCTGTGTCCTTCAATGTAAATAATATGATTCCTGTTTTTATCAATGTAAATATTTTCAGTTAATAGTATTATAAAACATAATCACTCAACAGATGTTAATCTAATCAGAAACATTATGAGAATAAAGGAGGCAGTGATCAAAGGCACCAATGTTAGAGAGAAAATGAGTCCAGGGGAGGGCAGTGGGCTGTGTCTGAAAGGGCCTGCTCCATTTGGGGGCTAGACCCAGGATAGAAGGGTAATCACCTCCTTCAATCTCTCCATTCCCCCACTTTCTAGTGTCTATACCTGGAAGGGAGAGTTGAGAGTTTTCTTATGTGTCTTTCTTGATACTCAATCACTGATTTAAAGAGTCCAGAATTGCCATTTAAAAGTATCATCAATGTCACATCTCTTTTTTATCTTCTCCTTTTGATTAGCCACTCCTTAATTTGCAATCTCGGGGCCAACACTCTCTCCATAAGCTTATTTAGTTTTATCAAAGGGAATAGTGGAAGATATGAGTACCAGACCATAAGAAGATTAAAGCACAGTTGTTAAATCCATAAGTAGATGAGATCTGTGAGTATTAAAGATACCCTGGAGCTGAATGGGAGCTTACTTTAGAAGTGTCATTGCTTTTGCACTTTGAGGATTTGTTGTATGATTTTTTTTTTTCACTTTCCATTTAGAAAGTGGGTCATTAAGGATTGTCGTTTGCTGAAAAGTTAATCCTACATGCTTTAAGTGCCATGAAAGGAAATAAAGTCTATTTTTTAAAAGTTAAAGAATGTAAGTGCTTTAGAAAGCATTTATAGAATAATAAAAAGGATTTACATTTAGTACATTCTAGAAGAGACATGATATAAGTTTACCTGCAGCAAACAAAGCATGTGTGTATACTACTGCCCTTGCCTGGAAAAAATACCCTTGTCAAATTCTTTTGTATAAATGAAGACTCTTCCTGAAGCACTGGAATTGATTTAACCTTCCAGGTAAGATGAATTTTACAATAGGTCAAATCTGATATTAATATCATGGCATTCTCTATTCTTTTTGTTTTTAATAGTCTTTCCACTTGATATAAATACCAGGTTAAATAAAACTGTGGCAAGTACAATGTTTCATTTTTTAAAAACGTTTTTCTGCAAAATCCTGATGTAACTGTAAGGAAATGGTTGTTTTGTTTAGCTTGAGACTAGTAAGTTAGTATCTTATAGCTAGAGGTTAACACTCTCCACTCCGTGGAAAGAATCATTTCTGTTTAATAAATTATCATATCCTTTTGTTTAGAATTATTTCTAGCACTTAGTAGATAGACATTATATAAATATCTGTTGAATAAACAAATGCATAAAGAATGAGAAAATTATAACACCAAGCGTGAAGATTGGTCAGTTAGTTATTAGCCTAAAGAAGGATGTTTCATAAACAGAGAAATCCAAAATTTATTCACACAGATTTTGGTAGAAATGAGAAAAAGTATTTTTTATTCTCTATAACTTCAAACAACATTCATTATGGTAGAATGGAAGCAAAGTGATTTATTGGAAGTTTTGTGCCTCATAATTCTTGAGCCTTGGAGTGGACAACGTAAGTTAAATCTTTTCTCTTCCTCCAACACTGTTGACACCAGCTGTGCTTCTTCTCTTGGGAGACCTCTTCTAATGCTTAACGTTTGTCATAAACTTCCAATGGCCTTGCTTACTGGCTTCACTGAAGTCATTGCCAAAGGAAACTTTTATTTGACAAAGAGAAACAGTCTTCCCTTAAAGTGAGTAGAAAGAATGACAAGGCTTAAATTTGAGGACTTTGTAAAAAAAAGTACACAATTCAATTCTACTACATAATTTTCAAAAGAAAAACATATAAATAGTCAACAGGTATATGAAAAAATGCTCAACATTACTAATTTGCAGAGAAAAATGCAAATCAAAACCACAATGAAATATAATCGTACCCCAGTCAGGATGACTAATGTTAAAAAGACAAAAAAAATAACAGATGTTGGCAAGGATGTAGAGAGAAGGGAACTCTTACACACTGTTGGCAGGAACGTAAACTATTAATAGTACAGCCATATGGAAAACAGTATAAAGATTTCTCAGAAAACTAAAATTAGAATTATTTGATGTAGCAATCCTACTACTGGGTATCTACTCAAAGGAAAAGAAATCAGTATATCAAAAGGATACCTGCACTTGCATGTTTATTGCAGCCCTATTCACATGGCAATGATGTGGACTAAACCTAGGTATCCATCGGTGGATGAATGGATAAAGAAACATGTACTCGCCATCAAATTGGCACTGACTGATCAACATGATGGTGCTCACATGGTAGTAATATTCTCCAGGGATTAGGGGGTTAGGGGAGTGGTAAACTCACAACTAATGGACATGGTGAGCATTGTAGAGGGGAAGGGCATGCCTCTAATCCTCACTTGGGTGAGGCAAAGACATAAAATGTAACCAAAATGTTTGTACCCTCATAATATCCTGAAATAAAAAAAAAGACAGAGAATCTGACCTTGTTTTCCTATCATACCTTGTCACTTGGAAAGTACCACTTAAAAAAAAAAGTTGTAAGATTCCAAAAAAAAAAAAAAGAAAAGAAAAGAAACATATTGTCATATATACACAATGGAATATTATTAAGCCATGAAAAAGAATGAAATCATGCCATTTACAGCAACATGGATGGAGCTGGAGGTCATTATCTTAAGTGAAATAAGCCATGCACAGAAAGACAAATACACAAATATTGTATGGCTTCACTTCTACGTGGGAGCTAAAAAATTTGAACACATAGAGGTAGAGAGTGAAAAGACAGATAACAGAGACTGGGAAGGGTAAGTAGGGGGAAGAGGATGATGAAGAGAAGTGGGTTAAAGAGTACAAACATACAGTAAGATAGAAGAAATAAATTCAGCCTTTGATATCAGAGTAGGATGATTGTATTTAACAAAAATGTATTGCATTCAAGTGATGGACAGCCTAAACACCCTGACTTGATCACTATGCATTGTATACATGTAATAAAATTTTTCATGTACCCCATAAATTTGTATAAGTAAAAAGGATTAAAAATTTTTCAACTTTATACTTTCATTGCTTTAATTTCAGAATTAAATAATGTAATTTGGTGAGCTTATTGAAGTTTTCCTACATATAGCAAGTTCAAAAGGAAAATTGTCAAGCTTTCACTTTTGCCATCTGACGATTTTGCTATAATCACCAGCAAAATAACTGAAATGTAATGACCATCATTCATATGGGATGAAGAATGAGATTTAAGATGAGTATCTCAATATTGATTATTTCTACTAATCAAAATCACCAGATTCCTTCTCAAATTTCCGCTGCAATTTACCCATGTAAACACAAAATTTATAATCTTGTAGGCAGAAATTGCTTGAGCCTTAGAAAAAAGTATACACATATAATCTATGTTTATACAAAACTTAAATTTTGATTAAATGTCCTCCTATTTATATCTTACAGTGAAGGAACCAGAAATTACATCTAAGTAGTCTTGGAAGAAACATCATATATTTATCAAATAAGCAGCATGTACTCAGACATGATGTTTTGTCTTACAACTTTCAATATATCCATTTTTTAAGAGAAGAAATAAGAATTTAATGCTTTATTGCAAGCAACACTTTAGGTGCAATAAATTCTACCATTCTCGCTGTCCATTTTCTAAGTACCTTGCAGGTTTTCAGCTAATTGATGCCTCTTTTCTGTTTATACAATTTATCAAGGGGATACTTACGAGACCAAAACTAATTTTACACCACCGCGTTCCCTTTACCATCTCACATTTTTTATGTGGAATTACACATTTTCTTAACCTATTCAGAGTGTCTTGGTAAATCTCAATTGTATATTCATGATATGTCATTGACTGCATTTTCATGGGGAAGCATGAGGCAGAGTCAAGCATTCTATTAGAACATACTTACTTTTTGCTATTTCACAGCTACAAATCCACATCTTGGCCTGGTCAGTGTTGACCATTGGCCAAGCGAACAAAAGAGAGGACGACTCAGTGTAGTTCAGGTATCCCTAAACCCAGTATTAAAATGCATTGATAAGCCAGTCATTTTTCCCAAATGGGATAATGATAATGAGAATGAACATATACAAAATATTTACTATGTACATACTTTTACATATATTATACCCTCCAGAGTTAGACTCCAAATGCTTACCCCATTCTACATATCAGTCAGGGTCCTGGCAAGAAAGAGATGGAACATTCATTCTGGGTCATCTGAGGAAACTTTAGTAAAGGGACTACTAACCCCTACAGGCAGGGTTAAGGAAAGCACTGGTACTGTGCCCATGGCAAAAAACCCTGGGGCTAAAAAAGGTAGGAAGCAGTTTCCACTCCAAGGCCTAAAGGTGCAAGGGTGGGGGGAGCACTTTGCAGGAGCTGGAGAGAGTAACTTTATGGTGATGCACAACTAATGAAAGCTCTGGCTCTCATAGAAGAGTAGCGCTAACTAGTAGTGACTCAATAGAAAAGCAGCTTGGAGAACAAATACCCGGACCTCACTCCCCTACAGCCGTCTGAGCTCCTCATGATTGCCTATACCAGCCAAACCCAACCAGAAAGGATTCTTTCATTGGAGTAGAAGGGTGGAGGGAGGATTTGGAGCTGTAAATAGGGGGCACTCACATAGTCCTCAAGCTCTCCAAGCCCAGTCTACATTGAGCCCAGTCTGCATTGCTCAGGCCTAAGGCTTGGATCATTTCAGCTACTATTTGTTCCATTACTTACTTTGCTCTGGTCTTTTCTATTTTCCTAAAATCCAAGCTCCCACAACCCCTAGGGCCTTTGTACCTTGTTATCCACATGTCTGGAATGCTCTCTTCCAGGGATTAGTCTTGACTGGCTTCCTCAATCCATTTGTCAGGTCTCAAATGTGACCTCCTTTTAGAAACCATCTCTGACCATGCTATCTATAATACAACGCCCCTCTCATTTAGTCATATTTTTACACATCATTTCCCTCATTTTACTCATAGCACATATCATATCAGAAAAATATTTTTTTTCCTTCTTTAGACTTATCTCATTTATTAGAATATAAGTTCAGAGGTCAAGGACTTACATTCTTTTTGATCACTCTATTCCCAATGCTTAGAACAGTTCCTGATATGTAGAAACAATTCACTAATTTTCAATCTGTAGATAATGAAAGCAATATAAAAACATTCCTGATTTTATAGATGAAGATGTGAGAGATAGGTGTGTCTAAGACTATATACCTAATAAGTGATAGGAGTAAAGTACAAGTGTAGATATTCTTAACTCTAATGTGAGAAATCTGAACCAATAAGCTATACTGACTCTTAAAAAGTTAATGGGAAAGACACTATGTCTTTGTTCATGGGCTGTCGGACTTAATGAAGCTTTAAGGGATGACTAAATCGTAAACAAGAGAATAATTTAGCAATATGGAAGATTCTGAGTCAACGATAGTAGCAGAGTAGGAGCAGAATTTAGAATTCTTAACTCCAGGTTAAGTAAATCTATATAATGGCAGTTTCAGACAGAATATGCCTTTGGATTGCAAATGTTTTCCAATCTACCATATTTCACACAGAAAGCAATTTCTGCTCTGCATTGCTTTTCATGATGGTTAGGCAAAAACAGAAACAGCTTGTTTACCAAAATGTTAGCTGTTTTGATTAAAAAAATAAAAAAATGTAAATCCAACCCTGGTTAAAAAGAAGAGGTACAATTTATACCCTCTGCTCATTTTATATTTCAATTAAGCTCATTTCTCCCCCTTCTTCTTTGGCATTTTGAATCAGATCCAATTGGAACATGGAGAGTAATGTTACCTTTGGTCAAAAATGAACATTTTCACATTTACGTAATCATTTCCACTATTCTTCCCAGGCTTTTGTTACACAAAATGAAAACAAAAGCTGGTAAGGATGCTGGCATGAGAGGTGGAAGTGGGAGGTAGTAGGAATGGGGAGAGGAGAATGGGAAAGCAAAACATGTCTTAAGCATTCATAATGATACTGTTTCCACAATTTCTTTTTATGTGTAATTCCACCGGGAGCAACACTTCTGCTGGGTGCCCTTTTTTCCTATACAGTACACACTTCTTATTCACATCTACTGCTCCTTGCTATATGAAAAAACTATGTGCAGAGGGGGAGATTAACACCTCCTTAATTATCAGAATTTTTTACCTTGACATTTCTTCCCTCTATTTATAAATTTGTTTTTGGTTGGCAGTGGGAGATAAAGCATTTTATCTCTGTAATCATTCCATTTTATTTATTTTTGCTTCCTAAGCTTTCAAGCCTATCCTACTTTCCCGGGTTGTATTTTTGTGGAAACCAAACATAAAATAAATTTCTAAGTTGGGCTACAGGTCAATAGATATTTTCATATTCGATGGTAGAGATAAAGACATAAAGTTGTTCAAAACTCTCTCCTAACCATTCATTATGTTGAAGGCTCTAAACACTTGCCTAGAGAACAATGCTTTTCACCCATTGGATGACTATTTTTGTAATGAACATAATCCTAGTGCAAGATTTCCAGCACCTCTTTTCCTGTTTCTTAGTGTCATTACACATAGGAAGGTTGAAATAATATATTTATTGTCTTCAAATATCACAGCGATGTTGTAAAGAATATTAGGCCAAAATATGGGACAGCTTGAAATAAATCCTCTTAAGTTTTTAGATGCAAAATAAATGAAACTTCATCTCTGAAAGTAATATGCAGAGAAGACCTTCTTTGGTCCACTGAAGCACCACTAATTATGATAACTATAACTTTCACAAAGTTACATGACCTTATTTTTTTCTGGTCATATAGTAAATATAACTGCTTGCAATCCTGTTTCATTGAAGTGAAATCTGGCATGAAGTAAATTATTGTCCTTGCCTTGAGGAGCAGGCTAATGCTAACAACCCTGAAATGAAATGACCATAAGTGATCCATTTCTTTGATTGGTTGTTATGTTTTTATAGAATTCCAAGTTGGTTAGAGAATTAAATGAGGAAATCATGAATTTAGAAAATAAGCAAAGCAGTATTGTTCACACGTCATCTCAAGGAAAAAGAATCAAAGGAGATTTGGGAAAATGAGTTGCCATGAAAAGCTTTACAAATTTAAGACATTATTATTATGTAATATATAATATTACATATAATATTACATAGAATCATATTATTGCTATCATTAGTCACTCATTGCTGGATAGCATGATTAGAGTTAGCCTGTAGAGCTTTCAAAGGCAGCATTTATGATTTGAGATAGTGTGATAATGGTTGAATTGATTAGATGCATTTGGTTTTTTTAAATTTATTTTTTATTTCAGGAAATAATGGGGGTACAAACATTTTAGTTACATGTTATGACTTTGCCATATCCCAACCATGGTTTGAGACGCATCCTTTCCCCCCCTACAATGCTCACCTCATCCATTAGTTGTGAGTTTACCCTCTCCCAACCCTCCTACCCCCAGAGAGTATTACTACTGTGTGAGCACCTTAGTGTTGATCAGTCAATGCCAGTTTGATGGCGAGTATATGTGTTGCCTATTCTTCCATTCAAGATGCATTTGTTTTTTGAGACTATGTTTGCCACATACCCTTTGTTGTTGGCGTACTTGACACAGTCCATGTGGCTAAGAGGATAGAACAATTTAGGTCCTTTATGATTCAATAGGGCCCAAAGATAGGACTTCAGCTCATGGCTGTCCTGGCCAGTACTGTTCACAAGTCTGAACTGAGTCCTATTGTTCCAAGAGGGACATGCACAGCCTGAATTAAGTACTGCTCTAGCCTCCTAGTGGGTTTTAGAGTTCAGCTTCTCAAGGTGTTTGAGGTGAAGTTAGAGGCTACTGGCCCATCTGAGATGTCGAAATGTCCATAGTCTGGCATATGGCATGTAGTTAATATAATCTTAATTAAATTTGATTTGCGAATGTATATTCACTTTTTTTCATCATGTAGTAGTAAGTTTATGAATGAAAACAATGAATTGGAGGTGGAAATTAGAGAAAGCATAAAACACAGAAGATATTATCACAGGAGCGGCAGAATCAGGCAAATTCAGCAGAAGTTGTATCAGCTCACTTTTTAGTTTTTGGAATCTGAGTCTAAGGGAGGATTTGTAGTATTGAGGAGATAGGCTATAGTTTCTCTCTCCCTATCCAACTCTTTTTCCCTTTCACATCATTTATATTCTTGAAACTCCTCAGAATTTGAATCACACTATAACAGAGGACATGGTTGGAAAATATGACAGGGAGGTCTTTAAGAAGATGGTCTTTGTATCTATTTATTTCCCCCTTGCTTGACGTCCAGAGCACTTAATGAACAAAATAGACATAATTGATATGCACAAGAAGGTCCCCAGTCCATAACCCCACCAGACAGGTGTTACTTGTTACCACAAAGCCTCAGGGAAATTGGATTTTCAAACTCTCTGACTCTCACTGTCCTTCTTTCATGTAGCGTACAACTCTTCAGTTGTTTAAACAACAGAAGAACAACAGGGGCGTATACTTCCCCCACCTTTTCTTTGTTTGTTTTCATTTTCCATTCTCTTCAACTTCTTAAAAATTTTTTTGATATTGTTACTCTTTTTTTCTACTCAGGGCTTTCATTTGGCGAGACGGTCTTGTCAATCAGTGGCTACTTCTTCATGGTTCTATTTCTCTGACTGTACTTTGCAGCAAGCATGTTGCTCTACCCTAGGTTCCAATTCCTCTGTCTCACTCTTTGGATGCATTAAGTGAGAGGAGGTGCCCATGTGATGAAGGTCTGGCTGCATCCACTATCCCAAGAGTCGGTGGATATGTTTTGATTTCAGAGTGGAAACCTAAGAGCTATAACTGACACTTTTAAATTGGAATATTCTTGGCTGTGTGAATAATGACCTCTCTTTCTTCTCTGTTTTTGTCTCCTTTATTCTTGTATCTGGTTTTCTCAGTCAACTTCTTGACAGATCAATTTCCTCTTCAAGATTTTAACCCTAGTTTCCTACTCAGTCATATTGACATTCATACTCTGGCCTTTGACTATCATTATAATAATGATTATGATAATTAATAATAATGACTAACATTTATTGAATGTTTATTATATGGCAAACATGCTTTTCAGAATTTTACTTATATTCCCATTTAACTCTCAAGTAATACTTTGAATTAAGTACTCTTATTATCCTTACTTTGCAAGTTAAGAAACTGAGTGCAGAGAGGTTAATGTACTTACCACAAATCCCATGGTTACTAAGTGACAGAGGGGATTTCAAGATTTGTTTGAATTCAGAGCCTATATTCTGAGCCATGACATTGACTTGCCTGTCCTACTAATGAAGTATTTACCATACCCTGGTCACTGTCCCAAGAATAGGGAGGAGGAAGTAAAAAGTACAAACTTTTTATTTTATGATATCTATATGCAGAATAAAAAAATCTGTTGGCAGAGATGAGCTAAACAAATGAGAGATGAGAATCCTGCTACATAGCTTCAACCTCACCTGTGTGGTACTAGGAAGGGACGGGCAGGTCTGGGAAACACCTAGACAGCTGTAATCTGGGAGTGAATCGATTTTGCCTCTGGGACCCACAGTCTG
>CM052436.1:14854922-14868729 GCA_028533085.1 Varecia variegata
GAAATGTTTGATAAAGTATCCTTCTTGCTGAGCTCAGAGAAAAAGCAATGGATTTTTTTTTTTCATTTTATGAGCTCTAGGATGCAAAGTTCCTAAGTATAATTCACTACTCTTTATGTGAATTTCTCACAACATCCTGTTTTCTCTCTTCTAGTTCTTTTGAATAATTCTCACACTGCTTGGTGAGCTGCTAATCAGTTTAGCCTGTGAAATCTAGGATGGAACAAAGCACATTACTGGTGCAGGGAGATCAGCCTTTTATTTTTAAGTAATACAGTATGGCTATTTGACACCCTTTTCATTAAATGAGAGCTGAGATTTAATAAAATTCTTAGTAAACTATAGATTTTCTTTGCTTTCTTAAATTATTATATTATATTAATACTAATTAGCATAAATTAATATTAATATACTCTATGTGCTGAAATGAGATATAAATGCTTCTTAGTTTATAAGTGGAGCTTTTACTCTTAGGCCTTTTATGAACATATCAGTAACTATTACAGATAGCTTAGTCTCAAACTGGTAAACACCCATTGCAGTATTTGGGCAATACCTTGCAGGATGTTATAATAACAAATCATGAGTAAATGACAGCAGAAGTATATTATCTTCATTTACGCTGTTTCTGTAATTACCTGCAGCATTTTGAGGCTATGTTTACATTCATCTTCATTTCACAATTTGCTTTCATTACAATAACTGATTGTGGTTTAACTGCTGTGGATTTAGATGGTAATACAAATCAAATAGTAAATAGTTTTGAAATTGTTTATAGTAAAAAAACCAAACAAATACATGGGATATTTTACATAGACATCAAATTCTGCCAGGAGAAGTGAAACCGAGCCTTCATCTTTAACAGAACCATTTTCCCTGAGGGCTAATACATGACATGGTTGGTGTTGAAATATGAAGATTATTTTAACAGTAATTAAAAAATTTCATATATTTTTACACATCATTGGAAGTTCTCTTATACTGTAATTACCTTAGTAACACCTGATTTTCAGACCTCAGTCTCCTTCATTTTGGGCTTTATTTTGGGAGTTCACAAATTATGATGGGGCAATGCTCTGCATCCTTAGTAAGCATTCTTTTAGTATAAATGCTCATGCTTTATAAAATGAAAAGACAAATCAAATCAATCAAAACTCATGGTTAATAAAATGAACAATAAAATGAAAGTCTGTTAACCAAGATTATTTGACATGAGAAACAAGTATTTGTGTAGTTCGTCTCATTCATATGAGTTAAAAGGCAATTTTAAGAGGATTATTGGCACACAAAAAACAATTGAACATAGTTATTTATGCTTTTTCCCCCCAAAAGTTGAAGTTGAATATTTTTCTTTGATTAGTTCATTATAATAAGAAAACGCTAGAAAATCATTCTTAAAATTTACCTCACAACCTCCGTAATATCCTGAAATTAAAAAAAAAATAATGAAGACTAAGTGGCATTCTCCAAAATAGTTTCACAGAATTTTTTGTTCATGGAGTATCTCATGGGACCACTGTCCCAGAGGGCAGATTTTAATACTATTATCACACCATATTTTAATAAATACCTATTGAATCAGAAAAAAAAATTACCTTATTTAAGAAGACTTTTCTGATTAGTGTCACTAAGAATAATTGTATGTAAAAATAAAATAAAATTAAAGTAGATTATAAGATAATAATAAAAAAAATATAGGCAGCTCTTGAACTCAAAATTTTGTCAGTTTGGAAAAATAGTGAAAGACATAAAAAATTTTGGATAAGTTATTTAAAAACTGGATTATACTTGATTGAAAGGTCAACTCAAAGGCGAAAAACATTTCAAGCTTCAGTTCCATTAGGAGGCAAGTGGTCTTGACTTGTGTCACCTTTTTAGGCCCTCTTCTCTCTGGCTATAGATAATTTTTTCTTTTTTTTTAATTTTAGTGCCCAGAAAAGCAAACAGCTTAAATGACATTTTAAATTAGACAGTATCAAGAAGAAAAAAAAATTATAAACCTCTCTGATCTCTCTGGGAACAACTTTCACATGACCAAAATCAATATTCTTTGTTAACCTGGAGAAGAAATAAGAAACATATGGGTGCAATGGAGGGGAAACTGTACAAATTTCAAAAAGAAACAAATTGAAAACTCTAGTCAGGTATATGTATTCCCAGGCAAAGACTCCTGAACCATAGGGGGTTTAGCTTTGGTGTAAGGGTTTGAACTTTTCAGATTTGATCTCTATAGCTTTGCAGGATAAACCTCCAGGGACTTCAGTGGTGTTCAAAAGGCTCCTTGTGATCATTGCAAGTTTGATTTATTTGCACTTTCCAAATCAAAATTCTTTTATTTACTGAGATGAAAAGCATCTTTAATGCCTGTTTTTAATAATGATAGTGGCCATGATAATACTTTGATGTTAATATCTTGCTAAACTCTATGAGAAATGCACTATCATTACCTCCATTTTCAGAAAAGAGAATGAAGGATCATGGGAAATTAAGTAATACACCCAAGGCCATGTAACTAGGAAGACTCAGAGCTGGGATTTTACTTAAGAACATGTGAACTCAGAGGCTAAATTCTTCACTGATCTCTGTAATATGTGGAATGACACTGAGTTATGGTATCATCTATGCTTCATTTGTTATAGTTGACAATTTCCAATTCTTGAATATGCCTAAAATGCTTTTGAAATACTTGAGCGGAAATATGTAATATATTGATATATTAAGAAATATGATTACAAATTAAGATGACTATCATTAAGACTTGATTCTAATATATTATTTTTCGTCTTAAAAATGTAAATTTAGCCACAAATATTCTGGTCAATGTGCTTGATAGTGTTATTCATATCTTCTGTGTCTTTGCTGATTTATTGTCTGGTGATCTACCAATTGCTAAAAGAGGAATTTTATTAATAATATCTCCAACTCTTATTGTGGATTTGTCTGCATCTCCCCTTAATTCTGTTAAATTTCACTTTTGTATGTTCATGTTCTGATATTAAAACATAAACATTTTTATCATTTTGGGATGAATTGATCCTTTTATTTTTATGAAATAGCTTCCTTATCACTAGTAATAATTTTTGACTTGAAATCTGAGTTACATGGCATTAATATAGCTACTACATTCTTTTTAGGATTACTGTCTGCATGGAATCTCTTCTTCCATCCACATATTCTCAATGTAGATATATTTGTATATTTAATGGTCATTTCTTACAGGCTGAATATAGTTGAGTCTCACTTTTTTTCATTCTGGCAATCTCTACCTTTTTTTTTTATTTTATTATTTTTTAAATCTGTACCTTTTAATTGAATTGCTATTCCATTAATGTCTAATCTAATTATTGTTATGGGTTGATTTAGGGTCTATCATTCTATTATTTGTTTTTGTATTCATCTCCTTTGTTTTTCATCCTGTTGCTTTGCTGCCTTTGGGATTATTTAGAAATGTCAGAGATCCATTTTAATTTTTCTATTGACTTTGAAGACACATTTTGTGCCATTATTTTAGTGGTTGAAATATGGATTATAATATGTATCCTTAACTTTTAACAGTCCATTTACAGTTAATATTACTTCATCTAAAATGTAGAAACCTTGAAATCATATAGGTTCATATCCCCACCTTCCAGCTTTTATGCTGTAGTATTATATATTGCCTATTAACATGTTACAAATCCTATAAAACAATATTGTAATGTTTGTTTTAAATAATTATATACATTATAAGGAAATTAAGAGACATAAAGCAAAACAAACCTTTTTAAAATTAAGCCAGATACTTAACATTTCCTATGTTCTTCATTTCTTTCTCAGCGTTTGAGTTTCCATATGGTATCATTTCCTTTCAGCTTAAAAAACTTCATCATTTCTTGTGTTAACAGATCTTCTGGTGACAATCTTTTATTTTTATTTACATAAAAATGTCATTATTCGGCATTTATTGTTGTTTTCAAAACCACTTTATTGAGGTATGATTGACAAACAAAATCTGTAGATATTTAACATATACAACTCGATGTGTTTGGAGGTAAATACACACCTGTGTGAAACCATCAAATCATCATCACTACCAATGTCATAAACTCCTCCATCACCTCCAAAACTTTCCACTTGCCCTCTTTATGTTTTTCTCCCCTTTTGTGGTAAGGGCAAATTTAAATATACAATTAGCAAATTTTTAAGTACACAATACAGTGCTGTTAATTATAAGCCCGATGTTATACAGTAGATCCTCAGAATTTATTTATTTTACATAAGAGAAACTCTGTACCCTTTAATCAACACTGCCTCATTTTCCCCTCCCCCCAGCCTTGGCAACCACAGTTCTACTCTCTACTTTTATATGTTTGATAATTTTAGATTCCACAGATAAATGAGATCATGCAGTATTTGTCTGTTTGTGTCTGGCTTATTTCACTTAGCAGAATGTCCTCCAAGCCCATCCGTGTCCCAAATGGCAGCATTTCTTTCCTTTCCTTTCCTTTTCTTTTTCTCTTTTTTAAGGTCTGCCTTTATTTTTGAAATATATTTGTACTGGATGTAGAATCCTGGTTAACAGAGTTTTTTCTTTGAGCACTTTGAAGATTTCATTCGGTTTGCTTCCGCTCTCCACAGTTCCATAGTGGTCTTTGGAAAGCATTTCTCTAGAAACCTGTGATTTAATTTGTTTCTCTAAGTACCTTTCTCCCAATAGTGAATCATTTGTGCAGCAGAGGGAAGCTGACTAGTTGAGCAGAGAAGCACTGGTTTATTTTATGGAGAAGACATGCCTGAATTGGTCAATGTAAAAGGAAAGACTTTTATTTTTTACATCTAAAAATATATAAGGGAAATGAATGTGTATATCTTGGGCATTTGCCTAAGGGAACATGAATTGTTTTAGTAGTGCAAATAATATTCTAAAAAATTTCCCACAGTTCCATGGTTAATAGAAAATTTCACATTGTTCTAGAGCAGAGGTTTTCAAATTTTTGCTTTCAGGACATCTTTACACTGTTAAAAATTGTTGTGCTCAACAGGCTCTTGCTGTTATGTGGGCTATGCTGTTATGTGGGTTATGATGTTATGTGGGTTATATCTGTTGGCACTTCCCAAATTAAAAATTAAAACTGAGAAATTAAAAATATTTATTTATTAATAATGTTAAAATAATAATAATAAACCCATTACATGTTAATACAAATGATATATTTTTATTGAAAAATAACAATTTTTTCAAAAGTAATATAATTTCTGCAAGAAAAATGGCATTATTTCACATTTTTGCAAATGTATTTACTATCTGTCTAAATAGAAGGTAGGTGAATAATCACATCTGTTTCTGTAACCAATCTCTTTTAAAATGTTTTGGTCAAAGTATATAAAACATCTGCCTCATACAGATAAGTTTTAGAAAAGAGAGAATTATTTTATTAGCCTTTTCGGATAATTGTTGATAGTTTTCTTGATACCTCATCAAAACTCATGTGGTAGTTTTTTAAAGATTACTTGCAATGTAGAATCTGAAATCAAGTCAATAAACTTTATATACTCTATTATCTTAAAATTCACTGGTCTCTGTTGTTCTTTGAATGTTTCTTGTACTCCTACATAATTTTGCAAGATTATGTATTGAGCATTGGAAAATATTAGTTCCTGAATTATGCAAATCTTCCAAATTTGAGCATATTTTATTATACAATGTGAAAATCACATTTATTAATATAATAGATCTCATCAGAAAAGTATTTAAGTATTGTGAGACATTCAAATCATTGCCATTTGGGTGGAAGTTTTCCAAAATTCTAATTTTTGCTTTAAAAAGGCATTTTATTATTGGTAGCAGATACTGTTAGTTATTTTCCTTGAAGTGACAGGCTCACTTGTACACTTTTAAGAAAGTGTCAAATCTTCAGTTTTAAATAAACAGTCATTCTTTTAAGAAAAAATAGTTGAAACACAAGCAATTGTCACCTGCTTCTCTTGGTGACACCATCACACATTAGTATGAGTATGAGTGCTTTCTGTGTAATACTTACTATTTAATTGCACAAAATATCTAAAAGAACATCAACTCAAGGTTGAGACTTAAAATTAATTTTTTTTACTGCATCATCAACAATTTCTTAAGTGAAACTGGCTTTTTAATATTTTTTTGTATTACATATGTAGTGGCTACTATTTACACTCACTGTTACTTTCTGGATTCATGCAGAGGCACCAGCAATTTTACCTGCCACTGCTTTTGCACCATGAAGGCAAATGTCAACACAGTAAAAAAGACAATAACATCTTAGAATTATTGTGAAAATAGTTTTAACTTCATTACCCTCTAAAAGAGTCTCAGGGATCCCCAAGAACCCATAGAATACAGTTTGAAAACTGCTATTTCACACTATATAAACAGCTATCAGTATAAAGTTTAAGTGTTGTTTTGTTTTGCGTTTAGGGCAGGGATAAACTAGGTGTTTGATGGAATTTCCAGACTTCTGTGTCCACGTGATAAGAGGAAGAAGAGTAGGGGTGTCTTTGATGATTAATTTCCCAGTAGTGAAATTTGTATCCAGTGAAATAGGATCATAAACACTTGGATAATAATGTCATGCACCAAATAATTATGATAGCATAGCCTTATTTGACTTTATTATAAAATTACTCATATTAATAAGTACTTGAATGCCTATAATAATCCCAGTGACTTGGGAGGCTGAAGTGGGAGGATTGCTTAAGGCAAGGAATTTGAGACTAGCCTGGGCAATATAGTGAGACCCTGTCTCTAAAAAGAAACAAATAAAAAAAATTAGCTGAGCATGGTGGTGCCCGTCTGTAGTCCCAGCTACTTGGGAGGTTGAGGTAGGAGAATCACTTGGGCCCAGGAGTTTGAGGCTGCAGTGAGCTATGACCATGCCACTGCACTCTAACCTAGGAATGAGACCCCATCTCTGAAAAAAAATTACTTGGGTCATCTTGTACAAATAATGCTAAGTGATTTGAGTCCCAGAATATCATCCCTTTCAAATGGTATTTCATGTTCATATTCATTATCTTCTGTGATGATAACCTCACTACCACACTTGAGGTGTTTGGCTAAATCTCTGGTATCTATTTCCTAGTTTCATATATACTTATTTCATTGTTTATTTTTACAATAAAGGCAACCCTAATACTGCCATCACTATCTTGTTCTAATCCCTGTCCCAAATATGGAAGGATCTTGGGCCATGATTTTCTTGGATGGGGGTAGTAAATCAGATTTTTGAAAGTCACTTATAAAAAGCTGTTTCCCTTCTAAACTCTCCCTACGTGTCTTCATTGGCTCAACTAGTTTAGAGTTTGTAATCAGGCATTCTGAGTATATGACTGGCCCAGAAAAACTGACTTTGATTTAAATTGCTTTAATAATAACAGTTCTTGCACAAAAGAGAGCATGTAATATTGTTCTTCCGCTTAAGTCAAAGGAAATTTCACAGTCAGCATTGATGATATTTTCCGAGACCGGCTTTAAATTCATGACATTTTGGCAAGTGGAACAATATGATATTCACTGTTCTAGAAATATATACTAAGATGGATGTCACCAAACCACCAATATTCCCTCAAGTCAGAACCCTTTTTAACACTCCGTGTGAGACTGTCATTGTTATTTTCATCTTTCAGTCAAAGCTTTCACCCTCACTGAATCAAGTTATGAGTTTTCAAAGTTTAAAAAAAAAAAACCCAAATCTCATAAAATATTTGCAGGTAATGTGTGGCAATAACAGTCTGAATTCTGATAAATAAATTATGTTTTCCTTTAAAAATGAATTATTCTCACAGGAAACAACATCAACAAAAGGAATGTCTTCATATCTAGTAGGTCAAGGAAATCATAATATAACAAGAGGATAAAACTACCACAAGGAGAATTTGAAATATCAGAGTGAATTAAATGTAAACCTCTTCCAAACAGTCTGAAACAGAAACACCATTTTCTCCAAAATAATGATGCTCTGAATTGTTTGTTATTAGGAAATGTAATTTGAAATGAAAGCAATAGATATAATAAAATCTATTTTGACATTCTAAAGATGGCATCATGTGTGACTTAATTCACTTCTGGGTTTATTTAATGGTGGTTATCCTTCTCATCTCCTTTCTATGATGTCTTTCTTATATTCCCACATTCATCCATTGTGAAGGCATCAAATGTCATGCCTGAGATTCAGTGGGGCTTGTTGAGAAAAAGGAATGAGATAATGAAGTAAAGAACCAGGCCATCTTGTTTTTTCTACCCCGGAAGTTTATTTAGTTCAGTGATTTCCTATTCCAATCAGAATGGGTTGGGGCGTGAAAATATCCACAGATGTGGGTCTCCAGGAGCCTCATAGAATTTTTACATTTCAAGAAATGTGTAGGGTGCGATGTGCACCATCTGGGGGATGGACATGCTTGAAACTCTGACTTGGTGGGGAAGGGGGGGGTAAGGGCAATATGCATAACCTAAACATTTGTACCCCCATAATACACTGAAATAAAAAGAAATAGACTAAAAAAAAAAAAAAAAGAAATGTGCGGGGACTGAGGTTCTGGGTTTAGCTTTCTTCCTCATGGCAAAGTTACCTCCTGATGAGACCACAGAAAGAATTCAGGTTCTCTGGAAGATTTTGGGCTGGGGTTGCCAGATAAAATACAGGACACTTAGTTAAATTATTATTTTGCATAAATTGGGATTCTTTTTGTCATAAGTATGTCCCCAAGTATTTTATGGTACTTACTTATCCTAAGCATTATTTGCTATTTACCTGAAATTCAAATTTCACTGGATGTCCCTCTCCCCTTCCTCCTCAATCTGGTTAGTTCATTGTGGCCTGAAGGTGTCTTAGTGCTGGACTGGATCTTGGTACTGGAATAGACTATCTGAGGAGGGTCATACGATCTAGAAAGCATAGACACTGCCTTGGTGTCGTGTAGGAATATGGAAAAAAATACCACATAGGTGACACTGGAGATGGCTATTGTCCACTGGCATTAAGCTGGATATTAGCTGAAAATTAAATTTGTGTTTTGCTGAAAATCACCTGAAAATTCACTGAACTTTAATTGTTTATTATTTAAAAATAGATTATGTATAATACCAAATACTTATTTGAAATACAGAAATTACCTTATAACAGCTTTGGCTAAAGAATTTGAGATGTTTGTGGCTATGTTGGGGCTTAGTAGGAAGACTACGATGTGGCTTAGTAGGAAGACTACGATGTGCAAAGTAAAAACAATTTTGAAATATGACAGGCAAGCTTCTTACTAGTACTGAGTTTTGAATTTCACATCTATGAAGTGAGGATAGTTTAACTTACAGAGCAATGGTGAGTAGTAAATGAAATAATCTAGGTGGAAATCTTGTATGGTGCCTTCTTCCACCTTATTAACAGAAACTCTGATAAGTATCAAAAAACGCAGTTGATTCACATCAGCCACATAGCAATTTGGACTCTAAGTTTCTCCCCTTTTATATCTTTTCCTGAAACACCACAAAATAACTCACTTAGAGTATCTTTTACTTCAAAAACCATCATGATATTGTTAAAGTCTGACTGCTTTGTTGGAGTGGACTGCTTGGGGTTATCATGGCTCAGGAATCATGTGGGAGTTGATGGTTGGGGAAATGACATTTTGACACTCAAGAACATATACCATGGAGTTTTACTTAGCCACAAAAAACAATGGTGATCTAGCACCTCTTGTGTTATCCTGGATAGAGCTGGAACCCATTCTACTAAGTGAATTATCACAAGAATGGAAAAACAAGTACCACATGTACTCACCATCAAAATGGTATTAACTGATCAACACTTATGGACATATACAGTAGTAACATTCATCAGGTGTCGGGGAGGTGGGAGGGGGGAGGAGGGGATGGGTATATTCACACCTAATGGGTTCCATGAGCACCGTCTGGGGGATGGACAAGCTTGAAGCTGTGACCCGAGTGAGGCAAAGGCAATATATGCAGCCTAAACATTTGTTCCCTGTAATATGCCAAAATAAAAAAAAAAAAAGAACATCAAAGAAGCTATTTAATAACATGAAATAACTGATACTCATTATTTCTTATTTAATGAGAAAAGCTTATTCTAGTCTTAAAAAAGCTTTGTGTTTCACCAGCCCCATAATTCAACATTTCTATGATTAGGATATACTTATTGTTTCATACAAATTGTATCTTCTTATTGATATGTAATGGAAAGATACTGTGTGCAGTTGTTGTGGGGCAGTGATTTGTTTCAATAGGATTTATCATTATTCAGGTATGATAATTTCAACACATCGGTAGACAACTGCCATTCAAATGATAGTTTGCTGTACTTGCAGATCTCGAAACAAGGGTGCACAATACATGAAAGGCCACACGGACAAGTATCAGGATGGGTCAAGAGACAGAGGGAGAAGGGAAAACTGTGAAAAAGGCCCTTTATTGTGGTTTCTATGGGAAGGAAAGGGTGAGGCAGGGCAATTAGCTTTAGGATTGGCTAATTTGAATATATTCAGTGGGCTCAGGGCCAGAGGGGCTTCCCTTGGTTCTCTGCTACCCGGCCCTGGAGTGATGAGGACAGGTGGATAGTGGCCCAGAGTGTGAGAGTCCAATAAGGGAGGTGGTTGGGGGTATGAACTCTGGATTGATTGGTTTTCATTTGAAAAGTGCACTCACTTTTCAAAGATAAGTTGTTTACTATCTCTGGGAATTGGCTAATCCTGGGAGGGGCAGTCCCTCCAGGATCAGCAAGTCGTCAGATGTCAAAGCATCAGGATATAGAAAATAAAAGACATGGTTAATAGATGGAGAGAATGTGGACATTGAAACTATACTTAAATATTTAGGTTGTGCTAGATTTTTAAAAATGCTTTTGAAAAGAGACCTTACCTTGGGAATGGAAAAACAAATATCACATATTCTCACTAAAAAGTGGGAGCTAAAAGATGGGCACACACAGTCATAAAATGTTGTGTAAAGGACATTGGAAACTAAGAAGGGGAGAGGATAAGAGGGAGTGAGGGATAAAAACTTACCTGTCAGGTACAAGCTACACTATCCTGATGATGGGTACACTAAAAGGCCTGACTTCAGCATTATACAATTCACCTGTGTATCAAAATATACTTGTACCCCCTTAATATTTCAAAATTAAAAAAAAGACATCAAAAGAAAAAAAAAGAGGTGAGATCTTATTTTTAGAGGCAAATACTGAAATATTTATAAATGTCGGTGATTTGCTTTGCAATAACATGGAGTGGTGTGGGTGTGGAAAATTGTGTTCTAAAAATATTCGAAGATCATTATCTACCATTAGATTAAGTTACACGAGTTTTATGAATCTCATTTTCCTCACCCTTCAGATGGGAATAGTAATATTTCTCTCACAGATAATGTGATGAGAGAAGACTAAAAAATATGGACAAAATTAATATTAATAATATGTAGTCTCTGGCAATGTGTTGTGCCTTGATGTCTGGTGTGTCTGTCTGGTTGTGAACTGATACGAGCATAAACAATCTGTTTCTTGCACTGGATGGGGGAACAGCACACTTGTAGCTCTGGCTTGGGCCAGGCAAAGGCATTATATGTAACCAAAAATGTACCCCCATAATATTCTGAAATAAAAAAAAAATCTGTTTCAACAAGCATCCAACTCAGAAACAATACTGCAGTTTGGATCATTGATAATGTCATTATGTATTTTCACTTTTATTTTCTTTCTGAGTAATGATGATCCTACCTTTCTTTTTAACTAAGAAGTTCAACCAGTTCAACCAGTCTAGATACTAGCTAGTAATTTCAAACTCTTAGCCTTCTACCTTTTAAAGTTTGTGAATATGCATTTTTGATTAATCACCTTTTAAAAATTGATAAATCACTTTCTTTCTCTATCAAAACATCACATGTACCCTATAAAGATATACACCTACCATGTACCCATAATAATTAAAAATTAAAATTTTTTTTAGAAAAGCTACAGCTAATGTGTGATGGTTTCGCTTAGATGGAGTCTCATGTAGGAAAGATCCTCTATTCCCCGAAAAGGAAATACCATAATATAGTAGAAAAATATTCATCTAGGAAGAAAAATAGGAACCATTGCGAATGTGAAATATTTTTTGTGGATCAGCAGGGGGCACTGAGATACCACAGGAGAAAGTTATCTCTGTAACATTCATAAATTATTTTTCTTTTCCTTTTACTCCAAATTGATAACACCATAAACTCTATGCTTTTTTATCTTTCTTATAGATGATAGTGTATCTTTTCTTTTTAACCCTCAAAATGCAGGTGCACTTACATTTTTTTTAATCTGCCAATTTTTAAAAAACTTTCGATTTCCTTATCTGCATTCTGGTTTGCTACTCATTCAGCATTCAAATCCAATGCTATTTTCCTCCCTTTGACAAACATAGAGTAATTAAGATTTTTCACAGACAAATGATTACCTAATAAATGACCTTCTGCAGGCAGCTCTATTAAAATGGAGCAAAAAGGATGTTTACTACGAGCAGTGGCCAAGAAGGAGGGTGCAGGGACAAGACAAGCTCTGCATAACCCAAAGCTTCTTCAGCTCTAGGAATAATGAAGGCACTTACTGAACTAGCAGATCTGTACTAAAAATAATTATAAGCCAGACAGAACACTAGACTATAAACACAAATTATGATTGGCTATTGCAACAGTTCATTAATTCCATGGAAGTCCAGGGGTAAGGTAATAATGCTTATAGTCACATGGGACAGCAGCAAGTATGGGAAAAAAATCAAAATTTATAAACTAGGAAAGGATGAAAAGAATACTCATCAATTTTCAAATGTCATGTCTGATTCTAGTACATTTAAAGGGTGAGAAAAAGTATGCACTCTCAGTGGAATATCTTTGAAGTATATTTTTGTGAAGATGTAATTTTTTATAAAACAAATTGCTGCAGGGTTCTTGAATTAAATATTGTCTATGGTCATGTATTTGTACCTGTACCCTTATTTGTATTTATAAGTTACTTTATAAAAATAAAAGTTAAAAATGTAGGCTTTGTTTTGGGTTATATAGACCACGGCTTTAGATAACTTTTAGATTCCTGGTGAATGACCTTTGACTATAGAACTTTAGACCAGGGAGGAGCTTTGTAAATAATCTTAGCCAATCCTTTAATTTTTTACATGAGAAAACTGTAGGTTCCGAAAGGTCTCCCAGAAAGCTTTACAAGCTGAAGTGAACTATTCAGTGTGATAGCTGAACTGGCAGTAAGTTCCAGGTTTCCTGACTCTAATCTAGTCTTTGCCATGTTGCCTTTCTTTTTTTCTTTCTTTTTTCTCTTTACATATTTTACTTATTTTTTAAATTGACAAATAAAATATATTTACGTACAACATGATGTTTTGAAATATTCATACACTGTAGAATGGCTAAATCCAGCTAATACCTTAGGCATTACCTCACATACTTATTTTTTTGTGGTGAGAACACTTAAAATCCACTTTCTTAGTGATTTTCAAGAATACAATACATTGTTATTAAGTACAGTCACCATAATGTACAAGAGATCCCTTGAAATTCTTCCTTTTGTCTAACTGATATTTTGTAACTTTTGGCTAATATTTACTGCCCGCCCCCCCATTCTACTACTTTCTACTTCTATGAGATCAACTTTTTTTTTAAATAGATTCTACATAAGTGAGATCATGAAGTATTTGTCTTTATTTGTCTTTCTGTGCCTAGTTTATTTCATTTAATATAATGTCCTCCAGGTTCATCTATGTTATCTCAAGTTACAGGATTTCCTTCCTTTTTTTTTTTTTTTTTTTTTTA
>CM052436.1:14868829-14882307 GCA_028533085.1 Varecia variegata
ACTGATTTCATATCCTTTGTATATATACACAGTAGTGGGATTGCTGAATCATATGGCAGTTCTATTGTTAATGTTTTGAGGAACCTCCATAGTGTTTTCCATAATGGCTGTACTAATTTACATTCCTATGAACAATGTACAGTGATCCCCATTTCTCTACATCCTCATCTTTTTTATAATAGCTGTTCTAACTGGGATGAGGTGGTACTTCATTATGGTTTTAGCTTGCATGTCTCTGATGATTAGGGATGTTGAGCATTTTTTCATATACATGCTGGCCATTTGTATGTCTTCTTTTTGAAAGTGTTTCTTCAGGTCCTTTGCCTATTTTCAAATCAGTTTATTTGTTTTCTTGCTATTGAGTTGAGTTCCTTATGTATTTTGGATATATAATTATCAGATGTGTAGTTTACAGATATTTCTCCCATTGCATAGGTTGTTCCTTTACTCTATTGATTATTTCTTTGGCAGTGCAGAAGCTTTTCAGTTTATAATCTCATGTATTTATTTTCTCTTTTGTCTTTTTGTTTATTTTTTTTTCTATTTTCACTTTTGTGAGCTGTGTTTTTGGGTCATTTTCACAAAAATCATTGCCCAGACCAATGTCAAGGACCTTTTCGTCTATGATTTCTTCTAGTAGTTTTATAGTTTCAGATTTTACATTTAAATCTTTAATCCATTTTGAGTTGTATTTTGTATTTGGATAAGGATCTAATTTCATTCTTCTGCATGTGGATATGCAGTTGTCTCAGCATCATTCATTAAAAAGAAATTGTTCTTTATTCATTGTATGTTCCTGGAAACTTTGTTGAAAATCAATTGACAGTAAATGTGTAGATATATTTCTGGGCTCTGTATTTTGTTCCATTGGCTAATGTTTCTATTTTTATGCCAGTACCATACTGTTTTGGTTAGTGTGTTTTGAAATCAGGTAGTATGAAGCTTTGTTCTTTGTGCTTAATATTGCTTCAGCATTCTGGGTCTTTTGTGGTTACATACGAATTTTAGAAGTTTTTTTTATTTCTGTGAAAAGTGTTCTGGAAGTTTGATATCAATTGCATGAAATCTGTAGATTGCTTTGAGTAGTATGGACATTCTGATAATATTAATTCTTCCAATCTATGAGCATGGCATATCTTTCCATTTGTTTGTCTTTTATTCAATTTCTTTCATCAGAGGCAAGGTGTGGTGCCTCATGCTTGCAGTCCCAGAACTTTGGGAAGCTAAGACAGGAGGATTGCTTGAGGTCAGGAATTAGAGATCAGCCTGGACAACATAGCAAGACTTTGTCTCTACAAAAAATTAAAAATAGGCCGGGCGTGGTGGCTCACGCCTGTAATCCTAGCACTCTGGGAGACCGAGGCAGGTGGATCGTTTGAGCTCAGGAGTTCGAGACCAGCCTGAGCAAGAGCAAGACCCCCGTCTCTATTAAAAATAGAAAGAAATTATATGGACATCTAAAAATATATATAGAAAAAATTAGCTGGGCATGGTGGCGCATACCTGTAGTCCCAGCTACTCAGGAGGCTGAGGCAGGAGGATCGCTCGAGCCCAGGAGTTTGAGATTCCTGTGAGCTAGGCTGACACCATGGCACTCTAGCCTGGGCAACAAAGTGAGACTCTGTCTCAAAAAAAAAAAAATTAAAAATAAAGAATTATGTGGGTGTGGTGGCATGTGCCAGTACTCTTAGCTACTCAGGAGGCTGAGGAAGAAGGATTGCTTGAGGCTAGATTTTTGAGGCTGTAGTGAGCTGTGATCATGCCATAGCACTCCTGCCTGAGTGAAAAGAAAATTCTTTCATCAATGTTTTGTAGTTTTCAGTGTATAGATCTTTTACCTCCTTGGTTAAATTTATTCTTAAGCATTTTTTTGTAGCTGTTGTAAATGAATTTTCTTTCTTGATTTCTTTTTTGGGTAGTTTGTTGTTAGTGTTCAGAAACATTACTAATTTTTGTATGTTGATTTTGTATCCCACAACTTACCTGAATTCATTTATTAATATTAGTTCTTACTGTTTTTTGGTGGAGACTTTAGGGTTTTATACATATAAGTTCATGGTTACCTGTAATCACCGACTATTTCACTCCTTCCTTTTCTATTTAGATGTCCTTTGTTTGTTTTCTTGCCTAATTTCTCTGGTTAGGACTACCTGTACTGTGGTGGATTGAAATGATGAGAGTGGGCAACCTTGTCTTGTTTCTGATCTTAGAGAAAAGACTCAGCTTTTCACCATTGAGTATGATGTTAGCTGTGGGTTTGTCATATATGACCTTTATTGTATTACACTACATTCCTTCTATATTTAACTTATTGTGAGTTTTTATCAAGAAGGGATGTAAATTTTGTCAAATGTTTTTTTTGCATCTATTGAGATGATCATGTGGTTTTTGTCCTTCATTCTGTTAATGTGGTATATCACATTTATAGATTTCCACATGTTGAACCAGCTTGTGTTCCTGGGATGAATCCCATTTGATCATGGTGAATGATCCCCTGAGTATGCTATTGAATTTGGTTTGCTAGTATTTTTTGAGTATCTTTGCATTTACATTAGGGATATTGGCCTATTATTTGTTTTTCTTTCAGTATCCTCATCTTGTTTTGGTATTAGGGTAATTCTGGCCTTGCAAAATAAGTTTGGAAGTTTTTGCTCTTCAGGTTTTTGGAAGAGTTTGAGAAGAATTGGTATTTTTTAAATGTTTGGTGGAATTAAGTAATAAAGCCATCCGGTCCTGGGTCTTTCTTTAATGGAAGACTTTTTATCGCTGATTCAATTTCCTCAGTTGCTATAGGTCTGTTCATGTTTTCTATTTCTTCATGATTCTTTCATGTGTCTAGGAATTTGTCCATTTTTTCTAGGATGTGGCATATATTTGTTCATAGTGGTCTCTTATGATCTATTGTATTTCTGTGGTATCAGTTGTAATGTCTCCTCATCATTTCTAATTGTCGTTAGAGTCATAACTCAGAGATATTGTGGGTTTGGCTCCAGACAACTACCATAAAGTGAATACCTCAATAAAGTGCATTATACAAATTTTTTGGTTTCTCAGTGTATATATAAGTTATGATTCTACCATACCATAATCTATTAAGTGTGTAATAGCATTATGTCCAAAAAGGTGTACATAGTTTAATTAAAAAATGATTTATTGCTAACAATTTTCTGATCCTTCAGTGAGTCATCTGAGACTCAGTGAACAGTCATCTTTTTGCTGGTGGAGGGTCTTGCCTCAAGGTTCATGGCTACTGAAAGATTAGTGGGTCTCAACAGTGTGCTTAAAACATTCAGTAATTCGTGCTGTAAATAGATGTGCTCTAATCCAGGCTTTGTTATTCAATTTATAGAGCACATGCAGAGTAGAGTTAGAATAATTCTTAAGGGTCCTAGGATTTTTGGAATGGCAAGTGAGCCTTGGCATCAACTTAAAATGACAAGCTGCATTAGCTCCTGATAAGAGAATTAGTTTTTCTTTGAAGCTTTGAAGTTAGGCATTGATTTCTCCTCTCTATCTAGGAAAGCCCTAGAAGATATCTTCTTCTAATAGAAGGCTTTTGAAATATACATTGAAAATCTGTTGTTTAGTGTAACCACCTTTATTAATTATTTTAGATCTTCTGGATAACTGGCTGCAGCTTCTACATCAGCACTTGCTGCTTCATCTTGAAGCTGCTTTATTATGGAGATAGCTTCTTCCCTTAAACCTCATAAACCAACCTCTGCTAGCTTTAAAGTGAGAGACGTGTGACTCTTCCTTTCATTTTAACATTTAGAGGCCACTGTAGACTTATAATATTAATTGGTCTAATTTCAATATTGTTGTGTCTCGGGGGATAGGGAGGCTTGAGGATTAGGAGAGAGAAACAGGAGAAGAGCTGATTGATGGAGGAGTCAGAACATTTATTAAGTTCACCATCTTATATGGACAAAGTTTGTGGTACCCCAGAACAATAACAATGGTAACATCAAAGATCACTGATCACAGATCATCATAACAGATCTAATAATAATGAAAAAGTTTCAAATATTGTGAAAATTACCAAAATGTGACATAGAGACAGGAAGTGAGCACATGTTGTTGTAAAAATGGCACTAATAAACTTGGTGAATGTAGAATTACCACCAACGTTTGATTTGTAAAAAATGCAAAATCTGTGAATTACAATTAAATAAAGTGCAATAAAATGGTTGTGCCTGTGTTTGCATTTTCTCTCTCTTTTTCCTTCAGTTTAGCTAAAGTTTTTTCTCTTTTGTTTGTTTTTTTAAAAAACAACTTTTGGTTTCATTAATATTTTCTATTGTTTTTCTAGTTTATATTTCATTTGTTTCTGTTCTCATTTTTTCTGTTTCTTTCTACTAACTTTGGGTTTAGTTTATTCTTCTTTGTCTAGTTCCTTTAACTCTATCATTAGGTCATTTATTTGAAATTTTTCTTCTTTTTTTTTCTAGAGACAAGATCTTGCTGTGTCACTGAGGCTGGAATGCAGTGGCCCTATCACAGCTCAATGTAGCCTCAAACTCCTGGGCTCAAGCAATCCTCCTGTCTCAGTCTCCCAAGTAGCTGGGACTATAGGCACATGCCACCACGCTCAGGTAATTTTTCTTATTTTTTGTAGAGATGAGGTCCCACTGTGTTGCCTAGGCTGGTCTTGAACTCCTGGCCTCAAGTGATCCTCCTGGCTTGGCCTCCTAAAGAGCTGGGGTTACAGGTATCAGCCACTGAGCCTGGCCTTTTCCTTCTTTTTTGATATAGACATGAATAGCTATAAACTTCCATCTTAGAACTGCTTTCGCTGCATCCCATAAGTTTTGATATGTTGTGTGACTATGTCTCAGGATATTTTCAAATTTCCATTTTAATTTCATCTATGAGCCATTGGTTGCTCAGGAGCAAATTGTTTAATTTCCATATATTTGTAAATTTTCTGAAATTCCTCCTAGTATTGATTTTTAGTTTCATACCGTTGTGGTTGGAAAAGATACCGAATATGATTTCAATTTTCTTAAATTTTTAAGGCTTGTTTTGTGGCCTAATATATGATCTATGCTGGAGAGTGTTCTGTGTGCTCTTGAGAAAAATGTATATTATGTTGCTATTGGAGGAACTTCTCTTTGTTCTAAAGTGTAGTTTAAATCTGATGTTTCTTTATTGATTTTCTGTCTGAATAATCTGTTCATTGCTGAACCCGGGTTATTTAAGTTCCTTATTATTATTGTATTACTATCTATCTCTCCCTTCAGATCTATTAATATTTGCTTTATATATTTATGTGCTCTGATATTGGGTGCATATATAGTTACAATTGTTATGTCATCTTGATGAATTGACCCCTTTATCATTATATAAGTACCTTAGTTTCATTTTACAGTTTTTTTTTCAGTTTTAAATATTTATTGCTTTCATATCAGAGTACAATTGCATTAAAATACAGTTTTTTATATTGACCATATATCTAGAGTCCTTACTAAATCCATGTATGAATCCTAATGGTTTACAAATTAGTTTCATTTTGTATGTATTCATTTATGTCATTTAAAAATAATTCATTTCTCCAGCATTTCCAAGCACTATTAAGCAATGATTAACTTGAATAAAGTAGATATTCTTGTCATGTTTCCAAACTCAAGGAGAGAACATTTAATACTTTGAAGGAAACTTCCTTAATCTAATAAAACATACTAACAGCAACAGCGACAACAACAAAAAAAGAGAAATGATGAAGCATTTTACAGTTTTTGGCATAAAGTCTATTTTATCTATATTTACTTGTCTGATATAAATATAGCAACTCTTGCTCATGGTTTCCATTTGTATGGAATATCTTTTTTCATTTCTTCACTTTCAGTCTATGTGTGTCCTTAAAGGTGATGTGAGTCTCTTGCAGGTAACATATAAATCAATTTATATGATTAAATCAAATAATTAAATCAATTTAATTATTCTATGGCTTTTGATTAGAGAATTTAATCCATTTACCTTCAAGGTAATTATTAATAGGTAAGAACTTACTACTGCCATTTTGTTAATTGTAATTTTGTTGTTTTGTTGAGCCCTTGTTTCTTTTTCTCTCTTGCTGTCATCCTTTGTGATTAGTTTGTTTTCTCTAGTGGTATGCCTTGATTTCTTACTTTTTATCTTTTTTTGTATCTACTATAGGTTTTTGTTTTGCTGTTACTTTTGTTTCCTGTGCTTTTGGGATATTACTCAAGAAATGATTGCCAAGGCCAATGTCCTGAAGCATCTCCCCAATATTTTCTTTTGGTAGTTTCGTAGTTTCATAGTTTCCAGTTTTAGATTTAAGTCTTCAATTCATTTTGATTTGATTTTTGTATATGGCGAGAGATAAGAGTGATTTAGTGTCATTCTTCTGCATCTGGATATCCCATTTTCCCAGTGCCATTTATTGAAAAGTCTGCCCTTTTCCCACTATATGTTCTTGGCACCTTTGTCAAAGATAAGATCACTATAGATATCTGGATTTATTTATGTGTTCTATATTCTTTTCCATTGCTTTATGGGTCTGTTTTTATGTCAGTGGCATCCTATTTTGGTTATTACAGCTTTGTAACATAATTTGAAGTGAGGTAATGTGATGCCTCTAGTTTTGTTCTTTTTGCTCAGAATGGCTTTGGCAATTCTGGGTTTTTTGTGGTTCCATGTAAGTTTTAGGATTAGTTTTTTATTTTTCTGTGAAGAATGTCTTTGGTTTTTGGATGGGGATTGCATTGACTCTGTAGATTGCTTTGGGTAGTATGGACATTTTAATAATATTGATTCTTCTAATCCACAAACATGGACTATCTTTCCATTTTTTTGTGTGTCCTCTTCACTTTCTTTCATCAATGTATAGTTTTCATTATAGAGATCTTTCACTTCTTTGATTAAGTTTATTACAGGTATTTCATTTTTTTTTTTTTTGAGACAGAGTCTCGCTTTGTTGCCCAGGTTAGAGTGAATGCTGTGGCATCAGCCTAGCTCACAGCAACCTCAAACTCCTGGGCTTAAGCGATCCTGCTGCCTCAGCCTCCTGGGTAGCTGGGACTACAGGCATGAGCCACCATGCCCGGCTAATTTTTTCTATATATATTTTAGTTGGACAGATAATTTGTTTCTATTTTTAGTAGAGATGGGGTCTCGCTCTTGCTTAGGCTGGTCTCTAACTCCTGACTTCGAGCAATCCACTCGTCTCAGCCTCCCAGAGTGCTAGGATTACAGGCGTGAGCCACCACGCCTGGCCCAGGTATTTCATTTTATTTGTAGCTGTTGTAAATGGGATTACTTTCTTGGTTTCTTCTTCAGATTGTTTTCTGTTAATATATTAAAAAAAAGACATTTTTAATCCACTTCCCCACACTTACATTTTTTGATGTTACAATTTACTTCTTTTTATATTGTATATCCCTTAACAAATTATTGTAGCTATTATTATTTTAAATAGTTTTATTTTTAACATTTATAATAAATACCTCCAGTACAGTATTTGAGTACTCTTCATATGACCATGTGCTTATTCTTACCAGTGAGTTTTGTAGTTTCATATTTTTTTGTTACTAATTATGCCCTTTTCTTTGGCCTGAAGAAGTCACATTAGCACATCTTGTAAGACAAGTCATGTGGTGATGAACTTCCTATTTTTGTGTGTTTGGGAAAGTCCATTTTTCCTTCATTTATGAAGTACAGACTTTCGCAGTAAGATATTCTTGTTTGGCAGTTTTTTTTTTTTTCTTCAGCATTTCAAGTACATCATCCTTCTCTCTCCTGGTTGTAAGACTTCTGCTGAGAAACCCACCACTAACCTTACTTAAATGCTTTATACGTGATTTACTTCTTATCTCTTGCCGTATTCAAGTTTTTCTCCTTGTCTTTGATATTTTGCTGTGTAATTATTGTATATCTTGGCATAGTCTTGTTTATGTTGAATCTGATTGGAGACTTTCAACCTTCCTATGCCTGGATGTTTATATATTTCCCCAGATTTGGAAAGTTTTCTGATATTATTTCTTTAAAAAATCTTTCCTTTGTCTTCTCCTTCATGAATTCCTATAACTCAAGAATTTCTTCTTTTGATGCTGTCCCATACATCCCCAAGCTTTCTTTATTTCTTTTTATTCTTTTTTCTTTTTTCTCTTTTGATTGTATATTTTCAAATAAACTGTCTCCTAGTTTAAAGTTTATTTCTTCTGCTTGATCAATTCTTCTGTTGATGCACTCTATTTAATTTTCATTTCATTCATAGTATTTTTCAGCTTCAAAATTTGTTTTATTTTAAAAAATAATTTCAATTTGGTTTTAAATTCCCCATTTTCATCACATTGTATTCCCAATGCCATTGAATGATTTCTCTAAATTTTGTTAAAGGTCTCTGAGCTGCCTTTAAAACATTATTTTGAATTCTTTGTCATGCAGTGTATATATCTCTATTTCTTTTGGGGTCAGCTACCTGACGATATTGTGTTCTTTAGGTGATATTATTTATCTTTGATTTTTCATGTTTCTTGTTGCCTTATGTTGATGTCTGTGCATTTCAGTATGTAGGGATGTATCCCAATCTTTGCCAACTGGCTTTGTTGGGGGAAGCCCTTCACCAGTCAGCACATCTGGAGATTCTGGGCAAGTTGTGGGCAGGCAGCAGGCTTGCTGCTGGAGTCCTTGGGCATTCTGGGCTGGTGCCTGGTTTAGCAGGTGAGCAGGCCTGGCACCTGCTTCCATGGGATTGGATCTGGAAATTGATTCAACTATGTTGGACTTGTTTATTGGGCCCATAAGTTTGGGCCTGGTACCTGTGTCCACGTGAACCGGCCTGAAGCCTGGGTCTATAGGGGCTGAACTGGCAATGGGGTGAGCCTTGAGCCTGAATCTTCAGGGGTCAGTCAGACATTGAGATGGCCTGGCACCTGGGTTTTCTGAGACACGTTTAGAGCCTGAGTCTGTGTGAACTGTCCTGGTGCTGTGCTGGTCCTTAAGCCTTGGTACATAGGGGCTGGCCTGGAGCCTGGGTCTGTAGGGGTGGTCCTGGAGACTAAGTGTATGGGGGCTGACCTGGCACTGTGGTCTGCTGAAGTGGGGCTGCACTATGGGTCTGCTGGTGCAGGTCTGGACTCTGGATCCTCAAGAGCTCAGTGCCACAGGTACCAGACCTGATGTTTTAGTCTGTTTTGGCTGCTATAACAAAATACCATAAACTGGATAGCTTATAAGCAACAGAAATTTATTTATCACAGTTCTGCAGGCTAGGAAGTCCAAGATCAAGGCACTAGCAAATTCAGTGTCTGCGGGGGGCAGGGGGGGTTGTCCCATTTTGTGATTTATAGGTGGTGCCTTTTCACTGTATCATCACATGGTGAAAAGGGCAAATAAGCTCCCTTGAATCTCTTTAATGAGGGAACTAATTCCATTCATGAGACTTTGCTCTTATGATACAATGAACTCCCAAAGGCTCTACCTCTTATACCATCACCTTGGGGGTTAGGGTATTACCATATGTATTTTGGGGACACACAAGCATTCAGACCATAGCAAATGGATTTCCAGGACCATTAAGAAGTGACCCAAAGGAATAAGCACACCACTTAATTGGTTTATTTATTAGTACTACTGAGGCTCTGTTCCAGAGAAATCACTAGAAAATGGATGTCTAGAAAAGGAGAGCTGCTTTTCAGCAAAACTGGCATTGCTACCAATTAGGACACTTGAGAATGGCACAGTCAGAGATGAACATTTCAACTCAACACTTAAAGCATATTACTTTCCCAACAGCAAGCTTGAGTTGTGTGCATTGTTTGCATTTGGCTGACTGTGCTGATTCAGTCCCTCTCCATCCCCTTCCTTTCAATATAATTAAATCAATTTTATTATGCTGAGTCTGTGATGATTCAGTGTGGCTGTGTTGGCAGCCAGTGGAAATGGTTTGCTCACTACATTTCATGCTGGTTTTCTTTCTATTAACAAAAATGGAATTTTCAGGCTTCATTACAAGATTAAACTCCTGATAGAATTAAAGATTGTTGATCCTTTCTAGGCGATTTTCCTCTCGAAGACTACCACCTTGAAAACTAGAGTTCCAAACGACAGTTTCTCCAGGGGTGGATTTTTCTCTGCCCGTAGGGCAAAGCGTCACAGTGCATGAGTGAACTTGGCAAAGGAAGTAAGCAATGTATAAATAAATTCTTTGAAATAAATAAAAGAATCTTACACAGTAGAATGTATAACGGTCTCAGAATACCTACGAGCTTCACGACTTAATTGTCACCCTAGGGATGCTGATATTTGAGATTTCTATGAAATAGTAAAAGATGCCTTCCAACTTTATAAAATGATGATTTGTTTTTCCCTCTTGGGTATTGAAGATGCAAGCAAAGTTCTATTAAGTGGCTTAGAAATTGGCTTTCTTTTTCCATGTAACAAAAAAATCTTTCAGAAACACTAAAACACTGCTTATTTATTTACTTTTACCACATATTTTGAGTTTTCAGTACATTTTTGTCATGGATGAAGGGTTTCATGAGTCCATGGCTAACAGATATAGACCCTAATAAAGAAAAAAGTACAAACTATTTATCAGACAGGTTTGATTAAAGTAGTATATTTGCTCTGACATATTCTTTGTTATGGTAGATTAAAGAAGGTAGAGGAAGCAAAAATAATGCTTCAAGAGTTCACACATAAAACCATGTTTGGAAAAGTGATATTATTGATTGTAACTTGTTAAGTGTGAGTTTGATAATCTCAAGGAATAATTTAACTTTTAAAATTCTATTCTTAATGAACTGAGTTATTTTCCTCAAAGAGCTTAAAGTATTGGCCCAAGAGTCTCTTTTAGGTGGAAGAGCTCTAAGCTGAATCTTTCTGGGTTTTCCCTGTCTCCTTCATCTTCTCATTCCTGTCAGAGGTGAACTAACACATTTGGAAAAGGGACATTTGACAGATATTTGGTATGTATATTAACTTTACATACAATACCACATGAATTTCTCACAATGAGTCTGTAAGGTAGGTGAGAAATAAGGTTGGAGTGGCCAAACAATTTTGTCAAAGTCACATGATATTAAGTTTTGCAGAAGTGAAATTTGAATTTAGTTTTGTCTGATGTCAAAATCCATGCTATATTTTCCACTCTACATTACTTCTCTTTAAATTTAGTCCCATGGACCAATGAATCCTTTAAAATATAGGAAGATTTTACAAAATAAAAATGTCTATGTTTTTTTTTAATTTTTTTATTTCAACATATTACAGGGGTATGAATGTTTAGGTTACATATATTGCCTTTGCCCCACCTGAGTCAGAGCTTCAAGCATGTCCATCCCCCAGATGGTGTGCACGGCACCCATTAGGTGTATATATACCCATCCTCTCCTCTTCTCTCCCATCTGCCCAACACCAGATGAATGTTATTACTATAAATGCACTGAAGTGTTCATCAGTTAATACCAATTTGATGGTGAGTACATGTGGTGCTTATTTTTCCATTTTTGTGATACTTCAAGACCCAGGGTCATGGCCAACAAAATGACTGTATGTTATGGAGTCATTTCAAAGCTAGTGGCATGGTGAGGGCTCAATTTGGCCTTTTTGACATTGAAAGCACACATAATAAATGGAGATTATGACAATCCTCTCCTACCTTTTTCTTTGTTCCTTGACTTTGGTTTCTAATCTTGCTTTCTCTGTCTGTTGTAAGTTGGTCAGCAAAGTGTCTTTCGTTTTATAGGAATACAGACATTGCAAAGAAGCTGTAGAGAAAATAGTTTTTGAAATAATGGTGGAGGAGTATGATTGGGTGATTGCAAAAGTTTCCAACTCACTTCTTTATCATGAACTTTGCAGTGTGACATTGCAGGTTATTCTGTTAAGAGGTGAAGTCTATTTTTCTTCTTAGATCTATGCTAGCCTTGTAACTTGCTTTGTTCAAAACAATGTGACAGAATTGCACTGAGCCAATTCTAGATCTAGGCCACAGGAGATCTTGCAAGCTTCTGTTCTCTACCTGCCCAGGTGATAAGAGAGAGAGCCACACCAGTCTGTTGGATGTTGGGGACATGGCCCAGAATCCTCTGTTACCCCAACCATGCACCAGATATTTGAGTGCACCATGCAGCAGATATTTGAGTGAAGCTGTCTTAGAATAGCCAGGCCCCAGCTGAAAGCAAACAAACATAGCCCAGGTCAGCAGAACTATCCAGCCGACCTGTAGATTCATAAGTAATAAGCGGTTATTGTTTTAAGCCACTTATTTCTGAGATTGCTTGCTACGCATCAATAGTTAACTGATAATGAGGGCTAAGGAGCAGGACAACTGAGCATTGCATGAGATAGCAGGAAAGAGTGGAGCCAGTCTCTGGGAAGCACAGTGGGAAAGGAGGGAAAAGAGACAGAATTTAGGTCTGGAAACTAAGGAGCAGGTGAACTGGAAATGCAGCTTAACTAATTAGTATGTGTGTGCATCGTTAATTCTGCAGACTAAGATAGTTAAATATAAGTGTGCATATTTAAAATGACAAAAAAGTAATATCTAAGATTCAGTAAAAACTGCCAAAAGATATTATTAGTATTAGACAAAAATGTTTGGCTTTTCCCCTACTGAAAAAAAATCACTCCTTGCATGTTATTGGAATTTAAGTGGTCCGGCCTTAAGTTTCCTGACATTTTCTGTCATCAGTTGTTTGAAATGGCTGAATAAAATAAGTCATTTTGTTTTGGTATATGAGTAGTAAATGTTACCACTCTCTTTGTAGCTTAAATGAGCAGTGGAAAATGGCATTTCTGTGAAGTTGGTCTTTAAACTATGCATGACTGTTCCAAACAGCAAGCTAATTTTCAAGTTCATCAGATGTGTATTTATATGGTGAATGTATCTGTCACATAAACATTTTGTCAATCAATGCCTTCCTTCTGTTCTGACACAGTATGCTGGAGCACCATCTAAAATGTGATGAATGTTGTGCTTGCTCCAAGTGAGAATTAATTATGGCAATGAAAAGAGTGCTACCAAAGCCACTCATACTCTGTGGCAATGTTGCATTAACAGAAGCAATCACTGAAGTTTCAAATTTTAAAAAATGAGCCCATGATTAATATAGCAGACCCTTTAGTTTGGCTCTTAAATTAGTTTATCCTTTGAATGAAATATTGCTTAAATCAACTTGAGTCCATATCATGAACCTAAGGCCTGAAACTGATCACAACGGGGGAAATGACCATGAGTCCAATGAGAAAATCTGTTATTCTGTTTATGAGAAAACCCGTTATTCTGTTTCTCTTCTGTATTCTTCTTTGAGATTTATTTTTCTTACCAAAAAAATTGTAATGGCATCGAGATAAGTTAAGAACATAGAGATAATTCAAAAGGGATTTAAGGAGGATGTGGTCTGTAGACCTGATACATGCAATTTGAACAGAAATAATGATAACTAGAATATTTGGTATGTTTTCAGTATGATATTTTAAAATACCTACTATATCTAGATCCTTACATT
>CM052436.1:14882807-14916870 GCA_028533085.1 Varecia variegata
AGGTGTCTTTATTGTAGAATGACTTATGTTCTTCTGGGTAGATGCCCAATAATGGGATTGCTGGATCAAATGGAAGGTCTACTTGAATCTGTTTAAGGAATCTCCATATTGCTTTTCATAGGGGCTGCACTAGTTTGCTTCTGTGGGATGTTATTGTAAGGAGGATAACATCAGTTTGTGGATATGTCTGTATATAAATACAATAGAACAAGTAGGCTGAAGATGTTAAGTACCCAAACTTGGCAATTTAAAAATGACTTTAGAATGACTAAAGAATGTTGAATTATATCCCCAGAGGTCTCAATATAAAGTGACTATTCAAGCATTGCACACACACACTTGAGAATATCTGAGATACATCAGTCTTCTTATAGATAGCACTGAATTGTTATAGATAATAATCATAGATAGCATGTAAAAAGCCCTTATGTGTTAAGCATTTTGCAGACATTTATTTCACAAAATTCTCCAATTTTTTTCAAATATACATAACAAATTATAGGTGGCCCATCTTAAATTGCCAACATTTGACCATATTTTACCTAAAAAATAGTAATTTCATAAAGTTCAATCTAATAGAACTATAGGCCAGCAAATATAAAGGTGAATTCTCTGAAACTCCCTAACAAAAAGTCATTGGATGCTTTAATCATGCCAGAATTCTCCTAACGGATGCTAGATCTACTAAGTTAAAAGGAAGAGAAGCAAATCAAATTTTAAAAAGATAACAAGGCACACTCAGGGAAAGTGTGGAATGGGGAGAGTACAGCTTTCTGATCCTTTGGAAGAAAGAGTGGCTACAGAATTAACAGGCAGACAGATGGCAATAAGCAGACACAAATTACAAAATGCACTCAAGTATAAATCAATATTCTATAAATATGACAGTGTGACAGGAAATATGGAGGCAGAGAAACCCAACATAGAACCCTCTAGACAGCATTTACAGATAACTTACAAATCTGTCTCACTGCCCTGTACACTATGCTCATCACTAAGGCTTATTATATTTTATTTTATAGAAAAGAAATATACATTTTATTATCACTTCATTGAATGATATGAAGCATCTGAGAGCTACCATTTTTAACTATAGGGAAATTAGACATTATTTTTAAAAAATTAATAGATGATATATTTACATATCACCAATCACTTTTAATAAAAAGAAAGATGAATGGAAGTATAAAGATAACAATAAGGTATTCCCCAAACGTGAAATTATGTCTACTGTCTACATGTGAAATTTAAAAAAATCAGCTTACATGAGGGAGTGCTATTGTGGAGACCTGAGAAAAATTTCCTACCTGGGCTTGAAGATCTGAAACCATTCTTTCCTGGGAAGCAAATGGGATAGCTAACTATTGCTTATTTTTCCTAAATAAGGTGCAAGTCCTTTGTGTTCTTTACCAAAACAGGCTATATTACCGCAGCCAGGGAGGACATATACTGTCTGCTGACTGCTGTTATAAGTATCTCTGTTTAGAGATTGTGTCTGCTTGCTTTCTATTTTTATGCAGAATTGGGTGAAATCTGCCCTTCTCGCTCCTTAGAGTCTCCAAGGTAGGCGAGTCATCATGACCAATAACTTATCCCCTGAATAAAGCAGGAGGAGGATTAAGACCAGCTTTTTCCTTTGCTGGGAGCTGCAGGTAAAATCCTCTGTTCCTCGCTCACTCCCAACCTCAGTGTGAGCAAAGCCAGCTCTGTAGCTTAGGCCAGAAATCTTCTCTGACTGAATCTGCCTTCAGATGACATCCAGGCACTGGTCTGGCGCTGCATTTGGGAAATTACGTAAAAATTGAATTGCCTTTTGGTGTCCCCAAATTTTGTCTCATTCTGAAAATAGTAAGTATAAGTATGTTCTGGTCTGAACAGATAAAACAGCTCAAGTTTGCCAGATCTTCAGTATATGAATTAACTTCAGAATTTCTGTCAAACACTTTTAAGGAGGGTGTCAAATTTTGCACACATGCACTATACTTGTTTTTCTGAAAAAATATCTGTAATGTTTAAGGGCATCTGAGATGTAAAAAAATTAAGAACCACTGATATAATGAAAAAGATCAGCCATCAAAACAAGGGTCAAAAAATTGTTACTAGTAAAAAGATACGGAGTTTTAAGGTATTTCAAGGTATAGCAAGAGTGTACTTGATTAGGAAGTGTCTATAAAAACCAAACCAAACCAAAGCAACAAATTAAAAAGAAAACATGGGCGATATATCTAACCAGAACTTTTGTACCCCCATAATAAGCTGAAATAAAAAAAAATAAAAATAAATAAAAAGAAAACTCAAAGTATAATCCATTGCATTATTCTCTATCTTAAGGAAAATTGAGAATTGATCTTGAAAGTGCAATATAATCATAACTTTTCAGTGTACCACTAACATTTGAGTCAGAAACAAGACTGATTAAAAACCCAGGAAGCTGCCTATAAAAGGTTACATTTGTTGGTGATTGCTCGATGAAACCAACATAAAGATCATGCAGCTTGTTCTCCCTTCTGTGTGTCCATAATCACCAAGCAACCTTCTGATAATTTTCTTTCATTGTAGATATATATGCACACAGGTAAACAACACACTACATAGTGGATATCAGAATTTGCTTTCCTTGAAAATTGAACTTCTTAATGCAAATTATCAAATGGGTCTCTGCCTTATATATCCTCCCTTCAATCAGGTTAGTATCAGTCTGTTTCAAAGGTCACATTTTCCTGTCTCAGCCTTCACTACCTGAAACACACATTACTCAAAGACACAATAAGGCCAAAGCACCATATAGAGCAAATAGAATGTTCAGGGTCTCATAATGAGCATTAATAAAACTTACCTAAAAATCTTTCCTGCTTTTCAAAGAATGATGCTGTCATGGAAATAATTATTCACCAACAAAGTCTCATAACTAGCTTCTTTAAAGTTTAGGAGATATATGAAATTCACAGTTTTCAGTTAGCTCCTCATATTTTGAAAGGGCCTCAAAACTTGAAGGTGTTTCAGTAGATTAACTTGTTGCGTTAAAATTTGAAAACCATTCCTTACATATGCTGAATTTTCTTGTAATTCAACAGCAAATATTTAATGTGATTTGCCAGTTATTTAAAAATTCTAAGAATAATGCCACCTTGGTACAACTACAGTCAAAATGAATTATGAAAGTGTTAACATTTTTTTAAATAAGATTTATGGCAAATTTGATTAATCTTTCCAGTATTTTAAAACTTGTATTTTAGTTTCCTAATACATGTCTCATAATACACCTGGGAATTGGCTACGTGAGGGTGACTATTTTGTCACATGAACTCTATCTAAGAAAATAAAAAATTGGTTATCTAACATGTTGGCTTGAAAACAGGTGTGTAAAGTTTCTGGAGATGAATGATCTATCAGTTTCCAGGGAGCATCAAGGAAGAGAAATTTTTTTGCACTGTATACATGCTCATGGTGTAGTGGAACCATACTGAAGTGAGAAAATGAATGTTTTCTATGGCCATGACCTGGTAATTTTCTGATTGCCTGCATTATTCTGAAATTGTGTTCTGTCTCGTGCATTAGAGCCAATGATGCCAAGAGCATCGTGAATGGTAAGGGCAGCATTATTTCCTGAAATGAACATATGAGAAGTGTTAGGGAAATGGTCCAGAGAATTAGTGTCTCCTGGAATAAAGTGAAAAGCAAAATGAATGATTTATATATAATTATAGAGAAGAGATGATTGATTGTTCATTCACTTATTTATTCAGATCATTCATGGATATGAACTTGCTACTTGTACTATTAGTTTATACGTTAGTCCAGGACTTTCTCTCAATTATTCCACAAATACATATTGAGCTCTTACTGTGTGATGTGGTTGCATATCTTAAATTGTAAATTTCTAGAGGAAATCCTTACACTGCAATGCCTGTAACATCGATACATGTAGCTTTATATTTTAAGATGATGGTAATGATGATGATTATGATAACAGAAAATTTAAAAAATCCTCTTAAAGTATAATATTGAAAAATGATATAGGAAGAGAAAGTAAAAAATAAATCTGTATATTATTTTTTCAGAAAGGGAATCACTGAGGCAAGATCATGAAGAAGAATAGAAATACTTTACGTCATTTTGAAAACTCACTAGTATAATTTTAAATGTTGCATAATATTCCAATCCATTCTATGGATGTACCACAATTTACTTAGTCATTTCCTTATTAGTCATAATACAACATGTATCTTGACATATTTACCAGTTTAAGCTTTAACTCAGCATAGATTCTCAGAAGTAGAGCTTTGGCTCAAAGGGCATGGTTAAGTTTATGGTTCTTTAGATATACCATCACACTGATTTCCAGAAGTTTGCACCACTTGATATTCAAACCAGCAGTGTATGGTGAAGATTAACATAGACTTGAGTGACTAAGAAGGAAAAAGGAAAGTCACACCTAGTATGTACCTACTGCCCCAGACACAATGCTTTCACACATATTACATTATTTAAGTATCACAGCTGCTCTGTGGAACATTTTGTGGTTGGAGTTAAGACATGAAAAGGGCTTGACTGATGCATACATTTGGAAAAGGTGAAAAGAATGAGGAAGTGCCTTCCAGATGGCAGAAACTCCTGGAACGTGAAGCTGTGAACAAATATAGCCCTGTGGTCTTTGAGGTGAGCCCAGAATAGCATCCCTGCTCCCTCTGTGCGTTCTGAACAGATTGCAAAATACGGCAGTGGTGAGGCACAGAGATACAAAAATGCCCCTTGTGTAGTCAAAGGTTTTCTAAAAGTAAAATGCCCAAATGAGTCAGGAAGGATAAGTGTTCTCACTCCTCCCCAGCCACCCCACTACCACTCCACCTGGGGGCAGAGACCTTTAAAATTTAAGACATGGGATAAAAGAGGAATACCATGTGTTCTGCAGGTAGGAGAAAGAAGCTAGACCACGGGTGGCTAAATTCTCCTTCTAATCTCAACAATCGGTAAATTAGCCCTCTCTGCGGGGGTGGGGAGAAGGAATGAGAGAGCAGGTGAGGAAGGAGAGGCCAGGATTCCTGTGGCCATAAGACTTCCCTCTATGTTGAAGAGCAAATCAGAAGTAGGAAATATGTAGTTGTTCTCTTACCACAGGGTCACTTGAGGAATTATGCAAAGACTGGCCTGGTTAAGATTTATATCAGGAGTTACTAGAAGGTGAATTGTGGACCATCTTAAGTATCACAGTGAGGCATCAGCTTCTGTCTTTGGGTGTTTCTGGTGAGTCCTGAGCAGTAGAGATACAACCTCACTTTTCCATCTCTTTCATATTGTACTTGTCCCCTTTGACTGTGGAGCTTGTTGAATTCCAGGCCAAAGGAGTAGATGCAAGGTCTTAAGTAACTATTCCAGTTTAATTTGGACTGGGTTGGGTTCTCCCTGTAGGTGGCATTTTGTCTTCCACTGTGCTCTGCTTCTGTGGACCAAAATGAACAAAACAAAAATTGGCAGTGAAGTCATTCCATTATGGACATTTATTCTAAAAATATGGTTTAGAATTATGAATAGTCAGTGACCACAGACAAGGCAATAAAATTACTAATTTAATCCTTTGTGTGAGGTGGCAGGGTGCCTACTGCACCAAATTATTACTGGTTTGGTCATCACCAACCTTCCTCTCTGAGAAGAGATAACTCTGTAGAAAATTCAGTTTGCCTGTCACATACAGTCGATAGATCACAAACATGGATGATGCCTTTAAGGTACAGCATCTGAGTAGGAGAATGATGATGCCTCCAGAAATGAAAAGAAAATGATTCACACTATGAATTTTTGGTTAAAGTATAAAGTTGCCCTCAGCAGCAGAGAATGGCTTCACTTAGGTGCCCTTTAAAGAGTCAGATATAGGTTCTGTTCCAATCTATGACTATAATAACTATAACATGTTAAGACCTAGACTTTATTGTCATGGCCGATTACTTGTGCTTTATGGCTTTGTTGCAACCTAAACATCACCCCCAGAGCTTAGACTCACCACATTCTGTGAAGCAGGTTCACTGTGCATTGGTTACAAATTTGCCTGAGTCTAGTGAGACAGAACCTGCCCCCCTGCTCCCCGACAAGTGGATTTATTACTTACAGACAGGCAGCAAGGAATGACAGAAACCTAGGATTCATTGACAGCCAGTTCCCCGAAGTTCAGGAAAGCTACCTGGGGTAGACGGGGCCTTGGCTGCACATGCCCTGCTTGCATTGCTGATGGAAGACCCTGAAAAACAGCCTGTGGCTCATTGGACTAAAGCATTGAAGGACATCCTGTTCAAAGGGAGACTGGAATACAGCCTGGGCTGTTCAGGCCAGTCTCTCCCTATCTCGGAATGCTACGTTCCCTGCACATTCTGTAGTTATTCTTGAGAACTACAAGCGAGAAAGTGAGAGCTAGATCTGTCCAAGGCCACCCAGAGAACTTTCTTGCAAGTGTCTGTAAACAATCAGGACAGAGTATTCATTAGCCATAGATTTAAAGACACTGTTCTCGAGTATATTTGAGAATTTTATTTTCTCCAATACATTAAGAAATGTTGTTTTGAAGACTTGGGATTTGTTAATGTGGACAATGAAAGTCAAGGGACTGGTGCATGGAGTTAGTCTTTAGGGTGCCTGTTACTCTGTTGAGTGGGTGCAGGCGGCTTTGTGGAGCTCAGCCTGAGGTTTCTCTCAGCAAGACCAGCTGCAAGGAGAACTGGCTACGGGTGTATATCGATGCCTCACTGTGCTCAAGTGAGGCTTCCCATCTTTTCCCCATGTGGTCGTTCTTCAGCAGACGGTAGGTTTGTCATCTGGCACTTTCACAGTGTCATTTGCATTCTCCCCACAGTACTAACTTTTATCTGCTGTTTTCCCAGCATTTTCCAGAGCCCACTCTTGGGATTCAGCCTATATTCCCAGAGATCCCTGAGCAACAAATGCTTTTTATCACAGAACACAAAGTGGCATGGGGTTTGCAAATATAATGTTCACAATTTGCCACAGAATGCAGCATTTTCCTCTTCCTCCTCCTCCTCCTCTTCCTCCTCCTCCTCCTCTTCTTTCTTCTTCTCCTTCTTCTTCTGGCAAAAGAAAAAACAAAAATAACTGCATTTCTTTTCATCTCAGCACATTGTTAAAGATAATTTTAGAAGCCTGGCTAAGGAAATGGCAGAGTTTGGGCACACTATTTTAATATGAGAAAAGAAAGATATTACTGCCAATATAAACAAGGGCCCTTAAAATTTTGTTGAGCCTTTTGTCAACAGGCCTCTTAAAATATATTTTCTGTGTTTGTGAAAAGACAGGTACATAGTACAGAAACTATGAATGCATGAGAAAGAAGTCCAACATACACCCTTAATCTGGTTTAGGACAGTCAAAACTCCAAAATATTTTTAGTTGTGCTCCAGTTAATGACGGGGAGACAATACTGCCACCTGCTTTTATATCCCATCACACGAGAGAAAATTTGAAGGCTATTGAGCATTGAATTTTCCCATTGTACTGCAATTACAGAAACACCTGTGTTACCTAGCTCTGCACTGAGCCCCATGAAATGCAATGTTCCGGAGCTGTCAAAACGTCTCATTTCTTGCCTCCAATTCAGGAGCCTAATTGTGGTCAATCTAGCTATTATGTCGGGCTATGCCTCATTTATAAGCATATAGTGGAAAGGCTAATTATTTTAGATTTAACTCAAAGGGCTCTTGTAAACATTCACCTAATTCTGTGTACCTTCCTTTAAATATGACTTATGGTATATTTGCAAAAGAAAAATTGAGTCTTTGTAATATAAAAATAATCCTCAAATCATGAGGATGCTTGGCAGAACATGTTAACCTGAACTCAAATCCGTGGTCTTTGATATATCTCAGCTCTAAGGTCTGAGTTACGTAGTTTGAGCTCTGTCCAAATACAAGTAGCATGAAAAGTGGACTTTGCTCACTAGCTGAGGTGGTATAGTTGCAGTATCTGAACAAATTTATGGTGACTCTTTTTTTTTGGAATTCCAAATTGGATAAAGTGATCTGGAAAGGATAGTGTGTGATAGATGAAACTTTTTTATGCCCAATTTATGACTATTTTTTAAATTATATATTTAATATATTAATATTAATTTGGATATTTAAAAATTACACATTTAATAAATTAGTTTCACTGAAATGAATACAGCTCCCAAGAATCAACATTCTCCTGGGAAACCTTTTAAGAAGCAGGATGCATTATTTCCACACTTAATAGTTCTCATGACGAGGGTTAGGGAGAAAATGATATCAGTTGGTGAATATAGCAATAAACCCAGATTCCAAGAAGATAAATATTCATGAACAAGAACAATTTATACTTACAATGTAAGGGTACTATAACAAAAATTTGTAACATAATTAATTGTGAGAATAAAGGAAAACATTTTATTATATAAACGTGGGCCAGAAAAGTCTCTGATGAAATTTAACAGAGTAGAAACAAGGAGACTATTACTAAAAATATTTTAAATTAAACAGGAATAAAAAAAAAACATACACACAGCAAGGCTAATTTTATTAGAGTTAGCTAAAGCCAGAAATAGTAATGGCATTACCAATTTTATTCAACTTAGTTTCAAATATTTGCTCATATATTGAACACACGTTCATTAATTGACTGCTATGTGCCATTCAGTATTCTTGGTGATGAGGACATGATGGTGATCGAGACGGGAAATTCCTGTCCTCATGGAACATACATTCTAATAAGGAGAGAGATGATAAGGAAATAAAAATGACTGACTTCAGGAAGTGATAGGGCCATGAAGAAAAGGAACGTAGCCTGACGGTGTGGGGGATGAATTTTAGAAATCGTGATCACAAAAGGCCTTGCTCAGATGTGGCAGTTAAGCAGAGATCTGAACAAAGAGGGGGAGTGGGCTGTGAGTATAACTGGGAGAGGCACTGTCCAGGCAGAAGGGATGGTGAGTGGAGGCCCAGAATCAGGACTGAACTTAGTCTGTTTAGAAACAGTAGTAACTGACAGTGTGGTTAGAGCAGAGTGAGCAAGAGAGGGATAGTAGGAAATGAGCCTAGTGAGGCAGATCCGGTGAGTCATTATGGCCATGAGAAGACTTTGGGTTTTATTTTATGTTGAACAAGAAGGACAGAGCAGAAACATAATATGATTTTCTTTGTATTTTGAAAAGATCACACTGGCTGCTATAGAAAGGATAGAGTAGAAGCAAGGAGGTCAATTAGGAAGTAATTGGAGACAAGCAGAGGTGTTATGGTAGGAGTGGTCAGAGTCAGTGTGCGTGTGTGTGTGTGTGTGTGTGTATATACACACACATATATATATAAGTACACACACACACACATGTAATATGACTGGGAAGAGGGTCGAATCTGGAGTTCTGTTTTAGATACCTTATAGTTGGTTATCAGACATCCCAGGTGCAGAGCTGGCAATTATACATATGATTCTGGGGAGCTCAGTGGAGGAGTTGGTATTGAAAATATAAATATAGGTACCTAAAGCCAAATACCTCTATAAGATCATCTAGAAAATGAGAGTGTGTAGGGGAGAGAAGAGGGCTGTGGACCGAGCCCTGGGAGACTCCAACATGTGGAGTCCTGGGAGAGGAGAAAAGGGCCAGCAGAGGCGACTTAGAAGGAAAGGCCATGCAGGTGGGAGAGAAGTGTGGAGAGAGCAGGGGTCTCACGCTAAGTGGAGACAGTGGGCCAAGAGGAGGGTGCATTCAACTGCGTGGGATGCTGCTGAGGGTCAAGAAAGATGAGGATCGAGAACTATTTAATTTAAACCAGGACGGCTTTGGTGTTCTTGAAGAGAATAGTTTCAATGCAGTAGTGGTTACAAAAGCATGATTAAAGTAGGTTCAAGAGAGAATGGGAGGAAAAGAAGTGGACACACTAATATTTGGGTATAGTTGAAAGTATTTTGGTAGCTATTTTAGAAAGATGTGGGTGTTTTCTTCTGATTGCTCCTATTATCTCATTGGAATGTGGCTCAAGCTCACCACCTAAAAATTAGGAGGGTGAGATGTTGGAGTTAGATGTCATTGTATGCAGTAATCATCTGGAACACTGAGAATGGATTGATTGGAGAAATGAAATGGGACTGCCAAGCAAATTGAAGATCCACATAATATATTTAAAGACATTGCATATATTTTTTCATCTATATTTACTTACTAAAGGATCAACTACACTACCAAATTTATTAAGCCAAAAACTAAACAAAGTTAAATATTAAAAAAAGAAACAAAGTCATTCTTAAATGACATACATATATTACTAGAAAATAAAAAAGACTTATGAAGCTATTAGAATTAATGAGGGAAGTTAGTAATACTGCTGTCTATATGATAAATAGACAAAAAATAGTCTTTCTTTATAACTGTATAATCTTTATAAAACAGAAAATAAAGTTACATTTAAAGAACCAACAAGAACTATGAAATGCCCAAGAAAAAGATATCAATATTTTTAAATCCAAATATACATTTAATGAAATTTAAATTAATATTCCAATTTTATAATATTCCAATTTGTCACATTCCATTTGATAAATGGTTTCAAAATTTTCAACAAGAACACCTAGATATTTTTGAATATAAATAAATAGAGACTACTTTGGTAAAACAAATGCCCACTATCTATATGTCTATATCTATGTGTATCTATATCATATGTCTATATTGATAGAGATATGTATGCATAGATAATATACCTATACATATGTCCTCTTCTATAAGTGTAGGAAAATGTCTAGGAAGATAAAACATTATGGATTAATTATTTCTGGAAGATGGCAATGAAGAACTGAAGAAAGTGTTTTGTCTTTGTATACTTCCAAATAGGTTAGACATCATTATTTTGTGACTTTCTGTGTTTCATAAACACAAATTATTCAATGAAGAATGTATTAAAAAGAATACAAATTTCATTAAAGATTAAGTAAAAGAGAAAGAGTTGAGGGATTTCTTGTGCAGCAATCTTTTGCCTAAGTTCTCATAAAAAATATTTCCCTATCTCTTGAATATTTTGTGCTTTTTTGATTGGGGCAATTACTTTTCCATTCTAATAGGAGGATTGGCAGAAGAACAAGTCCTATAAATGGGACCAGTGGTGCAATTTGTGACCTTTCAAAATTGGTTTCCAAGATGAGCTGGTTGTGCAGCAACATAAACGTGTCCTTATTTCTGTATTTGGGTTTATCCAAAGTGGAAATGTAGACATATGCAATTAATCACTTCTTGGGGGCAATGAGTGGTCAATGTTTGTAAATTTTCTATTTCCTTACTGTTCCTTAAATCTTGTCATTCAAGGGAAGAGGCTTGTTTATTTATACAAATTTTAGAATGTAGAAAATTAGATAATATTAGATACTTCAGGGATGAAGAATTTTTTGTTACATGTCTGTCTACTTACTCATATATGATTATTATTTTAATGGCAAGTAATGATGATTTTCTACTTAGTGTAAGAAGGAACTTTTTATTTTGAAATAAATGTATTTAACTAAAAAGCAAGTGATTTAAATATTTTAAAAATACCTCTCATCACTTACAAAAATTAATTCAAGATGGATAAAAGACTTAAGTGTAAGGTATGAAACCATAACAATTCTAGAAGAAAATGTAGGAAAAACTCTTCTAGATATCGGTGTAGGCAAATTTATGACTAAGAGCTCAAAGGCAATTACAGCAACAACAAAAATAAATAAATGGTACTTCATTAAATTAAAACGCTTCTGTACAGCAAAGGAAATAATCAACAGAGCAAATAGACAACCTATAGAATGGGAGAAAATATTCACACACTACACATCCGATAAAGGGCTAATATCCAGAATCTACGAAGAACTCAAATAAATCATCAATAAAAAACTAACAACCCTATTAAAAAGTGGGCAAAAGACATGAATAGAAGCTTTTCAAAAGAAGCTAGGAAAATGGCCAACAAACATATGAAAAATGCTCAACATCACTAATCATCAAGGAAATGCAAGTTAAAACCATGATGAAATATCACCTTACACATGTCAGAATGGCTCTTATTAAAAAGTCCAAAAACAATAGATGCTGGCATGGATGCAGAGAGAAAAGAACACTTATATACTGTTAGTGGGACTTCAAATTAATACAACCTCTATGGAAACAGTATGGGGATTTCTCAAAGAAATAAAAGTACCATACCATTTGATCCAGAAATTCTACTACTGGGTATCTACCCAAAGGCAAAGAAGTTATTTTATCAAAACATACTTGCACTTGAATGTTTACTGCAGCTGAATTCACAATTGCAAAGATGTGGAATCAACCCAAGTGCCCGTCCATTCATGAGTGCATTAACAAAATGTGATATATATATATATATATACACACACATATATATATGTATATATATGTGTGTATATATATATATATATATAGTGTGTGTATGTTATGTATATGTGTATGTGTATATATGTGTGTGTGTATGTATATGTGTATGTGTATATATGTGTGTGTGTGTGTGTATCACGGAATACTACTCAAACATAAAAAGGAATGAAATATCTTTTGCAGCAATTTGGATGGAACTGGAGACCATTATCCTGAGTGAAATATCTCAAGCATGGAAAAACAAACACCACATGTACTCTCTAATAATTTGAAACTTATTGATGGGCACAAAGAGAAGCAAAAATCATTGGAAATCAAGAAGTGGGGAGGAAGGAGAAGGGGAGGGGTAAAAACCTACCTTTCAGGTACAATGAACACAATTTGGTTGATGGGCACACTTATAGCCCTAACTTAAGCATTATAAAAGCTATCCATATAACAAAAACGTTTATGCTCCCTTAATATTTTGAAATTAAAAAAGAAAGAATGAAAAATATATTAGGTAAATTATAGTAGAAATGTTCTGTAGCTTTAGCATAAATGAAGACCATGGTACATAAATTACCTTTGCACATTGCTCCTACATTGCCTTATGCATACCTCTGATTGTGAGGCCACTTTGTTCTATAGCTGTGCTTACGTGTCTGTAACTTAATTGTGCTTATGTGCTTATGTCTGTCGCTTCAACTACCTGAAGTGCAGAGGCTGAGTCTTTTTCATTTTTTGTATCCCTTGCCTGGTATAAAGCTTGTAAATAATGGTCTTTTGAGGCTTAATTAATGAATGTTTAATATTTCAGTAATGGTAAGTACAGTCATTGGAATAAAAATGTTTATTCTGTTCACTGGTATAGATATAAGGGAAACTTTATGCTTAGAAGATTAATCACAGCAATGCATATATTGGATTTAACATAATTCAACCCTTTTTGTGTATGGTTGTGAACATTTGTCAATGTTCTAGAAATGCTGTAGGATTCCTAGGAATATTAAATTTAATAAATTATTTTGCAAAGTCGCTGTTGTATAAAAAAGAGGTAGATTCTGTTGCTCAGCAGTATTAAATATTTTTAAAAAAATTTCTCTTCCTAGGTCTAGCTTCAAATCCACTTATGAATGTCTCAGTTAAAACAAAGCCAACTGTGCCCTCTACTTCATATAATGGGCTGTTTCTGTTCTATCACCAGGGAGAGTTAATGCCCCATTGGAAATAAAAGTTAAATTAAGGCATCAATTTGCTCCAGTTTTTTTTTTTTTTAATTTCAAAGTATTATGGGAGTACAAATGTTTTTGGTTATATGGATCACTTTTGTAAAGCTTGAGTTAAAAGTGTGCCCGTCACCCAGATTGTGTTCATTGTACGTGTTAGGTAGGTTAAACTCCTCCTCTCCTTCCCACTCCCCCCTGCTTGATTTTCTTTGAGATTTACTTCCCTCTGTGCACATGGGTGCTCATCAGTTAGTTCCAACTTAATAGTGAGTACATGTGGTGTTTGTTTTTCCATTCTTTGGATACTTTACTTAGGAGAATGGTCTCCGGTTCCATCAAAATTGTTGCAAAAGACATTATGTCCTCCACCTTTTTCTTTCTGAAGCTATGGTGCAGTTATAGCATTGGGTCAGATTTTTTTTAATTCAGAGAATCTAATTGATTCTTATGGAGATTGAGGCTATGATATTGGCCTTATTTATACCATTTATTGATCAACAAATTGAATTCTTTAAATTAATACTTTGAAAAATTGAGTAAATAGAAATCATTTTTGAGAATATTATGCCTTTACCTTAGATTTCCTAATACTGTGGCAAATTTCAGCTGCATGCTCTTTACAAAGATCAATTTTGAAAGTAGCACCTATAACATAACCGTGTTATTATGCTCATGCTTGAATTAAAGGTTTTATGCTATAATGAAAGAGATATACCAAACATCCTCTAATTAAAGAACATGATCTGGCAAGAAATAAAATTAAATCCATGGAATAGAGAGTTGATAGCAATGATTATATGAAATGGTTATATACTTAAATGAAATATTAACAGAATGGTTCTAAGTCCCATTGAAAAGACTCTTACTATGTCTATGGATTTAACACTTTAAGCTGGATCGACCCTTCCCATTAAGCTTGTCATCTTCCTTTTTTTTTCCCTTGAAACAAATGTGTTCATTTATGCCTCTTTTAATTTGCAAGTATATAGTAAGAGGTGAGATAAGTCTACAGTAATTCTTGAAGCCATGTGTTGGGTAAAAACAAATAGCTATTAGGACTGTTAAGTGGCTATTTGCATTCAAAGGAAAATGAGACTAAGTCACTGTCATTAAACCTTCAGGAGGTCCCCACTGCCTCCGGATGAGTTCAAGCATCATAACGAGCCCTGCCCCCTTCTGCCCACTCTGTAGCCTCCTCTCTACCAATCCTCCTCCACTTGGGCTTCAACTGACTGACCTATTTTCTACTTAACCCAAATGCTCCAGACTCTGTTTTGTCCCTGGGCATTTTTACACGTTTTCCCTGCTTGGCATGCTCCTATTTTTGTCTGGTTAGTATCTTCACATCCTTCAGGTCTCACAATAGAAGACACTTTCTCTAGTGCCTTCCTCTCATGTGCATAGTGCTGGTTAGATGCCCCTATGCCGGCCCTCCTTGATGAGTTTCTATGGCTGCAAGACTCACTGCTCAAAGGAATATTGATCGTCTCTTTGCTCCACTGATTGTCTTGTGTGATTTCATGTTCTAAAGGAGCAGAAACTGTCTTCCTTTATTCTATTTATCCCTAGTAGCAAGCATACGGTGTCTGGCATTCAGAAGGCTCTCACTAAATGTTTCTTGAATGAATGAATGAATGAATGAATGATTGCATTCAACTCATTATAGCTACTATGCTTTCTTCTGAAAAGGGTTCAATGACAGTTGTAAGTACAACTAGTTTAGATTGATAAGATACTTAACAGTTACTATAAGTCTCTCTTTTTTTGGTAGACTTTGGTTTTCTTTTAAGGGCTCACTAATACTGTTTTTTGAAGTTAGAAAGAAAAAAAAAACCAAGTCCAACTCTACCACTTGCCTAAGATTCATACTCACTATGAAGGGAGTAAAACGAGGCAGCACCTCAACACAATTTGCTCACTTTTGTAGTTTGACATCAGGGATCTAGTTACCTGAACTTACCTACCCAATCTCATTAGCAAAAGCAGTCCCTCACACAGGTAACCTTCCCAGCTTAGGATCCCCAAGCACTGTGATAAAGCAAAGGCTTACTATAGTTAATTTTGGAACTTATAAAATAGGTGAAATAAACTAGATTTTAAAAACAAGACTTTTGTTATAATTTTTATTATGTGAATGTCTTTTATAATAAGAGAATGGATATCTTTACATAGATTTTTAAAAGAAAGGCGAACTGTCATTCTGTGGCACAGTAGGAAAGGGGGTTAAATACTACATGGGTACCCATAGTATAACTTTGCATTCATGGAGGTTTTTTTTGACATGGCTTTCTTTATATTAATTTCTTACTTCTAACGTAAAAAATAAATTTCCCCAATACTTTGATTTTATGGAAAAGAAACTTAGACTGAAAATTCCTACTGCTCATTTGCCCTTATCTTTTGGGCCAAACAGAAACATAAGGTGTAAGCCCAGTTAAAAAATTAGTTTGAATTTCTTTGGCTTTACTGATAGAAACCTGTCCCCTGGAAAGAGCATTAGCTTAGGCCCCAGGGCCTCTGTCCATTAGTATCTGCTCCACATTGCATGGCATTAGTGTCATCAGTGTATATTAAGATTATCTCACCTCTTTCAGCATTTCTGTCCATTTATATCTCCTCCACGCTACATAGTATAACATCCTTGGTATATACTGGGATCCAAGACTAAATGTACTTTGTTTTGATGGAACACTCAACACATAGCCAGAGAGTTTTAGTTGCATATGGGAAGGTCAGCTTGAATTCTGGCATCCCTTGCAAGTTTCCTTTAAAACCTATCATCTTTATCTTGCATGATGATACATCATGATAGAGCATAATTAATGGGAATAAGTGGTGTAAGTTAAGTGATCTTTTTTATAACGGTTACTTTTACAGCATGTAACGAACCTATGTTATAAAACTACAGTAATTATGAGATTTTAATTTCATTGACCTTAATTTTGTATTCTCCTATTAAATTATAGATTCATTGTTCTTATTGAAGAGGCTTATTTTATTTTAATGATCAAAAAAGGAATGAGTATCACCAGAAAACCAGTCATTGAAATTTTATTTCCAATTGAAGGCAACGACAATCCAATAAGAATCAGAATATTCTCAGCTTAAATAAAACCTCCCTTTGGTAAGCATGAAGTATTTAAAATGGTCTGTACTGAGTGCTTAGTAAGTTTGGTTATCATTAGATAAATGGCATTTTTGTACAATATATATATTTTTAAAGGGCCCAGGATACTCATTTTCTACACTGATGTATTAAATAGATGAGCATTTTTTCAGCTATGCTTCAGGGAACACTAGTGTCCTGAGAACTGTTAAAAGGTGTTTTGGGAGAAAAGGATTCCTTGGCCAAATTAGATTGTTAAATGTTGCAAGCTAAATCACCACCCTAACGACTCACAACATGCACTAGCACTAGCACTTTCAAGTCTTTGAGAGCAGCCAAAATAAAGAATCCTGTTTAACAGTGTTTAACTTAGTATTTCCTAAACCTCTTTTTGAAACTTTTAATCTTCATAATGGTCAAATATTACATAAGCTCAGGAAATCATGAAAAACAAATGTACAGCTTGATGAATTATAAGATGAACATCCTGGTAGACAGCATCCAGGTTTGGAGATAAAACATTTTTAGCCATATCATATGCTTTCCATGTGCTCCCCATCTCAATCAAACCTCACCACTGTCACTCCCACTAATAGTGACCACTATCTGGGCTTCTTTGGTAATTTATTTCTTATGTTGCTTTCCCACACACATGCCACTGCAATTTCGTTTTGTGTTTTTATCTATACCTAAGCATTTTAAAATCTGTTTTTTCCCCTTTCTCTCATTAATTTGCTGAGTTGTTCTATTGTAGTTTTCATGTGTCTCTGTCCTGTGGTTTGCTTATTTACTGACAAAAAGTTTAATGAGATTCAGGTTTAGTTATTTCACAAGACTACTTCATAGATGGTAACATTTTCTTCCATCAGAAGAAACTTATTCATTGATTATCATTCTTTTTGTGATGTTTGCAGTCATTGACTAGATCCATTAATTTCATGAGGCATTACAAGACAAGGATTGGATACTTAATTATTTCTTCATTTATTAGTTGGAATACTTCTACAAAAATTTTTACTTCATCTGCACTAGAATGTTTATAGCAGCAAAATTCACAATTGCAAAGATGTGGAAACAACCCAAGTGCCCATCAATATATAAGCGGATTAATAACATGTGGTATATATATACCATGGAGTTCTACTCAGCCACAAAAAACAATGGTGATCTAGCACCTCTTGTATAATCCTGGATGGAACTGGAGCCCATTCTTCTAAGTGAAGTATTACAAGAATGGAAAAACAAACATCACATGTATTCGCCATTAAATTGGTACTAATTGATCAATGCTTATGTGCCCATACAGAAGTGACATTCACTGGGGATCAGGCAGGTGGGAGAGGGGTGAGGGGGTGGGTAAATTCACACCTAATGTGTGTGTTGCATGCTGTCTGCAGGATGGGCACACTTGTAACTTTGATTCAGGCTGTGCAAAGGCAATTTATGTGACCAAAGCATTTATACTCCTGTAATATTCTGAAATATTAATAATAATAAAAAGAAATGCATTTTCTGAACTTTTAGAATGGGAATGTTGGCTTAGTAGAACTTTTCTAATTTCACTGCATGCCCCCTTGTGATGTGTCTATAAATTTCAAAAACAGGGACTTCATGAGAACTCCTAAATCTAGCTCTTCCTTCAATTTCTCCTGGACATACTTTGTCTGTTGTGTCTTTTTGTATTCTGCTAAATTTATGCTTCATTCCCATGATTGGTCCTCAGTTTGGGCTTTGTCTTGGAAAGGAACTTTAGGGAGCTAGTTTTGAGAGTTTATAGGCTTCAAAATGCTTCCATCCTTTCAGATTTTTCCTTAGACTCCTGGGTTCCACCCAGTACAAGTACTTCGTAAACTGAACAGAACTAAATGAGTGTAATAAACTGCTTTATTATTATTATTGTCTTCCTTGCCCTTTGTCTAAATTATTAGCTATTAGAGGATAGGAGAGAAACCTGGTTTAAATTTTGTACATTGATAGTGACTAAGACAGCTTTAAGTTCCTCTCCCCTTAGCTTGACTATAGCTTAGACAGGTTTCTTCCTTGCTCTAAGTCCCTGACCTCCCTTTTCTTAGAGCACTTACTTTAGGAAAACTGTAATTGTAAATTTTTTCTCTTTCCCTTTGAGATGTAAATCTTTTAAAAAGCCTCTTGCCAGTTTTAAACCCAGTACTGTCTTGCTGAAGAACCTGGGAGCCACTCCTATATTGATGGGCACTTGGGTTGTTTCCACATCTTTGCAATTGTGAATTGTGCTGCTATAAACATTCTAGTGCAGTGATGGGAGCCAGGAGGAGGCGATGGGTATATATACACCTAATGGCTGTGGTGCCCCCCATTTGAGGGATGGACATGCTTGAAGCTCTGACTCAGGTGGGGCAAAGGCAACATATGTAACCTAAACATTTGTTTCCCTGTAATATGCTGAAATAAAAAAAAAAATTAAAAAAAAAAAGAACCTGGGAGTCATCCCTTTGAAATGCAATCATCATGGAAGATGGCACCTCTATTTCTCAGTCTCTATGGGAAGGTAGGAGCCTAACTTGAAAGGACCTTATGTAAAACCACGTTTTGTCATGCAATCGGAGAAGGTTGGCTTTTCCTTTAGGTAAAGCCAATTGGCAGAGAAGGCCTAAAATCCCCCAACCTCAGCTCTTAGAAACTTTCTCACCCCTTGTTTCAGCAGAGCTTAGTATTGGGACTTGGTCTGTGCTCTTTCCCCAGTTGCTAGAAATAGTATTGGAATAAAATCAATTTCTGTTTGCTCATCTTGTCTGGTGCGAGTTTTCTTTAACCATAGTATTTCATGATTATGGTGGATAAAGCTGATGCAGTCTGCAGTATTAAACATTATCATTTTGAAAAATCCAGTTGAACATGTTTCTAAGACTTGAATTTTAGAGTCTACATGTTTGTTATCACGGAATGTTGTGGGATTCTGTTCACGTATATAATGGATTTGGATATGGAAAACAAGCCTTAAATCAAATGGTATATTTGCCCATAGGCTAAAATAAGAAACATATTTGAGTGGCCGGGCACGGTGGCTCACGCCTGTAATCCTAGCACTCTGGGAGGCCAAGGCGGGTGGATCATTTGAGCTCAGGAGTTCGAGACCAGCCTGAGCAAGAGCGAGACCCCCGTCTCTACTAAAAATAGAAAGAAATTATATGGACAGATAAAATATATATAGAAAAATTAGCCGGGCATAGTGGCACATGCCTGTAGTCCCAGCTACTTGGGAGGCTGAGGCAGGAGGATTGCTTGAGCCCAGGAGTTTGAGGTTGCTGTGAGCTAGGCTACGCCACGGCACTCTAGCACAGGTAACAGAGTGAGACTCTGTCTCAAAAAAAAAAAAAAAAAAAAGAAACATATTTGATATTAGGGTTGAAAAAAATGAAAAACTCTCAATTCAAATTCACGGGTAAAAAACCACAACAAGAAAACAACTTGGTTATTTCTTGCAGGAAAGTACGTGACCTGCGTTCTTCAGAGAGCAAATTATTGCTTTCTCATAACACCTTTCACCTGGGACTTCCACGACCCTCTGAAATGGCAGGACTATTACTGCCATCTGGCAAGCGAGGAAAGTGAACACTTAAATATGTGACCTTCCAAGGTCACATAATTAACAGTGATCTTGTTCTATTTTCCATCATTTGTAAACTGACTCAGTGACAAAGTTCATTTTGAAAACAAGATTTCAATGTAAGGGCTTCTGGAAAATAATTTGAAAAATTAAGGAAATAATTTTTTAATCAATGGTGTAGGAGAAAAACTCAAGGAGAAAGACTTCACAAATGTATGTGGGAACAAACCACTGCCTGCCCTAATGTATGAAAAAAGCAGAGCCCACCCTAGAATCTTAGAAGTCAGTTTTCTAGCTTATCATTCCCTTTTATTTTTAAATTGCTTTTATTGATTGTTGTTTCCTTTTTTACCCTCTTGTAGTACCTCTCTGATATGCTGATTAATTAACGGGTGTTTATCATTGTGTACACAATTTGAGAATGTTTGTATTGGTGAATGGTGCTTTTGTAGTTTTGCTTTTAATTGAGCTACAGATGTTACACTTATGAAAGTAGTAATAGTCTCATTAGAGTCTATGAATGCATTTACAATGTAAAAATCTAAGAATTGAGGATATAAAGCTTTTTATAGAAAATAAGATATTATTTGTAGAAACAAATTGATATTCAGGCATTTTACAATAACTATAAACATTTTTGTGATAGCCGATGTTGCTCAGAATTTAAATTAGAAATTTCTTTACAACTTTATTTACCTTCAAAGATTCATTCTTACTGACCCAGGTCTGTTTTGCTTTGGAATGTGAGTCCTTTAACTTTTAGGTCATATTTACTTAGAATTACTTGAGAAAAAGATTTTCAAATTCTGAAAAAGTGGGGATATTGGCTATGCTATCCTTATGAATTTTTTTTTACAAAGAATTGTGCATATTTAATGTGTACAACTTGATGAGTTTGGACATATACGAACATCTGTGATAACATCGCCACAATCAAGGAAATATATACATACTCAACACCTTCCAAAATTTCCATGTGTCCCTTTGGGGTGTGTGTGTGTGTGCGTGCATGTGTGTGCATACATGCATGCATGCTAAGAACACTTAACATAAGATCTACCCTCATAACAAATTTTTAAAAAGTATCTTTTTATATTTAAAAGCATTAGTAGATGTATACTATATTTTATTATGTCTTCAACTTACATGATAGTTAACAATTATTTTACAGTAGTTTTTTCCAAAGTAGTTCCATGGAATGATCTCTGAAAAAAGAAGCTCAGAATTTTATTAGAAATGTCTGTATACTTTTGCAAATTCTTGCCCTCCCTCCTTCCTTTCCTCCTTCCTTCCTCTTTTTCTCTTTTGACATAGTCTTCCTCTGTTGCCTAGGCTAGATTTGTGGTTTTTGTAGAGATGGCCTCTCGCTATTGCCCAGGCTGGTCTTGAACTCTTTTTTTTTTCCCTTTTATTTTTCATTTGAACCCTTCTCTAGGACTCTGTTTGATATAGTCTTGAACTCTTGGCCTTCCTCAATCCTCCCACCTCAGCCTCCCAAAGTGCTAGGATTTCAGGTGTGAGCCACCATGCCTGGTCCCTGGTCACATCTTTTTTTTTCAGAAGCTGCTTCAGCAATGAGGTCTGGAGTGAAGTGAAAAAAGTCGAACTCATGGAAGCAGAGAGTAGAAGAGCCGTTGCTAGAGACCACAGGGTGATGGTGGTGGTAGAAATTAGAAGATGTTGGTCAAAGGCTACAGAACAGAGTTTCAGTCATGCAGGATGAATAAGTTCTGGAGACCTAATGTATAGCATGGTGACGGTGACGATAGTTAATAATATGTATTATATACTTGAAATTTGAAAAAGAATAGATCTTAAGTGTTCTCATCACACACACATGCATACACAAAAGGTAACTACTTGAGATGATGGATATGTTAATTAGCTGGATTATAGTAATCATTTCACAATGCATACATATATTAAAACAACACATTGTACACCTTAAACATATATAATTTTTCTTTGTTGTTTATACTTCAGTAAACCTGGAAACCCTAAGAATAAAATAAATAAATGAATAAATACATTAAAATACATTTTAAAAGCCCTTAAAAATTGTGAAAAACAATTAAAAATATGGAAGAGTTGTGGCAATTTTTTTTACTATTCATAAATATCCTTCTCCTCTACTTCCAGCCACATGCACGGAGAGATTGCACTTCTGTGCTAGCTATGACTGTATTAGCTGTATTAGCTATGACCAGGTAACTTCTTTTGACCAAGGAACACGAGAGGAAGTGACATGTGACACTCATTTGATTTTTGATGATCAACTTCTCAGCCAGCTGTTCCTCATTAATTGTGGCAGCAGCAGTTTCTATGAAAAAAAACAAACAAGTGTAAGACTGAAGCAGCCAGAAGGTAGAGCCTGTATGTGCAGGACAGCTGTCCTGGAGATTCACCCGGAACTACGCCAGACTTTGCCTGAATGAGACACTGCATTAAAATGTTGTTTGTTACTGCAGCTTAACTTAGCCTGTGCTAACTAATGTAACAAAGAGAATAATAGAAAGAAGCAGGTAGGTAGTTCCCGTCAAGAACTGTGAAGGGTCTGAGATTTTATCTTACTTTCAAGCTAACAAGTTAGTTAGCAACAATTTAATGGATGTTGACATAAGACACAAGATCCCTGAGTCAGAGACAAAGAGCTCTTTACTCACAGCAATGGCAACAGCCAGAGTTTCAGTAATTGCACCAGCTCCCTGAGCCCCACTTGCTGTAACTAGTACAAAGAGCAGCAGATGATACCTGCAGAGGAAGGGGGGCGTATTTCAGGAGAGGGACTCTGGGTCTCCTGACCCAGAGAGCTCATAGTATAGTTTCAGTCTGTGTCCAAAGGCCTTAGAACCAGGAGAGCTGATGGTATAAACTGCAGTCTAAGTCTGAGTCGGAAAGGAGGAGAAGACTAATGCCCACCTTGAAGACAGGCAGAGAGAACAAATTTGCCTCTTCTCTGACTTTTTGTTCTATTTTGGACTTAAACAGATTGGATGAGGCACAGTGGGGAGGGCAATCTATTTTCCTTAGTTGACTGATTTAAATGCTAATACCCTCTACAAACACTCTCACAGACACACTCAAAATAAGGTTTAACCAAGTACCTGGGCACCTTAAGGCCCAGTCAAATTCACACATAAAATTAATTACCATACTTTTTATGGCGTCTCCCCTGATATTGCTATGGAGAAGTGCTGCCTCACTTCTGTGAACTCCATCATCTGGAGCAAATCTCCTTTTTAGCTTTGAGCACAGCCAATGTATCAGTAGGTATGTGTGAACATGACCTATCTTATCTTGTTGATGGTAAATGCAGTTGACCCTTGAACAATGTGGGTTTTGAACTATGTGGGACCACTCAGATGCATATTTTTTCAGTAAATATACTGAAAATTTTTGTGAGGTTTGTGACAATTTGAAAAAAGTCCAGGAAAAATTATATAGCCTAGAAATATTTAAAAATTAATTAAAAGTTAGGCATGTCATGAATGCATAAAATATATGTAGAAACTAGTCTATTTTATCAATTACTACCATAAAATGCATGCATATGAATCTTTTGTAAAAAGTTAAAGCTTATCAAAGTTTATGCACATAAACACCTAGAGTACATGTTTCTTTCACAGTGGAGAGAAATGTGAACAAATATAATGAGGCAGTGTTAAATCATAACTGCATAAAATTAACAGTGGTACACATTGTACTACTGTAATAATTTTGTAGCCACCTCCTGTTGCTATTGTGGTGAGACAAGTGTTGTGAGTATCTGCCCTGTGAGGCTAATCATCTCTGTGTGAGCAGCTCAGAGTTCGTCTCTCCAGCAAATTACTTATTGCAGTAAAAAGTGACCTCTGGCAGTTCTTGTGTATTTTCCATTGTGTTTAGTGCAATACCATAAACCTTAAATAACACCATGGGACCCATGTGAAGTGGCGCTAGTGATGCTGGAAGTGTTCCCAAAAGCAGAGAAAAGTCATGACATTACAAGAAAAAGTTGAATTGCTTGATGTGTATCATAGATTGAGGTCTTCAGCTGCAGTTGCCTGCCATTTCAGGGAGACAATTCATCCTGCAAACAGATGATGTCACTTTTCAGTATTCATAAATACAGTATAATACTATAAATGTATTTTGTCTTCCTTATAATTTTCTTAATAACTTTTTATTTTTTCTAGGTTACTTTGTTGTAGGAATATAGTATATAATACATATAACATAAAATATGTGTTAATTGACTGTTTATGTTATTAGTAAGGTTTCTGGTCAACAGTAGGCTATTAGTAGTTAAGTTTTGGGGGAGTCAGAAATTGTATGTGGATTTTTGACTATGTGGAGAGTTGGCACCCCAACCCCTGCATTATTCAAGAGTTAACCCTTTTGTTCAAGGGTTAATATATGATTATTATTATCTTTGGGCTTGAATATTAATATAAAATTCCTGTCTCTCTCTGACTTTCTGCTCAGAATGCTGTGAATATTTCGTTCTAGCAAAATCTCCTTACTGGAAAACAGATTGACTCTTTTTGAACATTAACTTAGGTGTGGGTGGGATACACACACATACACAGTTTCTAGATAGATTGTTCAGAAACACTGAACAAACTTTACTATAGAGAGAAGAGATACTACGTTGTTTCTAGGCTGTGGACAAACTTTTTCTACTTTCAAATCCACACTGGTCTTTTTTTTTTTTTTTAATCTTTAGCTCTATTTTAATCAGCATGACATCACAATATAGGAGATGGTTAAGTAAACTAAAGGGAAAATGATACAAAATTCTTTATTGTTAAATTTTTATAATGACAGTTTTCTTCTGCTCACTTGAGATGCTATTTTCATGCAGGAATACACTTAAAAGAACTTTAAGTAGCAAAAAATAAATATTTTATGAAATAAATGAAAAAAAAGATGTCTAAATTTTTTGCCAAATGTGGGCTACTGGAATAAAAAAAAAATGAATCTTTAAATTGCATTAACCAGAGATAACTTTTGGTAGGAGAAGTTTCTAAATTAGTTTTCTGGACTCTTGGGATTGGGACTATAACTCAAATTCGTTGGTATGCTTGATGTTCTGTAACCATATTTTTTATCTGTTTAGGTTTGAGTTTTGACATATAAGCATTAGCAGGTGTGATCAGTTTTAAAGAAACTTATGGCAACTGACTAGCATTTAAGCTACAAAAGGTCTAACAGATTAAACCATAATTTCATGATACACAGCCATCTACATGAGCCCACCTTTGTTTTGCCATCTTTGTAATGCAGATGATTTTTAACTCTCTTTGACTCTATCATATGTATACCGACTTGTTTGAAACCTTTAAGCTCTCATAAACATGATTAGATGGTAGATAATGTTGTTTTATTCTGTGTATCTCTCTCCACAATTCACTAAAATTTGGGGAAGTCATTAAAAAATTTTGTTTTCTTTTATGTTGCATATAGTCTTTTGTTAGAAAGCGAGGAATTCTGAAGTTCTCTTAACAAAATTAGACTCAGCAGCAATAAAAGCTTTTAAATAGAAACAAAATTGAAAATAGCTACAAAAATGAGGGAGGTTGATAATTCTAGGTTCTTTTTGGATGTATTTATATACAGGGAAAAGTGGAGGAATTTTACCAGTTTTCTAGCATTGTAAAAAAAATTCTCTTCGAATATAAATGTGGGAATATAAAATAAAAATAAAATATATGTTCAATTGTCTTGCTTTTGAATGCTTTATATTACCAATTTCTTCACTGGAATGGATGCTGAATTGCTGAACTTTGAGGTATAAATGTTATTTTGTGGGCCGGGCACCAAGGCTCACACCTGTAATCTTAGGACTCTGGGAGGCTGAGGCAGGCGAATTGTTTGAGCTCAGGAGTTCGAGACCAGCCTGAGCAAGAGCAAGACCCTGTCTCTACTAAAAAAATAGAAAAAAAATTAGCTGGACAACTAAAAATACATAGAAAAGATTAGATGGGTACGGTGGCACATGCCTGTAGTCCCAGCTACTCGGGAGGCTGAAGCAGAAGGATCGCTTGAGCCCAGGAGTTTGAGGTTGCTGTGAGCTAGGCTGATGCCACGGCACTGTAGCCCGGGCAGCAGAGTGAGACTCTGTCTCAAAAATAAATAAATAGAAAATAAATAAATAAATAAATGTTACTTAATAAAATCACACTACAAAGAAATCAATATGTATTTCACTGGCTAAATTAACATGCTGTTTCCCATTGATTTATAAGCACTATGGTATGTTTTTATAAGATTATTGGGAAAAACAAAGTGAGATTTCAGAATCATATTTATAAAATCATTGTCTATGCTAGCTTTACAAAATAAGAGGCTTTCATATATACCACCCTTTATAGGCGAATACACAATTGCTGTTAGGAAATTCTTTTAAGGAAAAATATTTTAAAGGCTTTTCTTGAAATTTTGAATCATATTCTTTAAGAACTCAGATATCTGGTTAATTAAAATGTATGTTTTAATGACTGATTTTACTGGCCCTTAACAAGATTTAACTTCTAAGATAAGATATTAATTGAAAAGCCTTTTAATAATTGGAATGCAAATAATTTTATGTGTATACAAATGATGCACAGCAAAAATAGTATTTGTGTTTCCATAATGTTCACATTCTTATTCAGTACGAACAAACGTATCTTTCTTTTCCTAGATTGTCTCCTTTGAATATGAGGTAACACATTTTAAAGTTAGTACAGCCACCCGTGTTAAAGTGGAAAACTAAAGAATTCGCCGCACAGCATTTTATTCTTGACATGAGAATGTTATAGTTCAATTCACTGTAACTCCAGGGGGCAAGCTCAGTACAGTGTGAGCTGTAAGCTCTGTACCCACAAAACCAAAAATACTCAGCTGCTACCCTGCAGGTGGCATAGAAATTATACTTTCAGATAACACATCTGCCAGAGATGAATAAGAAGTTAGATTCTGAAGATTTATAATTATTTGAAACTTTTTTGAGCCCACTTATTATGATCCATTCACAGCAGGTGAGAGACAGCATAACAGACTATGCTGCACCCGTGTTTTTTTCAGGAGCCTGCTTAAGGTGTGTATGAATCAGAAACTTACTCATGTGGTCTCTTGTATTAATCCATTGAGACAAATATATGCTGACCACCTTTAAAACTTTTTAAAAAAGACATACTTGAAGATTTCCATTTTCTTGTTCTTTTGCTATGATATTTTATATGTTCAAATTGGAAAAATAAAAAATATCATCTGTATTTTTATCTCTCATTTAGATAGGGTCATATTATCACATCTAAATATATATCTTGTTCATTTCTTCATATAATTCATAACTAGTAATTATAACTGTAGTCATAATTATGGTAATTTACTGATCATTTCCTAAGTGGCAGGCACTGGTTACTCTTTCATATACATTATCTCATTTAAACTTCATAGCTACTCTGTGCCTAAAGTTCTTTCTGTATTTTACAGAAGAGAAAATTGAGGCTCCAAAAGATTAAGCATTTGGCCAAAGTTGTAAAGCCAGTAAATGGTGGAGCTGGAATCTGAACCAAAGTTTTTTTTCTTTCATCTTTATTGAAGTATAACTGACAATTAAAAATTATATGTATTTAGAGTATACAATATGATGCTTTGATATATATACATAGTGAAATGATTACCACAATCAAGCTAATTAACATACCCATCATCTCAGTTATGTTTTTTTGTGGTGAGATCACTTGAGATCTAACCTCTTAGCAAATTTCAAGTATATAATACATTATTAATAACTATAGTCACCATACTGTATAGTAGGTCTCCAGTACTTATTTGTCTTATAAATGGAGATTTGCACCCTTTGATAAATATCTTTTCTTTTCTTTCCACTGCCCGATAACCACTATTCTATTCTTTATTACTATTAGTTTCACATTTTTTAGATTCCACATGTAGGTGAGATCATGCAATATTAGTCTGTCAGTGTATGGTTAATTTCACTTAGCATAACTTCCTCAAGGTCCATCCAAGTTGCTGCAAATGGCAGGATTTCCTTCTTTTTAAAATCTGAATACACACACACACACACACACACACACACACACCATTTCATTGTTCATTCATCTATTGATGGACATTTAAGTTATTTCCATATCTTTGCTATTGTGAATACTGCTGCAATGAATATGGAAGTGCAGATATCTTTTCAAGATAATGTTTTTCGGATATATACCCAGAAGTGAGATTGCTGGATCATATGATATTTCTATGTTTCATCTTTTTGAGGAATCTTCATTATTGTTTTTTAAATAATGGTTTTGCTAATTCACACCCCCAACAACAGTGCATAAGCATTCTCTTTTCTCCATATCCTCACCAATACTTGTTATCTTTTAACTTTTTGATAATAGTCAGCCTAACAGGTGTGAAGTGATATCTTACTGTGGTTTTGATTTGTATTTCCCTGCTGATTAGTGATACTGATCACCATTTCATATACTTGTGGACCATTTGTATGCCTTCTTTGGAAAAATGTCTATTCAGGTCCTTTGCCCATTTTTTGACTGGGTAATTTTCTTTTTTGCTATTGAGTTGTATTAGTTCCTTATATATTGATTTTAACATTTTATCAGATATATGGCTTATAAGTAATTTCTACCGAGTTTATCATGTCAAACCTAATGCTTTTAAATCCTCCTGCCTTTATGATAGAGATTCTTAAATAGATCAAAGTTGTGAATATGAAAATTAATGAAATAATATTTATACAAAACCTAGAAGATGAAAGTAGGAAAGAATTGGAGAATATTTGTCTATAGAGTGTGGCTCAGGTACATGGGTAAAAGGAGAATTGGTAATGGGGAAGATGGGAACAAACACTTCTTGACACGTTTTGCTGCACTGGTGAAGGACCTCCAACTCTAGAGGTACTGACTGAGGACTTTCTGTATTGGGGTAACATGATGTACATTATAGGGTCATTGGAAAATAATCCTTGAATATATTTTGCAAAAATATAGAAGTAAACCCATGTGATTTAAACCGTTTTTATAAGCATATGAAATTGCATTATTTGTGGTCGAAGAGGTTGTTTAAAAAGATGGAAAACACTGCAAGTGTCTTGTACTTTGTATCAAATCCTTGTTTTCAAAATCATTACTAGGTTCATTTTATTTTTCTATAAGAATATAGAAGTAATTTCTTTTTTTCTCTTTTTATGTGAAGAGCTTAGAATATAGAAGTAATTTCAACCTGAAGAGTATAAATTGTATCTTCTCCCATCATGATTACATCAAAAATTGAAGGCTGTACTTTTCATGAGTGGAAAACACTATTGCAATTTCTTGCAAGAAATAAGAAAAAGTTGAAAGAAGCACAGATTGGAAAGAGAAATGCCATGATGTCATGATACTGACAATAATAACATAGCGACAGAATGAGTGACATCTAGGGTTCTCTTGGCAGGTGCAGTTATCTCAAATTGCCAAGCTAACAAACCGAATTACTACCTGGCCTGCAAACATATTACTGAAGCTCTAGAAACCCCACAGTAGTTCTGAACTCTACTATGTATTAGAAAGGGGAAGCCACACAATTTGTTATCATGTGGCGAATCTGATGCACTCATGTACACATGCGCACACACACCACTTCATAATATAGATGTGGGTTCATTTTTATATTAAAAATCAGAGAAGAAAATTAATTAAATGAAAGAACTCTAAATTTTACTGAAGGGCAAAATCTTACTTTCCTAGTATTTCCATGGGTGTATACCTACATGATGAGTGCAATGTGCACTGTCTGGGGAATGGGCACGCTTGAAGTTCTGACTTGGGGGGATGGGGGTGTGGGAGGGGATGGGTGTATACCTAAAAGAAGAGTGCGATGTGCACTGTCTGGGGAATGGACATACTTGAGGCTCAGACTCGGGGGAATGGGAGGGACATGGGCAATATATCTAACCAGAACTTTTGTACCCCCATAGTAAGCTGAAATAAAAAAAAAAATAATAATAAAATAAAAATAAATAAATAAATAAATAAAATTGGAAAAAAAATGTTTTTCAATGGCAAAAAAACAAATCATATCATATAAGGCTCAGTGTTTGCTTGGGAATAGGGGAAGGGAACAAGTAATTGGAAGAAGGAAAGATTATAAAGGGGCATGAGGAAATTTGGGGAGATGATGTATATATCCATATCTTGATTGTGGTGATAGCTTCATGGGTATATACATGTGTGAAATCTTCTTAAATTTTGTATTTTAACTGTCTGGAGTTTATAGTCAATTACAACTCAATTAAAACTGTTTTAAAAAACCGTAAGAACTGTGATAGATAAACTGTGCTTCTCAGTCCAACTTAATTTGCTATTGTATATATAGACGTGGCTCATATATCCGTGGTTCCTGCCTGTGTTCCCAATGACATTGTGGTTTGTTATTTATATACATGTCTCTCCAGATGGATGAGTGGGCATTGTGAAGTCTTAAAACACTAGCACATGGCTAAGTAAATACATCCAGAATAATCTTACATATATAGTCTGCTATCTGATAACACCAACCCCTTCTGTTTAGACAGTGTTTTAAATTTTCCCAAATGCTTTTATATCCATTATTTCATTTGGCACTTTCACATAATTACTGAAAGCAAGGTTATTATATCCATTTTCCAGGTAAAGCAATAGAAATTCAGAGGATTCAAGAGAATTCCCAAAGTTGTAATACTAGGTGTACACGTAGTTTTACCCACAAATATGTTCATACAGCTGAGTTTCCTCTTCATTATAACCTCAATACAACATTGAACTCTAATCTAGTCAATGAAATTATTCATTAGTATCAAGATCTTTTTGCTTTGTGCCCTCAAATAACTACTTTCCTTATAGTTAATTTTTTATCATAGCAGAGTGAGGACAACCAACTAACCAGTAGAGAAAAATAGTTTTGAATATCTTGTCATTGTAGACAGGATGCTAAAAATGGGGCTCTTGCTACTTTTTTTTTTAATTTTTAAAGAAATACAAATGAATTCTTTGGCTTACAAAGTTAAGAAGTCAGGGGGTGCACTTGATTCAAGTAATGTCATCGGATTTGATGTGCCTTTGTCTTTCCTTTTTTTTTTTTTTTGAATCTGCTGCTTCCTTTTATAGCCACAAGATGTGCGTCTGCATCTGAAGATTGTAGCTTCCCTATGCTGATGATTCCACAGAAGAAAAGAAAAGTTCTCTTTGTCCCAATATATGACTATCTTCCAAAAGCACCTACATGGACACTTCTTGCTTGATTCTTAACTAGTTTTAAGCTTTTGCTCCTTCCATGATGCTGTGAGAGTATGGAAAAGATTACACCTTATTTTTCAAAAGTCTTTGAAATAATTTTAGATTTAATAGAAGAATTGCAAAGGTACAACACAGTTTCCAAATACATTTTACTCAGTTTCCCATAGTATTAATATCACAAATAATATCAAAACTAAGAAATTAACACTGGTACAATGTTATTATTAACTAAAATACAGAATTTATTTAGTTTAAAGGTTTTCCCATTCTGTTCCAGAATCCAATCTAGTGTCCCACACTGCATTTAATTGTCATGTTTTTTTACTCCCCTTCAATCTGTGACAGTTTCTCCATCTTCTTTTGTTTTTTATGATGTAGACACTTTGAAGACTACTGGTTATGAATTTTGGGGGAGATTAGCAGAGTGGTGATGTGCACTTCTCTTCTTATCATATCAGAGGGCCCACGATATCGACTTGACTTATCACTAGTGATGCCAACCTTGATTACTTGGCTAAGGTTGTGCCTGCCAGGATTCAGGATTCTCCATCATAAAGTCACTCTTTTCCTCTTTCCATATTCTATTTCAGAGGTTTCCACACCTGTTCTGTACAAATTCAGATAGTAAATATTCCAGGCTTCATGTGTCCCTTAGTCTGTTTTGTGTTGCTATAATAGAATATCTGAGACTCAGCAATTTACAAAGAAAAGAGTTTTATCTAGCTCATGATTTTAGAGGCTGGGAAGTCCAAGAAGCATGGTGCTGGCCTCTGCTCAGCTCTGGTGAGGGCCTTTTGCTGTGTCACAACATGGCAGAGAAGCAGAAAAGGAAGTGGCTTTATAACAATTTACTCTCTCGGAAACTAATCCATTCCTGTGAGAATTAACTCAGTCTTGCGAGAAAGAGATTAATCCATTCTAAAGAACTAATCAATTCTCAAAGGCACTACCTCTCAACATTGCCACATTGGGGATGAAGGATCACCATGAGTTTTGGTGGGGACAAACCATGCTCAAACCATAACAGTGGACCATTCATTAGTCCCTGTCACAACTTCTTAACTCTGCCTATTTAGCAGGAAGGTAGATATAGACAATACATAAACACTTTCCAATAAAACCAGCTGACCTCTGCCCTACTCATGAGAATTACACTTAAGGGAAGGAGAATTAAACTGCACCTTCTAGATGGAAGACTTTCAAAGAATTAACAATATAAGTTAAAATTGCCACATTAATTAATAAACCTTTTAGGGGAGATATTTGATGCTATATAATTATCTTTCTTAAAATTTCTGCCTTTGATTTTAGCATTCAGTAACGAATCTTGCCTGAAGTAATTATTATTGTTATATTCTAATGGTGATTTTGAGAAATAATCCAATACTCCTTTATTTTATTCCTCACATTGTTACAGCTTTTTCTAAGAAGTGTCAAAGTGAAATGTCAGAGATGTCAACTGTCAAACTTAGTACTTAAAGAAATCAGACATTTCATACTTAATAATCTTAATATTTATTTTTGTTGTTGCTGTGATTGCCATTGAGGTCTTCTTCATAAATTGTTTGCCTAGGCTGGTATCTGGAACAGTTTTTTCCAACATTTTTTTTTAGAATTCTAACGGTTTCGTACCTTTCATTTAAGTCCTTTATCCATCTTGAATTAATTTTTTAAGTGGTGAGAGGTAGGGGTCCTGTTTCCTTCTCTGCATGTGGCTATCCAATTTTCTCTGCACCATTTATTGAATAGGGATTCTTTTGCCCGTTCTATATTGTTGTCTGCTTTGTCAAAAATCAATTGGCTGTATGTGGATGGTTTTATGTCTGGTTATCTGTTCTGTTACATTAGTCTATGTCTTTATTTTTGTGCCAATACCATGCTGATTTAGTTACTATAACCTTGTAGCATAGTTTGAAGTCTGGTAATGTGATACCTCCCAATTTGTTCCTTTTGCTTGAGATTGCTTTGGCTATTTGGACTCTTTTATGGTTCCACATGAAGCATAGAAATATTTTTTCTAGATTTGTGAAATGTGACATTGGTATTTTGATGGAGATTGCATTGACTCTGTAAATCACTTGCGGTAGTATGGAAAATTTAAAAATGTCGATTCTACTGATCCATGAGCGTGATATGTTTTCCATTTATTTGTATTATCTGTGATTTCTTTCCTCAGTGTTTTGTAGTTCTCATTTTTTAGACAAAATTGCTCTTAAAATATAACATATATATGTATATTATTTGCGAGAGCTATCAGGCAAGAGAGCAGAATCAAGGGAGTCCAAATAGGGAAAGAAGAGATCAAACTCTCACTCTTTGCTGATGATATGATGTTACATCTAGAAAACCCCAAGAATTCAACCAAGTGACTCCTGGAACTGATCAATGAATTCAGTAAAGTCTCAGGATACAAAATCAATACACACAAATCAGAGGCATTCATATATGCCAACAACAGTCAAATGGAGAACCAAATTAAGGACTCAATACCCTTCAAAATAGCAACAAAGAAAATAAAATACCTAGGAATATATTTAACTA
>CM052436.1:14917370-14955730 GCA_028533085.1 Varecia variegata
AGATACTTGCACCCGAATGTTTATAGCAGCACAATTCACCATTGCTAAGATGTGGAAACAACCCAAATGTCCATCAATTCATGAATGGATTAGTAAAATGTGGTATCTGTATACCATGGAGCATTACTCAGCTATAAGAAATAACGATGATACGACATCTCTTTGGTTCTCCTGGAGAGAGTTGGAACCCATTCTATTAAGCAAAGTATACCAAGAATGGAAAAATAAGCACCACATGTACTCACCAGAAAATTGGTTTCCCTGATCAACACCTGGGTGCACATTTAGGAATGACACCAATTGGATATCGGACAGAGGTGGGGGGAGGGAATGGGTGAATATCTACATGATGAGTGCGATGCGCACTGTCTGGGGAATGGACACGCTTAAAGATTTGACTCGGGGGGATGGGAGTTGGGGAGAGGATGGGTGTATACCTACATGATGAGTGCGATGTGCACTGTCTGGGGAATGGACACTCTTGAAGCTCAGACCCGGGGGGGGGGGTTGGGAGGGGCATAGGCAATATATTTAACCAGAACGGTTGTACCCCCATAATAAGCTATAATAAAAAAATAAATAAATAATAAATAAAATTCAAATATAACACAAGAACATGGATTTCATATAATTTATATTCTGTTTTAAACGTTTTGTTTCAAACATATAGAAAAGTAGGCTGAATAATATAACAACCCTCCCTTTCTCTCCACCTCCCCTCACCATCCACCATATATTCAATACCTGACATTTACAATGATCCACTTATGGCTACTCCTGTTTCATCTATTACTCCTACTCCCCCACCCTTGTTTTTTTTTTTTTATAATAACTTAAGTGGTACAGTGTAATTTTGTTACATGGATATATTACACAGTAGTAGACAAGGTATCCATTATATCTGTACAAATTACAATATCATATTTTTTTGAGATTTAAAACTAAAAGAAAAACAGATTTAGTTAGGGTATGATGTCTGGGATTCACATTGTAATTTTTACAGATATAAGGGCTACTTAGTGACATTCATTCCATGTTTTCATACAGGCATACATTTTAAAAGCTATATTTGTGTTTTAAAGATATGTAATACACTGTTTAATGGTAACATTCTTAAGTATATTGTGGACTATTTTATAAAACCAGAATATTATAATTATAAAGCTTTAAAAACAGTTTATAGATAAAAGATTGCTTTCCAAATTAGCATATCAGTTTTTGAAATGTGTCCCTAATGGCAGTCTAAAGACTTTATTATGACATATTTAGTTTCACATAAAAAGGTGATATATAAATATATTAGAGTTGGTATAGTTTTAAAAACCTAAATATTAATTTGTATTAGAAACCAATCCAAATGTGATTATCTTTTTGTATTTAAATGGAGTACATTTTTCCCCCCAAAAGCTCATAAACTATTAAGAAGATCAAATGATTTGACCTTTTCAATTTTCCATGATAATATTTTCTTAGTTATAAATCATTTTTGGAAATCATTTCCTGCAGTAACTAGATTGTTTTTTGGAATTTAATGAAATAAATATTTGCAATATTAGTTACATAAGGAGATTTCAGAGTTCAGAAATGCATAAAGCTTAGAGTTAAATGTTTGGCCAAGATAAATTATAGCATTTGTGTTTTAGAATATTATCTATTGTCATAGAAAGAAAATGAATGCTGTCCAAATTGAAATCATTCCAGATAGTTGAAATTTAATAAAGCAAAGAATTATTTTGGAGGGCATAGAGATTTACTTTGCTTTGATATGATAAAAAGCGAACACTTTATGAATTAGTTTATTTAAAGCACATTTTTCAAGAAACATTAAATCATCTTTTCTAAATACTCAGCATTCAATGAGATTTTCAGGAGCAAAAGCTTTGTATTTGAATTAGCATTTATATTCATCATCTTTATAACTGATTTCTCATTTTTTGGGAAAAAGGGTTTCCACACATATTTCCAATTCTAAGTTTGATGTGAGGTATAAAAGACATTGTTTTTCAGGTCCCAAATAATGCTTTAGTGCAGAATCATATTCTAACTTCACCCTAATCTCTTAATTACTTTTTAATGTGTAATTTTGATGATAAAGTATTCAATACATTTTTCATTTTTACAGCAGAAAAAAGAAAAATGATGATTTTGAGATAAAAGTAGTTTATGAATGCCCTTATGAATATAATTATTTGCAAATTTAACTACAACACTCAATCAATTCTTAAGAAGTTTGTATTTATTGAAAACAGAAAAGATAATAAAGTTAGCATTTTCTTTGGATTAACTTTTTAAGTTAATATGGGGATCACTGTACTAAACTATTATCAAAATTCTAATTATTGTTAAAATAATACTTTTATAAATTAGGTCAGCTAGATAAAACTATTTGAGTTAATTAAACAAACTCTTATAACGTCTGCAAATGAGAGTTTTCCCAATTAAAAATTGTTGATATTGATCAATGGAACTGAGGGGAGAATTAGAGATTCATTTTGTGATCTCATGCATTTAATTGGGTAGGTTAAGATAAGAAATGAAAAGTTAAATTTCCAGTACTATTTACATAAATTTACCTTATACATAATTGAAATAAATAATGCTTTATTATGTTTGTATTACATTCAAATGATTTTAGTAACTATTTTGAGGTCCAAAGATGGAGAAGACAGGGTACTGTGATCAGAAATTGCTATTCCAACTTAATGCTCACTTTCTAGGAACTTGTATTAAGCTAAACATAAATCGTCTAAAATCAACACTCTTTACCATGGTGCTTTTACAGACTGGTTACTTATTAGATTTTCTCACTTAATAAACTGGCAATCTGCTTGCTGGCCTTAGGGTTTATTCAGTTACTATTTACTGTATCCTGTGGAGGATTTGAAATCTCCACAGTGCCTTGTTTCCATCAGGTGCCACACCTTCACTCAGTTTAATATGGGAGGGTCACAGAGGATGACATGGGGTCAGTGGAATGGTTACTCAAAAGGACCAGAGGGGAAAATGTCAGAGGATGGGGACAGGCATGTTGTACGGAACACTATGAGGCAAGAAGTCAATGTCTGTCCTCATGTCTTAGGGATAGCTTAGTACAAGAAACATGAAGTGAACCCAAAAAGTTCAGAAACTGGCTAGACATTGAGACAGAATGGGATTACAGAGAGCCCTGAGCAGAGCCAAAGGTCCAAAATTGTGCTGAATGGATGTAGAAGGCCCCATGCTCATTTGAGGTGTATACCTTCTCACAATATTTCTTTTCTGTTGAGTAGAAATAATTCATTTTCTAAGCGGTTTTTCTAAGTGGTAAGCGACTCCATAAAATAGCAAACTTTAAAGGCTGACAATTGTTCTAAGCAATTCATTATGGGCCACCCTCTTTCTCTGCCCCATTTGTTCCTGATTGCTCTCATCTTTCAGACTATGACTGCGAATTCCAGCTTTATAACTCACTTCTGAGCCCACTTACTTTGGGGAATACCAGACTCAGAGTCCAGAGCCACATCAGAGTTGCTCTGTCACTGGGTGTGTTCTGTGGTTTTTGCCACCTTCAGCTGCTGTGAGCCTTTCAGAGTCCCATCTCCAGCCATCCAGCCCATCACAATCATCCCTGTCCATAAAGAAGTGGGCAGAAGTCAGGTGGGGACACAAGAGTGGCAAATGAACAATATGGAGAACTGAAGTGAGTTTGAATTTTCCTATAGGTGATAGTGCTAATTTTAAATATATTTAAATTTAAAAATAATGTATGCTATATTTGGATAAAATGATACACACTAATTGTGTGTGTACACACACATACATGTACACACATATTACAAAGAAGAATGTAAGTTGTCTATTTTCCCACTATCCAAGGGTAATCACTATTCATATTTTGGTAAACATTCCTTCCAATACTATGTCTTGTGTACATGTATATATAGATCAGTGGTTCTCAACCAGGTCTATTCCCTCCACCCTAGGAGATCTTGGGCAATGTTTGAAGGAATTTTTGATGGCTACAACTGGGGGGGATGTACTACTGGCATCTAGTAGGCAGATACCAAGGATGCTGCTAAACATCCTACAATGCACTGGACATCCCTCTCCCCCATTCCCTGGCAAACACTTATATGGTCCAAAATGTCAACAATATCATGGTTGAGAAACCCTGATATAAATAGATGGGTATTTCTATATTATCATTATGCATGAACAGGTTCATTGTACTATATACATGCTTTTGCAGACATACTTTTAATTTATTTTTTATTGAAGAAAAAGCACAAATAATAAAAAAAGGATGAATCTTAAAGGTTAAGTTCAACTTTGGCAATTGTATATATCCATATAACCACTACCAAGAATACCCCCCATATTTTTATCACTTGAAAAACAAAATCTCTTATGTGCTCTTACAGTAAATTTTCTCTAACCAAAGAAGTATCATTTTCTGACTTCCATTATCATGGATCGACTATTCTTGGAGGTCATATGAATGCAATCATACAGTATGAATTTGTGTATATGTGTGTATTTTTCCAGCAAATGCCCTTTGAAAGTGTTTCATTTAATGTTTTAAAAATATATCTATATCTGTGTCAATTAGTAGTTTATTTCTTTTTTATCACTGTTTGTTGTATGAATATAACACAATTTGTTTATTAATTCTCTTGTTAATGGGCATGAACACAATGTAGCACAAATACATAGAACAAGTAGAAAGTGAAATCCAAAGGAACATATTAACAGATATTGTGACAGTTTTAACATAAAATAATATAATTTTGACTACTTTATTAGTAGCAATATTGATCATACATGGTAATATTTATGTGAAAAGATCAAATTGTGCTAATATCCTAAGCATTATGAAAATAAAGCACCTCTTTTGAGATGGAAAACTTTGTTTTAATAAAATATTTTTGAGAGAAAATGGTGGTAGTAACAAATAAGGGAATTAGAAATTAGTGAGATATTCTTCTTATCTACATGTGTATATTACAAAAATGTGTTTGAAGGAATTTGAACGTAATTTCTCCTGATGGACTTTTAAAAGCTAAGTAAGATCAAACAGAGATACACACACATTAAAAAATACCATTAAATTAGCCAGCATGTTTTGGGTGGGGATTCTTCTCTTACTATTCGTTGGACTTGCACCTGATGACCTATCCTTTAAACTGGAATTGGTTCACTGATCTGAATAGGAACAATGAACTTAGCTTATTTCATTCAAAAAGTATTTAACGGCATATCAATAAGATAATTCATCATGATCAAATGGGTTTTTCATTCCAAGGATGCAAGGATAGTTTAATATATGCAAATCAATAAACTTGATTTGGGACATAAACAGAAGCAAAAACAAAGACCGCATGATCATCTCAATAGGTGCAGAAAAAGCATTCTATAAAACCAAGCAGCCTGTTATGATAAAAACCCTGAACAAACTAGGCATGGAGGGAACATACCACCTTAAAATTATAAAAGCCACATATGACAAATCCACAGCTAGCGTCATACTGAATGGGGAAAAGTTGAAAGCATTCCCCCTAAGAGCTGAAACAAGATAAGGGTGACCACTGTCACCCCTTCTATTCAAATAATACTGGAAGTCCTAACCAGAGCAATCAGGCAAGAGAAAGTAATAAGCAGTATCCAAATTGGGAGAGAGAATGGGAAATTATTCCTGTTTATTGATGATATTACCTTGTGTCTAGAAAACCGTAAAGACTCCACCAAAAGACTTCTAGAATTGATAAATAAATTCACTAAAGTCTTAGGTTATAAAATCAACGTATAAAAATCTATAGCATTTCTACACACTAATGATAGTCAAGCTGAGACTCAAATCAGGGACTTAATACATTTACAATGGCTGCTAAGAAAATAAAACACCTGGTAATACACTTAACCAAGGAGGAGAAAGATCTCTACAAGTAGAGCCACAAAACACTGATGAAAGAAATCATAGATGACACAAAGCAAATGGAAAAAAAACACTCCATGTTTATGGATTGGTAGAATCAACATCATTAAAATGTCCATACTATCCAAAGTGATTTACAGATTCAATGCAATCCCCATCAAAATACCAATGTAATATTTCACAGATCTAGAAAAAAATAATTCTATGCTTCGTTTGGAACCATAAAAGATCCTGAATAGCCAATACAATCTTAAGCAAAAAGAACAAAACTGGAAGCAACACATTATCCGATTTCAAATTATGCTATAAAGCTATAGCAACCAAAATAGTGTGGTACTGGTATAAAAGTAGAGACAGACCAATGGAACAGAATAGAGAACTCAGAAATAAAACCATCTACCTACGATCAACTGATTTTTGACAAAGCAAACAACAATGTACACTGACGAAAGGAAGCCTTATTCCATAAATGGTGCTGGGAAAACTGGAGAGCTATGTGCAGAATGAAACAGGACCCCTATCTCTTACCATATACTAAAATTAATTCAGGATGGGTAAAGGACTTAAATGTAAGGCATGAAACTATAAAACTTATAGAAGAAAAAGTAGGAAAAACTCTTCTAGACATCTGCCTAGGCAAAGAATTTATGACTAAGACCTCAAAGGCAAATATAGCAATAACAAAAATAAATAAGTGGGACTTGATTAAATTAAAAAGCTTCTGCACAGCAAAGGAAAGAATCAACAGATCAACAGAGTTAAAAAAACAACCTACAGAATGAGAGAAAATATTCACAAACTATACATCTGCTAAGGTGCTAATATCCAGAATCTATAAAGAATTCAACAAGGAAAAAAAACATTAAAAAGTGGGCAGAAAACATGAATAGAAGTTTTTCAAAAGAATATAGACAAATGTCCAAGAAACATGAAAAAATTCTCAACATCACTAATCATCAGGGCAATGCAAATTAAAACCACAATTGGATATCCTCTTATCCCTGTCAGAATGGCCATTATTTAAAAAGTAAAAAAAAAAAAAAAAAAAAAAAAAAATATATATATATATATGCTGGAGTGGATGCAGAGAGAAAGGAATGCTTACACACTGTTGATAAAAGATATTTTTTAAAACTGGCCAGAAAGAAACATTCAGTATTTTTACTTGCCATACTTTAAAGAGATTTTGAGATAGCAGTAGATCACAGTTATAAAGTACAAAAGGAACCTGAGAGAATAGACTCTCCCTTCCGGCTGGCCTTAGTACAGAGCTGAGCTCTACCGTGCACCTTGCTGCAGAAGGATGTTGGCATGATGACAGCACATGTTTTGCACATAAGGCTCAGTGTGGAAACTTTGAGAAGAGTAGGCGAGAAGCACACTTTATTGTAAACTGGCCTCTTAGCTACATAGAGCAAGGAATAGAAAGGGAAAATTGGTTTAATGCCACACATACTTTTTCAGGAATGGATAGGAGTGGGGTGTCAGAGGAAGTACACAGGAAAATCTGTAGAATGCTCCAAATTTTCTATGGGTGAATAAAAATATGTAGCATTTTTACACCTATTTTGAGCATAATGGATTACCTGAATTTAACTCTAGGGACATAGGCATTGATGATATGATGTTCGACCACATAAGTGAATGAGAAATTCTATGAAGGAGACACCTGGAAAATAGAAAAAAATAAGGGAAGTGAAACCATTGCACACATGTGGGTCCTTATGTTATTGCCAGTTGCATTTGTTAACACTCCACTGTCTGCTGGAATGACATTTAGAATTTTTCTGAGTTCTGTTTTTTCATAGCCCAGAATGAACCTAATCCTTCTTGAATTTTGTAATGCAAAGTAAATTATCAAAAACAAACACAAAATTATTTTTCCCTGGACAACTTAATTATTAAATATAAAATTAACACCATGGGAATCAACAATGGAATTGGAAGGAAAATTGTTTTCACCCTGCTAATCAGCAAGTAAGCTTCATGCAAAACACTAGAGTGTGAAGTGACTGCTGGAAGCTCACATTATCCATAAATTGTAATAACATTTGTTTCAAGTTACATATACATTTGTTCCCCTATTAGGCAGAATGACCTTTCCTAAGCAGGTCAGCTACATTAAGGTTTTTTCCATTTGGAAATTTTCATAAACAATTCAAGAAAGGTTTCAAAATAAAACAACAGCAAAAAGCTATGTTCTTACCCCTCACTTGGGTTATAGCCCTTGTTATGGAGGTAAGATTTAGGCTTAAAACACGCCTAAAAACACTGCCCGGCATTAACCCTTCTGTTTCCTCTGCTTTCCCTTTCTGAGTCACTGTCCAGCACCTGCAGGTGGGTTGTTAAATGAAGAACATTGTTAAATGAAGGGCAGCATGACAGTTATTTGCAGGAAAGCCAAGAACGTTTGTTGTGAATGAGATTGGTTGGATCTGATGCCCTCCCTTTTATACTGGAGACTGAACAAAAGAATAAAGAGCCCAGTCTTTACTCACGGATGGAAGCAAGAAAAGATTGTGAAATAATTGTGAAAATTCTTGTGAAGGAAAAGATTGGTTAGTGACTGGTGAGGAAAGGCAACAGGGACAGACAAGGGCTGCAGAAGGGATGTCCAGTCCTCTGTCATCACCTGTCCTTCCTTGAATCCATTATCCCATCTAGATTATGAACGTTGGTCCACGCACATCACTAGTGTGGTGGTTTCCTTTTCTATTTGTAAGGTCTTTCTGGACTTCTTGTCAGTTTAAGGAGATCATTCTACTGCTCCCTTATCCTGCAATGAGCTTCAGGACGCTCTGTGACATTATCTAATATCTGTACCTATTTCATGCTACACTCGGGGGCAGGAGAAACCTTTTGTTTCTGCAGGTCTTCCTGAGGCACAGGGAATTCTCTGAGCCTGTCTCAGTCCATCTGCCATGCTTTATCCCACAGGCATTTCTACTCTGAGGGTTTTCTGCTTCCCAGGATTCTACCCAGGAAAGAGGGAAAGTAGAGAAAGATACTGCTATGGTCTGAGTGTTTGTGTCCCCACAATTCATTTGTTGAAACCTAATCACCAATGCGATGATAATTAGGTAGTGGAGGGTCTTTGCAGAGGTGATTAGATCGTGAAGATGAAGTCCTCATAGGTGGGATTAGTGTCCCTATAAAACAGGCCCCAAGAGCTGCCTTGTCCCTTCCACCATGCGTGGGGGACACAGTGAGAAGACACCGTCTATGAACCAGGAAATGGGCCTCACCAGACACCGAATCTGACAGTGCCTTGATCTTGAACTTGTCAACCTCCAGAACTGTTACAAATAAATTTCTGTTGTTTATAAGCTACCACTTATGGTGTTTAGCTATAGCAGTCCAAACAGACTAAGACAGGTACTTCCTACTTTCAGACACCTCAAACCCTTTCTGCCGAGCTGCCTCCCACACTCAGATTAGAAGGTTGGTTGGGCAGGCGTCCTTTCTCAGGGACCTCTAGCATCTACTTACCTTTTATTTCTCTTCTTTCTTCTGCTCCAGTCCAGGGAATGTCTATCATATCCATGAAGTTCAGACTCTCTCCCTTACATCCTCACATATGTTCCCACTTCTATGTATTGCTCATACACAGGAGAACTTTTGATTGTTTTCAGAAGATGGACTTGTAAATTTAACATTGTTCATGTTTGTTTCTTCCTTTTGCTATGTCACTCTTTCCTGGAGACAAAAATCACCCTAGACAGAGAGGAAGGGACAAGGGAATTTTAGAGGAAACACAATACCACAAAATCACATTGGTTACAATTTTTGAGATTTTCCATACCCCTAACTCAGAGGGTGTATTTGAACCTGCCTGCTACTCTGCCAGTAGACTGGTATGGAAAGGAAAAGGAGTAATGTCAGTAAATTGGGCGTTGTTGTAAAGGAGGACAGGGAGTTGTACTTTCTTGCAAAAGGCTCCAATCCTGAAATACTTAAAGCATTGATTTTTACTTTCCTTTAAAAAACCCCTCAGTTCTATTTAGTCACTGGACAAGAAAGGCTTAGAGTATTAAAATGAACAATTACTGATTTCTGAGCCTTTCAGCCAAAAGGTGTCATCTCAGAGGAAAGGGTGAACTGTCTAACACAGAGGTATTTAATGAAAATGATTTTTTTCAGTCAAAGATATTTATCAATCATTAACAATATGCCATAGAAAGTGTAAAACTTCATTGGATGTTTGAAACTGCCTAGGGATTGTTTTAATGGGGTTAGTTTAAAAAACTCTGCTATAGACTTAAAAAAGAAACATTTAAGTTCATTCTCTTATACCTGTGAATTGCCTGTGCCTTTGCCTTCTGCTCCTGTAAATTGGATCTAAGCGTTCTCCCTCATTGTTTAGCTGAAGATCAGACACATTTTTAGAATCCAGATAGCAAATACTTTCTACAAATAATAATTCACAATAGGTATTCAGTAGTGTTTTTTTTTTTTATGGTGAAGATTACTGCACAAATCTCCAACATACTGAACGTTGAATAGCCATTACCTTTATTTTGACAAATTTTCTAAGGTACCTGACACAAGTTTTGACAAACGGTTGTGATGAAGCTGATTTCAATGGATGACAGACAGCTGCAGTGCAGTTCTACCAATTGATTTTTAGTCACGGTATGATTCAAAAAAGCTAAGGAAAGTGCTAATCTGATTTGACAGCGGGAAATCTATTTGCACTGCAAACTGTAGGTGATTGTTAACAGGCTGGAAATCCTCAGCAGAGACTAACTTTGCTGGAGTAAATCAGATAATTATCATTGTGGACTCCCTACGTAACGAAAAGGTATCTGCAAAGCCTGGCCTATATAATTGTAGTTAAAATTGTAAGTGATTAAATAAAAATAAAGATAAACTTTATATCGGCTTGCTCATCATGTGAGGTGAATTAGCCTTGTCATTAAGGTTTGTCTAAATAAAGTAAATATATGGTGGTCAGTGTGTGTGTTCAGAATGTACAAAAGGCTTGGTAAATTTTGAGTGATGTTCTAAATAGGGAGACCATACAAAAACAAAACACAAAGAAATATCTTTATAACTTCTGAATTATCTTTGTTTTGAGAAAAGATAACGTTTGTAAAATTTTTCTGTTTCTTTTTTCTTTGAACTGCTGAAGAGGCTATGGTATAAACGACATTGAACTAAATCCAGAAATCTGTGTTCAAGCCCTGCCTCTGTGATTTTACACAGCTCATTAAATACAGTATTTTTGAACATTTTTCATCATTGTCTTTCTAATAAGACTATTTATAGATATTTTCCTAATTAGCTCAATCCCATTGAAATTCTAATTTCACATGTATACTGTATATCTGCTTATGGACCATAGTATATACATAGTTATATATGACATATGTAATATATGCTTTTTTAACCTTTTCCCCAAGAGCTGATTTTTGCCCTCTTAGTAGCGATACCACTCTCACTGAAAATGTCAAATTTAATGTTTTATTCAATAATTTAAGAATCATTTATTAAGCACCTGCTCTGTATCAGGTATTGCGATATGTATTGAGGATATGAAAAAGAATATCACATAGCTCCTGCCTAAGAGAAGTTTACAGTCAGTGGGGAAGATTCCACCATTTAAAAGGAATTACGACACTGTGAAAGCTCTAAGAGAAATATGTACATGTAGATGATGGGAGAAATGAACTCCGTGAGGGCGTTAGTCATCTTGGGCTGCTACAACAAAATACCACAGACTGGGTGGCTTATAAACACCAGACATTTATTTCTCACAGTTCTGGAGGCTGGAAGTTTGAGATCAGCATGGTCTTGTTCTGCAAGAGCCCTTTTCCTGGTTGCAGACTGCTGACTTCTCACTGTATCCTCATGTGGAGGTGGGCAGAGAGAGGCAAGTTCTCTCGGGACTCTCATAAGGGCACTAATCTCATTCATGAAGACTCCACCATCCTCACTTCATCTAATCTAAGTCACCTCTCTAAGGCCCCAGCACATTGTTGGGATAGAGTTTTGATACATAAAGTTTAGGGTGACACAAAAATTGAGTCCATAGCAGTGACAATCAGATGAATCAAGAGGAAGATAGAGTAAAATAAATGGGTTTTGAAGCATAAGGAAGTGTTTTTGGAGAAAGGTGGGGTTCAGAGCTTTCTAGGGGAACAAATAAAGCACAAGATTGCAATATTTGAGTTTTGTTTTCACCTGTAAATAAACTTAATATAATATCTGCATTGCAGGGCTATGACATGCTTTAGAGAAATACAACTGTTGAAAAACCTTTGGAGACTGTTAGAACACTAGATATATTTAAGAAATTGTTATTTCTAATCCTCTGCTCATTAAGCAATTTATTATTCAAAATACTTGTTTAATTGAGTGCTCTGTTTAGAGCAAATTTCTGGTGGATTGAGAATTAAATATAAAGTACTTTTGGTTTCAGCACTTATTAAAAATACAAATCTTGATAAATTGGGAAGGAAACATTTATGTTTTGCTATCTAAGGAAAATACATGGATCATAATTTATTTATAGTTTATGTATAAGTGTTCATTACTTTTTGTTGCTGCATAGCAGATTATCTCCAAATGTTTCAGCTTAAAAAAAAATAGAGCTCAAGATGGAAGCCTCACTCTTATTGTAACCTAATGTCAGAAGTGACACTCCTTTGCTTTTGTCCTATCCTATTCTTTGAAGGAAGGTCATTAGGTCCACCCACATTACACAGGGAAAGGGATGAATAGCAGGAAACAGGACTCACTGGAAGCCATTTTTGAAGCCGCTGACTACCTAATGCATTAATTCATTTCCCAACCTAGTTGAGATGGTTATTGAAATAACTAATATTTTTATTGTCTTATAGAATCATTTAGTTCCAAAGTACAGATAGGTAACATATGCTTATTAAGCCCTGCTTGAGGATATGTGGTAACAGATAGCTTGTTGGTAATAAAAGCATCATTTTCACTCCTGGACAGCTGTGATTGAATGGAAATAATTTCTCCATAATTTCTCAAAGTGCCATTTGAAGACTGAGCCTATTAATACATTTCTGACATTTTGAAGCAGATGTTTGAGGTCACTGGCCAGGATGTAAGAGATATGAGCTAGAGGTTAGAAGTCATCTGCATTAAAAGGAATCACTAATAATGGAATTATCTACAGAGTTGTTGAGATGCTGTGCGCTCCCTCCCTGTGGTTGCTTCTCTCCTCTCCCAATGACATAGGCTAAAAGAGAGGTGAGGAGGAAAACCACCAGGAGAATTGGGCAGTTTGTATGTGTCACCTAGGTTTGGGAGCCTGAGGGCTGCAATGGGAGACATGCCCAGATCTGTCAGAGACAGGGGAGAGGATGAGACAGGCTGCTTTGTGCTGGAGATGATTTCTCCGGAGAGTGAAGCAAATATCTGTTTTTTTTCTGTGCCCACACAGAGGGATTCTTTAAGGTGACTGCATGGAGGAGAAGGCAACAAAGAACTACCAGGAGCCAGAAGCTGAGACAGAAGCAGAAAGCAGCCAGTGGAGGGAGCAGTACTGTCTCCTGAAAATTGCCACTGGAGGTTCCCAATGGAGAATCTCTGAGAAATTCACTCAGCACTTCAGAAAAAAAAAAAGATGCCAATGTGTCTGCCCAACCCAGAAGACACTCTCACAGATCTCAACAGCACTTAGTTCCCTAAAATCATACCCACTCTCGTTTGATTCTCTCACTTCTCAACCTGACCGTGGATGGGTCAAAACCTAACCTGATGAATGAAGGAGGAAGTAGAGTAAAAATGTGTAACCCAGGGAAAGAGAAGATCCTCACCTGCCTCTTACACAAAAGACTCTTTCAAGCCAGAAGAGGGAGAGAGAAGCTTCCACCTCAAATTAAATTAAGATGCTCGGTGATGGTTATTACCTGGAGGAGTGAGTGTGTGCTCTTTTGAGGGGACATTGCAGGCATGCTAGTTACTGATTGAGAGGTCTGATGAGCACGTCATATATAGGCAAAAAGAAGTGACAAGGAAAATATCACAAGAGGGAGGGAGACTTAGGTCAAGACTTTAGCTCCAGGGTCAGACTGGTTTGCATTTGACTCCCAGATCTTCTACTCCTTACTTCCTGCACATTCCTGGACAAATTGCTAAATCTCCAGGAGGCTAAGTTTCTTCATATATAAAGCAGGAATAATGATAGATTCACCTCATAGGGCTGAGACATGGATTAAATTTGATACTGGCTATAAATAAAGTGCCAGGCACTGAAGAAGGCTCAATAAAAGTATTTGCTGCTATTGTTGCTGCTGCTGCTGTTGCTATTAAATAACGTAAGTGTCTGAAATTGTGGTGTAATGAAGGTTACACAAAACAGCAGCTAACATCTAGTGTAGGCTGCATTTTGCTTCAAATATTAGTGAATTGGCGTTTTTGAATCAATAGTTTCTGTACTATCTTGCTTTCTGTAAAACATTACAACCTTTGCTTTTGCTGAAAAAACTACATAAATCTTTTACTTTCCTGAAAAATAGGCCATCTAAATAGAGAAAACATAGCTAGAAAAATTTCATGTTGTATGTTTTACAAGTCAGAGGCATGTGGTATAATGGAATCTATAAAATTAAAAATAAATCAGTTCTTATAGGATCAAACAGTTCTAGCACACAAGAGCTACACCTATGACAGGATTTAGGTGATTATTAAAAAACATATACATTTGTCAACATATCATATAGAATCCGAACAGCTAGAAAATATAATCAATGCAATTTCTTATTCAAAAGATGTTACAACAAAAATAAAGTTAATTAAAAATAATTTTAAAACTCTTATTCCCCAAATTTTAATAACACTACTTTTTTTATTTCTTACAACACCCTACCTTCCTTGATCATATTTTTGGAAACTTCAGATTATATCAAAATATGTTTTTAGTCAATTTCATATAACATATATCTTCATTTTTCAAGAATGTCTTTATAAACATCATTTTAAAATTATATAAACATTGAAACCTTTTAAAGATAATGTGTGAAGCTAGAACAAATAGAAAAAAAACCCTCTTGATTCCACAATCCTAAAACAGTTATAACAACTTGATTTTTTTAAATTAAATCCAGTGTTGTCCTCCATGTATATATGTATATTTTAAAAGCCATAGGTAATTTCCAGAGTAGATACAATATAGTTTGCCTCCATTTCCACTTGGTATTTACAAATTGTTGTCTATAAAATAAGTTTCCCATTTTGTTTCCCAAAAGTGTGGTGGTTTAATCTTATCCTCATTGGCATTGACTTTTAGGCCCAGAATTTTGACTATTCTGAATTATATTGGCAAAATATAACTTTATATTGCTCTTATTTCCATTTATATGATTGTTAGTGGTGATAAATATATTAAAGAAATTTGTTTCAACCTATATTTCTTACTTTGTATTAATGTTATTGCACATTTATATGTGGTGAGTTTAGATATTTCTTGTCTATTTTTGTGAATTTTTTAGAGGACAAAATATTGGCCTATTGGTAACCTTATAAATATATCCTCCATAGTTAATTTTTTGGTTGATATTTCAAGAATAACAGTTTTCTGAAATATTTATAATAGATTTTGGAACATTTTTAATCCTCTTCTATTACTCCCATCTGCTGAAATTAAACTTGCAATGGATGCCAATGATTTTCTGTAATTCTGCTTAAGTTAGTTTATACTTTTTATTGTTTTAAAGTATGCTATTTTAAATTGCAGATTAATAAAAATCATTTGTGAGATTTCTCCAGATGAATCTTACATAGGACATTGTAACACTATAGTTGCTGGGATAGATAATTTCTATTCAGGTCTGAAATTTTTATGACATTTCAAGTCCATTTTTAACTTAAAGAGAATGAGAAATTGCAAGGGCTTCAAATTCACAATGTGCCTGAGGCAGAGATGGTACTGAATTCAGCTAGTACTGTTATTTGTGGTAGACAAAGCTAAAAATCTGAGTTGCATTCTTTAAATAGTACATTAAATGTGTCTTGAGAAAAAAAGTTCACCTGGTTGGGGGAGAAGTTTTCCTATTTTCGGCTTTCTATTAAAGTCATTATAAAAGGCAAAAATCTGAATTAAAATTACTTTTTTTGTCTCCAGGTTTGAGGGAAAACTTTACATGTGTTTTATTTTTAACAAATCATTATCAGTATACATAGCATATTCCAGTTTGTAAGTTTCCATAGTTTCAATTTAAAGGAAAATATCAATATTCTAAAACTGTTTTTTAAAGTTGATTTCTTAAAGGAGGATTTAAATTAACTAATACAATCAACCAAGTGGAAATTATATTTTATTATAAACCTAAGGTCTTAGAACATTGGAGTCATCAAAAAAAAATGACATTTTACAAGTTCAGGGTTGGTTAAGTATACAAATAACTGTTCACAGGAGATTGGAACATGCCAATAAATTTATTCTCATGCATTCCTAATTTCCTCATTAGGCAGAAATAGTGTATGTTAGAAAGGATTAGTTTCTTTCTTTCTTATGGTGATGAATTTACTGTTACAGATCTTGGAGTTCTAGTCTTGTGCTCTGCTCCATCTGTTTGACCGTGCCATTGCTCTGTACAGCTGAACTGTGCAATGCACAGCCTACAAATATACAATTCGGTTTTCAGGCTTATTCTTAATCCTTATCTATTTATTAAGCCCATTGCCTCATTTATCAGTGAATTCCTGGGGCACTGTGACCACTAAACTTCCCCGTGGGCTTCTTACTGATACCTTCTTACCTTCCTAAGAAGCCCAGTTTAATTGAACACAGTCTGCCTGAAGGTACGAGACCTTGAATCCCATCAGCAATCTTTCTTTACCGTGTAATCCACATAGAGTACGATTTAAGCCACTTCATAAATTTTGTGTATATAAGTACATCATCCCCCGGAGATTTCATTTTCCTCTAAGAGGGAAGTTGCTCTTTTGCACCTCAATTACATGTGTAGATAAGATGTGATTTAGCTTCCTGGGGTAGTATTACATTTCTTTTGGAGAGACAACTTCCACAATTGATCCACTATATACCTGAAGCTGTGAAATATTATGGCATTAACCCATGAAAAGAAATATGTTACAGGAGTAAAAGCCTCCAAATTTTACTTGCATCTTTAAAAAAGGAGGGATATTTTCGTTGCAATATTGAAATATTATTTATTAATTTCTACATTTGTCAAGTTTTATTGAATTTGTATCAGGCAATGTGCAAAGCAGTGGAAATACAAAAATGATGGTTGGATATACCTGTCCTAAGGAAACGCAAAATCTATTGATCACATTAATGGCTGTTCCTTTGATAGTTATTTTATTTATGAAATAACCAGAGGTTAAATGAATCATGATGCATTGTATCATTTTATGGTATGCAATATTTCACTAATGGATTTTTAAAAAATGGCTATCTATTGAAATCATTTTATTCATTCATTCATTTATTTAATATATTTTTTGAGTACCTACTGGGTGCTAGTAGGAAAGACATACAAAAAATTTTAATAAATACATAATGTATACTTAGAAGGTACGGAAAGCCTGGATGTGTGCCAATCAGATCTTCCTTCAAGAGAAAACTTGCTTCATAAAGTGTGATCAGCTGACAGGCTCCAGAGACAGTGCCCTTGGAATCTGCATCTCCCCTGAGTCACAGGTACACAGCTCTAGCCAATGAGCGGGCGGTGCTGGGGAGAAGGGTATATACATTTACTCTTAATATAGGACTCCTCTAAAAGTCATTTTCTCTGGAGCTTTCTGCTGGCTGATTGAGAACTCGTAACTGCAATTTTGTCTGAAGCTCTTGCTCAATCCTCCTTCCTTCCCCCTCTCCTCCCGCATGTGTCAGACTTGCATTGCAACCTGAAAGCTTCCCCCTATATACTCCTGCCCCCCTCCCTTGTATTTCACAGGCAATACCCTCAATTACTATCTTGTACTTTTAACTCTGTATAGGTGCTTACTTCCAGGAAGACTTGAACTGACACAGATAACGATAAGTGTAATTAAAAAAAAAATTGGCAGCATGGGAGGGGGAGGTGGTTTGCATGTGGAAAAGGGAAAATTTAGCAATTTTAAAACATGGTAAGAGAGGTCTCCCTGAGAAGCTGACTTTTGAAAAAAGTCTTAAAGGAAAAAGGAATGATCAATGGTGATATCAAGGGAAAGGTAACTGTCAGTGAAATGGCCCTTAGATGAGAATGAATTGTATCAGTTTTCTGTCACAAAGTGATGTGATACTACTTTGAGAAGGTATACGAGGTCCACACGCAGGTTCAGGTTGATGGAGAAGGGCAGCAAGCTCTGCACTTATCACTGAACAAAGCTTGATGGAAGAAAGGTGATTTGCCGAGTCACTGCAATGGTATGGAAACTATAGTTCTCAAGATGTGGAGTCAGGAACAATGTTCCCATCCACTATGCAGCACTTTAATAAACTCACAGTTGTAGGAAATAAACAAGCCAGTGAAAACAGCTCTGCATGTATTTTTATACAATGAACAATTGTTATAAGAGGAGTCAAAGTTGGTATAAAATTCTCTAGTGGTTCTCAAGCATTTCTGAGGGTAAATGCTAAACATTATGATATAATAGTTGTAAGTAATTAGAATAGAATGCATTATTAAAATAGCACCCATATACATTGCATACTTACTCTGAATTTCTGTTCATCTTTTATAGATATTTTGTGCATTTCTTTAGGAATAATATTTTGATTTTTTTTGTTTTATGCTGTTATTAAAAATATAAAAAATAAAAAACCAAACCACTAGGTTACTCTGTGGCTCAGGATTAATATACTCTGTTGCAAATTATTCTCACATCTCTAGAAAATCAGCTAAAATGCTCCCTTGAGAAGGAGCTAAAAATAAAAATGTCATGTTTTCTTCCAGTTTTAGATAGAAAACCAAATGATATGGAGAAAATACAGAGGGAGAAAATGGAAGGTCTGATAAGATAAATGATGTTAAATAATTCCGAAAGGTTAGATTTGTCATATATTTGTAGGGTAGCCAAAAAAGATTGGACTGGGAGAAAGTCATCAAATGAAGAGTGGGGAGACTATGTGTTCTCTCTCTCTCTCTCTCTTATGCAAGTGGTCTTCAAAAAGTTCATGGAAAAGACATGTTATGAAAAAACTATGCATGGATTTCAAAATTTTGTTCTACCAAAATAAACTCATATGATCTTGTTATAACATGTCTCAACAAGATTTAGCTTAAGATGCTAAGAAGGATAAGACATGAGTTTGAAAAAAGCCCCTATCAGAGAAATATGAATTCTGAAAAAATTGAAGCAAGAACAAACATTGAATTTATAATGAAGCTTGAGTGGAATGATAGTGAAATCATGGATGCTTTACAAAAAGTTTACAAGGACAATACCCCAAATAAATCAGCAGTTTACAGATGGATAACTCATTTTAAGAAGGGACAAGATGGTGTTGAAGATGAAGCCTGCAGCGGTAGACCTTCCACATAAATTTGCAAGAAAGACGTTTTATCTTGTTTGCGCCCTAATAAAATAAGACAGACAATTAATAGCATGAACAATAGTAACAACATAAACATCTCAATTGATTTAGCTTGCACAATTCTGACTGAAAAATTAAAGTTGAGCAAACTTCCCACTTGGAGGGTGTCAAAACTGTTACACCCAGAAAAGCTGCAGACAAGAAGCTTTCAATGAAAATTTTAAACAAGTAGGATCAAGATCCTGAAGCATTTCTTCAAAAAATTGTAACAATATATGAAACATGACTTTACCACTATCATCCTGAAAATAAAGCACAATGAGAGAGCAATGGCTACTAAGTGGTCCAGTCAAAGCAAAAGCAGAGTAGCCAAGGGCAAAGGATGCTCGAGACATTTTGCTTGTTGACTTTCTGGGGAGCCAAAGAACTATAATATCTGCTTATTATGACAGTATTTTGAGCTTATACTCTTTTGAGAGCTTACAAAAGTGTCTTGAACTTGATGGAGCTTATATTGTGAAAGAAAGTTTGTATTTTTTATTTTTATCTTTTAATTCCATTTTTCCACCAACTTGTTATATTCCCCACATAAAAATACAAGAGGCAGAATGGACAGTGCCCATATTTGAAATGAAGTGTGTGTGTAAGGAACAGTTTGTTAATACATCATAAGCCCTGCAAATGCTAAAATGAAATCCAAGACTAAGGCTGATGGAGAAAGACCAATAAATCTTAAACCCTCAACTAGTTAAAAATGAACTGGAGTGCATATATCCTCAGAAAACTTTTCAACTCTGAAACTTTCTTCTTGAAGGAGGAGCCTGTCAAAACAGGTACCAGAGATCAAACAGTGCACCTCCTTCCCCAATATCTGGTTTGATCAGAAAATATTAATTTAACCTCTGGATGTCCAGTCTCAGTCAGTGCATTGCTCTTAAACACAGTTTTTCATGGATTTTAGCAGTAAAACGTGGCAAGAGCAATTGATTTGTACCAAATAGAGGCATTGCCAGGCCCCCAAGGCTTTGCTTGCCCCTGTGTTAAGAGAGGAAGTCAGAGGAGCAGATGCTGGAAACCAACAGTTCTCAGGGCAGGAAAAATAAAAGCACTGAAGTAAAACTATATCTTGCCAGAACACATGATCAAGAAATTGAAACATCTGATGATAAGATGCTGTGCTCACATGGCATTTATCTCTGGCTTCCCAAAGAAAAGGAAAATGATGGACGGAAGAAATACAGTTTCCAGAGGTAACTTAATTCCCTATGAAATGTTGGGAGGAAAATATATAAGGGAGGAAAATACATTTTTTAAATTTAGGAAGGAATAATAGTTACTATAGATGTTGCTTGAGCAAATATTAAAAATAATATTGCATATATTTACTAATTATTGCTATTAAATTAAGGTAATGGTGAAAATTTAAATGACTAGTTTTCTAACTTGTAGAACACTGATAATTAGTATTGTAGTTATTTATTAGTGCTTTCCCCCCAAAATTTCTCCTTTTGTCATCCCTTGAAGTTAGGTGTGGCCACGACTTACTATGATCATTGAAATGGGTGTGGAAGTGATGGGTGTCAGCCAGAGAAGATTTCATATTCAATGCATGATTCTATATGTCCCGTTTTTCAGTCTTGGCACTGAAATGCAGTGTGGTATTCTGAATAAGGATGATACAGAACAGAGTAAGGTATAGCAAAACTGTACAGTTCTAAGCCACTGGGTTTCTGGTTATTTATGGCCAAGCATAACCGAGACTCTCCCTGTAGATGTAAATATTTTCTACTAAAATCTGGGTACTCAAAGGATAGTAACTCATTTCTTTACTCATAGGCTTTTCAAAATAGTTAACAATTATGTAGAATTATATATACAATGCTTTGGCCAATTTGAATAAATAAATTTAGCAGACCTTGTGCAAAAGATTATATATTAATATATTATAATAATAAAAGTTAGAAAATGTAACTTTGTTTCTAGAAGCCTTACCATATAGATATGATCCTCTTTCAGAGTGAAACAATTCTCTGGGAACCTGTGCATCATATGGACTAAGTGAGATTCAAAAAGTAGTTATACTAAGAAGGGTAAGGTTAAACCCAAGTAGAGGATTAGTTAGATGTATGAACCCAGTCTTGGCCCTATGCTATAAGAAATGCTGATATTTAAGCCAAGAAAATTTATCCAAAGATAGGAGATAAATCAAAGGAGGAAGGCAGGAAAGAGCTATAGAAGACAGTTATAATTTAAGTCACATTTTATAAAATTAATGAAAGTCAAGAAACTATAGGTCCAAAAAGACTAGATATCCCTAAGCAGAACAAATATCAAAACAAAACAAACAGCACCAACAAAAACAGTAAAAACAACCTCATACACTTAGACACATCATTGACAACCTGCTAAAAACCAAAGATTAAAAAAAAATCTTGAAGGCAGCCTAGGGTAGGATGGTTGAAGCATTACATAGAAAGGAACAAAGGTAAGATACACACTAGACTTACCATTAAAAAATATACAAGACAGAAGACAATTGAATGGGCATCTTTAAAATATTGAAACAAATAACTACTGACCTAGATTAATATACCTGTGAAAATACTTTCAAAAATGGAGGCTTAAATACTTTTACAAATAAATGAAGGTTAAATGAGAGAATTCCTTGCCAGAGACTTGCAGTACAAGATATATTAAAAGAAATTCTTCAAGCAGAAGGAGTAAGATGGAAATTTAAAACTATGTATGTATATAAAAGAACAGCTAAATGGTAAATATGAAAAACATTTTTTTATGGTTAAACTCTTTAAGAGAAATTGATTTTTAAAGACATATTAGTAGCAAAGTATTTTGCATTTGTAATAAATGTGGAAGTAAAATGTATGAAAATATGGTTCAAAGGATGGGATGGGAAGGAGGTAATTGGAGCATACATGCATGTTGTAAAAATATTTTATGGTATATTATGCTAACTTAAAATATTTATAGTAAACCCTAGAGCAATCACTGTAATTTTTCCAAATTATGATTAAGTCAACATTTGAGATAAAAATAATAAATAATAATTAATAAAAACAGGGAAAAGAGGAATAAAGGGACAAATGACAGATGGAGCAGGTGGAAAACAAAAAGCAAGATGGTAGACTTAAACCCAATGATGTCAATAATTACATTACATATAAATTATCTAAATACCCTAACAGAAGGCAAGTCTATGAGTTTAGATAAAAAAGACACAACAATGCACTGTCTACAAGAAACACACTTTACATATAAATATACCAATGTAAAGTGAAATTATGTGAAAGGATACAGTATGCCAGTACTGATCAAGAAAAATTGAAGGGCTATGTTAACATCAGCAAAGTAGACTTCAAAACAAAGAATATTACCATACATAATGAAGTTTATTATATCATAACAAAAGAAGATATTACAACTCTATTTGCCAACTTAATCATTTTTAAGTGTCCAGTTTAATGGTAAGTATATTTACATTGTTGTGAAACAGATCTCCAGAATATTTTCATCTTGGAGAATTGAAACTCTATATCCATTAAACAACTCACCTTTGCTCACTTCCCCTAGACCTTGGTAACCATTATTCTATTTTTATATTTGTGAATTTGACTATTTTGGATACTTAACATAAGTGAAATCATACAGTATTTGTCTTTTTCTTACTGGCTTATTTCACCTAACATAATGGCCTAAAGATTCATTCATGTTGCAACATAGGCCAGGATTTCCTTCCTTTTTAAGGCTGCCCAGTATTGCATTATACATATATACTATGTTTTGTTTATCTATTCATTACTTGATGCACCTTTGGGTTGCATCCACCTCTTGTCTACTGTGAATAGTGCCGCTGTGAACATGGTGTGCAGATATCTCTTGAACACCCTGCTTTTATTTCGTTTGGTGTATACCCAGAAGTAGGATTGCTGGATTATATGGTAGTTCTATTTTTAAGTTTTTGAGGAACCATACTGTTTTTCAGTGGTTGCACCATTTTACAATTCCACCAACAATTTATAGGAGTCTCAATTTCTCTACATCCTCACCAATACTTGTTATTTTCAGTTGTTTTTAATACTAGTCAATCTAATCGGCGTGACTTGAAAACCACATGTGGTTTTGATTTGCATTTCTTTGATTATTGGTTATGATGAAAATCTTTTAATCTTTTCATATGCTTTCTGGCCATTTGTATATTATCTTTGGAGAAATGTCTATTCAAGCCCTTTGTCCATTTTTTGATTGGGTTATTTGATATGTTTTTGTGATTGAGATGTAGGAGTTTGTTATATATTCTGGATATTAATCCCTTATTCATATATATGATTTGGAAATATTTTTGTACTTTATACCATTCAATAGCTTGGCTTTATAGTCTGTTGATTGTGCTATTTAGTGACCAAAATTTTAAAGTTTGATGTAATCCCATTTGTTTACTTTTTGCATTTGTTGCCTGTGCTTCTGGTGTCATATATGAGAAATTGCTGCCAAATTAAATGTCATGAAGCTTTTTCTCTCTGTTTTCTCCTAGGAATTTTATAGTTTTGGGTCTTAGATCCTTAGATCTTTAATCCATTTTGAATTAAATTTTTATAAGCAGTGATAGAGGGTCTAACTTTATTCTTTTGCATGTGGTTATTCAGTTTTCTCTCCCCCATTTATTGAAGAGATTTTCCTATGTCCATTGAGTGGTATTTGCACTTTGTCAAAGATCATTTGACCGTATACACAAGGGTTTATTTCTGGACTCTCCATATTATTCCATTGATCTATTAATAGATGTCTTTCTTTGTGCAAGTACCACATTGTTTTGATTACTATAGCTTTATAATACCTTTTTTGTAAATAATGTAATTTATAAATATCATAAGTATGACTTTTAAAATCAGGAAGTATGAGTATTCCAATTTTTTTTTTTTTCAAAATTCTTTGGCTATCAGGGTCCCTAGAGATTCCATATGGATTTTAGGATTAATTTTTCTATTTTGACAACAAATGCCATTGAAATTTGATACACATTACACTGAGTCTGTCGGTCACTTTGGGTAGTATGGACATCTCAAAAATATTTTTATTTATTTGTGTATTTATTTTCTTTTACAAAGTTTATAGTTCTCAGTGTACAAGTATCTCAACCCCTTCATTAAGGAGTCTGGGTTAGCAATGGGTTAGTGCAGTCCTCTGCTCAAGGTTTCCCTGGTCTGAAATCAAGGGCAGTGATCTTATTTGAGGCTCCAAGTGCTCTTGCAAACACAGTGTTGCTGGCAGAATTTGGTTTCTTGAGATTTTCTGACTAAGTCCCTCATCTCTTAGAAACTTCCTACCTTTCACTGCCATTTGGTGCTCTCCACAATATGGCAATTTGCTTCTTTAAGGACAAGAGGAAAGTGTTTGTGCTGCTTCAAATCTCTCTGAATTCTTTTTGTCCTTGACATCTAGTCTCTCTTTTAAAGGATTCACCTAGTCAGACTAGATCAACCCAAGATAAGCTTCCTTTTGATTTACCTAAAGTCAGCTAATTAGGGACCTTAATTAGGTGTTTAATCTGCAATTTCCCATCACCTGCAGAGAGCTACAAATTCCTTTCACCTATCCCAATAACATAGGCCTAATGGTTGTAGTGACATTCCATCATTGTCACAGGTTTGATACTCAAAGAGAGAAATTATACAGTGCCTGAACTTGGGGGACATCTTTCTTTTCATCACATAAAATATGTTTTCTTACCCTAATAAAATTTAATGAATTTGATAAAAAAGTCTATTGAATTCATTAAATTCAATTTGGAAATTTTCACAATATTCAGAAATTAAAGGATACACTTGCCAATAACCCATGGGCTGAAGAAGAAATCATGGAAGGAATTAGAAAATATTCACATTTAAAATAAAATAAAAATGAAACATCAAAAATTTATGGGGTGTAGCTAAAGCAGTACTTAACAGGAAAATCATAACATTAAGGGCTTATATTAGAAACGAAGAAGGCCACAGAGAAATGATCAAACCTTCCATCTCAAGGAACTAGAAATTGAAGGAAAATTAAAACCCAACTCATGCAGAAGTAGAGAAATAATAATGTTAAAAGAAGAAAATGATAAAATAGAAAAGTAGTAAAGAAAGTACAAAAATCTACAAGCAACTTTTTTGGAAAAAGAAATCAATAAAATTGATAAACCTATAACTCTCAAATAAATGGAATTCAGAGGGAAAAATTTTTCCAGAGAGTAACTCCAGATCCAGATGATATCAACAATAAATTTGACTAAATATTTAACATAGAAATAACACAATTCTACACAAATTCTTCAAGAGAATAGAAGAGACAAGAACACTTTAAAACTCTTTTATGAGTTTTACTCCGATTTTTTTAAAGAGAAAGATATAACAAATAATAAAAACTACATTCAGTCCTTCATGAATATAGATAAAAATTCCTTAAAGTTTAAACAAATTGAGTCCAGTGATATGTAAAAAGAAACTATGCATCATTTTTAATTGGCGTATATTCCAGAAATACAAGGTAGTTTTAACATTAAAAAAATCAATGGCTTTAATTTACCATATCAACAGACTTAAAAAGAATAAAAAAGATCACCTCTATATATGCATAAAAAGTATTTTGCAAAACTCAACATCCATTCATGCTAAAAACTCAGCTAACCAGGAAGAGAAGAAAATGTTCTCATCCTGGTAGAGGGCCTACAAAGTCCTATATGATCTGGGTCTGTTACCTACCCAACTCCATCTCTCTGTATTATCTCACTTGCTCGTTTGCCAATATGTTTCTGCCTCACAGAGTTTGCATTAGCTGTTTTCTCTGCCTGGAATGTTTTTCCATAAGATAGATATATGGTTCATTTCAACTCTTCCTTCATTTTCTTGTCCAAATGTCCTCGTATTGGTGAACATTACCATACTCATTCCTTTTTAAAATTCCAACCACTCCCTCTGATTTGTCTTTTTTTAAAAAAAATTTTAATTGATACATAATAATGGTATATATTCATGGATTACATATTACATCTTGATACAAGCACACAACAAACAATAATCAAATTGGGGTAACTGGGACAAGATTCACCTAAAACATTCATCATTGCTTTATGTTGGGAGCATTTGAAAACTTCTAGCTATTCTGAAATATAATAAACTATTGTCAACTATAGTTGCCCCATTGTACCAGTGAACATCAGAACTTCTTCCTTCTATTAAACAGAATTACCCCTTCACCAACATCTCTTCATTACCCCTTCCCACCACCCTTCCGTTTTTTTAAATACACTTAGCTCATTCTAACATACTATGTAATTTACTTATTATTACTATTGTTGGTTTATTTTACCATGTACAATCCATAACAGTAGGTATTTTTTTAACTGATGTATCTGTATTTCAGAGCATGTGTTAGCATATTATAGACATTCTATAAATATTTATTGGATAAATAAATGAATAAATCTCTAAATTTAGGAGTTGTGGAACAAGGTACAATAATATGACTCCTTGGATTTTAACAGCTTCTGACCTCTGAAGAATATAGATGTGAAAAAAAGAGACTTCTTTGCTCTTAACAAAAATATAAAGTTGTAGATTCTATAGATCTTTTATTTGCAGACCCTGTGCTAGAGCTGGTAAGATTCCAATTCTTGTTTTTGAGAATAAATGAAAAAGAGGAAAGGAGTTGAGCAGAGATGGAGATCAGTGCTGTAGTCACACAATAGAAACTGTGCGCCATCTCTTATTTTTTTCTATGTTATTGAAGTTTATCAAGGAATAAAAATCTTTGAAAAGGGACATTCCTTTTCTCCAAAAAATTGCGATTTTCCTCTTCCTAACTTGGAAATCTCTGTTAGCAATAGAAAGCTTATAGAATTAGCCACCAAAGAAAAGTTCTGTTTTTAATGCCATGTAGTGACTGAACTAGTCTCTGGTTTAAGAATTGTCTTTTCCTTATGCTTTTCTCTTTTTTGGAGATATCAATACCTCAGTTTTCTGAAATAACGTGGAGCATTGTGCATGTTTCATCTATTAGCTTTTGCTTATCGCACAAAACTTCTGGGCTTAAATTGTGCTTCTGTGGACATCATCCTGTGCTCACAGCTGAGGGTTTTGTTTTCACAATGATATCAAATATTGTGTGAAGGACAGCTAGTGCAATAATGCAGACATAAGTAGGTCAACTTCCACTAGCTCACCCGTTTTCCATAACTTGTATTCATGTTTCCTTTTGTTCTTGAAGACAGTGTTTCAAATTGTAGAGGTAATGAATAAATTTAGCAGCCTCTGCCTTAGAAAGGAAGGTGACAATGAACAAATATTATTAAAAAAATACCGCTTGAAGGGAAATCTTTAAAGTATAAGTTAATTTTTCAGACTATATATTTGGTATTATAATAACATTATAATGCTTATTGTTGTTTTATTTAAATGTTAAGGGCCATTTCTGTTTTTCTTCCAAATCATTCAGGAAAAACTGTGTGTGAGTTGTGTGTGTATCACTTTAAAAAGGTTATTTCATTATATGATGTTGGTCTAAGAAGAATTTATTACTTTTATATTTAGAGACAGATGGCCATGGGATAGATTTTTCAAATTACTATCTAAGATCGTACCAATATAGACAGACTAGAATAGTCATTTTTAGTATGGGCAGCTGAAGAGACAAGCCTGGAACTGAATTCAATATAGTCAGATGTTTTAGTTCATACTCGACTGAGAGATACTCTTCACAACATATTGTTTCTGAAATTAAATTAGGCCAAGTTGAAGTGCATTTCTCTTATATTTTGGGAAAGTAAAAATTTAAGTAAGTAAGAGTTGGAGGCGCGTAGTGTTTCATTTTTTTCCCACTAGAGAGGAGGGTGATTTGCGAATTGGTGGCAACCTTCATAAGAAGTAAAGCTAAACTTATGCAGAATTTCAGGAGAGGAGAACAGAGAGTTCTGTGCTATCCCTGATTGGTTAATAAATCATGTTAATTCATGCAACACATCTTTTATGAGTTAAGCCCTGTTCTAGGTACTTGGAATACAGATATGAACAAAATGAAAATCCAGCTCTCATGGAACATATATTTCAATTATAAAATATTTTATATGTTTTCAGATGGTATATTTCTTATGCAATTTGGTTTGTACTGGACAATTGATATTTTCATCACACATTTTCTGATTATAGACATAGTGTATGGACTCTTAAAATTCTACCTCCCAAAATTCTAAGGTGATTTGAATACAAATCACTATAAACACTTTTTTATCTTTCTAATCATATAAATATTGGTATATTAAATAATTGCTTATCATTTAATGTATATTTTTAAGTAATAATTTCATTGGTCATATGTTTATGCTGAAATAAATAATCTCCTATTGATAAGCAGTCAGGATGCTCTTGATTTCCTGATATTAGGAAGAAGATATTTGTAAAATATTTTTGGGAGAAATTGATTATATTTTTAGGATAAATTCCCATAAGTGGTATTACTAGGTAAAGTCATGAGGATATTTTTAACACTTTGGTAATATTTCCAAGTTGACTTCCATAGGTGTTACACACTTTATAAGAACAATTCGTCTATTTTATTATTTTTAACTTTTTAAATTGACAAATGAAAATTGTATATATTTATGGCACACAACATGATGTTTTGATATATGCACACATGGTGAAATGATTAAATCAAACTAATTAACATATCCATCACCTCACATCCTTATCATTTTTGGGATGAGAGCATTTAAAATCTACCCTCTTAGCAATTTTCAAGTATACAATATAATGTTATTAACTATAGTCACCATGATGTAAAATAGATCTCTTGAACTTATTCTTTCTGTCTGACTGAAACTTTGTACTCTTTAACCAAAATCTCCCCATTTCATTCCTCATCTCTCCTTCCCCTCAGCCCCTAGTAACCATCATTCTACTCCTGGCTTCTAGGAGTTTAAACTATAGTTTTACAGTTTCAAGTCTTACGTTTAATTCTTTAACCTATTTTCAGTTTATTTTGGTATGTGGGGTGAGGTAAGAGTCCAACTTCATTGTTCTGCATGTGGGTAACCAGTTTTCCCAACATCATTTATTGAAGAGACTGTCCTTTGCTCACAACTAACCTGTTAATACTTTAAAGCTATTCTGTTGATGCTTATATTAATGACAATTTTCATTTTTACTTTCATCATGATGTTTGTTATTATGTTAGATATTATGTGTACTCACTCCATGCAAAAAACAACATTGTATCAAACATTTTTCACTTACCTTGTTCCTCAGGTAAGAGATTTGTGGTGGTAGATAAATAAAATTGTAGAGTACAAATTGTTTTTCAGAATGACAAATCCTCGGCGTATATTCAAATTTGGCTTTTTAAATTCTCTTGTTATTGTATGTTCAAAGTTTTTATAGGAAAATATTTAAACTGTGTTCACAAAAAGCAGCAATGCTTTATTTTGCACAACTATCTGAGGATGGTTTATACGTGACTCGCTACCTCTGTTTTGGTATTCTAAATATTATATTTAAACTCAGAAAATCACCAGATTAAAAAAAATAACCCTGAGCTACTTCAGCTCAATTACACAAACATTTATTTTGCATCCTTTGTATATCTGACTATTTATCAAATTTCATCCCTGTAATCATGTGAGATAAGGCCTGTTCAACTTGAGGGATTGCATTCAATGATGAAATTTCCTCATACTTAGGAGAAAATTTACAGTACTTAGAATTATGTTCCATATGATGCCCTGCACTACTTTTGCTATAATTATGGATTTATGCTTTTATCACAAAAGCTGTTGTGTAGCATTCATTTCTGAAAAGTTAAGGAAAGGAGAAAGGTTCATAGTTTCTAGATATGAATCAACTAGAAATGGACTAATTCCTTGAATATATCCTTAATAATGGTTAGAGTCAATACATGTAAGCTTTCACTGCAGTCACTTTGAGTCACCATAAAAGACTGTGGCTGTAGCTCCGCGAGAATATAATGAATGTTCAATGCATGGTAAATGTAAGAAAGAAACTCAACACTTGATTTAAGAGATAGGAATGAAATGTGATTTCAAAAACATAAATCAAAGTTTATTGTTTTCTGAAGTATATGTTTTAGGTGACTCAGGGTGTTCTGTAGCTTATTTAATAGAATTGAAAGTATAAAGGGATAAATTCTGAGATACATTTGTAGTCTAATCAGATATTGGAGTGCGCAACTTTCATTTATTGCAGTGATAGCTAGTCATAGTGAAATATAATACCTATTTTAGAAATTGTGGTAAGGGAGGCTTATCACATCAGAGTTCTGTTCAGAAAACTCCTGGCAAGGGATACACTGCCAAATAGCGTGAACATGCCAGATAGAAATCTCCATGTGATTTTTGTCATGCAACATAATGAGCTGACAGCTAAAAAGGATCACACACAGATTGCTTTTCCTTCCTTCTATTTGCAACTTTTCCTAAGGATAATATTCTTTACTTTCTTGACAGTGTTGAATTTAAAATATTTTGCTTCCATAGATATCATTTTGAAAAAATTCCTTATCAGATGGATGACCTCCTGATTTATCTGCCCTGTTCTCAAAGTAAATTCTAACACTTTTTAAAAATATACATAATGGCATGGATATGAATACACCAACTTAAAATTATCCTTTTAGTAGGAAGAAACTTATTGTTTTTCCTGCAAATGACTTTCAGCACTATCTTCTGTCAAAGTATTGTGTCTGAATGCAATAAGACTGTCGTCAAATAACTAGATGTCTGTGTATCTATATATGTGTGTGTGTGGGTTTTAACAATTTCCAGAAATTGCCAGAACTCCTAAGATTAACTCCATCTTTTATCTAGAGAAGATAAAAACGATTAAAGAACACACTCTTGGAAGCCAACTTTTTTTGGTAGAAAACAATATTTTTTTTCTCCATTTAATCCACAATTGAATATCATTTTATGTTTGGAGCAGAAAGAACTGAAGCAGCTGATTGAAAAAATATGTATATTTATACTATCATAGTAGTAAAAGTTAAAGTTGTACCTTAAAGAAGTGGTGTAGTGGAAAAATTTCAGGGCTTCTCAACAAAGAATAGCAAAAGAAGCAAATTATCTTTAAATTATCTGGTGCAACAGGAAGAATCCTGTATGTTTTCACCAAAAGAATTTTTAGCCAAGCCCAATATCAATATTTCACATTCGTCTGTCATTTTCTTTGACTCCAAGTGCCTTTTGGTGAAATCTTGGCATTGCTACAGTGTTCATGATTTGGGGAAAGTTACACAAACTCTCTGAGATTTGGTTTATTTATCTGTTAAGAAAACCTAAGAGACACTTCAAATAAGGTTAGTGGGGGATTTCACTTAGTATATGTGAAAAATCTCAGTTGTATTAGTTTTAACATATATTGGTTCACTTATTCTGTCATTTAAACTGGAGACCTGCCAGCTGGACCCTTGTCCCTCAGCATATATTTTACATTTACTAAGAATTAATGAACTTCTTCAACCTGGCAAAGGGCATCTACAAAAATTCCACAGCTAACATTATATTCAAAGGCAAAAGACCGAATACTTTCCCCTAATATCAAGAATGACATGTATGTTCACCCCACACTTCCATTCAATATTGTGCTAGAGGTTCTAGGTAGAACAATTAGGCAATAAAATGGGAAAAAGAAAGGCAGCCAGATTGGAAAGGGAGAAATAAAACTATCTCCATTTCCAGATGATATGATCTTGCACATAGAAAACCCTAAGGAAGCCACTAAAAAATTTAGAACTAATAAACAAGTTCAGTAAGTTTTCAGAATACAATATTAATAGGAAAAAAACAATTGTATTTCTACACACTAACAATGAACCTTCTAAAAATGAAATTAAGAAAACAATTATATTTACCATATCATCAAAAAGGATAGGGCACACACACACACACACACACACACACACACATATATGTAAATTTAAGAAAAGAAATGCAATACTTACACTATACTCTGAAAACTACATAGCATAATGGAAATAAAATAAAGAAAACCGAAATTAATAGAAAAACACCCTATGTTTATAGATTAGAAGACCTAGTGTTGTTAAGATGGCTGTATTTCTAAATTGATCTAGAGAGTCAATGTAATCCTTATAGCTGATTTCTTTGCAAAAAAATGACAAGCTGATCCTAAAATTCATATGGAAATTCAAGGAACTCAGAGTAACCAAAACCATCTTGACACAAAAAGAACAAAGTTGGAGGACTCACACTTTCAGACTTTAAAATTTACTATAAAGCTACAATAACCAAGGTAGTATGGTACTGGCATAAGCATAGACATATAGATTAATGAAATAGAACTGAAAGTCCAGAAATAAATCCTCACACTTATGGCCAACTGATTTTTGACTATGATGCCAATTGGGGAAAAGAATAGTCTTTTCAACAAATCTTCCTAGTGAAACTAGAGCTCTACACGCAAAAGAATTAAGTTGGACCCTATCTGATACCATATATAATATTAAACAGAAATGTATCAAAGACCTAAATGTAAGAGCTAAAACTATGAATCTCTTAGAAGAAAATATGCATAAATCTTCATGATTTTGAATTAGCCAATGGTTACTTAGATATGACATGAAAAGCACAAACAACAAAAGAAACAAGAGATAGATTGGATTTCTAAATTCAAAACTTTTGAGCTTCAAAGGAAACTATCAAGAAATAAAAAAGACAAGCCACAGACTGGGAAAAAATATTTGCAAGTCATATATTTTTTCCCTCCCTTCTAGTCATCTATTAGATAGGACACTTACGTCTAGAATGTATAAAGAAGTCTTACAAAACAAAAATAAAATGACAAATAGCCCAATTTAAAAATAGACAAAAGGTTTGAATATATAATTTGCCAAAGAAAATATATGAATGGCCTTTAAACACGTGAAAAAATGCTCAAAATCTTTAGCCATCAGAGAGATACTAATCAAAAACACAATAAGATACTACTTCACACCAACTAGAATGACCAGAGTCAAAAAGATAAAAAGTGTTGATGAGGATGTGGAGAAATCATAACTGCTCGTAGGAATGTGAAATGGTGCAGCCTCTTGGAAAGGAGTTTAGAAGTTTCGTAGAACGTTATACATACAGTTAACCAAATAAACCAGCAGATCCACTTCTAGGTATATATAGAATGTGTATATATACACATGAATGTATATATACATGTGTATATATCTCTAAAGAGAAATAAAAACATATGTACAATGCAAAAACTTGTACATGAATGTTCATAGCAGTATTTTTCATAATAGCTCAAAAGTAATAGGAACAACCTAAATGTCTATGATAAACAAAATGTATAAACAAAATGTCGTATATCCATATAGTGGAGTATTATTTGGCAATAAATGGAAATGAACTACTGATACATGCTACAATATTGATGGACTTTGAAAACATTATGCTAAGTGAAAGAAACTAGTTACAAAGACCATGTATTGTATGATTCCTTTTGTATGAAATATCTAGAATAGGCAAATTTGTAGACATGAAGTGGACTACTAGTTGCCTAGCACTAGCAGTGGGTAGGTAGGGTGGAAGTTGGAAAAATAGTGAGTAAATTGATTATGGTTACAGTTGGACAACTATGTGAATAAACCCATTGAATTATACACTTTAAATGGGTGAATTGTATATAAGATGAATTATACCTCATAAAAAGCTGTTAAAAATGAAGTAATGAAAGTAAGTGGCCTTCAATTTGGGTGGCATGAAAACATTTTTAATCAGAGCATACTTCCCACAAGATGCAAGCATATTTAGAGAAGACATACCTGGGTGAAGAAGATGGTTGGATTAATGTGGGTGGGCACCAAGAACAGCTTGGTTTCAAGAATTTTTTGTTGGCTGCAATAGCCATTTGATCTGAAACAAAGAAAGGTGAACCAGAGAGCCAAGCCAACCCTTAATTGATTTACTAGGAACCTTATGTATTACCGTGCACATAACAGAAAAGATATATTTATATGTGCATGTATATATATATATACACACACACGTGTATCTATACCCATAAAAAAACAGACACACACACATATTATATATGTATGTATACAATATATAGTTATGTATGTACCTTTTATATTATTATTTTAGAGATTTTAATATTTCAGATTTGATATTTTCAGTTTCTTTAAAAAATATTTATCTATTTCTACATATAATACTATAGTGATCCATGGAGAAAAAGTGAAATTCAATGTGTATGTGTGTGTGTGCATGGGTGTGTGTGTGTCTCTCTCTATAGATACATATATAATTCTCTCTGTTAATCTCTCTCTATAGATACTGTATGTGTATATATGTCTACTGTATGTATACATATACCTATTTATCTACATATACCTGTTTATATAAAGTTTACTTCACATAGTAAATAAGTTAATAATATTAAACTTCTTGTATTTTTCAACTGTGTTTTTTTCTTTCATATTTTAAAGCTCCAAACAGAGCATCTAAATAAAGCAGCAGAGTGAAACAGAGACATTCAGGCATATCCTAATGAGTGTTCCTGAAATGATCCAATTTCCTCTTATACCTCAATATTTCTCCTCAGGGTAAGCTAGGTTTGTGCTATTGGAAAAATGTCAAATTATTGTTGGCATCCTCTAAAGAGTCTAACACCTGAGAGAAGACACAGCCATTTGTATTCAGAGGCATGTGCAAATGGGAAGTTCCTTATTCCTGCTCTTATAGTCCAGAAATATTACCAGGGAATGAAGTAGGTTAACAAAGAAAGAGTAGAGGGCTAAGTTGTTGCCAATGCAAAAAGGAGCAAGTGTACAAAGTAGATAATTGGCTTGAAAATTATCCTAAACTAGAGTTGCTGCTGGGTAGTTAGAGGACTGAATTGTAGATGTGCCTAAGCATCCAACTCAGTCTATTTATTTTACTATTTTTTAATTTTTATAGATTAATGGTATAAAAGTGCTCTTTTGTTACATGGATGTATTATATATTGGTGAAGTCTGGGCTTGTAGTGTGCCCATAACCGTCATAGTGTACATTGAACCCAATTAATAATTTTTCATCCCTCACCCCCTTCTTACCCTCCACCTTTTTGAGTCTCCAGTGCCTATTATTGTACTCTGTATGTCCATGTATACCCATTGTTTAGCTCCCAATAAGGGAGAACATGTGGTATTGACTTTCTGTTTCTGCAACTCAGTCTATTTCCAACTGACACAAATGCTTTCCGTACTATAAGAGAAAGCAAATGTGTGTTTCCACAGGCCTAGAGCAGCAACCTGGGTTTAGTATTAGATATTCAAATAAGAATCTATGTCTTTCTGGTTTCTTTCTTTCTGACTTTCTTTACCATGCCTGAACACAGAATACTGGCATGAATGTACTTTAGCGTACAACTTTTAAAAATGACAGGGCATCAAAATTAGTTCTGTTCCCTGTTGATTCCAAAGCACGTATTACACTATGTATCTAATGAAAAAAATGGTAAAAAGTGGATAAATATTTGTGTATTTAGAAAAATTTACACTATTATATTTGAAGTCTATTTTGAGAACCATTTCAAAATAAAATGAAAATAGTTTAGCGAATATTGGAGCTGTCTTTCATTAATTAAGATAAAGGGATTAGATTAAAATTATTAGCACAACTGTCATTTGAGTTGTATTTAACTCATGCTAGTTTTGAGCCTGGGGCCTCGTGAGGCAAAACCTGAGTAAAACTCTGTAGTTGGTTCATGAAAATCTTTCTTGTCGATGCTCTTACTGTTACAGTTAATGTTGACAATTCTTAAAAAGGTGGATTAAATGAATACAAGTCAATAAATTTCATTTTTCATTATATTTTCCATTAAATTAGAAAGGATCATTTTGTTTTTGAAGTTTTTATTTTCTTTTCATAATAAAACACTATAGCCCCAAGAAAAAATTTCTTTTTCTAGTGTGGCAGTCAATGTGCTAAAAATGTTGTCATTTTTCACATGATCAGTACTCAATATTTTACTTCCTCCTCTGGCTTTGCCTTTAATAGAACTATTTAATGATTTTAAGCAAGTAATATCTGTTGTTACCCTAACAACCCTTAAAATTCAGTTTGGGGTTTACCCTATTCCTCACTCTATTCAGTCGAGCCAGGGATCCACTCTTATCTCTGAAAGTTGCAAAAGTGACTTAGGTCAAAGTCCTTTTGTTTAGAGGTAAGCACAAACCAAGCTTTAAGTATGACATATGACTCCCACTTATGTGGGAGCTCACAGCCAGGGAGCTTTTTCTTCTTATCTGTCGGTTGAAAATTAGCTGGCTGACATCTCATGACCACGATGAAAGGATCTATCTGAGAAGGCGGAAAAAAGCTAAGGTGGCCCAAGAAAAGCTAAGAGGCCAGATCCTTATTACATTATTTGTATTCAGCCAGTTTCAGAAAGTTTTAATTTTTAGTCACTTTTTCCTTAAAGCAGTTTAGAAAAATTTAGATGTATTATAAACTGGCTAATTCTTAAAAAATATTCCATGTGAAGTATAGCTTAAGAAATCTCATCTTAATACCTGTCATTCCTCTCTCGGAAATATTGTTTTTTTCCTCAATATAAAAGGTGTTGACTTTTGTAAGCTTTAGGTAAGGTTTTACAAATTGGAAAAGCAGACAAAAATACTACATGATGCCTTTGGAAAGGATACTGTTGCATTTTGTGTTCTTACCTTTGTGATTTTCTTTGCAGGACATTAAAGTAGGACATTAAAGAGTCATGATCTTCAGGTACTCACAAAGCGAACAGAAAGAAGATAAGAGGCATAAAATAAGAATTCTTGCCTCACATCAAGATGTGAGTGTTGATCAGGGCCTTACTTCATAAATGTTTCATGTATTGATTTATCTCACTTTTGAAAAAATCAGTTGTAGACAAAGAATAGAAGTGGCCAACGATCTCTGTTAAAATTTGCTCTTGCAGTTACCTAGACCATTCTAGGCAAGAAGTCTTATCAACCACAGTCCCCTGACTCAATGGCAATTGGAGTTTAGTATTAGACATTTCCCTCATTAAACCACAGCAGGGATCATGACAGATCCAAAGCTTGGTGTCCCTATATTGGATTTGACATTGAAACTCACTCTCAACACTTCGGAATTTTTCTTATCCTGTTAATATTTATCATGTGTCCCTGTTCTTATGTGCTGGGATTGTTGCTCAGGTTAACTTTGGCTGAACTTTCAAATATTTTATTCCTATCTTCTACTTGTCTCTCCTTTCTCTCAGGAGAGAAATATATATATATATATATATATGTCTGTATTTCAATGATGTGGGAATTAGGTATGGTGGTGACCCCCTTGGAATTTTCTGACTATCTGATCCAAGTATATCATAATCTAATTGCCTGGATGCCCAAAAGAACAGCTAAGGGATTTTCAAGCTAGGAGATGCATTATGATTGGATTTTCATTTTTTAGAATATTGTAACATATGGGCTTTTAAAAAGATATTTCTGAAATCACTATTTCAGTGTTGGGAAAGTTTAGGGTCAGAGAACACTTTAAATTAGAAAAAGTAGATTTTATTTGTTTACTTTTTTGATTTTTCTTTTTTTAAAATATATAAACTCATATGTAATAGCTGCTAATTCCAAGTAATGATATTGTATTCTTAATTCATTGTTGCTCTTTGGAATGAATTTCTAAATTTTATCACCACTAATGGTGAGGAAAAATCAAGACAATAGTAATTCTTATGCAGAACCCATATTACCCAACAAGTATGAATGATAAAATCAATTTAGCAGTAAATTATGTTTGTTGCTTTTCAAGCTTTATGTATTAGCTTGACCTTTGAGAAAATAATACTTTCTTTGGTCTACTTTGAAGGCAGGGAATTGATGTTTCTCCACAATGGGAGAATTCAGTTCTCTGAACTTACAAATATTTGTTATCTTCTACCTGTCTCTCCTTTTTCTCATTAAATTATGACA
>CM052436.1:14965471-14981900 GCA_028533085.1 Varecia variegata
TTCCCCAGACAGTGCACATTGCACTCATCATATAGGTATACAGCCATCCCCCTCCTCCCACCTTATAGTCCTGGATTCTAACACATGAAAAAGCCAATAAATATTGTTGGTTTAATAAGTGAGTGAATGAATAAATGAATGATACAGAAAGTCAAACACTGCAAGGGTGACAGGGCTTTTGACATAATGTGGAAGTATTAACAAAAGTAAATATGTCACGTTTTGTCAGATAATTATAGGAATTTGATTGCTTTATACCACCGTATTCTACATACTGGGTTTTTGATGGCCATTACCTGATCTCTGAAGGTTATGTGAACTGGGAACTTCAGTAGCTGGTGAAGTGGGTCTAATTAAGTTCATCTTAGTGAACAAAAACAGTTGGTTCCCTGGGAAGTTAGGAGACTCAGGACTTATTTATATATCCACAAAAAATGAGACAGTGTGGCATACCTGATATATACGATCTTCCCAGGTTCTGGAAGGTTCTGGGAGAGATTTAGATTGAAACTGCAAAGCTCTCTTCACAAAAAGCAAAGATTGGTAGAGCTTCAGTTTATGGACTGACCCTCCAGAGAGAGCTTGCTATATGATTTGAATGTGTCCCCCAAACACACTGTGTTGGAAACTTAGTCCTCAAGGCAACAGTGTTTAGAAGTGGAATCTTTAAGAGGTGATTAGACTGAGATGGCTCTGCCTTCTTGAATGGATTAATGCCATTTTCTTGGGAGTGCATTCCTTTTAAAAGGACAACTTCAGCCACCATCTCTTTCTCTCTCTCACCTTCTCCTTGCCCTTCCACCAGGGGAGGATGCAGCAAGATGGCCCTCACAAGATGCCTCTCAATCATGGACTTCACAGCCTCCATAACAGTGAGATATAAATTTCTGTTCATTATAAATTATCCATATGTGGTATTCTCTTATAGCAGTGAAAAATGAACTAAGATGAACTAAGAGCTGATTTGGGTCAGGCTACATATATAGGTACAACAGCTTCTGGAATTGAATTAGAAGGATGTTACATTTGAGAATCCTTTTTAGAAATTCTTGCTCTTTCTGTTTGCAAACTTATATCAACTTTTATTTTCTTAGATGACTTTGCACTTGCTCTTGATTGCCAGGAGTTTATTTAGTCCACAATTCATGTGATTGTGATGTGATGTAAAAGATCAATAATCCCTTTGAAGTTTTCATTTCAGAATGAAATTATCTCATTTTCTATCTCTTACAATTTTTGTCAAGAAAAAGGTTAAAAAGATTATGCTAAGCTATTAAAACATATAAGACATGAATTTGAGTCTAGTAAATATGATTTTAAATTAATCATTTAAATGTATATCTTTATGAAAATTTTGAATTAGATGTATTTTTTTTGCACTTGATTTTTCAGTAAATATATGGAACGATACTGAACACATTCCAGAAGGGACAATTTTGAAACATGCTGTACTTAAAAGAATTACTACAACCATAACTGAAACAAAAGGCCACTAAAAATTGTATAGGATCTGAATAGTGGGTAGGACAGTGTAGTTAAACGTTTACTTTTGAGCTGAGTACATTCTGAGCTGTGCTACATGAAGTTCAGTGTGGTCTGCAGAATAATCAATTTCAGTAAAAAGAATTTTGTAAAAATATATGTTTTTGAGGAAACCTTAAGTTAGAAAGTAAATTTATCTGTAGATATATTTGCTACCTTTGCTTCAAACTTTGCTAAATTGCTCTAATCACAATTTGAAGTGGAACAATACAATTTATAACCAGATATTGTTTCCTTGACACTATGAGAAATAATATAATATATGTATCTATAAATACTATATTTTTTAATTTATTTGTTCTTATAGATGTCTATGAGCACATATACATGTGTCTATGTACATATATGTGTGTTTTCTTGTATATGTTTGTATATATATGTTTCCATAAGGATGCTTTCACTTTAAATAACTTACAAAAGTCTGAAATAGCTTAACTGGAATTTCTTATCTTATGTAACATGCAAAGTAATTGCAGGACTGATTGGTTCAACTGTGAAACAATATTACCAAGGGCTCAGCTGTCCTCAGATTGTTGGCTTTAACCTCAGGCTTGTGCCTTTGTGATTGTAATTTGGCTGCCACAGCTCCAGCTTGTACTGTCCCTCAGAAACTTACTCAGGGACAGGAAAAAGTATTCTTCTCAAAAATCTTTTTCTTTTTTTCTTTTTAAATCAAAGAGTTTCTTGGTATGACTTCTTTTAATAGAAAAAATACATAACTATTTTTAGGTAAATTATATTCAAGAACAATGGAATTTCTAGGATAAGCTTCATCAGGAATTGAAGAGACGGCGATTTCCATTGGCATTGGCCAAGTAAGGGGCAGAAGGTGGTCGCTTGATCCACACTGCACTTTTGCCAGCCAGGGAGACAGGAGAAAAGACTTTCGGAGATAGCAAATCATGTGTGGCACAAATATTAACTTTCTATTACATACACATCCTAACATTTTTAGTTCTTTTATATTTATTTTGAATTCCTTTAATAATATTAAGTAAACAATATGTAGTGTTTATTGACATAAAATTGAATAGTTATTATTCTAAACCTGAGAGCAGAATGTGTGATGGTTGATTTTATGTGTCAACTTGACTGGGCTAGGGGATTCCCAGGTAACTGGTAAAACATTGCCTCTGGGTGTGTCTGTGAGGGTTTCCAAAAGAGGTTAGCATTGGAGTCAGTAAACTGAGTAGAGAAGATCTGCCTTTGCCAACATGGACACGCACACATCCAATCTGTTGAGGGATTGGATAGAACAAAAAGGCAGAAGAAGGGAAAATTCACTCTTTCTCTTCTTGAGCTGGTCCATCCATCTCTCCTGTCCTTGGATATCAGAGCTCCTGGTCCTCAGGCCTCTGAACGCTGACTGAGAGTTACACCGTTGGCTGTCCTGGTTCTCAGGCCTTTGGACTGAACTGAATTATACCACTGGCTTTCCTGGTTCTCCAGCTTTCAGACAGCATTTTTGGGATTTTTCAACCTCTGTAATTGGTGAGTCAACTTCCACAATAAATCTCCTCTCCTAACTATCTGTCTATCTATCTATCACCTATCTATCTAACTATCCATCTATCTTTTATTGGTTCTGTTTCTCTGGAGAACCCTAATACATAATGCAAAATTATTAAAAAATAATCCAGAAAAAAGGTAAAAATCTCCTTCTCAGTTTTGTTGCTCCTTTGGGTGCACCCTTTCTCCTCCACTGGGTTCCTTATTTGGTTAGGGCTCCCTTTCCTCCTTTTCATCTCTATCCCTACCAGGCTGCTGCTGTGCTTATCTTTCTCAGGGCCCCGTTCAACCATTTTGCCGCTCCTTGGAGTCCAGCCTCCAATCCTCCAACCCAGAGAAATAAATGAAAACTTCCTATCCCCAAACAAATTCCCCTCCCTTTATCCTCTTTATGAATTATTGATTGAGGAAGCATCTATTCCTTTCATAATTACCCATGCTACCCACACAAGATTTTTCTGCTGTCCAGGGCCTAAACTACACAATTTCAAGAATTGATGACACTTCGGTCTGGTATTGGTTCAAGACTTCTTCATGAATAATGGCTATACCTATTACAAGCACCTGACTCATTGTGTTTACCCAAGTCATCCCTGCTGGTATTAAGGGGGAGCCTAGCCCTAGAACAACTTCTAATTTCCACCCCAAAAGGTAGAATTGGCTTCTGACCCAGATATTGTCATTTTTTCAACTGTGAAATTTAAAGATACAAAAGTACCTTTTGCAAGAAAAAGAAACTGCTGGAAACTTTAAAATATAGATTGTTGTTGCAACACACATTGTTGGAAATTATGTGCTTTGCTAAGTAGCAGCCCCTTTAGTATATAGTTTTGTAGCATCATCCTTCTCTGTAGTTGCATTGACCAAGGTTAGTAGCTTTCTTTTGTCTGTATTTTCATGTTTTCTGTTACTGTAATTCATATTTTAGGATATTATGTTAAAAGAAGCAGCTGGGCCGGGCGCAGCTGATTGAAAATCCTGTAACAATGTATTATTGAGCATTGCTCAGGTAAACCTCTCTTTTAATGGCTGAGGGTCACTTCATCTCAGAATAACTGTACACACATCCACAGAAGTTTAGTTTAGAAGAAAGCTTTCATCAGATGGCTCTTCTGAGACCTGCACAAGATGTTTTGAAAATATTTTTTAAGAGATCATAAAAATGTGATAGTAAATATATTCATGATCATGCCCAAAGGCTGAATAACTCATAGAATATTCTATGGTGCTTCACCAGGGCCTTTAAAAAGTTGTTCAAAATCATTCTCAGCTGAACTTTGAAAAATGTGACTTGATCTTGACAACACTCAATTATAGAGAAGAGGTCCACAGTTTAATAATGCATCAGCGGGTGATTTCACCAGAATTGTTTTTGTAGTTGTGACCTCTTATTGCCGAAAGTTTTGTGCTTCAGAACAAATACCTACTCTTTTTAAAATTGCATGTACTTTAATATTAATATACAAATTTAAATACATTTTCTATATTTCAAGTTTTATGTGGGAGGGTTTAGGAATTTGAATATTACTTGAGTTTTCTGATTGAATATAAGTGATAAAACACTTTTTTGGTTGTGATTTTACCTGACAAAACTATAGGGCAATTCGGTTCATTTTTCTAATCTAGTATTGTATATATTTGTTTTTTGTTTTTGATTTTATTATTGAGGCTCCTCTGTAGCCTCACATGGGTTGTCACTATAAGTACTGACATATTTATGGGGATGATGAGCAGAGGCTAAATGCATGCTGATTCCCGGAATTTTGTGAAATTGTTTAGTTTTGTAAAGTGGTGTGCGTTGTGTGCATTGTGTGTTGTGTGTGTGTGTGTGTGAGAGAGAGAGCGATATCTTGTAAATTGAGTGAAATAACATGGTACACTGAGATTCTTAGTTAACTGAGGATTTATGCCACAAAAAATGAGAGAATCCTTTGTAACTTGTAAAGTAAAATATTCAGAAATATTATACTATGTCGAATGAAGACATTCTTACATTGCCTTTAACAAATGTGATCTAAGAGATCATATTACTTAAGATACTAAACCAAGTAGAGGCTATATACACACATATAATTTCAGAATGTAAATACAATTGGCTATGCCTGTGTGTGTGTCTGGTAACACTATTTCAAGAACAGCAGTTTTCAAAAGGTTTTTATGCTCCATATGCCTTAGAGGAGAAAGTACTGAATAAATTCAACAACTCACATACTATTAAGCATGTTACATAATGGGGCTAGAATAAAGAAATTCTACACTTACATATGTGAATGTCTAATTTCAATAGGATCATATAACATTAGAGCTGGGAGGGGATAGATTAATAAAGATTAACTAACACAAATTTCTCTCTCTCTCATATGAGAGAGACCCAAAGAGGTGAAATGTCTTCCCCAAGGCATTTGGGAAGCCCAGGTTGGGTTCTTGCAGCTGTACCTCACTGCCTCATATCCAAAGATAAAGTTTTCTATACCTGATTCTAAATTATTATTTTATTAATTTTTTTAGCCAAGAAGCTGCGAGTTGCAGTCCACAGAGGCTAAGCTGTGACAGCCCTACTTGTTTATTTCCTCATCTGTGGTGATGAAATTGTGAACAATCAATGCTTATATGGACATGTAGTTGTTCAACAGCCAAACCAGAGACTTCTGGTAACCAGGGCATCAGAGAAAATCATCATTGAAGTTTATAGTAATGGGTGAACACTTTTTGAAAAAGCACTCTATGTGGAAATTGTTTTTCTGCACGTGTTTCTAGTGAGTAGAGTCACTAAATATCCCTCTCTAATACCCTTCCTCTTTCCTCTTCCTCTTCCCTCACCTCGGACAAGCCACATTCCCTCCCTTTTCTATAAGTGAAAGAAAAGGAACCAGTTTTTTGGTTTTTGGAGGTGGTTCCAGCAGATCAGTTTATTGGAAGGAGTAGATACATTTACACACAAGGAGCATTGATCACATCACATATTTGCTCAGAAACACTAGATGTAAATTTCGTAAGGCAGGAATTTTTGACAGTTTTGTATGTGGAAGAGCAGTGTACTCAATAAGTATTTGCTGAATAAAATAATGGTTGACAGAAAATCAGAATAAAGAAGCTCTTAATAGAAGAAATCCTAATTCAGATTTAAAAATCTGAATCTTGAATAAAACTGAGACAGGCAGAGTTATCTGTGGATTGGTGTCTATCCTGATACAGGAAAGGTCAAAATTCAAGAAGACTGAGGATTATGCAGAACCAAGTGACAAAAACGAAGCAGACTGTACTCACAGAGCACCTACATGATTTCCTTAACCATACATGACTAATGATCTTATTAATTGGTGAGAAAGGCATGGAAATTGCATAATAAAATATAACCAGTTTATCTATAATTTTAATTCTATTGTATTTACCTATTTGGTAAACATTCCTTCTATATCACAGTTTAAATAATTCTTAACTAATCCCAACTGCTTTATGAAGTCTTTATGAGAGACCTTTTAAGGTAGCTTAAGACATCTCTAGTTGGGCCAAAAAGATATTACCCAAACAAGATTGTGTTACGTAGGTTAGGACAAATGGGTAAAGAGCAACATTTACCCAGTGGAGGCTGCTTAGGGCCTTCAAAGGTGTAACACCTTTGTTATACCTGTATGGACCACATACGCAAATATGAATAAAAATACAGCACAGTTGAAATAACCCAGTTCATTAGTATCCCGTGGCTGCTGTGAAAAATTACTGTAAACTCATTACTCATAAACAACACAAATTGGCTGGGCACGGTGGCTCACACCTATAATCCTAGCACTCTGGGAGACTGAGCTAGGAGGATCCCCTGAGCTCCAGAGTTCAAGATCAGACTGAGCAACAGCGAGACATGTCTCTACTAAAAATTGAAAAAATTAGCCAGGCATGGTGGTACGTGCCTGTAGTCCCAGCTACTCGAGAAGCTGAGACAGGAGGATCACTTGAGCCCTGGACTTTGAGGTTGCAGAGAGCTATGATGATGCCACTGCACTCTAGCCCCGGTGATAGAGCAAGACTATGTCTCAAACAAAACCAAACAAAATAAAAAAAAACAAATTTATTCTCTAGAAATCACAAGTTCAAAATCAGAAGGTCTTAGAGAGCTAACATCCCATTTTTGGCAGAGCACATTCCTTCTGGAAACTCTAGGGGAGAATTTATTTCCTTGCTCTTTCTGGCTTAGAGGCCACCTGCATTCCTTGGCTTGTATCCCACTCTCGATATTCAAAGCAGCAGTTGAACATCTAATTTCTCTCTTGTGTTTTGTATCTAATGCTACTGCCTCCATTGTATGTGGACCCTTGTGATTAAGTTGGGCACATCGGAAATAATGCAAGATAATCTCCTGATATCAAGATCCTTAGTTTAGTCATGTGGGTGAAGTCCCTTTTGCCATGCAAGATAAAGTATTCTGGGGATTACGATATGAACATCTTGCGGGGACATTTTCTAGCCTACCACATTCAAGAATTTTTTCCATGATAGAGAAATTCTTGATTGTTATAAAAATCAGTAAAATTCCTGTCATACCAATATATTTCTCTACTACACAAATGCTCAACCATTTGAGGGGTGACAAGGGGTCACTGTTTATGGTATAAAATTTTTAAGAACTTAATAAATATTTGACAACAGATACATGAATAATTGAATACTTTCAGTGGAATCCCTGATTTTTACTTTGAATCAGATGGAGGTACATTAAGGCAAGATTTCTTAAACTTTTGATCTCAGTTATGATGACTTATACATGATAAAAAGCAACAATCAATGCAACCAGATAGACATTATGTTATTTTATGCCAAAAACCTCTGCTGACTCGATTAAATGAACACAGAACTTACAATCTGTGGCCCTTTTTGTAGGAGATTTTCAAACACAGGCTTAACTTTGTAGTTCAAAAAATTATTCTTCATATTTGTAAACTTATAAGTCATATTAATAACCTCTGTGAGTCAATCATTGCCATTAATCCTGAGTAAAGATTTTGATAGGACAACAGAGGGAGTACTTGACAGGTGTAGCTGATTGACAGTATTTCTATCAATAATACAGCAATCATGAGAAGATTTGCATAAGCCTATAGCTTCTGGATTTGAAGACTTGGACATTGTGCATTTCTAAGTTCTTCAACTCCATTTTTTATTGATCTAGAAGTCTTAGAAAGGGTATAAATATAATAGTGCCAGGATCTGTAGCCCTTGACACTATATTGAATTAAATAAATTACCAACAGATCTCAAAATAAAGCTTTAAAAGTTTCCCAAACCTTTTCTCAGTTCTAATATGATTTGCTTTAGGTTTGCATTTTAGAACAGAAGACATTTCTCTCACCAGAAATATTTCTATTGATTGCCTCCTAATTTCTTTTTGCTGCGTCTTTTCTTCTGTAGTCCACAAAGAGTATATCTGCTGATCCTTGATTCGAAATGTATCATCATTTAGATTTACTCAGGCTTAGTGCATGGCTTCATCTTCTTAAGCTATTTATCTCTAGATCACTCTAATTTTGTTTTATCTTTTGAATCAGTGCTTCTCCCATTTTGAGTAGCCATACTATAATTCTAAGAATGAGATTTATGCTGGAACAAAAATAAGCGGACCAGTACTTTAGGGCACACTGGAAATAGCACTCCTGTGACCGACTAGTAAGATTAATTTCCATCTCTACCAATAAAGGGAAATTGTCCAAGTTTTCACCTTTGTGACCAACCATCAATTTATGATGTCCCAAATGCCACATTTTTTCTGCCTTTTTTCTAACTTACCTAACCACTAATAAATGTATTTTAAAGGAGGAATAAAAGAAAGCTCAGAAATTCAGTGCAGGCTTTTTAAACTCTGCAGTTGCACTTACTAATCTTTTCCTCTAAATAAACTGTTCGGGTTCTTTTTTAAATTGAGTATTCCCTTCCTATGTTTCATACTTATATTCATGTTTTATCTGTTTACAAAAAGAATGAAGAATAATAGAATGAAGATATTAAAGCAAAAGTGAGACATGACTATACTATGTAGAGACTAGTGTCAGGCCCATTTCTAAACATTTTATATGTATAATCTCATTTATTCTTCACAAGAACCCTATGAAGTAAGTACTGTTTTTATCTCCACTTCATAGACAGGAAAACTGAGGCTGAGAGACATTAAGTAGCCAGAGAGATTAAGGGTCATATAACTAACTGTCAGTTGGCAGAGTCAGGATTTAAACACAGCTATGGCAGATTCCACAGTTTGTGAATACTAAACACACAGTCCTCTTGAACTACACTGAAATAGTAAGTGTAATTAATTAAGCATTATGTTGAACTTCAGTCTTCTTGAAATGAAAATAAAATGAAAACATGACAACAAATAATTTCCATTTATTTATTAAAAGTAAATATGATATTTCTTTAAGAAAGAAATACTTTGCTACTAAATTCTATTAGATATTAATTATGTAGGAATTTATCTATGGGAAAAAGTGATATTCAGAAGCTTTAACTTATCTTGAAGAATTCTTCATATGTTTGTTTCTAACTAACTTTTTTTAAAACAATTATAAAATATTTAATGATGTATAATATATGTATAATATATAATGACATACAATATATAATATAAAATTTAATTTAGTAAATTGGTGGTTAATGAGTATAGTCTGCTCGTCATTAGATCTGAAACTAAAATGACCTTGAAAAACCTAAAGAATTGGATGAAAAGTACTTAATTATCTTCTAAAATACAATTTCATTGGTAAAGCCAACAAAATTTAATTTTAATTTTTTTGAGGAGGCATGACTTTTGATCAGTAGATAATCTTTGAATTCTACAACTTGTAAGAGATACTGTTAATGAGATCTTGTGGAAGCTGAGATAACACACTGGTGTTTACATCTGGAGGACAGGCCACTCCACTTTGGCATGCATGAATCTATAGGAAATTCTAAGGGTTCTTCCAAATAGCAGCTTTGCATATGCTCTTGAATTTGGCAAATGTTTGTTTCAAGCATCAGAGTCCTGCTCTAGAGAACAAGGCAGGGCTAATCATGATGGGATATAGTTAAGAATAATCAGCTGTACTTATAAACTTTGACTACAACAAAACTTCATATTGCTGTTTTAGAATGATTGTGTTATGAATAGTTTGGTTACAAAGATCAGAGGATACTGTATACAGCCATCAGAGGTTACACTTGGAAATGAGAATTCTGACAACTAAAAGTTTTCATCACAGTAAGCTGGTGAGGGGTGGGAAACCCTGGCTGGGCTCTTTTGTCTTTACCCCACCCCAAGCTTTTACGTATGTTTCTCCATAAAGCTAACTCAGCTTCCCTCTCTGTCTCTTCTTCTCTTTGTATTTCTTCTCAGTTTTCCTCCAGTTGTGAACATCTTGATTATTTTCTATGGGTTATTTCCGAACTCTTAGAGAAAGACCTATTGGGATAATTTAATCAGCAATTTCCCTGATGGGCTGGGTGTTTCTTGAGGGATCCTTTTTTTAAAGGCACTTTCCAGATTATATTTTATATTAGTATTCTAGGGCTGCTGTAACAGAATTACCACAAAATTAAGTTGTTTCTGGCTTTACAAAAAGCAACAGAAATTTATTCTTTCATGGTTCTGGAGGCTAGAAATCCAAAATCAAGGTGGGTTGTTTGGGCTGCAGTCCTTTGGAAGACTCTAGAGAGAATCTTCCCTTCCTGCTTCTTCCAGCTTCTGCTGACTTCAGACGTTCCTTGGCTTGTGGCTGCATAACTCCAGTCTTTGCCTCTGTCTTCACATAGCCTTCTCCTCTGTGTCTATGTCTTCTCTTTTGTCTCTTGTAAGGACTCTTATCATAGGATTTAGGGCTTACCCAGATAATCTCCACGATTTCATCTCAAGATCCTGGACTTAATTATATCTGTAAAGACACCCTTTTTCCCCCCAAGTAAGATCACATTCATAGGTTTCAGGAGTTAGGATGTGGACATATCTTTTGGAGGGGGCCACCATTCATCTCATTACATCTTTGCATGTTTTGGGGCCAAGTGCTCTCCAATGGCCTATTCACTGGCTGAATAGGACAGGTGTAATCTGTGGCCAAGGATGACAAAGGAAAATCTTAGTACTACTCTTGTTATGCAGAAGTTATGGTCAAGAACCAGTTGCTGTAATATTCGCAGGCACAATGTTTGACTTGATTAACACATTGAACATGGTCACTGGTGCCTTGCAGTGGGCCAGCCAAAATCAGTTTGCTGTAAATTTTATAATTGGTTCTGTAAATGGGATAGGATTATGTGCTATTAACCGTTTGAATTCAAAAAACGATCCACAGAGAAAAGAGTCTAATTTTACCCAAACTAGCAATGCCTCATTCGATTAGAAAAATTAATGTCATATTCAGATGAATAAATTAGAAAATGAAGGAAGTTTTTTTATGAGACTGTTTCTCTTTCAGACAGCAAAACTATGTAATTCACACAAAGGAAAACACATGCTCCCACCTGCCAGGACAAAAGGCCAAGACTCTCACTAATAAAAAATTTGCATCAACTTATTTAGCCATAATTTAAGTGAAATGGGGGTTGAGACAAAATCTTCTTTTATGCTACTTAAGTCAAAAACTGTAGTCTGTCTGTGCTTGCCTTCCTTCTCTGATTCCGTCCAGGAAACACACTTGGCTGGAAAAGGTATCAATAGCCTAGGACATTGAACTTGTGCAACTGGGCCCAGATCTGATTTTTACTTATGGACTCCATGAATTGGAGCCTTGGATTGATTGGGGGAACACTGTAGATATCTAAATTTACTTTCTTTGTATTTTTTTCCTGTTTGGGGTTTGCTAAATTTCCTGAATCTAAAATTGATGTTTTTCATTGTATTTAGAAATATTTTGTCCATCATTTCTTTAAATCTATTTTGTCCATTATTTCTCTCTATATATCTGACCTCAAAAAAACAAACAAACAAACAAACAAAAAAACAAGTGAGTAGCATCTTAAAAGGATATGCACTTAGTACCATGCTGCAGAGTATAGCTCCTTTTGGATTTGGCAGGAAATGTTTTGCTAACTTTGCCAAGGTATTTTGTTTGTCTGTTGTTTGTTTTAATAAAATGTTTGGGCATCTTTAATAAACAAAGGCTTTCATGCATCTAAGCACAGCACAAAAAATCTGGTAATATGTACTTTTGAGAATAAATCTTTTAAAAAGTCAGATAGAGGAAAAATAAATACAAAATCTTTAAATATTATAGAACTCTTCCTTTATTTTAGTTTTCTGAACGTTTGAATTACCATTTTAGTCATAAGTACAAAAAGAAAAGAGACAGCTAAACTGAAGGCCCAAATAGCAGGATGGGGTGAGGGTCAGAGGATAGTTAATATTTGTACCCCCATAATATGCAGACATTAAAAAAAATTCTATCTGTTCTTTTTTCAAAATGTTTTATTGAACTTTAAATAATATTGATACAAAAGGTCAACTTTAATCAGAGGCAAGGTGGGCCTGGCTGTAATAAAGGCTGTGACCTTGACTGTCATGGCTGCTAGGTGAGGAAGCTGTTGGGTCTGTGAAAAACTAACTCTGGAGGGAATCCCTAACAGGGGTAGCCTGCTGCCTAATATCCAGCAACCAAAGAGACAATGGTGAACTTGAACTTGATTCTTGCAGACACATGGAAAGGCAATTGTGGGGGAGGGACGGCACTGAAAAGTTCTAGGAAAGGGCTACCCAATTCATTGTTGCAATTCCACCCATCAGTGCATTCGCTGTGGGAGCAGAGCTGATGGTTAAAAATGGAAAGATCATGTTTGATTTCCCCAGGGGAAGTGACTGGAAGAACTGGGCAGGGTGTTCTGGCCCAGCCAAGCAGGCTGCAGTTCAGAGAAGGAGTCTAGTCATAGCAGAGAACCACACAGGAATATGCTGGAATTTGAAATGGAAGAAAAGTAGAAATTAAGTTGTACAGACTAGACCAACAAAATGGGAATTATAATTAATAGAGCTAGAAGGTTGCCTCGGCACTTAGAAACAAAGACCATCAAATCTACGGCAAAATAATTAGTGTAAGACTTATCCACAGTCTTGGTTGTCTCAACGGGGGTGGTCTGACTAAGAGAACCATTTCTGAGATTTGTGCCCCAAGAAATCCAGACTATCCCATGGTGTCCTTCCCAAATGGTCAGGAATTGATTGAGAAGAAAGGGATGTTAACAGCAAACACTAAGTTGAGGAGAAAGAACAGATAGAAAGCTTGGGAATAAACCCAAAGATCTTAATGCTTATTATAATATCAGAAGTGAAATGAAAAGAAGATGAAGACCCAAGCCTTGATTGCTGCCTTCTACCAGTGAGGGGTGACTGCTGCACCATTCTCTGCAGTTCCTAGTTTCTTGCATGCTCATTCATTTGCTTTATCAGATTTCATTTAGTCACTGACTCAAGAAATATTTATTACTACACTCTTAATGCATCACAGTACTGCTGAATTATGTGGAAAATGAAAATGACGAGAAAGCATAGTCTTTGCCATCTTGCTTGTTTTAAATTTGGTTCCATAATGGAATAAACATAGGTTAAATATATCTATATGTGAACATCTCTGTTAAAAACTAGAATGCATGTTAGCATGATTAGAAATATCCAGTCTTCAAATAGCTGGAGATTAGCAGGGTAGGGAAAGAAAACCCACATGGACATATAAAACAAGCCATTTTCAGTCACAAAATTAATTCTGGAAGTTTGTCATTAAATTGAACCACATAAATTATTTTATGAAGATCTGTGCTTTTTGGCAAAGTGACACTTTTTAGCTACGTAGAAAATATTGGGTAACTATAATGCAACTTTCAAGTCTATGTTAAAACGGATTTGTGTATTTTTAGAGTAATGCAGATGAATTTCTCTTAGATTACCTTGGTGTGGGGGAAAGGTAATAACAGTTACTCCATCTATAATGCAGAATTATGCAAATGAAAAATTCCAGAGTAAATATGTAAGCAATTATTAATATTAACCAAAGTGATGAGGATTCTTTACTACTCTCTTTCTTTGAGAATCACATAGATTCCATTATTATCCAAGGGATGCCTCTGCTGAGATAAAGTGTTTTTTTAGATGGGCACATACACAAACACGTACAACTTTGGTCAGTAAAATTTGTTACCGTTGGGCAAAATTCAGACTTTGATTTGGATTTGGTATGAGGCTTTATCTTCATCTTATCTTTATCACAGTTGAGGTAATTCAATTAAGATAAAGGTCATTTGTACATATTCAGGTCCTTTTATGTTCATATGTAATCATATGCATATTCAGCTATTTTCATGTTTTTACATATATGTTGTGTATTACTCTATGTATATTACCTACTAACATACCTTTCCCAGGTCTGTGAAGTAGGTTGAAGTTATTCCTGTTTTTGTTAAATACAAATACAAATATGTTTTGACATTTTAAAGAACAGAGCTGGTGCATAAACTGACATGAAAAGCCCAACTTCAGCATTTTTTGGTTTTTTTTTAACTTTTATGTTCATTCTGTAGCTAATTGGGGAACTCCACTTTGTCTTTCTCTGTAAAGAAAAAACATATTTATCCAAATTGAGATGGCATTGTTTCAATGGAAAAATCACTTTTTTTCTGCTTTAAGTCATACTTTTAGTAATCTAGTGTGTGAAAATGAATTAAGGATGAAGCTGTTCATCTCAGTGAATGTTTACTGCTTTCTTCTCTACAAAAGTAAAGATTATTTTTTAACTAATGGGTAAGCATATATGAAAGCATTTCTTTAAAAAAGATGGCTACTTCTTTAAATAAGCAATAAGAGATTGATTGGACAAAGAAACTAAATGTTCAAAAACTGGTATATTGGTAAATTAGATACCTTACATTTTCTTACAAGCATTTTAAAAATAAACAACTCACTGCATCTATATAATTATGCCAGAGACTTATGTTTTTCATCCCAACTTACAATTTTTCTGCCCTTTCGTGGTATTTAAAATATAAGAAAATAATGTGCATTGACAGCTCATTGGGTAAGAAAAATTCATGCAGCATTTGAATATCTCCGAAGAAGATTCTAAAAAGATTGTTCACTGCTCATGATCTTACATGTGGGATTTGGTGCTTTATATATTTATTTTTTAGAAGGGTATAATACCTAGCAATGGGCTTTAATTTTATCTTTGTTTATATGAAGGATCAGAAACATTTACTGAATTATAATTCATTCTTTTCTTACTGATTAGCAAGACCCCTCTGCGTTTGTCTAATCTACATAAGGTTATGCTCTGATTCCTTTATTTGTTCTGGCCTTGCCTAGGGTTGGTATTAAATTTACAGTAGCTCCAGAGAACGAGTTGGATGGGTTTCCATTTATCCTGCATGTATAGAAGTTCCATAAAGATTCAATTAAAACCATTTGTAAATTGGCCTTCATCTTTTGATGTAGAAGTTACTGGTTTGTTGATTCTATATTATTAAATGGTCATTGAGTTTAGGCTTAGTCTTTCATTATGTCATCTTGCTCAGATATATCCTTTTGAAGACAATTAGGTCATCTCATCCATTTTCCATTTTCAAATTTCTTTTTTTTTTTTTCTTGTTTGTTGTACTTCCGTTGTCAAACTGGCTTTTTCTGATTTTTGCCTAAATCATTGATTTTTTTTTTTTTCCATTTTTGCCTGGGGTCACCAGACCAGACCCTGCTTCCCTCTGTCAAGGATCTTTTATCTGAGTGGGAGCATGGGCTTTTAAGTTTTTACTCTTTTGTACTCAATTCTTAAGTGCATTGTTCACTTACATTCTTGCTTAGCTTAAATATTTTCTCTCTTTTTAATCAGTGAGTATTTTTGTCAGTATTTAACTTCACCAACCATCTTCTCCTTCTCTTCCTTCCTCATGTTATTTTTCATGTCAAACTACATTATTTTATTATTTTATTCCAATTTTGATATATTCATCTTCTTTGTTTCAGTTTTCTTCAATTTCTCTCTCTTTTTATAATAAAACATTCTGAGCCTATTTTAAAGACAGGTTTTTTGGTTGTTGTGCTACATCGTATCCCATAGTTTTGTCTCTGTTTTTATTAGGCTTTTAAAAATTATTGTAATTGGCCTTGAGCTCAGATCAAACCTAAGACTCTGAATGTTAAAGTGAAGCTGAGATAGGGCTCAAAGAACCACTCACGCAGCACAGCAGACACTCTCAGAAAATGCAGAGTTCTCTCCTGAGTCTTTCCATTTGTGGATCTCTCTTAGGTCCCCACAGTCTCCACCTTTCCCTCGTTGATTTTATTAAAAATGGATCTTAAGGTGGAAAAATAAAAATGACTCTCCCATCAGATTGTGCTCAGATGCCATAAAAGACACAGTTTGTTCCTAGAGGTGATTTT
>CM052436.1:14982400-14998880 GCA_028533085.1 Varecia variegata
AAAAAAAAAAAAAAAAAAAAAAAAAAAAATTGCTGCTTAGGTGTCAGATAAGGAATGACATGGTTGTACTCAATTTAGGGCCTTTCCCCCCGGCCCCCCATCATTCTGGCTGTTTTTCTCTATTTCTTTAGAAACCTCTATTGTTTTATTTTCCATTCCTAAATCAGGCGTGAGTTTTCTCCCTGTGGAATATTATAGAAATTCAGTGCTTTTAGTTGTCACATTTGAGGTGCTGGACTACTAGTTTTCTTTTAGCAGCATTTGATCAGAGAGACTAGACATATTTCAAAACCTGGGCAGAGACTGGCACACTGAAACACTGAAAAACTTTCCTGGATTCCACAGAGCTTTCAAATGTCCCACCTGATGTACATGTAACTGTGTATGTGTGAGAGAAACACAAAACCTAATTATAAACATGTTGCTCTTTTTTTTTTTTTTAAAAAGTTATTATTTTGTTTGCTTTTGCATAGTTTTCATATACCCTGGACTTTCCAGGATTAAAACTACTGTGGAACTTGAGGAAGAGACTGTATTGTACAGTTCAGAAGTTGACTCAAGAGTTTCTCACCGTTTTGGAAAGTTACGTCCCCAGTGTCAATGTCCCTTGTGGAATTTGAATAGACCATAACTCCTTAAGTCTGCATTTGTAGCTGCTGTGTTCACCATTGACATCTGTAGAAGGTAAACACATGAGCCCTTCTTATTATTTTCTTATAAATATGCATTTTCATATTGAAGCATAAAGCACCTCCCTTTCATTTTGTCTCTAGAGTAAATGACATTATTGTTATTTTTTTCAATATATGTGACTAGGTAGGTTTTATTATCTCCATGTTTTGTTTGGGAATAGTAAGTGAGCATGACAAAATGTATTTACAAAGTTTGCATGAGGTCAAAGACTATTAGGTTAAAGTTTCATTATCCTTAGCCTTTCAGTTAAGGACAATTCTGTCTTCTCATGGTTATTTGAGCCCTGAAAGCGTCTAGTTACCAGTATACATTAAGGACTTGAATATGTCAGTATCTCTAGCGCAAACCTCTCTGCTGCAGTCTGGGCCTTTTATTTCTCTGTCTTGTAGTCATAGACACGTACATGTCTTTCAAGCCCTTTAAGGTTAATTAATAACTGTGCTGAGCAGATTTATTTTACCACAAATACTCCCCTATTCCGACCTCACAGTGCAAGAGTCATGTGCCAAGGCCCAGTTAGATGATGCTTTTCCCATCCTCACTCCCCAGCCTGGACCCAGCTCTCACCACCTCTCACTGGGGTGGATGCCTCCTGGCATGTCACCTACCCTGTCCTACTCCTCTCTTTTTCCATTACTCTGATGAGATGCAAATATGATTGTGTCACCAACCAGCTTATAATCCTCCACAGATTTCCAAGTGTCCTGCTTTAGGGTTGGAAATACGTAGATGGTTCATAAGGCCAGGCACAACCTGGCCGCTGCCCACCCTCCCTGCCTCTCCTCCAGTTATTACCCTTCTCACACTCTATGCTCTAACTAGGTTGGATTCTTTTCAGTTTCTTAACATAGTATTTCATTTCTTGCCTCTTGACATTTTCCTGCATAGAATATACCAGCCCAACTTGATGCCAGGTTCACTCCTACTCATTCTTCAGATATCAGCTTAATCCATACTGTCCCTGAAGTGTTTTTCCTTACCCAGTTAGTTACTTAGGATATCTCTTGACAACTTATACTTTTCTATTTTAATGCTTCATTGCTTGCATAATAATCTGCTTTTGCCATTCAACTATGAGCTCTGTAAAGAAACTTATCGTGTCTTTGAAGACCAGTTCTACCTCCAAATGTTAGCACAGTGGGGACTCAATAAATGTTTGGGAGATAAATAAATATATATTAAATGATAAAGCATTTAAAAATATTTTTATCTTTGTGATCCATATATAAACACACAACCAAGATGAGTTTAATCAAGCAATAGTATGTACAACATGAAATGTTTTTAAATTTTTTTATTTAATTAAAAACATTCTAGTCATGACCAACTAATAGCTTGCCACCTGTAGTTTTAAAAACACTGTTATGACTGCTCTGCTGATGTGAAAATCATTCCTAATTAATGATATTTTTAGTAATTGCATTCATTAACAGATGGTCACATTCTTTTGACTTTTTCCCCCTAACTGTTAAAATCCTAATGGAACCCTGTGATATTTATAACCTAAAGATAGTTGAATTTGTCAGCTTTAAATTACAAAAAAATTAAAAATTCTTGTACAATATGTATATAGGTATGTTTATATTTCACATACAATCCCATGTGTGTCATAAATGCTAGAGTATTGAAATTTAGTTACTCTAACCAGTGTGGTAGACTCATAATTTTGGCACAGAACTAAAAGGCTGTCTAATGCTTTATGTTACCCCTTTTCTAATGGTTTACATAATTCTTCATAATATCTCAAGGTGATCCTTGGAAAGAACCACTGTTAGAAAATTTTTCCTTTTGTCAAATGTAATAAATTCCATAAATTCAGCCTTTTTTTATGGTGCACATACAGTGTGCTGGGCACTGTGCCTAGACCTGGGGATGCAATGGTGAGTGACATGGTCACGGCTCCATTGTTACAGAGCATTAGAAAGTTACTCCTTTCCTATTGCTTCATCCTCTTTGCTTCTTCTACCTTTTCTCTAACTAAAACTTGGTTCTTCCCCCAGCCTTTAAATAATGCATGCTTGTTTTCACATGCCTTGCTCTTGGTAAGACTAGGAGGTGGTATCAATATTCTTTTCCTTGGTCTTCATAGAGTCTTCCAAGCTGATACAAGCTTCCTCTTGTATCTATGTTGATTGTGACAGAGAAATTTAGTTGAAATTAGAGATAATCCTTCATCAAAACCATAGTGTTTAAAGTTCTATTCAGTGTCTCTCTTTTTAATCCTGTTGATAAGAAAAAACGTCTTTGTATTTTCTGGTTTTCAAATGACATAGGGGAATGGTGGCACAGTAGCAAAACAAACACCATTGTCCATGAATATCTGGCTCATAAAATTCAGTTTTGGACAGCTTACAAGAAAATACTTTTATGTCTGGGATTCGTCACTTTTGAGAATGCCAGTCTTGATGTGCTGGGCCTCTTAAGGAGACAAGAAAGAAAGCAGAGATGCTGTGTACCTCGGTGGCCAATTTTAGTGCCAACTACCTTCTCTGGAACAGGTGTGTGTTTGTATTGCACATTTATTAGGCCTTAGAATTGCTCTTTTCCTTTTTGCATTGAGACAAGGTGACCGCATGTGTATGAGTAGATAAAAGAATGTTTCAGAATGGTGAAGATTACTTCTGGAAAGTTCAGTCCTGTCAAGATGGCATGGTGTGCATTTGTTTTTGTATTTTAACAGAGGGTTAAGAGAAATCATGTAAGATCCCTTTTCCTCTTCTTTTTAAAAGCTACACTAAAGAATAATTGACATGTATAGAGTGAACCACATCACTGATTTGAGTCATAGTAATTCACACCTCCTAATATAGTTAATTTGATCTTGGTTACATTGATCAATGTATGGAATGTGGGAGGTGATGGTTCTGTTTCCCTCTCCTTTGGCTGTATTGCAGCTGGGGCATTTTTGGCATCAGACTTTAAAAGAGATATTGACAAACTGGAAGAATTTCAGGGATGAGGGGGCAAGAATTGTAAAGGGAATTGAAAGCATGACAGATGATAGTTCCTTGAAGGAATTCTGACATTGGATCTACAGAAAGATGACAACAGGGGAGTTTGAGGACTCTTCTTGAATAAACCAAAAACTTTCGTGTACAGGAGGAATTTGGTATGTTCTTTATGGACTTGCAGTTTTAGACTAGAATGAAAAGAGGAAAGGAATGTCTAGAATTATTTTAGATTACTGTAAGGAAGATTTTTCTACTAACCAAGCTGCTTAAAGATGCTTCCGACTGCCCTTAAGGAGGCAGGATCTTGGGATATAATAATTCCTGCATCATTAGGAGTGTTATAAGATGCTAGAGAGGGAATTTAACATCAGATGCCCTTAAAGGTCCCTTTCCCCTCCACATGTGTCTATAAAGTCACAATTTGGTCATTTGGCAGTGAGCCATGATTGTGCCACTGCACTCCAGCCTGGGTGACAGAGTGAGACCCAGTTTCTAATATACACATATATACACACACACACAATTTTAGTCCTCATCTTTATTCCAAGATAATATAGAAGGAATCAAATGATTTTCATGAAATTTTATATATGATTTAAAATTTAAAATCTGTACTTTACTTGTGATTTGTGCTTTAGTCTATCACTGTAAAAAAATGTTAGCCAATATTTTCCCAATAAAAATTTAACCCACTATTCTTTAGAAGAAAATTTAGAGTCATGTGATGGCAAGGGTGCATGTTTATAGGATTACTAGTTATTGATGTATTATTATTCATAACAAATTTAGCTACTGGTGGTCTTTTTATCATTTACATGTACATTTCTAACTCACCTTCTCCAGCTAATAATGATGTACCTTTCATGTTTATATCAGCTAAACATGCTGGGGATGAAGTAACAAAATGTTATAGAATGCATTTGCAAGTCAGATAGAATATAGTATGTAGACATCTTAAATTTTTTGTGACATAACTCAATTTTCCTCCATTGATTCAAATCATTCAAATAATGCTTTGAGACAGATTTATTGAAAAATGATGGATAAACCCCCAAATCATGGAATCTGTGGACCTAACTGTAGATTTACAGCAAGGTTGTCTTGTAAAACTGCCGTGCTCTTGTAGCCTGATCACGGTGTACATGGCAGCTAGAGGAAATGTTTGGACCACAGTGAAATGAACAAGTATGAATTTTATTGCAATGAGAGAGCATAAGAAAAATGTAGTTCTTACACAGTAAGCTGTTTTCTCTGAACAATAGCCAAGGACTATAAAAACATGTCCTTTGAGGGGATCAGGGAGACAGAATGCTGCATAGAGAGACACAGGAAAGAGCAGTGTTGGAAAAAGGTTGGTTTTGCAATGCCAAAACAAGCCTGCAGTAATGAGGAGCTGGAGAATCATCTCACAGAGATATGGGAGAAGAACATTTTTACAAAGCCAACACTACACTGGCTTGAGCAACAGGTATATCTATAAAAATATACACCATGAAAATTCTGTACAGTCAGACCTTGGCTTATTTGCTGAATAAAACTATGAAAATGTTCTAAATGTATAAGAAGGCATTTATTTGGGAGCTAGGAGGACATGAGTTTTAATTCTGGTTCAGTTGATTTACTGCCTTTGTGACCCATGAAAAGTCTATTAACCTCCCAGCATCTCAGTTTCCTTATCTCTTAGACCTATTGATTATAAACAGCCTGTTACATTTTAGGTATACAATAAATGTTAATAACTTGTTGTAAGTAAGGTATGTGACCAGTTCACTACAGAAAAACAAGTGACATATAAAGAGATTCCCTGTAAAGTCTAGCATCACAATGACACAAAAATTCCATGGTGGGAACACGGCCATGTGTCTGGATTTCACCAATTTCCTAGTAAAGACTGATTATAAATCGAAACAAAAGAAACTCTGTGGTTATGGCAGTTGCACATTTATTTAACCATAAATTAAAAATTTATCTAGAGTTCTCACTTTTAATGTTCTTTAATTGTCACAAAAAATAAACCATTGTTAATAAAGTGTTCAGGCTTCTGCTTCCGGGAGGGATGGATAGGTGGTGGCAGAGCAGAGCTCCTTCTGAAATTCACTGGAAAAGCTAGATAAAGTAGAGACATCATGAATTAAACACAGTGAACACCTGAAAGAGTTAAGGCTCCAGAGATGGAAGAACCTTGGAAGGCTGAACTGAATTCTGCAGCTGCTTCTACCCTGGGGTAGTAGGTAGCACATTCATTATTTAGTATACAAGTAATACATATTTATTGAGGAAAAAATGAAAATATATAAGCAAAATATAAAGTATTAAAAAAATTCCACTAGCTATATATCTCCATTGTTACCATTTGATATGTAACTTCCCAGACATTTTAATGCATGCATGTGTGTATGTACATGCAATTAGACATGTAAATATTCTTGTTACAAAATGGACTTATTCTCTAAAAATTGTTAATAAATAGGATTTTCCAATAAACAATATACTACCTTTCTAGGTTGATATAGTTACACCAACATTTCTGTATATTCCATTTTATGGATATGCCATAATTAGTGTGCCTAATACCTTGATATTAGGCATTTAAGTTTTCAATATTTTATTATTATAAGCATTTTATCACTGTTATCAGCAACATCTTTGGGCACTTTTCTGATTACTTCCTTAAGAGAAATCACAGAAATAAAATTGCTAGTTTCAGATGTAGAATATAGCATTGGTTTTTGGAAAAAAATTGTGTTATTTTATAGTCCTCTAGTAATTTTATGAGTGTCTTTCTTCTCACATCCTTGTACAAAAAATGTAATTTATGCATATTATCAGTTCTCTATATTTTCTAATTGGATATATAGCAAGTAATGTTCATTGCTTTAATTTTTATTTTTGACACAATAAATCAAAATCTTACTAATCTATCATCTAGTAAACAAACCAAAAATGTTCTCAATAGATTTTTGTGTAATCCATTTTGTTTTCTTTCCATTATAGGTAAGAATAAATTGCAGCTTTTAAATTTCTCATTTGCTTTGTAAACGTATAAAAATCAACTTGTATGAGATAGGACAAAGATTTTATTAAATGGAAATCTACACAACTTCTCCATCTTGCTCAGAACCTCCTTCATATCATATAAATATTTAACAATATTTTTTCTTTGTGTTTATCATTTTATGTTGATGTATAAATGTATGACCCATGTGAGATATCTATTGTGAAGAAGGAATGTAATTTTACTTTTATTTTTTGAATGATTAATTCTTTTCTGTAACATAATGTTCATACAGGAAAGTTGCACACTTTTTTATTATTCCATCTTTTCTCTCTATAAACTTGTTAGTCATGTGTTCTATTAGTATTCTTTATTGGACTCTAGTGACTACAACAGGAGTCTGCTTAGGCTTTTTTTGTTTGTTTTTTTAAGTCTCTGTGCATGGCTAGAGTTCACAGAATGTCTAGAGGCCCCCATGTTTCTCCCAAGTCCTCTGTGGATTTTTGGTTTCCTTGCAGCAGCCCTCCTGGGTCTGAAACCTCAATCCTTAGTATCCTGCTCACATTCTATAGTTGCTATAGGTTCATATTTGAGTTTGAAGATTTTTATCGACAGTTTTTGCCAAGATTACTTAACTTCTTTTCTAAAATGTTCTTTATAAGCATGCCACCTATTAAGTTTTTCTTTTTTCCATACTATATACGTAAGGTGCAGAGGACACGTGGTTTTCAATGAAATTGCAAATGAAAAAGTCCAAAAAGCAGAAAAACAATGCATTTATTTTGTTTCCTAGCTTGAAATCTTGTATCAACTTTAAATCTCATATATTTTTCCATGGGTGGTAATCATTATAATCTATTTAAATTATATATAATCTTTCTACTAAGAATTATATGTATGTATATTCTCTCTACCAAACCTCTTAGGTTTCATCTCACATATTTTTGCACAGAATAGAAGAGATTTATTTCAATTTTTAATTATTAAAAACTATTTTATGTATTAAGATTCTTTTAAAAACATATACTAGACATTTTTTGTGTGTGCATGTCTTAATACTATTTCTAAAATGTCTCATTTTATATAAAGCTACTTTGGAAATGTAACACCTCTATCTGTTGAATTGATTAGCTCAAGACTTCTTTAAAAATGTGTAACACTTTTGGACTGCATGTTCTGTCTCATTAATACCTACAAATACATCCAACATGGATGTGAAGTTTGAAAGGATCAATAAAGGCACAGCAGGAGAAAAGGTTTTGCCAGAAAAGCTTTGATGGGTATTTTTTCAAGGAAGCACTTTTCCCCTGTCTGATAACACTCCATTTTACAAAGGAAGACAAAAATTTTCTCCAAGGCAATATTGTTTTTGAATCTTAACCACATTACTAATCAGGATGTTGTTCTAGAATTTTGTTATGAATTTTTTGGAAAAAGAAATATGTTAGCCTCTGACTGAGTAAAGCAAGGTAAATATAGGAATAAGATAAAGTGGGAAAAATGCAACAGGATGTAAGATATGTTTTGCTTTCTTTTATCTCTTAAACGTGAACTTAGTTAGGAACAAAGCACAAATGAGCAGGAGCACGGTATTCATTTTATAAAATCATTTTAAAATTTATAAAATAAATTTGTGAATATTTTAAATATGGCTGAGAATAGAATAGGAAATCCTAATTTGAAGATTTAGTAACTTAAATTGAGTAAACTCTGATGTGAGAGTACCATAAGGTCATTCGATCAGGCTACATCAGATCATAGTACACTCCCCAGTGGATAAAATGTTTAAGAGATGAGAAACAGGGAAAAACTACAGAAAAAAAAAAAAAAACTTCATTCTGAACTACAATTTGGTGCTCGAGTGAAGCAAAGTAATGGTGGTCACTTACTAAAAAAATGGTACTTTGCCATTCCCTAAGGAAATACATGAGACAGCCGTTTGGGTATCTAAATCATACTACTATAGCTAGACCAGGGGTGGGAAAACTTTTCATATTGGAAGACTGCATTAACTTAGCTATAATCAAATAAGGCCACATTCAAGAAACTTCAATTAGGTAAACTTTAAAATGTACATTATTTGGTAAAAATCTAACTAGTATGTACTTAATAATTTCAAAAAATGGGCCGGGCGCGGTGGCTCACGCCTGTAATCCTAGCACTCTGGGAGGCCGAGGCGGGCGGATTGTTTGAGCTCAGGAGTTCGAGACCAGCCTGAGCAAGAGCGAGACCCGGTCTCTACTGAAAAAAAAAAATAGAAAGAAATTAACTGGCCAACTAAAAATATATAGAAAAAAATTAGCCAGGCGTGGTGGCGCATGCCTATAGTCCCAGCTACTTGGGAGGCTGAGGCAAAAGGATCACATCAGCCCAGGAGTTTGAGGTTGCTGTGAGCTAGGCTGATGCCATGGCACTCTAGCCTGGGCAATAGAGCAAGACTCTGTCTCAAAATAATAATAACTATAATAATTTCAAAAAATGAAAGCTGTTAATTTTATAACATTTTAATGACTTTGTTGTGTCTGCTTTTTGTTGGAAAGCGTTTGAATATTTGGTTGCAGCATGGAGCTTTACAGTTTAAGTCGATCCTCTAGATGGGTATCAGTCATTTGTGACTTTAAGGGTGTCTTGATTTGGGTTAGGAAGGAGAAGGTAGATTTGCAGCAATAAGTGGTTGAAAAGCAAGAAAGCATTTTTGAGGCATGTTGCTGAAGCCATGTGTATTCTACTGCATTTTTCCATATTTCAATTGGATCTTTATTAGCATTAAACAATGACTTTAAAATATCATCTACTGAGAGCTCAATCAATTCCATCTGTAGTTCTTTAGGTGCCTCGGTGATCTCAACTGGGTGAGGCTGAAATGCTAATTTGAGTGTGATGTCATTATTCTCAAAGTCAGTGAACCTTTTATTGTATTTTCCAATTACTAGGTCTATAACAGCCACATATTCTCAAATGATTCACATATATCATCCTGCTCATCGATGACTTTTGCTAGCTGGAGAAAATGTTCATCCGTAATTTCCTTTTGGAGAAGTGACTTGAAAAAAATAAAGCTCTTTACGAAATGCTTGGATTTTATTTTTTTTGCCATGTATCATATATAAAGTTAGTTTTACCTTGCAAAGAAATATTCAACTCGTTTTGATTTGACATGATATCACACAGAAATGCTGGATTCCTCTACAAATCTTCTTTCAGTAATTCAAATTGCTGATTCTGTTCTTCATAAAATTTAATTATCTGTTCTAGCAAAGACAAAATTTTGGCTAACACCTGTTCCTGTAATAGCTAATGCACTTTAGAATGATATGGCAAATCCACACTGAATACCTCATTGTTCAACTTTAGTATGTTATGAAACAGATGACTCCATGTTGCATTTGCAGGAATATAGTTAATAACTTACAACTTGTTCTAAAGTGTCACTTAAAATAGTAGCTTTAGCACAGAGATTTTGCTGCTATAAGATACAATGAAAAGAAATGAGAGCAACTGGATCAATTAATACTTTTTTTATTTGTGGAATAAACCCTTCATGTTTTCCTATAATGGAAGGTACACTGTCTGTACATACACTCACTAAATTTACCAAATTCAGTCCAACTTCACATTTACCTTGAAAGTTGTTGAAGATATCTATTCCCCATGTTCTGTTCCCAAGAGTGCCCAAAGCAAGTAAAGAAAATCTTCTGTTATGACCTGAATGTAGTATAAAACCTGTGTGGAGTCAGTAGAACCTGTTGACTCATCCAAAGCGATTGAATAATAAATATTTTCCTTTTGAAGTATTGCATGAAGTTGTTCTATTAAGCTAATTCATGCTGCCAATAAGTTATGATTCTCTGTAAAGAGGCAGGTGTTTGCACTTGGAAACATTATAGGGGTCTAAGCATCCTACAACTTTGACAATGTATTCTTTCACAATTCCTGCATCACTGAATGGCTTCCCTTTTTCTCCCGAGTATATAAGCTACTTTATAAGTTGCTTCAGTGGCATTATTTCTAGGTCTTATTGCTGCTTGAAAGAATTGTCTTTGCTTTTGTTTTTCATCTTTTAATTTCTGCAATACAACCTTTCATGCCTCTCCCTTTAATATTCATCTTGTAGTATCACAAAGCAATCAAATCATCTTATCTTTAGCAGAAACAAGAGAAAACTGCAATTCCCAATCCTCATTAAAAATCTGTTTTCTCCCTTCAGCATTCTCCTGGTCTTCTTTGACATGAGGGTCTGTTAAGCAGATAGCTGTTGAGCTGTGCAACTATTCACAAATTCCACTTCAAACAGAAACACAGTGCAGTGCACTGGTGTCAAATGCTGATAAAAGCAGACAGGCATACTCAACTCCCAAACACTCTTGCCAACAAGCATCCTGTGGTAATGGCAGCAGTCAGGTGGGGGAAGTTAAAACTAAATCACGAGCATATCAGCCATCAATTTAGCTCTTATGGCTTACTAATGTTCTAATTATGCCAGTCAATCTGGGAGGATTATTTGATTGAAATTTATTTTATTCTTTGGCACTTTAAATATGTTCATTTTAAAAATAAAACAAAAATATAAAAGATGAACACAGATGTATTGATAAAAATAAAAGGATTTGTGCTGTAAAATTTGGATTCAGTCAAAAGGCCACACTTAAGGACCTAAAAGGCCACATGTAGCCTTAAGGCTACAGGTTCCCCACTCCTGAGATAGACATTAGAACCTCAGAGGGGAAAAGAGAGAGCATGGTTAGAAAATATAGAAAAATAAATATCATCTAATATATCTAGAAGCCTAAGTTTCTCCTTGCATGGGCAAGAAAAGAACAATATACTCCAAGATGCTTATGTCCCCTTAAAAGAACATTCAGCCACACCGTCACATGCATCCCTCTCTGCCAGATGAGCTGGGACCACACTGTGGCCCACACAGGCTGTTCATGACCACATGCCCATCCTGGAAGGACATTTACTATCATGGCTTTTGCCCAGGCTATAAAGAGTCAGGAAGAGCTGCAGTTGCTCAGATTTAGAGGGAGGAAGTCAGCAGAGACTTATCCATCGTGAAATCAATGAAAGTATAAACCTTTGAATTCCTCTTGACGTTTACTTGAATTTCCTTTACAGTATTGAGATTGTCTGTCTCTATAAATTTGTATGGGCAGCTGTAACTGACAATTCAAATATTTAAAATATATGAACCATGAATCGCTATTGCTTTCATTTATCTATCTTTTCTCACACTATAACTACAGAGTATACAGGCAAAAGCTAACAAAATACAGTAGGTGGTAATGAACCACTTAAAATAGTAAATTTGGGGGATACCATGCAAAGACTCCTCCAACTGAATATTTAGCAACATGGTCAACAATAAAATTCTAGGCAAATAGTTGAATGTCCTAGGGAAATTAATATCATTGTTACAGCATTTTTGTTGCCTGCAGTATGTACAGAAAGGCAATTTTAGAGAATCTCCTAAAGCAAAAGTTTATTATGTTATTGGTGTAAACCTTTATAATTATGTTTGTCCAGGATCTTTAGTCTCCTTTGGTCATTTAAAATAAACATTATGGTGCTATAAAATCTTGTAACAGCTTAGACAATTGCAGTGACTTCAAAGGAAATCAATTCAGACATTGCCAAATTTTACCCAATGGAAAAATAGTCTTTTAATGCTTAATTGTATACCAAACACAAATCAGGCAGAAAAAAAGAGCAGGAATTACTTTGGCTAATTTTTTTTAAAAGGACACACACACAAAAATAACTTCATTGTAGGTTTTCCATCTGTCTGAATGACAAAAAAGCCACCACCTGGCTTCCATATAGATCATTGCTCTGTCTGTAAATGTCATAATTTTCATTTCAAATCTCCACTTCAGCTTGTCTATTTTCAAGCCCCAAAATAATAAATGCCCTCATACCATGGTCAAAATAAATTCCTTATCTATGTGACACTGATTGGGGACAGCCAGGAAGAAACAATCGTGGTGCATTGCGTGCATTCCAGTGCATTGTATCTGTGACACGAAAGAGCTGGAGGGTAGAGAAGTAGTAACATTTGCTTTATAGTCGTGTTTAAGATACAGTGATAAAAAGCCTGCTGCAAGTAACTAAAGTTACTAATGCTGTTAGTGTTAGCACTCTTTTTGAAATAGTGCATGCCTACTTCTGTGACAAGCTCATCACAGGAAAGGTAACCAGTCTTGACCAGTTCTAAACTTAGCCCATAGGTTTGCCCATCAGGTGTATGTATGTTGCAAAATACCTAATTTTATTAGCATTGGTTTCCTCAAAAATAGAAAGAAATAGTAATACTTGCCTTTCTCACTACATAAAGTTGTTTTAGAAATCAAATGAAATGAAAGAAAAATGAGCATTGGAGCAATCAATGCAGAACTGATGACAAACAGAAGACAACTGAATGCGAGTTAAAAGAGATGAAAAGAGGAGAGATGTCGTGGACATCAGCACCCCCAAGCCTCCAACATTATCCTCAAACTAGGATGTGCATTTTTCCTTTTTAATTCTGAAACGAAAGAACATTATATAAGACACTCTACAGACACCCATGAACTCATCATGATCAATGTTAACACTTGATCATATTTACTTTAAAAAATTAAAACATTGTAGATAAAATTTTAAGTTCTCTTTGTTCCCCTCCCAGTCCAATTTTCTTCTCTCCCTCCCTGGAAGCAAAACTGTTTTGAAGTTGGTTTTTATCATCATATTCTATCTTATATTTTAAGAAATTTTAAGGTATTAATGTATATGCATATATAATATGTAGGTATCCATAAATAATAAATAGCATTATTTCTTAATTTATATAGATGTCTTCAGACTGAAAGTAGATGTTTTGCTCAATATTATAACTTGGGTATCTATCTATATTAATGCATATATGTTTGTTTTATCCATTTAAACTTTATATTATTTCCCCAGGTAATATGTCATGTTTTATTCATTCATTCCTATATCACTGGGCATTTAGATTATTTTATCACAATGTTATTATAGAATTATGCACAAACTTCTGACAGCTTCTGTAGGCTTTATACCTAGAAATGATGTTGCTGGATAAGCTTTGGGCCTTTTCAAGTTTAACAGATGCCAATTGTTCAAGGAATAGATTATACCAATATGCCCATCTACTTATATAGCAAGTGCTTTAGCTCCTAAATTCCATGTTGTCTGACGACATTCCTACCTAAAGTTTTCTTTAAGTTGATCTTTAAAGGATCCAGCTTTAGAGGGATGTTCTATTAATAGAAAGAACTAGATAAGACATCAAGTATCTTAGTTTTTCAGATTCCATTGCTGGTGGAGAATTAATGTGGGATCCGGGTGAGACAAGCACTAGCCAGGAGAGCGGGGCTCATACAGAGATTTCTAATGTTGAACTGCAGTTCTGTTCTTAGGTGGTCACTCAGGAGACAGGACACAGGCAGTGGCTATAGCTGAATAATTCTAATTCCTGTTCACTAATAGGGAGAAACATCTTCTGCTTTGCCAACCTGGCTCTCCTTGGCTCAGGATGAGGTAATTTGTGCTTGAGGTGAGTCAATGTTTATTACAGTATATTGCCCAGGAATAAGACACACAAGGACACATATGGCCAAATGGGAGATTTTTTTCCTTAGTTATACTTTTGTTCTTTGATTTGGGGGACATCCATGGTTTGTAAGACACAAATCTTAATCATCACCTCATACATTTGGAGTAATTCATCATTCCGCTGAATGCAAAGTAGAGAGTAACAATGATGATTTAGAACATCCTGCTTCCTACTTTTTCTAAAATGAATGAAATCTCGAGTTCAGTTAATTTAGGGCATGTTTTGATTTGCAAAATATTTAACACCACTGCAGAAAATCTTCTGTTTGCCTGGGATGTGTGTGCTTTCCTGTTTTGCCCAGCTCGTTCAAGGCTTTGCTGAAGCATCACCATCTATGAGAAAACTTTCTTCATGCACTTCCCTTCACGTCCACCCTGTCTGCACCACAACCACAAATATTCTCTTCTTTTTTTTTTTTTCTTTTTGGAGACAGAGTCTCACTCTTTTGCCCAGGCTAGAGTGCTGTGGCGTCAGGCAATCCTCCTGCCTCAGCCTCCCGAGTAGCTGGGACTACAGGCATACGCCACCATGCCTGGCTAATTTTTTCTATACATATTTTTAGTGGTCCAAATAATTTCTTTTTATTTTTTAGTAGAGACGGGAGTCTCGCTCTTGCTCAGGCTGGTCTTGAACTCCTGACCTCGAGCGATCCTACCGCCTCAGCCTCCCAGATTACAGGCTTGAGCCAACCTCGCCCGGCCTCACAAATATTCTCTTTTACCTTGTTAACACTTCAACCACTGTATTGAAATTGTGCATTTAAGTGTGTATCTCTTTAACAATACTGCAAAAGAGACAGCATGAGACAATAGATAAGAGTGGAGATTCTGGATCCTTCTGCCTGGAATTGAGATCTGGCTCTGTAACCTGGGCAGATTCCTCTAACTTTCTATACATCACTTTTCTCATCTATAAAATGTGCACAATAATTCACCCATCACAAGGTCTTTTTGTGAGGATTAATTAGATTAATACTAGTTAATATATGAAAACATTTAGAAGGATTCCCAGAACATTGAGAGCACAATGTTATCTGTTTCTATCTTTATGTCCTTCAGGGTAGGGACTGTCTTCACCTATGGATCCAAAGCACCTGGCACTACACTTGGAAAATAAATGGTTGCACAGAAATATGTGTTCAGTTCAGTAAACACAGATGTACCTATTTTCTGAACAAGCATCTATATAGCATACATTTCATTTTAGTTGGCTTGTGTTCCACTTTTACATCAGCCTCAGACATGCCTGTTAGCTATTCTTTGTTTTGACAGATTTTTAGCTTAAGTTGTCACCTCCATGCCATGTCTGCCTGGTAAGTTATGAAAAGAGGTGGGAAGCATGATAACTTTTAACAGCAGGGAGCATCCCATTGGCAGGGCATCTGGGGACAAAGACATTTTGAAGTGTTACATTATCTTAGCTACAAGCCTGAGAAATATATTTATTTACGTGTTCCACTAGAAGGTGCTGTCCTCCCTCAACATAATAGGTGGATATGTTTGGAGAAGACTGGATTGTCTTAATAGCGCCACATAAATTGTTATAGCCACAGGCTGTAAACAACAACAACAACAACAAAACGCTTGCATTTTAGAATTGTTTATTTCCAAATCAGACATCTTTTGATTTCAAATAACTTATGTTAGGATATAATTCCAAAAGAAACCTATTTGTGTACATACACACAAAATACATTGAAAAGCCTTACCTCTCTTTGTCCCCCAATTAAGCAAGCACATTTTAAATGTTAGTTGTCAATAAATGGAATTGCACAGGTCCTTAGAAATAAACTTCTAGCTCTTTTTTCAGGCACTAGCTTTTCAATTAAAGTAGGGATGCATGTGGATACACATAATATGTACCTGTGACCGTTCATCCAGTTATTAGAACGGGGTGGGGGAGGTAATGCCCCTGTTGAATGTTGTAGCCTGTGTCATAGGCATTTTCTAAAGATAGTCTATTATAACTTGGGTAGATTTTGATGTGCCTAGGAAAGATATTCCAGAAATGAAATTTAAACTTAAAATTTAACAGTTGATTTTATACTATGCACCAATTCCTGGATCCCTGAACTTACAGAAAACATGTTAACTGAAAAGAGAAAAGAAGGAGGTAGAAGCTCACAAAGATGAAGAAAGTGAGAAAAATGGAAGTTAGACTCACTGAAAACCAGGTGAAATACTTACAATGGTGTATATTTAAATTTAGATTTATACAACATGTGCT
>CM052436.1:14999380-15043624 GCA_028533085.1 Varecia variegata
GTTTGTCTTTTAGTCTTTCTACTCAAGATATAAATGGTTTATGTACCACAATTACAGCAATAGAGTATTCTGTATTTGTGTACTTACTGTTACCAGTGAGTTTTACACCTTCAGATGATTTCTTATTGTTCATTAACATCCTTTACTTTCATGTTGAAGAACTCCTCTTAGCATTTGTCTTAGGATGAGAGTCTGTCAATGATGAAATTCCTCAGCTTTTGTTTGTCTGGGAAAGTATTTACTTCTCCTTCATGTTTGAAGGGTATTTTTATAGGATATAATATTCTGGGGTTAAGATTTATTTCCTTCAGCACTTTGAATATGTCATGCCACTCTCTCCTGGCTGTAAGGTTTCCACTGAAAAGTTTGCTGCCAGACGTATTGGAGCAACTTTACATGTTATTTGTTTCTTTTTTCTTGCTTCCTTTAGGACTTTTCTTTATCTGTGACCTTTTGGAGCTTGATTATTAAATACATTGAGGTAGTTTTGTTTGGGTTAAATCTGGTTGGCGTCCTAGGACCTCATACCTGAATATTAATATCTTTCACTAGGTTTGGAAAGTTCTCTGTTATTATTTATTTGAATAAACTTTCCACTCCAATCTTTTTCTGTTCCTCCTCTTTATGGATAATAAGCCTTAGATTTGCCCTTTTGAGGCTATTTTCTAGGTCTTGTAAGTATACTTCATTCTTTTTTATTCTTTTTTTATTTTTTCTCTCCTGACTGTGTATTTTCAAATATCCTGTCTTCAAGCTCACTAACTTTTTCTTCTGCTTGGTCAATTCTGCTATTGAGATACTCTGATGCATTTCTCAGTTTGTCAATTGAACTTTTCAGCTCCAGAATTTCTGCTTTTTTCAAATTATTATTTCAATCTCTTTGTTAAATTTCTCTGGTAGGTCTCTAAATTCCTCCCCTGTGTTATCTTGAAGTTCACTGAGCTTCTTCAGGACTGCTATTTTGAATCTTTGTCTGAAAGGTCACATATCTCCATCACTCCAAGATTAGTCAATGGTACCTTATTTAGCTCGTTTGATGGTGTCTTGTTTTTCTGGATGTTCTCGATGCTTGAGGATGTTTGTTAATATCTAAGCATTGTAGAGTCATGTATTTATTTTAATATCAACAGTTTGGTCTTGTTTGATCCTGTCCTTAAGAATTTCCAGGCATTCAAAGATAATTGAGTGTTATAATCTAAGTCTTTAGTCACTGAAGCCATATCAGCACTGGGTGGCTCCCCAGACCAGTAATGCTGTGACTCTTGCAGACTCCAAGTGGTACTGCCTTGGTGGATTTGGATACATGAGAATTCCCTAGATTACCAGGCAAAATAACTCACTCTCTTCCCTCATGCTCTGTGCTGGTCTGCTGAAGTTGCAGGAGGAGTGATATGGGCACTCCCCTGTGGCCACCATAGCTGGGACTGCCAGGTCACACCTGAATCCGGCCCAATCTCACACAAAGCTCTTGGTGATTGTTGCTTGTCTACCTCTGATGTTTATTCAGAGCCCAAGGGCTCTTTAGTCAGTAGGTGATGAATCCTGCCTGGACTGGGTCCTTTCTTTCAGGGCAGCATGGTTCCTCTGGCCTAAGGTAGATCTAGAACTACCATCCAGGGACTCAGGTCTGCACTCAGGGACTTCAGGAGTCTGTTTGGTACTTTATTTAACTTTGAGCTGGTACCCAAGTTGCAAAACAAAGTCCTCTGATCTCTTCTTTTTCCTTTCCCCAAGTGGAAGTAGACTTTCCCTGAGCTGCACTGCCTGGAGTTCAGGGAGGAGTGACACAGTCACTTCCTTGGCTGCCACTACTGATGTCTCACTGGGTCATGGGCACACCAAGGCCACTGGCCCTGAGCTAGCACAGCTGAAGGAATTGCTCAAGGACTACAGCCTTTGTGGCTTGACTACCTTATGAATTTATTCCAGGCCTCAGGCCGCTTTTTGTCAGCCAGTGGTGGGGCTAGCCCGAACTGAACTTGGGTTTCAGGGTAGATTATTCCCCACTGGCTGTGCTATTCTAATGCTCATTCTATGGGCACTGTCAGAATTCTGCCCTATACTGTGTTTCCCTGTGAAAGCAGACCCTGAATTCCAATGCAAAGTCATACAATCACTTCACTCTCCCTCTCCTGGGCACACAGATTCTCTCTCCTTCAAGAGAATGGAGGAGGAGTGGCGTAGGCAATGCACGACTGTCTTTTCTTCTTTCTTCAGTGCCTCTTTCCTTCATATAATGTGAAAATTAGATACTGTGGTCTCTCACATGATTTTTGGTTTTTCTGAATGTGCTTGCATAGATAGTTGAATTTGGTGTTCGAATACAGTGACAATCTCTGGAAGTTTCTATTCAGGCATCTTGCTCCCTGGATATGACTCACAATTCAGTGTTTTATAGTAAATTCACAGAGTTGTGCAATCATCGACACTATCTATTATAGATTTAGAACATTTTTATCACCTCTAAAAGAAATTTCATATGCATTAGTAGTCATTTTCCGTTTTCTCTGCTCTTTTTGTCTCTATGGATTTGCCTATCCTAGACATTTGATATAAATGGAATCACAGAATATGTGATTGTATGTGAGATCATTTATTTTTATTGCTTAGTAGTATTCCATTATATGGGTAAACCACAATTTGTCTATCCATTCACCTGTTGATGTACATTTGGGTTATTTCTGGTTTTTTGTTACTACAGATAAAGCTGTTATAAGCATATGCTTTCCTTTCTCTTGGGTAAATATCTTGTGGTTGAATGGCTGGATTATATAACAAGTACATGTTTCACATTTTTAGAAAAATCCAGATTGTTTTTCAAAGTAGTTGCATAATTATACATTCCAATCAGTAGCATGTGAGAGATCCAGTTCCTCTACATACTCATTAACACTTGGTATGGACATTCTTTAGAATTTTAGTCATTCTAACAGGTATATACTTATATCTGAGCATGGTTTTAATTTATATTTCCCTAATAACTAATGATCCTAAGTGGGAATCATTCACAAACAATATAAAGCATTATCTTGCATATTTTCAAATTTTTCATGGATTGCAGCATTTATCCACATTTTTAATCACAAAAGACAATGATAATATCTTCGAGCCATAAAAAAGGCATATTACTTAGAAAAGGAAAAATTAAAGATAACATTAGATTTCTTAAAAACAATAATAGACTCCAGTCAACTAAGTATTATAATTCTGGTTAAAAATAACTATTAAATTATAATTGTGTTTCTAGCTAATTATCATTTTTTAGTAAAATGAAAGAAATATACTTTCTGATAAACAAAGACCAAAAATTGCCACTATGAGACCAAGTGAAAGAACTAATATGGAATGTATTTGAGAATTAGGGGGTAAAATATATGAAACAATGATCAACAAAAAAAAAGTAAGGCAACAATTGGATGGATATTTCTAAACCACCATTCCCTGCTTTCTATTTACCAAATATGACAGTTTTGTCTTTTCTTGTATTTTTAAAAATTCTCCTATATGTTTCATTATTTAAAACATAAGTAATCTCTCCTGAATTGTTCAATTATCTGAGGCACATTCTGATTATTGTGTCTGCTGATTTTTCTTTCATTGCAGAACCAGCAGGGAGCATGAGACAGAGCATAGGTGTAAAAGTAAAACTTGAATTTCATGATGCTACCAAAGCTCAAAGAAAAACATGTTTCTAGAAAAAGGCAGTAATCAACTACACTCAATGAGAAGACAAGTAAGGCTGGAAAGAAATACACACAACAGATTTAGCAGCATGGAATTCATTGGTGATTTTGAGAAGTAAAGATTCAGTAGGACAAAAGTTGGAATAGCATAGGTGGAGGAGTGGAGTGAGCCAGCACAATGACTAAAATATGTGCATCTGGCCCTATTCCCTTTCAGTCCATATAACATCGAGAGGAGAGGAAATTTTTATCTGTTCTTTTAAAGTATTTTGTAAAATGAATGTTAACAAAATGCAGAGTTGGTACTTTATTCTTCAAATGAACACAAAAAAATTCTTTCAGAGCATTTCTATGTTGTAATTTTTCTTTATGTTAAGAAAAAGACATTTGATTTAACAGCTAATTGGATAAAGTGGTGCAAGATACCTATCCTAGATAATTTAGTTATTAAATACCAAAACCATATCATTATATGATAGTCTAATAAACTTTTCCCATATCATAAAAACAAAATAAAAAAAAAACCCACAAGTCTAAAAGAAGATCAAACAGCAGTCAAGAGATGACAAAGCATTTCTGAAGACAGATGGCTGAATAAATGGTGAGCCTGGTGAAAATGGAAACCTCAGTGTCCTTAGAGGGTATGACCAAAGGATTATTCACCTCAAAGAACTAGCAAAACTCAGAAACTGGGTGCATCATGGACCTCAAACAGACAAGATGAAAGGGAGGGCACAGAAAGTGTGAATTAGTTGAAAGCAGGCATACTAGGCAGTTATGTTCCTATATCTGCTTCTCTAACACTGTGACCCTTTCCTAAGAGTCTTTAGGTTTAGTACCAAATGATTTCAAACACCTGGAGCAAAGCTATTTTAGATCAGAGTCTAGAAGCGAGAAGAGCTGGCTGGTAAAGTATCAACCTTTGCCTCAGTTGGGATCCTCAAATGCATAACAACTGTAACCAAACCTTTTGCCATATATTCTCCAGTAAAGCAGTTTGTGGGAGTGAGTGAGAGTGAGAGTGTGTGTGTGTGTGTGTGTGTGTGTGTGTGTGTGTATCTTTCTAGGTAAAAATAATAAGGTTGTATTTTATATTATCTTATAATTATTCATTTTTAGTAACTTTAAGGGCTAACATGTAGCAAAGTGGAAAGAATAGCGTGCTCTGAATTCAAGCAGATCTGGGTTCAAATTCGTTGATACTAAATCTCCTTTAAATTGACTTTTGTCACCTATAGAAAAGGGATAGAAAGATTCAACAGATAGAGATATTTGAAGATATGATGATGTACTACATTGAAAGTGTCGGCTTCATATTTGACACTGAATCACTATCAGCTTCCTCTCTGCTCTTTGACTTGACTGAGGTACCTGACTAAAGCAGATAACCGAGTCTACAGGAGAATTGCACTGAGCGGCATTTGGTGAGTTACAAATAAAAATTTGGGACAATAATATAATTTCTAATTTCAGATTTTTTTGTAAGTAATTAATTGATTTCCCTTTTTATAAAATAAACGCTATACTTATAAATAAAAACATTTAATGTTTTTATACAGTATTCTTTATGTTTATGGGTGTGCTAACCTGTGCAAATAGGATAAATCTATCTAGTTTACATATGCAAAATTTAAGCACTATAAAATAAATTTTAAAACTCTTGGGAAATAAAACAAGGATAGAGCACCACAGCAGTCCTTACATAGGTTCTGAAAGGAATTCCACACATCTTGTTTATTCTCTGCTGTCTTTTTTTTTTTTTTTCCAAGGAAACTAAATCTCCTTACAAATGTTGAAGTCACTCATTAACTGCTACAAGAACAATGCACTAGATATTTATATTGCCAAGGGCTTCCTTATATAAAGCAACCTGTAGGTTGTTTTGCCCATTTATGTTGCTTTGTTTATTTTTCTTTGGAAAAAAAGGACGCTTTTACTTTTCTCTAGCATTATTCATGAGGTAGGCAATAGTGGAAATAGTTTGACTCCAGCAATGGTGCAATGGAAACTGCGATCATTTCATGTCGTGATGGCAGGCCAGGGTTAAAGAATGTTTGCACACCAGATGAATTATCTTTCTCTACAACCAAATGTGTGTCTTAATTCTGAATATAGACTTTAGGCAATTATTAATCTTCAGTAGCAGAAAACCTAAATCCAATCTTTTTATATTACCTCATTATTCCTGTTCGTAAATGAAAATTTAATTTCTGTTATGGCTCTTAGTGCAGTCAACTGTTGTATTATTAATTATAGAACTGCTGCTAATGCCTAGGAATGATATTTTAATAAGGTTTAATCTCTTTTCCACATTCTAGTGTCTTTCATAATTATGTCTCTGTTTTTCTCCTTGCTTTTATTTCATTTGCAAACAAACTCAGCAGTGTAAACTATAATTCCAAGTTGGCTGGTGTTTCTGAGACAGACACATCGCTCATAATCCAGGCTCTGTAAATTTGTTCAGAAAAAAGAGGGGCAGAGAAAGGCAACTTTATTTCAAATAATAGCTGCAATTTTGAGCCACATCTCAGTGTTGCTTTAAGATTTAGTCTCTTCACAACTGCCAAGGGGGCTTTTTTGCACTTGGAAATTGTTCTTGAAGGCTTTTCAGCTGGAAATTGTTTTGTGTGTATTAAAAGAAACATAATTTTTATTTTCAGTTATGCTTTTAGGCAATAGGGAATTCTCCAGAAAGGAGGTGTATAGACCTGTGATCATGTATATATGGCAGAAAGAGGGTGAAAATTGAGTTACAGTCACAGCCGCATAACGATGTTTTGATGAATGACCAACCACATATAAGATGGTGGTTCCATAAGATTATAATGGAACTGAAAATTTTCTATCACCTAGTGATGTTGTAGCCATTGTAATGTCATAGCAGAACATATTACTCACGTGTTGGTGGAGATGCTGGTGTAAACAAACCTATTGTACTGCGAATCCTATAAAAGTATAGCACATATCAAAGATATACAGTACATACTACTTGATAATGATAATAAATGACTACATCTACTGGCTTATGTATTTACTATACTGTACTTTTCATCATTAATTTAGCGTGTACTTCTGCTCTTTCTACTTATTAAAAAAAAAATGAACTGTAAAACAACTACAGGCAGGTCCTTCAAGAAAGACATTGTTATAGAAGATGACAGCTCCATGCTTGTTATTGTCACGGAAGGCTCTCCAATGTGACATGACATGGAGGTGGAAGATACTGATGATCCTGACCCTATGTAGGCCTAGGCTTACATAGCTTGTATCTCAGTTTTTAACAAAAATATTTAAAAAGTCAAATATTAAAAATTTTAAAAATAGAAAAATTTATGGAATAAAAATATCAAGAAAGAAAATATTTTTGTACAGCCATATAATGTTTTTGTTTTAAACTATGTGTTATTACAAAAGAGTCAAAAAGTTCAAGAAATTTAATAAATTTATAAAGTAAAATAGTTATAGTAAGATAAAATTAATTTATTACTGAAGAAAGATTATCTTTAAAATAAATTTAATGTAGCCTAAGTGTGCAGTGTTTATAAAGTCTACCGTAGTGTACAGTAATGTCCTAGGCCTTCACATGCACTCGCGACTCCCTCACTGACTATCCACTATCCAGAGCAACTTCTAGTCTTGCAAACTCCATTCATGATAAGTCCTCTATACAGGTGTATCTTTTTTTTTTATCTTTTATAACCATAATTTTAATGTACTTTTTCTATGTTTAGATACACAAATACTTACCATTGTGTTACAATTGCCTCCAGTATTCATTATGGTAACATACTGTACAGATTTATAGCCTGGGAGCAATAGGCTATACCATATAGCCTAGGTGTGTAGTGGGATATATCATACCTAGGTAGGTTTGTGTAAGTACATTCTATTATGTACATAGTGATGAAATTGACTAAGGACACATTTCTTAGAATGAATCCATATCATGAGGCAACCCATGGCTCTATTTCATTCCTATGCACTTGCACTTAATAGTTGGTTTCTATTGAAGGAGTTGCTAATCATCATTATGAGAGCTGTGCTATTAACTTTGATTAAACAAGAGGACTGAGATCTAAGTTATTTTAGTTAGTGTTTCTTCCTCTTTATGATCCATAATGCATACTATTTAATTCTCTTATGCTACCTCCATGGCGATCTCACCATTTTTCTCACTTTTGTTTTTAGCACATTTTAACTTCACTTTAGTATGCTGTGTTTGCATAATAGCTACATTTATGTAATCAAATCATGAGCAAGAACCTTAATCATACTCTTAGTTCCACAGTGTTAGAAGGATTGGCTCATTTAGCCCATTTTTATAGTCTTATGGTTTATGACACTGACACTCAAAATAGGGAGAGACATCTAACCTATAGGTCAATTTCAAGAGGGAGACTGAGAGTGAGAATACTTGTTCCATTAATATTTACTGAACACTCCATATGTTTTGGTTGCTGCTCAGGTACTAGGGATATGGCCAAATGGGAAAAAAAATTTAAAAGCTCAGAATCATTTTTTGCAAAGTATTGAGTTAAGTACGGTAAGAGAAAAATGGAATGTGTAGGCTAATCAGGGATTACTTTTCTAGTGTTGAGGGGTGAAGGAGCTTACGTATGGAAAAATTAGGAAATCTAGAGATAAAACATTGGTGATCACCAAAACTTAAGGAATAGAGAGAGAAATTGAAAATGAACTATTAAGAGACATTGGAAATGCATGGGAGTTAGTGGACTCTAAGAACCAAGGGCAAAGAAAATGACAGGTGGGGGTAATGGTTAATAACAATCTGTTGGTGGGAGGGCAAGTTGTGCGAAAAAGGAGATATTCTCCATGGGTTTGGCAACTTCTAGAGCTGAGTTCAGTAAACTTTTTCTTTGAAGTACCAGCCAGGAAATATTTTAAGTTTTGCAGACCACGTGTTCTCTGTTGCAACTATTCAACTCTGTCATTGTAGGGCATGAGCAGCATAAAAAAATACATAGATGAATGAGTATGGCTGTGCTCCAGTAAAACTTTTTATATAATAACAGATGGTGGCTCAAATTCGGGATGTGGTCCGTAGTTGCCAACTGCTTGAGAAAACTGAGGCAAGCAGTTTAAGTCAGTTGTTTGAGACTAGATAGTCAATAAGTGACAGAGACAAAATTAATACTCACTCTAAGGCTCATGATATTTTTGCTACATCATGCTGCCTTTAAACTAGTAAAGCTTTGAAAGCCAGTTAAGGCTAAATAGATTTGGATTCAACTTCCTCATTGAGTAATATATCCCTCATGCATACAATCATCTCTTTATGAGCTCATTTGCTTTTATGCAAAGACTTGCTTACATTAGTCTCACAACTAGCCTTCACATGGGTGGGAGAAGTAGTTTCTTATGGCTTATTTTGTAGGTCACCCATCCTCTGCAATATTGTCCCTCAAAAGGTGTCAGGGAATTTGACAGTCTTCATTTAGACATCTCTTTTTAAAATACAAACATTTCTGCAAGGCAAAATACATTCGTATTAATAACTAAATTTGTATTCATATCAGATATTTTACAAAAAATACTAGGAACTTTGGTGACATGGGTAGTCTGAGAGAAATAGAAATCAAGGGAAAGGGCAGTGGAGAAAAATAACTTCCTTTACTACACACCTGCTGAAATCGTTAGAAAGTAAAAGTAAATATCTCAGGATCATTAAATACATGTGCTGACATGTAATGCTTTAATACTGTTGCCTTTTAAGTTATTAACATTTGCTACCAATGAAAACAGCCAGAGGTGTTCTGGAGGTTACATTATTTTCAGATATTAGAAGTATTGGAAATAATGTTTGGGAAATATAAGTTGAATGTGATGAGTTTCACATGGGTCTTTGATAAGCATGTTATATCCATCTCCATTCCAATTTTAATTTGACCTATTCCAATCACATTTTCAGTGTGTAGTAAAAGTGGCCAGTCTCATCCAAAATTTACAAATATATATATATATATATACAAAATTATTGTCACCATTTTAACATAAGGCCTTGTAGAGAGAGTGCATGATAAATGAATTTATATTTGTACATATGTATGAATATAAGAATTAATGACTGAATGAATGAATTCCTTAATTATGATCTTCAAAAGGTCTTGGGGTGCAATCTTACTATTCTACAAAAATCTAACCCAGAGACAATAACTGTATTTCCTGTATGAGGGTAAAAAATAAACTGCTGGTTAGGAGAGACACTGGCAATGCTGATGGAACATTACAGAGCAGCAGGAACCCCAGGCAAGTTTCACCCCATAGCATCTTCTGGATTGAAAGCAGCAGGGGAATCCTATTCCACATCATTTCCCGAATCATTTCTCTTCTTGAGAAGAATGACTATCAACTGTGAAGGAAAATTGAAGTCATAGACGACTTTTGAAAAGAGGAGGAGATTATGACATGAAACCTTCCGGAAATACATAAACCAAAGTCATTTTAAAATAATGAAAGTATCTGATAAAGCTTATTTAAAATATATGTGCCATTTACAATGGAGTTTTAATTACTTAGAATTTTAGGCTTCATATTTTAGGCTTTATCGATGATACATTTTTATATCTTTTCTAGTACAGGAAAAAAGTATGCCGTAATTTTTTAAAAAAAATATAAAAAAAATCCACTGAAATTTTTTCAATATATTTTTGTGATTCATTACTTATTTCAAGTAGAAGAGGAAATATTCTCATCCCTCAAAGGATCAAAGAAATGAGTGTTCAGTTTTCCTCTGAGCAGTTCTCAACAGGGCTTGGAACTATTCTCTGCATAAGATATACAAGTATTTCCTTTGAATGCACATGGTTTGCTGATGCACTCCCTCTTTTTCCTTTTATTGTCCTTTGCAGAAGAACAGCGATGAAAAATCGAATTAGCTTAAAGCATTAACAAAATCTTAACTGCTGGAAGCAAAAGCAATGAGAAAGAGTTTGCTGGGTAAGCAAACCTACACCATATTATTCAGAGTGAACCCCTGCAACCTAAACCTATTTTGAATGTGTACTACTTTGTATACATGGGAAATGAATAAAATCTACAGAAAAAGGAGAAATCACATTTGCACAATTTAATTAAAATCATTGAGGAGCCTATATTTTTATTTTAGGGGTCTTATCTAAAATAATACTGAAGTATGAATATGGAAAACAAATTCTTGAAAGTAGAACAAACAGCATGCCACTTCTTTCCCTTCAGTGAATACCTGGATTGGTGCCACATACAATCTTTCTTTAAAGTGGTAAAATATTTTTTTCAAGTATCAAAAGTTTTGGCCAGATTGTCAGTATTTTCTGGTTGTTAATGCCAATATTTAATAATGTTAGATCAAATGTTCTCAAATTCTATTAATTGCCAGATAATTGATTAGTAATCAATTAATAAATGTAAAGTGCTTAGAACAGCAACTGATCTATAGTAAGGACTCAATAAATACAAACAAATATGTTTTTATTATTGTTATTATTCATAGGTAACTTCTCAGTTGAATCTTTGCATAAAAAGTCTGGGTATCCAAGGATGGAAGAAATTATGTGAAGTCCATTTTGCCATACCTCATTCACAAATGTAATTGAAATCTCCATACACAAGTAATTTGCACAAAAATTGAAAGGTGGTACCACTGCACTTTTATTAGAAAATAAGAAAATACCAATTGGAAGAAAATATGAAAAAGTGACATGTGAGAAAAGATACTTCAAAAGTTCTTTGTAAGTTAATTAGCAGCTTAAAGATGCTGTCAAAATGTATTTTACATGATTTAGGATGAAATCTTTTAAAAGAGGGGAAATATCAGATAAATTATCCTATCAACTGTTGTACATAATCCTGTTATGTTAGGCAAGATAATTGCACGGTAAACAGTTATTAGCTGTTCATTAGCTGTAGCTGTTCTAGCTGTTTCTTTCTCAACTGGGCAGATTTAATTCAGTGACAAGAAAAGCACTGCAAATCAGCTCTGTCACATGAACTAAGTACAAGAATAAATAAGTAGGAAATAATTCATACATACATGAAGACAGCCTATATTTAAAGAATAAAATTTCTCACATTGGCTTGTCATGATACTACATTAAATAGTTATAAATATCTGTAAGAAATGGCATTAACAACCAATACACTATTTTGGTAATTACTATCAGTGTATATGAATATGTCAGATGTTATAAACAATCACTAGCAAATTAATTCAATAGTGTCATATTTGTTCATCTTTGTCAATAGTATTTTACTGTCTGATTGAAACCTAGCTTTCTTGCTCATTCCTGACTTAGATCTATTGTTTATAGGGAAAAATGTGATTGATTTTACATGAACATGTGAACTTTATTATTTACACTTTTGATAAGGATGTAGATTTATTTGATATTTTCACAAAACATTTTTAAGTCAAAACATAAATTCTTCCTGGAAATAGTAGATATTTTTCTTCCCCAACTTGTCAAATCAGGGCCCCCTTTAGTGGCTTAATTATTCATTTGTATTTTTGCCTTTAAAATTCTTTAATAAAGACATCTGCACTCGAATGTTTATGGTAGCAAATTCACTATAGCAAGGATGTGGAAACAACCCAAGTGCCTGTGAATCCATGAGTGGATTAATAAAATATGGTATATGTATACAATGGAGTACTACCCAATTATAAAAAACGGTGGTGATCTAGCACCTCTTATATTTTCCTGGGTATAGCTTGAACCCATCCTCTGAAGTGAGGTATCTCAAGAATGAAAGAATAAGCACCACATGTACTCGCCATCAAACTGGCACTGACTGATCAACACTAATCACACAGTAGTAATATTCTTTGGCGGTAGGGGAGTTGGGGGTGGGTAAACTCACAACAAATGGACGCAGTGAGCATTGTAGGGGGGGAAGGGCATGTCTCAAATCATGGTTGGGATGTGGCAAAGTCATAACATGTAACCAAAATGTTTGTACTCCCATAATTTCCTGAAATAAAAAAAAATAAAAAAAAAGAGAATCTGCAAACAGAAAAACAATCTTTCTTAAAAAGTACATCTTATGCAAATAATTATTTCTATCATTTCTCTTTCATATTAAATATTTTCCTGCTGATAATTATGGACAAAATTAAATGCCACAGTAAAAACCAGGCCATTTATATTGGAAAAATATCTAGTGATGGACAATTTATTTGGGGTTTTGCACTTCAATTCCTGTACTTTTCAAAACACATATAAGCTCAAATGTTGCCTAAAGAGCAATGTTATTGAACATGAAAAACCCATCAGATTATCCTGCCCATTTCCACATTACCTCAGGGAAAGTTCCTGAAGTAAATCAATGGGTAGATGGAAAAGGAAAAAGTAATGATTAACTTGGAAAAGAAAAGCTTAAGGGGATACACAATGATTGTTATAGTTTAGTATTTGTAAAATTCTTATATAGAAAGTACACCTAAATTCTCTGTTTTGTTCCAGAGGAACAGTAAATATAATTCAAAAAGAGAAAATTTTGATTAATTTCTTTTCAAGTATGAGTAGATGCTTGAAATCTTTTCAAGTAGATTTTTGTTCTTACTGAAAACAATATATACCAAATGGAGGAAATAAAAAATATTAAAAAGCACAATATACATTTTCCATAATCTTAACATCCAGAGATAAAGATTTTTAATACTTATGAGTTTTCTATTTTTATTAGAATTTTTCTAAGAAAAACATCTATCTGTCTATCATCTCTATGTATCTTTCTACCTCTAACCTCTCATAGGTATCGATAGAACAATAGCAACTGCAGATATAAAAGTGTCCTTCCCAGTGGATTTTATACTACATGAGTGCATTTGGATGACTGCATGTCAGAATGACACAGAGATGATTTCTGTATAGACAGTGATTGAACAAAATAACTCCTAAGATCCTTTTAAATATTAAGATTCTATGTACTAAGGATTCCTGGGAAACCAGAATGAAACCTTCCTAGGATGGGAAAAAAATGAATATATAAATAAATTTTGAGCTAAGCAGGTACTGGACAGTATTGGGTATCCTTTTCTTTGTTTATTGTCTCTCTGATCATATGGTTGGTTCTCAACTTGACAGTCAAAGCAGATGTTATCTCCCAATCTTCCACCTCAATGTCAATGTCTTAGTTCATTTTCTGTTGCTTATAACAGAATGTCTGAAACTGGGTAACTTATAAAGAAAAGGAATTTATTTCTTATAGTTATTAAGGCTAAGTCCAAGTATATATATCTACAAAATTTTGAAGTTTTCTTTGTAAATATATGACTCCTCAATTTTTGCTGGGTTAAACTTTTCTAGCTTATATATTTAAGATGATTCCCTAGGTTTTTAAATATAAAATCAAAATATTATATATAATGTTAATTTTCCCCTTCTTTGCAACTGATTATTTCATTTTATTTTCATATTGCTTTGCAGAAACTCTAGCATAAAGGTAAATAAATGTGAATTCAGTATCAGAGACTTAAAAATTTTTTAATGATGATATTGGGAAAAACAAAAAGCAAAATATTTTGAAATGACTGCAGTTGTTTCAGCATTTAAAGAGAGTGGTCAAAGGATCACAATCACTTTATATAGGAAAGTACTTTAATGGATCCTTTTATTTTGTGACAATAAAATGCTTGGGCCATATTTCAAGGAAAACTGAAAAGTCAAGGTAATGGAATGGTAAATCATTCAGCATAATAGGCTTAATGAGTCATCCTTAAAAAGAGATTGTTCAATATGAAGAAATGTTCAATTTCCCTTTGCTGCTGCAAAGACAGGAGTTAGAGGAGTCTCTGGTCCTTGAGAAGACAGGAGACCAGAGAAGAGATGGTTCTACACTGCAGTTTGTGATGGGGAGTGGGTGCCGAAGGGAAGAGAGGCTGAATACAGAACTTTCTGTGATGGATACAGCTGAGATTTGAGTGATATATGATATTTAGTGATGAATTTTTGCATCCTGTGTTTTTCTGGAGGTGTCTTTGTCTTAGTGAACTTGGGCTGCTATAACAAAATACCAACAGGTGACTTAGACAACAAACGTTTATTTCTTATAGTTCTGGAGGATGTAAGTAGTGAAGGTGTTCCAGTTTTGGTGCCTGGTGAGGGTCCACTTCCTGCTTCATAGACGGCAGTTTTCTGATTGTGTCCTCACATGGTAGAAGGGGCAAGCAGCTCACTGGAGCTTCTTTTACAAGGGCACTCTCTCTAATCTCCTCCTAAGGGCCCCACGTCCAAATACCATCACATTAGGGATTAGGTTTCAACATATGAATTTTGAGGGGATTCAAGCATTCAGTCTAAAGCAGTCTTCAATAACATCAGTTAATCACAAACGTCTTTCTATCAGTATTACTTCATCAAATAAATGAGTTATTGTGAAAATAAATTAGTAGGAAAAGCAGGGATAAATCCTATTTATTCATATTAGCATAATTTATAAATTTCTGTCATTTTCCTATAGCTTTTATTTCAAACTTGTATAAATGAAAGTTGTCTGATAATGATCATACTAATAAAAGAGTAAAAATTATATGATATGAAAAATTATTGCTTTTTTCTTTCTACAATCTTTATTTTATGAAACATTGGCCAATAAAATTGACTTGAGAAGAGCCAACTTTTGTATAGTTGAATAATAATCTGTTAGATTGTCTTCTGATGTAAATGGCATGTGATTTAATTCTCCCACTTATTTATAACCTGTAATATTTAATGTAAATTTGGTAAGGTTTTTAGTGATGAAGTTTATAATCTATAAGATTTTTAATGGTGAATGAGACTGCCATTTAAAAATATTTGTGTAAAATGAGAAATAATTTAACAATGAATTTAAATTCCACCTTAGAGATGTGGATTGTATTGCAGTAATCCAGTAACCTGGCCACAGGGGATGTTAACTTGGACCAAGGTGGACTTGGTAGAGATGGAGATGAGTAAGAGAATTTGAGAGAAATTTCGGAGGTAAATCTGAAGGACATGGGTGTGAATGGTGACAGATAAATCCCAAGTTTCTGACCGAAGTATCTAGAGAGCTGGTGTAGCCAATTCTTGGGACAGGAAATAAGGAAGGAGAAGATGTTGAATTCTGTTCCTTTACATAAAGGGTTGTGGTCTCTTTAAATTTTCTAACGCATGTTGTTAAAAAAAATAGCTAAATTCTAATCTACCAAAAGTCTGGTTTTTAAAAAGTAATATAAACTTTCTACCTGATGCCATTTAACATAAATTATATATTTACTTTAGTTTCGTTGACAAGAGCGAGATGTGGAGTTAGTTTGGTTATTGCCTTTGTGTGTGTGTGCATTTGTACATATAAATAAGGAGATATTATATCATAAAATGGTTCATCCTCCTTGAACTGGCTTAAAATGCATCTGTTTTGCTTAGTTTCATTTTACATCTCTCATCATCAAACCTTAGATTTCTTATGTCAGGGTGAAAGAATCTGGTGAGTGAATAAACTATTATTTTGAGGGAAATAAAGCACTCTAGTGAAATGGAAAAAAATGTTGGTAGAACACTAATGGACTGACTAGTTCAGAAAACATACAATATTGTTGGTGTCGTGCATTCAGGAGACAGATACAGAGAAGCCATGCTGTCATTCTGCACATTGCAGCTAATTTAAATACATAATGCCACTTGCTACCACTGCTTTTCTTTCTATGAATTATAATGACTAGCTAGAGAATTTAGCAGAGCTTGATGAACCCTAGGGAAAACAGAGGGTTTTGTTGCTAAATTTTTTGGTATTATTTTTTATGATTGAAAAGAAAAACAATCTTTTTAAATTCTATAGACATACAATCTGAAGAATGGCATTTATATGTATATATTTATACATGTCATATAAGAATATATACAAATATAAACATATATAAATAAATATATCTTTATTACAAGAGGACTTAATAACCAAATTATATGATGAAGGAACATACATTTTAAATCTCTTTTAACACTCCTTATATCAAGTATGGAATGTGACAGAAATTCATTTCTATGATATCATTGAAGATTGTAAAAATACTACTGTAAAACTTTGCCTCTGAAATTCAATGACAGTATATATATACATTACAATTGAGTTAAAATGATTAGAATTAGAGTGATTAGCTTTTCATATTTAGATTTTGCTATGGCATGAAACATAGCATTATAAATATAAAGGAATTCCAAGTAAACAGTGATGATTAAATAGATTGCTTTAGCTGATTAGTGTATACAAACTGGTGTCTTATGATTTTTTTGTCATTAGGCATTGTTATAAAATTTTTCTCCATGTGTTTGCAAGTAAAAAATGTGATAAGATGACAACTCTTAAATTAGCTTAGGAATTGACTTCATCCATCTAATGCCTGCTGTAACTTCTACATTAATGTGGTTTCTTCTGTGCTAAAGCTTGTTAACTTGGTGTTTTCTAGATATGTTGACAGGAGGAAATTAAAAATAAATTTTCTAAAAGTTAGTTAATTACAGATAATACATTTTGTTATGCAAATGTGGAAATGATTTAATTTTATGACTTATATTGAGACAGTAAATTAAAGCTTACCTTTTATTTGCACTGTTAAATTGCCAATCAAACTGAAGGTTACCCAATTAAAAGAAATTTTAAGTTTCTAAATGTTTCTGATCTTTTCCCATGGAAGAAATCTAAGGATCTAACCTTGGTCCTTTGAGGTACCCTTAACAGCTTTTGAGTCAATGATTCAATATATGTCTACCCTGAATTTAATTCCCCAGTGCTTAAGCCAGAATCAGAAGTAGATTTAGCATATTAGAAAAATCAATGGATTTTTACTAACTCATTCAGCCACAAAATGTGTTCATTTTATCTAAAAAATATGGTTCAATATAATTAGTTTTATTTTATATTTCAGTATAAATGACAGAAGACAAATTTAGCATTATGCTATATATTAACCATGTGCTAGGATCATTTATTATAACTACCTTTCTATTCTTCCTTCCAACTAGAATGACGTGAACTTTATCATTTTTCTTTCATTTCTTCGTTTCCCCTTTCCTTTCATTTACACCCACCTTCCCTCTCTTCCTCCTCTACCAGTACCAAAGGGAAATAGAGTGACATTATAAAACCCAACACTATAGAAAAATTTAGACTAAAAATTTACAAGGAGGTGGAGAATAGCAAATATACCAAAACCCTAAGATCACAAAATTATCATGCTCCAGTAATTCAAATCTGAACTTCCTAGCAGACTAGCTGAAAATATGATAACTTATAGAATTCCCTTTCAGTTCCCCCAGTGAACTACGTTCCTCCTGCCACAGAACCTGACACCTCCATGTGGAATGAGCTTTGCCTACCCCTTAGCACAATATCTGCCTGTACCTGATGACAGTCTCTCAGACTTCAGAGCTCAGCTCAAAGTCAGGCATGTTTCTTTGTTACATGTTCCTTCTCACATTTCATTAATAGGACTTTCACAGTTTGTAAAAAAATACACTTTTTTTGTAATGTTTTTTACCCCACTAGGTTTTAAGCTCCAAGAAGATAAAAAAGACCAATTCTACATTTTAGTTCACTTTTTATCCCTAGCATCTCTCACACTGTTAGGCACATGATATATGCTCAATTAATATTTATTTAATGAATTAAAATGTGAATGAATATATGGCACACGTCCTCCTAAGTTGGAGATTGGAAAAAATAATACAGTTATTTGTAACTGCTGATTTGAAAAACTATCCATTTTTCTTATGACTGTTTCCAATGAACTATGATGAAAGCTAAAAGTGTACTGAAATCAAAATGAAATTTAAGAATGGATTTGTTTCAAGAGCTGTGGGGCTGCCAAGGCCAATGAAGTCAAGATATGTGGCCTTTCAGTGGTCAAATTTGACAAACAGAACTTGGATTATAAAGGAAATGAGTGGTCATCTCAATCAATACACTTAATAACAAAAATGCAATGCACTGTTAGGTATTAGAGATAGATTTATTTGTTTATTTGCAAAGGCAAAAATTGAGGTAATAGTACAAGCAATTTTGCATATCCCCATTTAGGTATCAATCCTGTGTAACCCAAATATCTGTGATGTTAGACACATCCAACACACTGATGGGATAATTAAATGGAGAATTTCTTATGGAACAAGGTTACCTGAAAATAACCCAAAACATCATATAGATAAGATAGCAACAACTGTTTTTGAAGTGCTTATATTTAATGTGTCCAATTCATTCTAACATCTGTGATAATTTTATAAGAACACAAACTGAGTTTTCTTTGAGCCACCATAACTTAGGCGTTTGACAACAAATTATAAGGAAGACATCTCTACCTTTGGCTTGGCTTGATTTCTCTAACTCAGATGCATCTCACAATGTTATCACTTAAATTTCTCTCTCCATATTATTATTCATATTTCTCAGTACTTATGGGCAAGGCTGACTCCAATTCTCATGAAAGGAAGATGGTTGTTACCATTCTTCTGTTGGTTGGGAGGAAAAGTTCATTTAAAGAGCATCAGCTTTTGACTTCCTTCTCTATCTCATGACTTTTTCCTCTTATTTTCCTTCATCTTCTTTACTTCCTTTCTGTTGTAGTCACTCCACGAATACAAGGTAGACTCCCACCCCAAATCTTGTTCTGATGTCAAGTCTGATGACGTCACCCATACTAAAATTGTGTAAAAAGATTATTACTCAGATAATGAGGATTTATGTGGAGAGCAATGTGGCCTTTTCAAGATGGTCTGAAAATGGCTTGAGAGAGCAGAGGAAGGCAGCTGAATTGGGGTTTCATGGCAGACCCAGTGGTGGGTCAAGTGTGAATGTTCCCTGGGGCAGGCAGGGAATCGCACAGTTTGCATCTTCTGCTGGCACCAAGGAGGGGTCGCCCAGGTTTTCTGATCAATTTGCCCAGATGTGGGGCAGAAGAACATTTAGAAATTGAGTCCGTTCCATCCATGTTGCTGCAAAAGACATAATTTCATTCTTTTTACAGCTGAATCATATTCCATCCTGTATATATGCCACATTTTTTTCATCCAGTCCTCCATCAGTGAACAGTCAGGTTGATTCCATATCTTTGCTATTGTGATTAATGCCATGATAAACATATGAGTGCAGGTATCTTTTGGGTATATTGATTTCTTTTCCTTTGGGTTCTCATTTATAAGTGGGAGCTATATAATGTGTGCACATGGAAGCAGAGTGTGGAACGATGAGCAGTGGAGACTTGGAAGGGTGGGGAGTGGAGGATGGGAAGTTGCTTGTTGGGTACAACATATGTTGCTTCAGTGATGTAGGCACCAAAGGCCTTGACTTCACCACAATATGAAAAGCAATATAAAAAAATTTCACTAGTACCCCCATGAATATACACAGATAAAAAATAAATGGGAAAGGAAAAAAAGTGGAGTCAGACTTTTTATTATCCTTCTCTTCCTCCTCTCTACCCTCCCCTCCTCTTTCTGTCCCTTCCTTCTTTCCTTGTACATGCACTGTTCTTTCTCTTTCTTTTGTCTGTCATTCTTTTTTTCTGTTTTCATTCCTATTACAAATTGTTATTTATTTCTTAAGAAGTCCTATAAATTGGTAGAGAAAGTACATCCTATTGGACAGTGCCACAAGGAAGATAACTCCTTCAAGGCAGCGACTCCTGTATCACATGCCTTTATGGTTCTCGAAAAATTGGGCTTAGTAGGTTTTTTCACTTCTGAGCCTCCTCAGTTGCGATTTGAAGGATGTGCCACGTACATAAAGAAACAAATTGAGTCAATTAATTGACTCCAGCACACTGCTACCATCTGTCTCTGAATTAGCAAACCCTGTAACAAATTACATTAGTAATTAATAAAATACCACAACCTCAACAGTTTATGATACTTTAAAATCAACATTTTTTTTCACATTGTTTTGGGCTTCACCACATTCTAAGGCTGATATACAACTGTGTATTATAAAAATCATAAGAGAATCTATTTATCAAGGTTCAAGTAGTTATACAGCTGCTCACACATACTACAGCGTCTCTTTCAAGCCCTAACATTTTTTTTAGGGCTTAGAAGAATCTGAGTACTGTTTCTTTATCCCATAATTTGAATTTGTAGATAATACAAAAATTGTAATTCAGTTACATTTAAAAAAATAACCAGCTTTATTTTCATGTATCTGTGCAATTCACTTTTGTCACTACGAGGCATCATTTAATATTTAATAAAGCAAATATTTAGTAACGAGGTAATGAGGCTATAATTTCAAGTTTATGACTGATTCTTCACAGTCCATCGTTTGGTTATACTGACTGAAAGGTGGAAAGATTTTGCGGTTTTTCTACCTGCACCTGGAGATGATGATGTCATTCCCTGTCTTCCACACTATTAACAGCTTTTGCATCTCCATACGGCTCTTGTCTCTTTGTTTCGTCATTCCCTCTTCTACGTGTTGTTTATTCTAAAAGAACTCTCTCATTCTAACATCTTTGAATTAGCTTTCTATTGTTTTCAGCATACTTAAGTTGCCCATTTATACAATCTTATATGTGTTTTCTTTTGATGTATCAATAATTAACCTATGCATAATCCCATATACCTTTTTCAATACTATTAATATTTTTCAAATATATTCATATGCTGTCAAAAGAAACCTTATAGGAATTGCCACTATTTGTATTGAAGTGATCTGTTAGTTATTGGTGGGATATAGAAGGACATCAGAGATAACTACAGTTTATTTATTGAACAGCAGGAACTATATTCAGTATTTTTTAATGTTATCTCATAGCCCTTAAACAATAACCACATGATTATTTTTATATCTTATAAAACTGCTGCTCAAAGAGGATAAGATATTTGGAAAAAATTACATAACTAATAAGTGGTAGGATACATAATTTTTAAACTTGATTTATTAGATATCAGACACCTCACTTTTTTTTTTTTTAATTAAGTTGTATTCAGTTCCTGGCTCTATCCCCAATAAGCAATATCTCTTTCCATTAATTTTTGTGATCACTCTTGGAATTAAAATATGTACCCTTAAGTTATTATAGTCTACTAAAAACTAATATTATGTCATTTTACATAAAATAATGAATATTATACTTCCATTTACCTCATTTTTTATGCTGTAGTTGTCATATATATCTACTTAATAATAATAATAAAAAATAATAACACATAGAAAAATAATGTTTGTCATTTTAAACAAATAATTCCTTTAAATGAAATCAGCTAAAAATTAAACATTTATTTAATATTTCCAATAATCTTTATTTGTTATGGTAGTTACAAGGTTCCATATGGTGTTATTATCTTTCAGTTTGAAGAACTCTCATCTTTAATAGTGCAGGTCCACCAGCAAAACATTCTCCGCTTTTGCTTACCTGTAAATACATTTATTTTGCCTTAATTTTTGAAATGTAATATCATGGATACATCATTTTAAGTTGTCGGTTTTGTTTCAGAACTTTAAAGATGTCATTCCATTTTCCTCATGACTTCATTGTAGCTGATGAAAAATCATCATTATTCATCTTGTTGTTCCCTAGTAGGTGACATATCATTCATTTTTCACAGACTGCTTTCAGGATTTTTCCTTATATTTAGAGTTTTTGTCACGTTGACTAAATGTGTGCCCATGTATGTTGTGTTTGTATTTGTCACACCTGGAGGTTCATTGATCTTCTTAATTTACCACATTTGGGACATATTTGGCCATTATTTTTGCAAATATTTTTGTTGCTGTATTCCCTCCAGCCTCTTCTCTGGAACTCCAATTACACATAATTAGGCTATGAGATATTTTTCATAAGTCATCGTTTCCATTTTTTAAATTGTTTTTCTCTCTTAAGATCAGATAATTTTTATATATCAATACCAAAGGTCATAAGACATTTATTCTGTCTTCTCCAGTTTGTTGCTAAGAAAATGCAGTAAATTTTTTATTTTAGATATTTTACTTTCTAGTTCTAGAATTTTCATTTAATTCTGCTGAGATTTCTGATATCTTCATTTATTATTAGCCTTAAGCTAATAATAGCCTATTTATTATTTCCCTTAAGTCCTGAAATTATTTATATATATTATTTATAATATCTATCTGTACTAAACATAACTCTGGATCATATCAGAATTGGTTCCTATCAACTATTTTTTTTCCTGAACTATAAGTCAGATTTCCCTGCTTTTCATGTTTAATAATTAGTTTGTATTAAATATTGAGATAATACATTGTAGAAATTTTGTATTCTGCTTCTTTCCTTGAAAGAGCTAAAGAATTTTTTGTTATTGTCATTGTTGTCATTGTTCTTTCAGGCAGTTCACTTAATTGAACTGAAACTATAAAAGATATTTCCTCTCAGGTGAGCAGGAGCTAAAATTTCCATTTAGTTCTTATATTCTTCCAGCTGTTGCTATTTGGGATGTCCTCAGGCATGCATAGTTTCGAGATCAGTCAAAAATTTCCAGAAACCTGGAAGCCTTGAACTCTGCCCTTCCATTCTTCAGAAAAATAATACTGCAGTTTTCTGTTTTAGTGTTTTTAATATTTGTACTACTCCACACATTGTGAGAAATGGCCTCAGACAAACCCTGTATAAACATGAATTTTACTAGTACTGTTCCATTATTTCAAGGTTCAACTCCTCTTTAATTTCTGCTTCCTTTTGGCCACTCTACCTTGGCTTGAAATAGTTTCATTTCATAATGTCTCAAGAGTTTATAATTGTGATTTATGGGACAGTTGATTTGATGCAAATTACTCTGCCACACCTGAAAGAACCCTACCCGCATGTCACATTTATTTCCCTGTCTGGAATGTGTTTTTATACACATACAGTGTCATAGTTTCTTGGTGAAATTTTACTAACTCATTGTTCAAGTCCCTTTTATCTGTACTTTATATATAATCTTTTAAAGCAGTTATGTATTTAGTCTTTCACACAATTGGTTTCAACCACCATCACTTTGCTAGTGACAAATGAAATTTTTGTCCATCTTTCTTAGTGTGTAGTGCAGTTGCAGACATATTAATAGCATATATTTTTTAAATGCCCCATTTATCCCCCTGGGTGATAGTAGTTTCTATTTCTATTATTTTTAATAGATTTGATTTTTAGAGCAGTTTTGGATTTACAGAAAAAATGAAATAATAGCATAGAGTTTCCAGATACCCACACCCAGTTTTCTCTATTATTAATATCATTCATCAGTATGGTACATTATTATTAATGAACCAATATTGATACATTATTATTAACTAAAGCCCATAATATATTTGAATTTCCTTAGTTTTTGCCCAATATCTTTTTACTATTCCAGAATCATATTCTATCAACTAACATTACAGTTAATTGTCAGGTTTCCTTAGGCTCCTCTTGGTTGTGAGAGTTTCATAAACTTTCCTTGTATTTATTTGGTGGCATTGACAGATTTAAAGAGAACTACTCAGAGTTTTTGTAAAATCCCCCTATATTGGAATATGTCTGGCATTATTCTCCCAGACTGGCTTTTTAGGTTTCTAAGAGAAAGGGCAGAAACTTGAAAGTGCCATTTCCATCAGCTCATATAAAAGGTTCATATTCTTAACATGATTTATCACTGTTGATGTTAACCCTGATAACCGGGATGAGGTAGTGTTTGTCAGGCAGCTCCACTGTGAGGTTACTCTCCCCACCTCATTTCTATACTATGCTCTGTAAAAGAAAGTCACTATACATAGCCCATGTTTATAGAGCACAGAATTATGCTCCCCCTCCTCGAGGCTTAGATTTCTGCATAAACCATTTGTAATTTGTGATGGTTAATTTTACGTGTCACCTTAGCTAGGATATGGTGCCCGGTTATTTGGCCAAACACTAGTCTAGATGTTGCTGTGAAGGTATTTTGTATTAATAGATGTCATTAATATTTACAATGAGTTACCTTTAAATAAAGCAGATTGCCCTCTGTAATGTGTATGGGCCTCATCCAAACACTTGAAGGCTGTAAGAGCAAAAACTAAGGCTTCCCAGAAAAAAGGAGTTTCTTCTTCAGTACTGTAACATAGAAATTCTGCCTGAGTGAGTATAAGGAAAAAACTCACACTGTCTTTTCTCTGTTCTTACACTACAATAATCATAACACAGAAGACTTCTGTGACCAAATATATGGGGGTTTCTCCACACACACCAAAGAAGAAATCAATTCTGCGTTGGACACCAATTGTGGCGGGAGTAGGGGTGGGTCCTGCGATTCAATTCTGATGATATCTGTCTGGAGATAGCATCAGATTCCACAGGTTGAGGGCTCAGTCCTGCAATTCTACTCCCTATCTCCAATGCCAATCACAAGCCCCAGGTTTCTCACCTGTGCTTCAGACTAAGCAGCTTTAAGTCAGGGATCCTGTGACTCCCTTCTTGGGTTCCATTAATTTGCTAGAACACCTTGCAGAACTCTAGGAAAGAATTATCAGGTTAGTAAGTATGAAATGTCCAGTTTCCTTAAGTACTAAGTCTGACAGTTGATATCTCTGACGTTTCACTTTGACACTTCTTGTTTTATTTTTACTGTGAAATTACATCCTCAGTCTTTCAAACGCACTTGTTGGCTTATTATTCTCTTTTCTTAGATGCTTGTGATTAAGTGTCAAAATTGGTGAGCAGAGACAGGCCAATCCTCTTGCAAGACAACACTCAACCACATGTTGCACAAACAACACTGCTCAAACTACAGAGGCTGGACTTGGAAACTGTCTGTCTTATTTATATATATTTAACTATGCTACATAATAAATATATATAACATTTAACTATGTTCTATTATATAAACACACACTAATATATATATGTGTGTGCAACGCACACACACACCCACACACACACTAATATCACACAGTTTCCAGTCTGTTAGCATGTCCTACAGACACTGTTAGAAATTGTTCCCTCTGCCACTAATTTCTGGAAGAGATTGTGTAGTATTGCTATCATTTCTTTCTTAAATGTTCAGTATAGTTTATCAGTAAAACCATCTGAGTCTAGTGTTTTCATTTTTGAAAGTTTAGTGTTAATTCAATTTCTTTAATGGATATAAGCCTATTTGGATTATCTATTTATCCTTGTAGGAGTTCTGATAGATTGTGTCTTTCAAGGAATTGCTCTATTTTATCTAAGTTATCTAATTTGTGCTCAGAGTTTTTTATTGTATCCCTTTATTATCTTTTTAGAGTCTTTGAGATTACAGTGATAGTTCTTTTTAATTTATTATAATAGTAATTTGTGTCTTCTCTCTTCATTCTTGGTTAGCCTACATGGAGGTTTATCAATTTCATTGATGGTTCCAGAGAACTAGCTTTTGGTTTCATTGACTCCTATTTTCAATATAATCGATTTTTACTCTAATTTTTATTATTTATTTTCTTCTGCTTGCCTTAGGCTTAACTTGCTCCTCTTTGCTATGCTTCCTAAGGAAGAACGTTAGGATGTTGACTTTAGATCTTTTTTCTTTTCTAATGTATCCACTTAATGTTATAAATTTTCTTCAAAGTACAACTTTAAATGCATCCCATGCATTTGAGAAGTTGCACTTTCATTTTTGTTTAGTTCAAAATACTTTTACTTTTTCTTAAGACTTCTTCCTTGTCCTATGTGCTATTTAAAGATATGCTTTTTCATCTCTAAATATTTTCACATATTCCAGGTATCTTTCTTTCTTTATTTTTTATTTCAGCATATTATGGGGGTACAAATGTTTAGGTTATGTATCTTGTCTTTGCCCCACCCGAGTCAGAGCTTCAAGCATGTCCATCCCCCAGATGGTGCACACTGCAACCATTAGCTGTGAATATACCCATTCCCCTCTCCCCCCTCCCACCTGCCTGACACCCAGTGAATGTTACTACTCTATGTGCACTTAAGTGTTGATCAGTTAATACCAATTTGATGGTGAGTACATTTGGTGCTTGTTTTTCCATTCTTGTGATACTTTACTTAGTAGAATGAGCTCCAGCTCTATCCAGGATAATACAAGAGGTGCTAGATCACCACTGTTTTTTTGTGGCTGAGTAGGACTCCATGGTATACATCTATATTTTATTAATCCACTCATGTATTGATGGGCACTTGGGTTGTTTCCACCTATCTTTCTATTGTTGATTTTTAGTATAATTTCACTTTTATCTAACAACATACTTTGCATGATTTCCATTATTTTATTTAATAAATTTGTAATGATGTGTTTTTTCCCAGAATATGTTTTATTGATGAATGTTACATGTGAACCTGAGAAAAATGTGTATGCTGATGTTGAATGGAATACCCTATAAATGCCAATTAAATCAAGCCACATTGACAATATTTTTACTAATTTTCTGCCTTCTTGATCTATAAATTACTAAAAACTGAATTACAGCTAAATAGAAGGAATAAATTCTAGTGTTATATAGCACTATAGGATGGCTATAGTTAACAATAATAAACTATATATTTTCAAGTAGCTACAAGAATGAATGATATTGAATGCCCCCAACACAAAGAAGTAAATGTTTGAGATGATGGATACGCTGATTACCCTGATCTGATTACTATACATTATATGTTTTGAAACATCCCTATGTAACCCATAAATATGAACAATTATTATGTGTCCATTTTTAGAAAAAGGAATGCTGATATTTCAAACTATAGCAGTGGATTTGTCTATTTCTTCTTTTAGTTTTATCATATTTTGCCTTACATATTTTGAAGATCTGTTTTAAGGTACATATGCTTTAACAACTGTTATGTCTTTTTGAAGAATTGATACCTTTATCATTATGTGATTTCTCTTTTAATTCATAATAATTTTCTTGTTTTGAGGCCTGCTTTGTCTGAAATTAATATAGCTACTCCATGTTTCTTTTCAGTAGTGTTAACTTGGTATATCTTTTCCCATTCCTTTACTTTCAACCTATCTGAATTTTTATATTAAAGTGAGTTTTGTATAGATAAAACATAATTGGTTATTAATTTTTTATTTCATTTTGACAATCTCTGTCTTTTAATGGGTATATTTAGACCATTAATAGTTAAAGAGATTGCTTGATTACTGATTTAGTTGGATATTCTTCTTTGTGTCTTCTCTGATTTTAGTTGAGCATTTTATGATTCATTTTTATTCCATATCTATAACATATCAATTATACTTTTTAAAACTTTTGTGACTGTACTAGGGTTTGCAATTTACATTTACAACTAATCTAAGTTCACTTTCAAATGACACTATACTTCTTCATGCTTATGGTAGGTACTTTATAACGGAATATTCCCAATTTCTTACTCTCATCTTTTATAACATTGGTGCAATTCATTTGATTTGTACATATATTGTAATCATTCAATGCTGTTTCAAAATTGTTACTTTGACAGTTATCTTTTATGTCACTTTATAATAGAATAAGAAAAATAAAAGATTGCATTTCACTTTCATTTATTCCTTGTCTGACACTCTTTCTCTTTCTTTATGTAGATCCAAGTTTCTAACCTATATCATTTTCTTTTCTTGTATCATTTCTCATTTAACTTTTTAAAATATATTTTATACAGCAGTCATGTTGGTAGTGAATTACCATATTTTTGTTGTTTGAGGAATTATTTCTCCTTCACCTTTAAAGAATAATTTCACTGGAGATAGCATTCTAGGCAGTGTTTTTTTTTCCATTGAACCCTTCAAATACTTCACTCTGCTACTTCTTGATTACATAATTTCTTATGAGAAGTCTATTGTAATCATTATCTTTGTTCCTCCGTAGGTAAGTTGTCCCACTCACCCCCAACACTGTCTTCTTTCGAAACTTTTTCTTTGTTTAGCTTTCTGTAGTTTGAATATGATATGCTTAGGCATGTATACATTTTAGTATTTATTTTGTCAGTGTTTTCTGAGTTCTCTAAATATGTAGTTTGGTGTCTGGCATTAATTTTGAAAAATTCTTTGTCATTAATGCTTCAAATATTTCTTTTCTATTCTATATTTCTTTCTAGTATTCTAATTATGCATATGTTACATCTTTTGATAGTATTCCACATGATTGTGTATTCTATTTTTTTTCATTATTTTTCTTTTTAAATTTCAGTTTAGAAATTTCTATCAACATGTGTTCAAGATTACTGACCCTTTCCTCTGGTGTGTCCAGCTTACTGACACCAAAGAACGCCATCAAAGGCATTCTTCATGTCTGGTAGAGTGTTTTTGATTTCCAGCACTTTTGGATTCTTGATTGTAAGAGAATGAATTTATGTATTTTTAAGCCACTAGAGTTTGCAATAATTTGTTATGGTGGCAATAGAAAACTAACACAGTATAAAGAACAATGCTCTGGATGGTGTCTCAGGAATCTTGTTCTGATGCTCATTAGCTATTTCTGTACAACACTCCTATATCACTTTAGAGTGAGTGGAATGATAAGGCTCTTGATGTAGAGTGTACAAATGTTTTCCCACATTGAGACTGGGCATGAAGCCATCTAAATTTTGTCAACAGGCATTTTAAGTGGCCTCTCTCTCCACACAGATGTCCTTTCCCTCCCAGGATAGTCCTCGAAACTTATAACCTGATTGACTCATGAGTGGAAGTGGTTTACAAGTGTGCTGCTCAGTATGACAATTCTTCAGTTCTTTACACAGAGAGTGGATCACTATGGATAGCTGTTTTGTTAAATTTAAGTGCCCTAACTGACTACATTACATGAGGTTCCACCATTGATGAACCTGGGAAGACAGTGAAGACTCCATATTTTTCCTTTATCAATAAATCCCCCCCACAAAAGGCTCTCTTGACCTTGAAATAATGTGGCTGCTTTTGCACAGTGTGTGCCTCAAATATTTTTACCAAAGTGCTTCAATGCAAGACTTCAGGTACAACTTAATTATATTTATTTGGTGCAAAACTTTACTTTTTCACCTTTTTACAGCAATAGCTTGAAAGTAGATTATTTTTCCTATATTACTCCCCATTCGAGGAATTCTGAGAATCATAAAATTATACAATGTTAGAGAGCATCCAATCCAGTGATTTTCAAACTTTATTGTGCATATGAATCATTTGCAAATCTTATAAAAATTCCAATTCATTAGGTTTTGGGTGGAACATAAGATTCTTCATTTTTAGAAAGCTGTAAGCTGCTGCCAGTGCTGCTAGTCTTTTGAGGAGCAAGTCAACACTTTGTTTTACAAAGGAAATAAAGTTTCAGAGCTGCAGCTGCAACTTACCTTAAAGCATGTTTTCCAAAATGTTCTATTCAAAGATATAAAACTCCGAATCAACAATATTAAGTTATATTCAGCATTAGTTCCATTACTCAGTTGGTTTGGTAGAAGGGACCCTCTTTGTCATTTGTCACATTTGTTTTCTAGGCTGGTTTGAAAGATACTCTAATTTTATTTAAGTCATTTTTTGCTTTTGAATTTGGTATAAAATAGTTTATATTACGCAAAGTTTCACTCAAATATGAAATAGGTAATAAAAAATTTTACAAGAAGTCTGACAACTTGTGCTAGGAAGAAGTCATTATACGGAGTCATAACCCTCCGTATAACCTGTCATTAGCCTAATGCTGTACCTCATGTTGGCCAATCCTAGTTGTTTATATAAAAGAAGGATGAGAGATTGCAAGTATATTCAGGGGCTGAAATATTCAGTGTATTAATTATAAATATAGCAGGTGAGGTAACAGCTATTCTGGATAAAGAAAACAAATATGATACATTCTTTTGACAACATTGTATAGAGAAGGGATCATGTAAATATTAAAGAGAAAATAAACGAAGCCTGGAGGAATTCTCAAGCCATCTGAATAACAACATATTTTTAAAACACCAAAAAGCATATATATATAAAACAATAATCTACCTGCCTCCAATCTATTAAATTTTCATTAACACTTTCATAAAAGAAAAATTAGATTATGTTTTGTGGGATTTTGACATGTAAGATAATATAAGTATAATAAAAGAATCAAATGAACCTGTGTTTCTGGTTTATTGCTCATAACGTTGGCATCAAATGGTCATCAATAACTTATGGACAGATATAGATGTTCTTTGTTTACTAAACCTCTTCAGGGGGTAATAGTGGTTTTATCTCTGAAGTTATTGCTTCCACTCTTCTTCATAGCTATCTAAAGATTTTATGTTCTTAGATATTTGTTGTTTAATCTAATTATGGCTTTCAGGATGTTGCTTTCAAAACAAAAACTGTCTCATTTACCTGGGCTCAAAATAATTTGTGGTATCTCGTACAATAGTAGAAGAGGCTAAAAGGATGCTGTGCTATTGCTGACGTTAATTTTAGTTAGGAAATAGATATACAGCAGTGATTGCACAACGAGTAAAGGTAGATTTTAAATATTAATAGTAATAATGGAAGTCACTTAGACACTTATTCAAATTTTTCATTCTAATGTTTTTCAACAGCTTTTTATCTACAGGCCTTTTGTTTGTTCTGTCTCTGAAGTGTCTGATTTCTTATAGCTATTGTAGACTTTTCTCTAGTTCATGTATGATAAAAATGATTACATATTTATGTAAATATATAAATATTCATATGTGATAAAAGCATATGTTAAAATTGCATTTCTCATTCAGAAAAACTAATATTTTCATAGATTTGTTCCTGTTTATATCCATGAATCAAATCTTATTTAAATGCCAATATGTTAGAATGCTAGGATCCCACACAGTTCTATTTTATATTTTCTGTAACTCATTATAAGCTTGTGAAGATTAAATAATATCAGATGCTTATGTGACACTAGTTTGCAGGTGCTACTTAAACTATCTTACATATTTATACTCATTCTTATCTGCAACTCTGTAACTAGTTCCTACTGCTGTCCTCATTTGATCAATGAGGAAATGTACACAAAACAAGACTAATATCCTGTCTTGGAAAAGAATTGAGATTGGATTCTAGACAGTCTGTCTTGCTCATTAAGTAAAATGACAGATGTAAAATTAATTTGGACAATTTACACCAAGAACTATTTCACAAATGCTATTTTTTCCTCTGAACTTGGTCTTAATTTCTCCCTTTTCTTGTTTTTCATCTTGAAAACATTCAATTTTTTTCTTATTTAATATAAGCAAAAAGACTAAGAAGAAAAATCTTTAGTAACACTTAAATATGCATGTTATATAGCTTCAGTCTTAAGATTAGCAATGGTAAAATCACATATTTTATTTTTTGTATTCTCTATTGCATGAAAAAAGAACTTTAATATTTTATATTATTTTGGCATTTTTCTCTATTATTTTGGCTCATTTTTTTAGTGAAGTCAATTTATTAGAGTTATGACTTTTTAAGTTAGCAAAATACTTCTTGATAGAATGGCTGAAAAATTCTCATTGACTATGCTGCTAAATGTTTGTCATGCCCTCTGGCAACATAAATATTGTAAACCTAAATATAGCCTAATTTTTTTTCACATATTAAAATAAGAAAATTGAAGGGTGAAAAGAAAACTTTTCAGTTACAATAAACATCACAGTATGACTTCAGTAACTAACTGATGTATTCTTATGACAAGAAAGAAATTGAACAATCCATATAGTAAACTTGATTATATCTGTTTGCTTATTACTATAACTCATGATTATCAGATAATGGAGTGAAATAGCAACTTAATAGTTGCATAATAGCAGTTAGCTAAGTATACAAAATTGTTGAGAAATAGGCTAAGAGACGTGAAGAGTTTCAGGGGTTTTGCAGGACTTTGCCTTGAAAGAATCTGTGGACATGTTAGCTCACAGAATAGAAGCTGCGTCCAACAAGGGGGCCATTGTCAGAGGACATTTGCAAAGCAACGTTTCTTCTTTGCTACTGGTCATTGCCTTGAGCTTTTTTGCAAGGCAGAAGCTCGGTTTGGGTCCTTGGCGGAAAAGCTGATTAAAATGCCTGCCCAGCAGATAATGTGCAGCTGGAACTATCCTAGACTTCAAGGCTATTTCTGCTTCACTCCTGACTACATGTCTCTGTGTTTAGGAGAACTAGATTAGAGTAGTACACAGACTCAGTGTTCTCATTTTATACATTTTATCTTTAATTTGTATGCTCAGCTAGGTCTGTTTCTAATTTAGGGCTTAACATGCTTATCTTAGAAAAATTTTGTAACCGTCTATTCTTGTAGACAGAATTAGGTAAGGTTCCCCTGGAAACCTCAAAAAATGAACTGTACACATAATTCTCTAACAAAAGACAACTATTTGCTGTAACAATAAATACTGATGCAGGACTTCACTCGTAGTCTCACAGTTCACGGGAATACTGGAGACCCCCTAACTTCCCCTTCATTTAAACTGCACTTTGTCTCCATCTCAATCATTTCTCCATCTGTATTATTTCTTTCTTTATTTCCTATTATGTCCAAATCCCTTGTGATGATCCTGCCTTGGGACCTGTTTTGCTGGGAGAGTAGCTAACTCCTGGCACAAAATGAAATGTCTTTTATAAAGCTTCAGGGTTTTCTTAAATATATGTGTTAAACTAATAAATGTTGGTACAATAAAATTATCTACTCAACAGATTTCTGGTGTGTTTTGCTACATTACTCTGACACATTTGAAACCACTTAACTTGGAGTTTTCTAAGAGTTAATAATTTGCATTATTATCTGGATTATTTAAATATATTTTTTATTCGGTACAGACTATCCAATGTAAATCTTTGTGGAGACGGTTTATGCTTCAAACCAAGAACTACTGTTTAACTCTCAAAATTTCATTCAAAGAATGAAAACTTTGTGACTTGTATTCCAAGTGGTCACATATTCATAAATTAGCCAGGTTACATGTTTGAATAAGGAATTATTGCTTGGACAGAAATCTTGGGATCATGAATGGAAGAGAAAATAATTTTTGGTCCTCATTCTTTTATTTTAAATTGTATTTTTAAAATGTTTTGAAAGATGTCTCAGTAGATGGTAAAATTTGGGATTTCCTAAGCACCACACCCTGAGAATAGGATGTATCTGTTATTGCTAGAAAATATATAGGGACAATGTTACTATTTTTTTTTCCCCAAATTAAGCCATGATGAATAGAACCAGATCCAAGAAAAATGAGAGTACTCCCGAAGTTGCTGTGTCAAGCCTCTGTACCTAGTTGTGGAGATTATTAATTAGGTATCCTCTAACTGATTATTAACCTCTAGTTGATGCATACGCTGTAGATAATGAGCATCAACAGAAAAAGAGTGCAAGCTTCTGGATAACTAGCAATGTGGAAAAGCCGCACAGACCCCAGAGCTGATGGCTTCCTGCAGCTGAGGTTGTCCACACCCGCTCAGCCTCATCTCTCATGGTCATACTTGGGAGTCATAAGACATTATTCTTTCTTAAAGCTAAATAAACTTGGTGCTGAGTGAAGCCTACTGTGTATTGTTAATTTAATGACAATTTAAACCTAAAACCATTGCTTCTGGTTGAATAGAATAAGGGCTGCAGTTGTTAACCATCTGAGACTATCCAAAGGGAAACTAATGATAAATGAATTCACTTGCCCTGTAGAATAAAGGAGAGGCTCATGATGTGGTACAAATTGTACTGTGGAAGAAATATAAAAGATGATGAGTTGTGGGGTTGAATCCTAGGGATGGTAGAAATCTCTGTAGAGAACAGTAGACCCCAGGGCCCTACTCCAACCCACACAGCCAGGCAACTTCCTTGTCCTTTCTCTCTTCACTGCTCCCTAATCTCTGACTACAATTCTATTTTCCGAGGAAATTAAACCAGTAAGGACCACAATTGAGGAAAACCAGATGCCATGGAAGTGAAAGGTGAGTTAGATGCTGAAAATAAGTGAATTAAGTGAAAATCTGCCACAGAATGATCAAAGCTGCAGCCTGCATTTCCACTTGTTCTTAGAATTTACGCAGCCAGATATGATTTTCTTCTCTAAATGTCATACCAAGACAGATAATTAGTATATTATCCTGCACAAAACTGGTTGCAGAAAAAATGTGTGAGATTTTGATATTTGGGGGTCCAAATATCTAAGTAAAGCAAACTTTACTTGCTCCAAGATTATCTTCCAATAAAGCCTACTAATTGGTAATTTTTGCCCATGCCCAAAGATAGGGTTTCTGATTTGTTTTATAGTAAGCAAGTAAGTAAGTATTTCATTCTCAAACAGGGATAGACCAAGTTCCCCAGATATCTGATGAAATATCTGATAAAAAATAGAAACCAAAATACCACATAGATAAAAGTTATTTAAGAAAACAGTGATAATTCAGGAGGCAGAATAAATTAAAAAAAACACAATTAATATTTAAAAAAGAGAATATATATCTATGGAACAAGAATAGGATGGATGATACAAAAGATAACAATGAATGAACAAAAATAACTTTGAATATTAAAAATAGGACAGCAGAAAAGTCTACTGAGGAGTAGGCAAGATAAAGTTTCTGAATTCTATTGGAATTGTGTATATCTGTTAGATGTACAAAAACCAAACAGGTGAACAATAGGAAAGAGGACATTAAAACATCAGAAAGATGAAAAACATCTCACCTCCTCTGCGCTCTTGCTCAAAAAGTTATTAGAGAATGCGCTTCATCAATATGAAAACATAAACCAAGGTAGAGAAATAAACCTAGAAAGAAAAAGGGCATTCAGCACAGGAGAACCTGAAAGAGCAGTCCAAGATGGACATTCTGCAGCAGACCAAGAGAAAAACTATTTCAGATAAAAGAAGAACAGCTCTAGAAGAAATGTTATGGACAGTAGAGGAGGAGGAGAAAATAAATAGAATTTATAGATTATCTGGTCACTTGACCATGTAGAAAATAACACTGAAAGGTGATTAAGACCTCTAAATATAAGTTTAGAAATAGTCAGTTATAGATATGAAAAGTAAAGAAAATGAAACCAAACAAATAAAAAAATACTGCAATTATCAACTTGGGGGGGGAAAAGGGTTTATGCAATGGAAGTATAATCATATATATGCTACCTATTTCAGTAGTAAATTTACAGAGTTATTATAAATATTGAATATCAATTTAATCAAAATCATAACAACTATAATAGGATAAGAGAGAACAAGAAGGAGAAGTTTAGGGAGTTGAAACATATCATAATATGCAATAGGTCACATCTAAAATTGGTATACCAGGAGATATTAATAGCAGTAGACTGGATTGTCTGTTGTCAACTTGTCAGGCATCAGGGCCACCTTCTTTAAGGTCTTCTTTTTTTTTATTTCAGCTTATTATGGGGGTACAAAAGATCAGGTTATGTATATTGCCCATGCCCCCCCATCCCCTCAAGTCAGAGCTTCAAGCGTGTCCATTCCCCAGACAGTGAGAAAGCAGAAGCTGGGAAATATATTTGCCACATCCCCCTTCTTCTTAGGGTTCCAATAAAAAAGTACCTGTGTGACATTTGAAAGGTAAAGCAGAAAGACACACCTTCACTATCAGGTGGCAATTGAGGATAAACACTTGACAGAAGTGAGGGTTCACAAAGTCTCCAGGCGACCTTTTTGAGAGTCATCTTCACTGGTGCTGGTGACTGAGGGGTTTGCATAGGGAATGTCGAATGTCCAGAGAGTCTTGAGATTTATGGTAGCTTTGGCTCAGGCTAAAAGACCCACCTGTTTGCACATTGAAGCCAAGATCCTCACTGGCTGTTTTCCAGACTTTTTCTCCCCAGCCCTTCCAACAGTCACATAAGCCTCTAATTTCTTGTATTAAAACCAATGAAAGATAGAGGCTGGCCTCTGTTTTCTGAGTTTGGACTAGAATAAACACTAGAAAATTTTTATTTAAAATATGGGGATCGATATGAAAAGAAACAGCTAAAAACATTAAACCTTAGTGGTATAGACTAAATTTTTATGTACCTCCAATATTCACATATTGAAACTTAATCCTTTTTTTTTTTTTTTTTGAGACAGAGTCTCACTCTGTTGCCCAGGCTAGAGTGAGTGCCGTGGCGTCAGCCTAGCTCACAGCAACCTTAAACTCCTGGGCTCAAGCAATCCTCCTGCCTCAGCCTCCTGAGTAACTGGGACTACAGGCATGTGCCACCATGTCCGGCTAATTTTTTCTATATATATTTTTAGTTGGCCAGATAATTTCTTTCTATTCTTAGTGGAGACGGGGTCTCGCTCTTGCTCAGGCTGGTCTTGAACTCCTGACCTTGAGCGATCCACCCGCCTCGGCTTCCCAGAGTGCTAGGATTACAGGCGTGAGCCACCGCGCCCGGCCTGAAACTTAATCCTTAATATAATGGTTTGTGGAAGTGAAGCCTTTGGGAGGTGATTAGGTATGAGAGTGAAGCCCCCATGAATGGTATGAATTCCTTTACAAAAGAGAGAAAGTTTTCTAGACCCTTTCCCCATGTGTGGCCATATACAGAAGATGGCTATCTATGAACCAGGAAGATCACGCTCACCAGGAACTGAATTAGCTGTCATGTTGATCTTGGACTTCTCAGACTCCAGGACTGTGAAAAATAAATTTCTGTTGTTTATAAGCCACCCAGTCTAGGGTATTTTGTTAAAACAGCCTGAATGGACTAATACACTTGGGAAATGAAAGGCAAAAGTAAGATAGATTTTTAATATCTATATTTATTAATATTACCCAAAGCATACTCACAAGCTTTCTAGGGCAGAGAAAATTATTATTTACTTATTACAAATAAACATGTGGCTTTCTGGTGCCCTAGTTTTTTTTAACCCTGGCCTGAAGCAATGAGAGCCTGATGTTATCCCACACACACTAGTTCATACTGTTAGTAACCCAGAAAAAAAATCTGGGTACTTTGTGCTCCTAGGGAAGGATTTTTTACTCTGATCCTTTAGAATGTATATAAAGCTCTCCAGGGTAAAGATCAGACTAATGCCTCCAGCATTTCAACCCAGGAATGTTTTCACTGTCCCTTGTCTCAGTGCCCTGCCCCCCATTCCTCAGATATATTTCTCTGGAATTCTCTATCTAAATCTGACATAATTTATCTTCACAAACCTGTCCAGGTCCTAAGTTTCTGTAAAATTTACTCAAAAGGCTTTAACTGTCAGAGCTGAGTTTATTAAATTTACTACAGAAATGGAAAATTCTACATTTACAAACTCCTTTTTTTTTATTTCATCATATTATGGGGGTACAAATGTTTAGGTTACATATATTGCCTTTGCCCCATCTGAGTCAGAGCTTCAAGCGTGTGCATCCTCCAGACGGTACAAACTCTTAATAGTATCAAAGGGGAAAGAAAGAAAAGAGCATTTACAGATTTCTTTCCCCCAGACTCAAGTGGTTTAATGTGGGTCTTTCAATGCAAGAAAAATGATGAGGAGTTGACATCAGAGTTCATAGCGTAATGGTTTAAGATTAGTGGATACAGCAAGGCCAGGGTCTTGAAACCAATCTTGATGAGCTGGCTATTGTCCTGATAAGTGAGCTTTTTCCAGGTGAGCAGGTTGTTGCAGGAAGGCAGGTTAGGAAAGGTGGTCTTTGTGGTGAGTCTAGAGTTGACACATATTGTTCCTTGCTTAACTCTTAACCTTTTTCTAATTGCTCTTTATGTGGCTTAGCACAGTTTATGTCACTGCCTTTTCTCTAATTTGCAGCAATCCTCAATATTGAACCCAGTATTTCATGAATAGTTTTCTGTATTCACATATTTTTGATTTTATCAGCCCCAAATCACACTAAATTATATATATATATATATATTTTTTTTTTCAGGAACATGAACATCTCAAGATCAAGAGATGGTGTCTGCAATCTGTAGCACAGTGACTTGTACAGTTAGCACCCATGCAATGTTTGTGTTAATAAACTCTTATTGACAAGACTCTTAATCCTCTCTTTATCCTCCTACATATTTTGTGTTAGCTGTATTTACATAGTTGAGTCTTTAAACCAGGGGGCAGACGCAATTTGTATAAATTAAGTGTAGTGCCCAGAATCGAACCCAATATTTCAAACAGAGCATGACAAAGGGCTTTGAACTCTCTTGTTGAAGGTGTTCTGGGAAAGCCAGAGGGGTCTGGAGATGGAGTTTAATTGCATGGCCAATGATTCAATCAATCATGCCTACATAATGAAACCTCAATAAAAACTCTAAACCTTTAGCTTGGAAGAGCTTCCCCGGTTGTCAAAACTCTGTGTAGTGTCACACAGTAATGTGCCAGGAGGGTGACACTTCCTGCCTCCACAGGGAAAGGACATCAGAAGCTGAGAGTTTGGGACTCTCCCCAGACTTAGCACTGTGCGTTTCTTCTTTGTCTGGTTCTGATTTGTATTCTTTTTGCTGTAATAAAACCATAATCATAAGTACAGTAGTTTCCTGAGTTCTATGAGTCATTCTAGTGAATTATCAAACCTAATGGGGTAGTGAGAATCCTCAAACTTGTAGCCAGTTGGTCAGAAGTGAGCTTGGCTCTGAGATCTTGGAGCTTGCAGCTGGTGTCTGGAGTAAGGTAGATTTGTGGAGGACTGTGCTCTTAACCTGTAAAATTTGGCCTAATTCTAGATAGTGCTAGAAGACTTTGCACTGACATTTCCCTTGCTGCTAAATGCTGAGCAATTCTTTGTAATGATCCCATCCGTTTTTGGACTGACCATCATTTGTAGAATGCCTGTGGCCCTTATCCAGAGTATTCAAGTAATTTTGAGTCCCCAGAAAACCACAGGGAGCCTGGAGCATTGCCTGAGGCTCTTCTGTTCATCTGCCATAGCTTTTGGAATGCCATTATCTGTGTCTTATTGAAAGTGGCTGTATGCACTAGAGCCCGGTAGCTACCTAAATTTCCAGGGTGAATTTTGTGATGTGCCATCTAGACTCACTCCCCTTTAGGACTGAAATATGTAGTCTCCCAAATTCTCAGAATGTCACTGGCTAACTGCTCTCAGATGACAGTTCTTTCTGGAACATGCCCCATGCTGGAGACAGCTGCTCTACTCAAGTGACAACCTACATTTGATGAGGGTAGATGAAGGAATATAAAATCCCAATTCTAGCCCTACAATAAAGGCAGTGCTGAAGTGTTCATCACAGCATCAGTGCTCCTAGTAAGTTTAGAGAGGCCTTTGGACTTCATCACAGTTAAACTTCTCCTTTTGCCCAATCCTACCTCATTTTATTACTTTTTAAAGTTGTTAAGCACTCTATGGTAAAATTCTTACACGGTAATCTTCTCAGAGTTTGCTTATCAGGGAATCCAACCGCAATAGTTGTCACCACGAGTGGTCAGAAAAAGAAGATATAGAAATCAGGAGCATAATCACCTGCTAGCTCACAATTAGGACCTCATCACTGGTATTAAATGAGCACAGATGACCCTAGAACAAGACAGCAATACTGTTAAGACCTTCACTGGTGGTGGACTGGGTTGGTATATCATTGGGAGGAATGCACTAGCAAGGACCATTCATCAGAATGATGAGAGATCTGAGTAACAACTGACAGAAAGCATGATGGAATCCTGTGTCTGTTGCTAAGTACAATCAATGCTTTGAAGAAAGATAAAACATAGTGACTAAACAGTAATTTAAAATTAAATGTAACAGCTAGAGGGCTTCCTTCCTAGCATAGCAAGCCCTAACTTCAGCCCCAGAGTAGTGAAAGCTGAGGAGCAGGACAAGGACTTAATGATCAAAGTACCAGAGCTTCAAAGAAAGCTAAACAATGAATCAGGGCAGTTCTTCTATTTAAAGTCAAGGCTCTGATTGAGAAATACAATGACTTGCTCATGTGATGGAGATCTGGGCTGATACACTAAAACAATCTTGATTCACAGATTCCTCTAGACCATGTGTTCATGCAAAAGAAGCCCATTCTTCCCTATTACAGGCTAGTGCACTCCCTTCTGTGAAGACAATACAGAGGTTGCCCTCTTGTAGGAACATGTGTGTCTTAGCCTCAGAATCTGTGCTCATCTCCTTTCCTAGTTACTAGAACAATTTTTTGGACAACATAACTTGGCAGGAAAAGTGTTTGGTCAGATAAACTATTAAAGGGACTATTACCCGAGGAGCTGCACAAAATAGCCTCCTTTTCTCTGGGGTGAGAAACGAAACTCATCCTTTAAAGAATGTTATAAAAGAAAGTAAAAAATGCAGGACACAAAAATATCAGCCATAAGACATATTTTAAAATGAATGAATGGGAGACTTAGCTCATGTCACCTCCCCTAAGAATATTCCACGTCTTATCAAGGCAGAAGTACTTCCTCTTGTGCATGCCAATGACCCTTATTCATACTTCTGTTATAGGAGTTGTTCCATTGCTATTACACTTCACAGACCTGTCTCCTTTACTACTGGAGGAAACGCTGGAGAATACTAAGTGTGTTTGATTCATTTTTGAACACATATAACAAGCACAGTGTCTGGCTTTGAAATAAAACACTAAAACCTCCATGGTTGCTTATAATTTTAGGGCTACTCTGACTGAAGAAATACTGACTCATCTTTCAGGTCTCAGCTTTGAATCACTTTTTAAAAATATGTTTTATTTTTTCCAAAGCAATTAGTAAATATGTGAATAAAAATGAAGCATATTTGTTTATTTTGTTAATTAAATCCAGTTGAGATGATGGGAAGCCTCTCTCTCAAAGACAGCTGACCAGTTAGATGGCCTGATACAGCAAACATCTGGATCTATTTGAATTCGAGTTGACATGATTATACTAAAATGGTAATACTAAGTGGGATTTTCTTTTCTAGACATCAGTCAGATAATCTTTTTCGACAGGCAATTCTTCCTTGGATCACCAAAAATACATTAAATTTGAGAAAAAGGGTAATCCTACACAATTCAATTTTGCTTACACCTAGCTATAGCGGTGGAATGTTGTCAAAATCCAACTCCGGAGAATAAGGTCATTACCTCCTACAAACACGTGTGCTCAAGCTGCCGATTTGAAGCTTAGGGTAAGCTCTCAAGAGATAGCTGATAGCAGTACCTCTAAATAAGCTGAAGCCATCTAGCTTAAAGCCACTTAAAAGATATTTTATTGGCATCTAAGTCAGGAAATACAGCAATACAACCAAGTTCCAGTGGTCCAGAATGATGGTGAACCTTCGGGATGCACTGTTCCAAGTGACAGATGCAAATCTTTAAAAGCTACGCTGAAAGGGATTTATGATAAACTGGCTGCATGATGAGAAAAACATGCAGCACTGTAGCAAGACCTTCATGAGAAATATGGATTCAGCTGGTGTTGTTTACAGATCAGAAAAATGTATTTTTGTGCCAAATCTAATCTGTGATGTTCCAATAACCCCATGTGGCATCCAGTAATCCACTATCAAAGCTGATCTCCCTACGTGCAAAAAGAGTGATATGAAAGAAACAGAGATTAGAGTCTCCATTTTATTTCATTCTTCTGAATGTTATCTTTAGAATATTAAGGATGACTGATGCTGATACACTGAAACAACTAGTTTTGACCAAATAATTCTTGAGAAAAGAATTGACAGATATATCCAGCGGTGCCGCTGAACACTGGGAAAATATTGATAAAAGTACACTTTAAGTTTATAAATTTTCATTCTGATAGATATTATATATGTTTGAATCATTCAGAAAAGAGGAGAGCTATGTGAAGTCTGCAGTAAATATCTCGTTCGGAATGTTAAATTTTAGTGAGTATACTTTCTACATGGAAATAGAGTTGAAAGAACTAGAAGCATACCACTATAAAGTGAATACTTGTGTCTTCTCCAAAATTCACATTTTGAAATTCTAACCCTCAAAGTAATGGTATTAGGAGGCAGGGCCTTTGAAAGGTGATTAGGTCATGAAGGCAGAGCCCCCCTGGATGGATTAGCACCCTTTTCAAAAATACCCCAGGTAGATCTCTTGCCGTTTCTCACCATGTGAGGGCGCAGTAAGAAGATGCTGTCTGTGAGGATGAAGCCTCTCACCAGACACGGAACCTGTTGCTACTTTGATCTTGGAATTCCCATTTTCCACAAATGTGAGAAATAAATTTCTGTGTTTTTGTAAGCCATTCAGTTTATGATATTCTGTTAAAGTATCCTGTGTAAACTGAGACACATACACTATAGCATTGTCTATTAGAAGGTGTCCATATATTTTTTTTTCCACAAAAGGAAAGAACACTTTGAAATTTCCACTCTGTTAGTATGCTATCACAGCAGTGAGTTTATCACTGGAACTGTGGTTTTGGCAGAGACAGATTCACTGCAGTAGGAGTGTCAACACACAGGGCAACTCAGCACGAGCTTTGTAACTGGAAAAAGTGAACAGTAACCAATTTATTATGTCCTCAGACCCTAGCAAAGTGTCTGGTATATGTAGCTACTCCTTCATGAATATTTTTTGAATTGAATTTCATATAGGTGTGAAAGGTTGAGGAGATTACAGATTACAAATTGTCCCAGAAAGAAAAAAAAAATCATGAAATTGTGACTGTTGTCACTGTTTTTGATTGCATACTTGAAGAAAGTCACTTTATACATTAAGTCTCCAGTATTATTTCTAACAGTGAATGTATTCACTTTTATTTAAATATCCACTTGCAAAATAAGCTTTCTTAAACCAAAGAGCTGTTGTTTTGCCTCATGATGGGGTAAGTCCCTAGGCTAGCTTACCTGCTGCTCACCTCCTGCTGTGCAGCCAGATTCCTAATAGGCCACGGACTGGTAATGGCCCACAGCTGGGGGGCTGGGAACCGCAGATCTACCACGTTTCCATTTTTATCTTGCCAGAATGGCAAGAACTAATGTAATGGTCAATCAGTGTAACTACATAGGCACACAATATATTTTTCTCATTTTCTTTGACATATTTTTATTTTCTCTTATCCTAATATTGCATAGTGAATTTGAGTGAACAAATGCATATAAAATAGGTATATAGGTTGATACCCAACCTACAGACCAGATATTTGTCATTATAAAGACGTTAAATCAAGCAACCTGAAAAAAATACTCTGTTGATTAGGCAAGCAAGGGCACTCAACCTGTGTGAGATATAAGTAATGACCTTCAAATTAGACCACCCCACTCTGCTTGTCATTGCAAAACATCACATTTTAAAACTTTTATTCAAGTCAATAGAATATTGTTCTCTTCCCCCTCCAGTTTCAAAAGGAAGGATTAAATAAAAATTTATATCCTGTTTCAGAAACTTTTTGTCCTAGATATAGTAAGGCTAATTGGTATTTGCATTTTGTCCCTTTTTAATCAAAAAGTAGAGTTTAAATACCACCTGGAATTATATTTTTCTTTAATTCATTTTTATAATCATATGTAAATACTGAAATTGATCTATATGAATTTATTTTTATAACAAATATAACAGTTATAATAGCATATATAACATATAGTATTTATAATATGTATATTTATATAAATTTATATTTAGATGGTATACAAAAAAGGAAGAATGTTTGGATGTTACTTAGATCATTTTTGAGGAATCAGTAGAAAACTTAACTTGTCAATTTCAAATTCTGTAGTAATATTTTCTCAGATTTCTAAGATTAAAATTTTTCTGAGTGGCATTTATAGAATATGTTTTCAATAGTAAAATCTCACACTACACAAAGAGGTAACAAATATCTTCTTTAAATAAGAAATTAATGTAAACCACAATTCCT
>CM052436.1:15044124-15064438 GCA_028533085.1 Varecia variegata
TTTTTTTTTTATTTTATTATTTTATTTATTTATTTATTTATTATAGCTTATTATGGGGGTACAACCATTCTGGTTAAGTATATTGCCCATGCCCCTCCCAACCCCCCGAGACTGAGCCTGAAGGGTGTCCATTCCCCCAACAGTGCACATCGCACTCATCATGTAGGTAAACACCGGTCCCCTCCCCCACCCCCTAGGTATTTATGGCTATAAACTTTCTTCTTGGTACTACTTTTTGTTGAATCCCATAAGTTTTGCAATGTTGTGTTTATATTTTTGACTGAAGATGATTTCTAATTTTCCTTTTGATTTTCTTTTACCCACTGATTAGTCAAATGTGTTTTTAAATTTTCACATACTTGTGACTTTTTCATTTTTCCTTCTGCTATTAAGTCCTAGCTTTATTCTATTGTGGTCAGAAAAGATACTTGGTGTGATTTCAATTGTCTTAAATTTGTTAAGGCTTATTTTGTAACCCATACATCATTCATGTGATATATCCTGGAGAATGTTCCATGTGTGCTTTAGAAAAATGTATATTCTTCTGCAGGTGGGTGGAATGCTTTCTATATGTCTGTTAGGTTCATTTGGTCGACAGTGTTTTTCAAGTAGATTTTACTTTAAGTGTGAGTCAGAAAGGATCCTATATTTATTTCCTCATAAGACGTTTAGTAAAATAAATTTTATTTCAGAATTTTATCACATATATTCATTATTAGACTCAAAGTTCCTTGAATCAGAGACCATCTGTACTTGAATAATGCAATAAACATTTCCTTGGTGCCAGGAATACAGGAATGAATAAAACTACATTTCCCTGTGTTACCAAGAAAATCTTCAAGTAGATATAATCAAGGGATGGAACTTAATTATGATGAAGGAGTATTCCACACAAAACATATGTATGTATAAATGACATAAGTTAGGGAAGAGCTTGGTGAATTCCAGAAGCAGAAAGGAGCAAGTTTGACTGGACCACGGTGAGCAGGGAAAGTCAGTGACGGCTGCAAAGTGAGCCGGGAGGTGTGGTAGCAGCAACATTACCCAAGTGCTTACAGGTGATGTTAAAGGCTGAATAGAGCAAAACCAGAGGGTGTGTTCTTATAGAATAAAAAATAAAATGTGTTTATTTTAGGGAGGCTCACTGATGTCAAATGCTGCTGAAGATCAAGAGAGAGGAAAACTGAGGGACCACTGGAATAAACAGCATGGGGGACACTGGAATTTCAGCAAAAGCAATTTTTGTGGTGTGGCAGGGAGTAAAAATCAGTTTTCATGATTTGAGGAGTGATTAGAAAATCAGGAAGCGGAGATAACATACAAAAAAAAGTCCTAGTTTCTGACAGAAATAAGACTGTGGCTGGATGGGGATCAAAGATTAAAAAGGTTGATTTTTTTAAAGTGGGAAACATATACCTAGAATATGGTCTAGATTAGGTACCAACTAAATATTCTAATGTGATTTTAACTTGACTTAACATGTAAGAGTAATTTTTTTCCAATTAAATTGAGATTTTAGAGTCAGACATTTATTATAACTCAGAGCCATTTATTTTATGATTTTTATCCTCTGGTCTGAAAGCTTCAATTCTAAGCAAAGAAACTTTTTCTGTCTTTCATAACTAACACCTAAAGTCTAGTCTGTTACAAGTTACTTTAGAAAAATCTAAATGTTGGAAATACATTTTTTCCCTGTATGAAGTCTTGAGTTATATTTCTTTTTAAACCCTACAGATGTCAACACCTCCTTTACAAGCAGAAATTTCTTCTACCCTGATGCCAGCATTTCAAAGCACTTTAATTACTAAAGATACACATGTTATATAGTTTAGTGATTTATAGGAGGATCATTTTTAAATCAAAGAAAAATCAAAAACAATAAATTTATAAATCATAAATCCATACTGTTTTAAACTTAGTTCATCTTAAAAAGTATCACTCCAAAGAGAAAGGAATGTTATTCTTTTCATAAATTACAAATACTTACTTGGCCATAATTTTCAGCCTTAAAGACATAATCATTCAGAGTGGAGAGATGAGTTTCACAAATAAGACAAAGGGTTCAAATGTTATGCTGATTTTTCTCAGGTGAGAAAAACAAAGTTTTTTTTTTTTTTTTTTCCTCACTTTCTTTTATGGTTTCCACCATGAGAGAGAGAGAGAATCAATTGTCCAAACAAAAATTGTGCATCCCAGTAGGAGGAGCTACAGGTCAACCTATCACTGACATTTGCAGCAGAAGTTCTGGGCTTTTTGGCTGATGGTGTAATTGCTGACTGAAATAAAGATGCAAGAAAAATTATCTTTTTAAAATTTTCTACCAGCAAATTTAGCAGTATTCTTCTTCCTAGAGACAATACAATCATTTCCATTTGTCTCACACAACTTGTTTATCTCATCTACTAAACTCTGTGATTTTCCTTTTTTCAAGCAGGCACATCCAAACCTTCTCCCAAAAGAGTCTGACAGTGAGTCACTCAGGTTAGATACTATTAGATATATTTGATACTGAATAATATCTAATGGGGCAAGATGACTGGTTCTAGTTTGTCTTTTTCTCCTGCTTGAATTACTGTTGCAAATGTAAAGTTAAGACCCCTGAAGCTTTGTCAAGTCACACTTCACAGAACATCAAGTGTATATTTTTGAACACACTCACTCACCTCCACATAAACAGTATAAAATCAGTTTTAGTGACTCTAATTAATGTCTCTTCTCAGAGAAGGAGAATAAGATCTCCATAGAAATTTAAAAGCTGACTTTTCAGCCCTGGACAAAGAACTCCATTAGGAGGGCAAAGCAATCTCCCAGGGAAGTCAAATGCCTCTGTTGCTCAGAGAAAGGATATCATGAATGCTCACAGTTAATTAAATGCCATGTAAATGGTATACTTTTCTCTTCCAAGATTCTGGAAATTTCCTTTTCAAAGAGATTTTAAATGAGTTATTCATGTACTCAGATTCCACTGGGCTTTGCAGAGCTTCTCTGATGAAGGTCCCTTCCTGAACAGTCCCAGTCAAATCCCAGGGTGACCCTAAGCAATAAAATCCTCTTTGTTGCCAAAGAATCACTGTTTAATTTCAGGTGGTTCCCACAGGAAGTGAAACACATTTGCACAAAAAGCAATGTTAGGAGAGGGAACACTTTTTTTTCATAAAATCAAATTTCTCTTTTTAATTATCTCCTCTTATATCACAAACCCAGGTTAAAGCCACCCACTTTCCTTTTCCTTCTAAAGTGACAAAGCTACCTAGGCCACCCATTCACCTGAGATATAAAAATATTCTGTGAGGGAGGAAAAAAAAAATAAGTTTTACTTTTATTTCAACAGGCTACTAATATCCTAGCTCCTTTCAATTTTCTTCTTTTTATTTTTTTCCTCTTCTAGTTGAAGCATTGAAGGATAAATGCATAGCTATGAATAAATACTCAAAGCTATTCCACTTATAAAAGTGTATTTTTCAATGGGAAAATGAAAGTCAAATTCTTTAATTTAATTTAACAGTCAGTTCTCCATCTGAAAGTGTGTATTTTTGTACTTATTTTTTTTTTTTTTGCCTGGAGATGAGAAGCAAGAGACTAGGTATACAGATGAGAGGATTACCAATGAGTGAGACCAACAGGATCAGAAAAAAAAATGTGCAAAAAATGCTGAGCATAAGCTTATCAGAAGTATGAAAGGAAATGGTAATACTGAGTATATTCATTTTGTCACTTGTCTCCTAGACTTTTCTATCTCAATTGGAGCTAGAACTTTAGACTCACTATGTGCAAATCCTTACTCATATTCATACATACTTTTTCTCTCTATCCTCTCCTCAGTCTTGCAATCTGACTGGCCCTTTATTTTTTGTTTCTTTTGTGTTGACTAATAACATCAACATCTGCTTACCATCTCAGTTAGAAATTGTGAAGCTGTCGGCAATTCTTCCTGTCCCACATCTTAGAGTACCATTCATAACCGTGACACTCACTACTCCACTAGTCAGATATATCCATCTCTTCCACTCCATCGGTTCTGCCCGATTTTCTGTTTAGATGCTCATAAACTCTTCACTGTGCTATAACATAGATTCTGGCTGCCACTATCTTCTCCATCTACCACTGCCATGACAGTTATTTTCCAAGACTGTAGCTATGTCTAATCAAGCCACTGAGTTAACCAACCACCTGTTCCCTGGATTCTATAGCATAAAAATGTTATAATTCTTTTTCTGATACTCATAAAGGACTATTCAAATGCCGGTGACACTGAACATTTTTAGTTCTTATTTCTAGGAGTCACACTCCTTTGAATCTTGCAATGTAGTGCCCATCTTTATGTGTCATTAATTGTGAATTTTTTACTATTCTAATTGCTCCTTGCTAATAATATCAGATGTATCCCTGTCTCCCAAATGGGATTTGTCCCACATTTACCACATTTTCTCTGGAATTTAAAGAAATGTATGAAGCGTATGTTTCCCCAAATACGAAAATATCCTCCCATCCAAAATGTGCCTGTACCATGACACCAAATCTTTTCTAGCAGTATTTTTTATAGGTGAACTATCAGATTTTTAAAGATATCATACCAATTTTTAATTTTACACTCAAGTCAAAAATTCTAAATGATTTGTCCTTTAAATCATTAAAGAATTCTTAAGAATATTCCAAATATAATAACTGCTCTTCCTGGTAGTCTACTTAAATTTTACATATACCTTTAAATGAAAGACTCTGTTGAAGAACTGCCATTGTTCTTTGTAGACTTGTGACCCTTTCATAAATTGTTGAAAATAAAGAAACATCATATCCATGAAAGCCATGACTCTAGTTCTGAACAACAAATCCTTAAATATTCTAAGTTAGTGGTAATGGCTTCTCAATAAGCTTTTCTGGGTTGTTTTTGTTCAACTTTCTTGACTTAGTTTCAATCTATTTTCTTTTAAAATGACTATTCTTAGTTCTTACAAATATTATCCTTGTCATTTCAGCTATATTGCTCTAATTTCCCAAATTCCACTGAAGTATTTTGCTAAATCTAACAATCTTTTCTTGACTAAAACTCTTGGGTATTAAGTTTATCAGATATAATTGCAAATGCCTATTTCCTGAATTCCTAATTCCAGCCTTCCTGGCTTCAGCACATTTTTGTTTATTGCCATGGTACCAGTGTTTCTCATATTCTATTTATGTTACACAACTACTCAAAATATTCTTTGACATGAGAAAATAATTTATCTCCTGTTTGTCTACTCCAAACGACAAACTGTTTAAGGTACCCATCAAGTTTTCTCCTTTCTTTGTTTGAACTGTTGCAAGGCCTATAGTGGCACCCTTTTTCTTTACATGAACAGAAATTTAATATTCTGTGGTATAGTTTTACAGTTATACAGATCGTTATGGAATGAATTGTGTCCTGCCACAAAATCATATCTTCAAGCCCTAACCCCCAGTACCTCAGAAGGTGCCTGTATTTGGAGACAGGGCCTTCAAAGAGATCATTAAGTTAAAATGAGGTTGCTAGAGTGGGCCCTAATTCAATCTGACTGGTGTCCTTATAAGAAGAGGAAATTTGGAAACACCAAGAGGCATCAAAGGTTTGCTGCAGAGAGGAACAACCGCGTGAAGAGGCATCAAGGGGGTGGCCACACACAAGCCGAGAAGAAAAGCCTAAGGCGAAACCAACCCTGCTGGTACTTTGATCTTGGACTTCCAGTCTCCAGAACTGCAAAAAAATTAATTTCTCTTTTTTAAGCCACCCAGTCTGTGGTATTTTGTTACAGCAGCCCTAGCAAATGTAGATAAATGAATTGCCAATAAAACACATAAGACAATTTATTTTATATACAGAAAACTAATTGGATGTAAATATTCAAGAATAAATCAGAAGAAAAGATAGGGGAAGTGTTAAACCTGGGCATTATAATATTGTCTGTGAGCCACTGGGCTGCTTCTTCTAGTACTTGTGTCGAAACTATGTAATTCAAATAAATTCTGAATTCATCATTTTTACAACTCTAGTCAATGCAGGGATAAATAGAAAATATAAACTTGATTTCTATAGAAGGATTGCAAGCACCCTTATATTAGTTATGTTAATCAAAAAAGAAGAATAGTTTAAAGAAAAAGGTTATTGAAAAGGAGAATTAATACCTTCTGAGCAAATCATTTTCATTCACATGAAGGAACATAGCAGTCAGACCTAACACAGCTGGTCTTGAATTTCAACTAAGTGACATTCTCTTTGCTAGATGTTGGGAAATAACTTCATCTTTTTGCCTCATTTATTATAATAAACAGGAATATGTTTTTCTTTGTACATAAAGAAAGCTTTTTATACTTCACAGGCTTTTAATAGGATTACATTTATATACTATCACATAATAGAGTATTTAGCATACATAAGCAATCAGTATACTTGTTGATAGAGATATCATCATCTTGTTTAGAAAACTGAATAAATGGGTTGAGAGAAGTCACTGGTAGATATCCTGAGAAAGATTCCAAGTAAGTTTAATGTCGGGAAAAGGTCTCCAAATGCATAGTTAAATGAGTTAATACAGAACAAATTAAAGATTTATAAGAAGCTTCCAAAACTATGTGCATTAGAAAATTCGTAACTATTTAACTGTAGATTTCTATCCTGTGGTCCATCATGTCACTAGTTTTCTTTTTTTTTTTTTCTTCGACACACTTATCTATCCCTCTGTCTCTCATCAGCAACTCCTTTTTTGTTTCTATGTTATTACCTTGCTTTTTTTCTCAAATTTCAGAGAGGATGAATACTTTAGAATACTAAGAAATCTATAGCCCTCCAACTGAGAAAGTCAACATTTAATTGGACTGTATCAGAGGGTAAGTTTATTGAATAAGAAAGAAGGAAAGTTATCAAGCTGAACTATCAGAAATAAAATAAAGCTAATGGGTAAATTAACGAGATGCTAGTACTGATTTAAAGAAAGGAAATAGATAAACTAAGGGGGAGAGAGAAAAGAGTGAGAGAGAGAGAGAGATTGGAGAGGGATTAAAAGAGAATGATTGGACACAAGTGGAATTATGGAAATTTTCTCATTTTTTTGACCACAGGAGAAAGATGAATTAAATAAGACCACAGGAGAAGTTAGTAAAGTTAAGGTGTCACCAAAAGCTGAAATTGTGCCAACAGCACTCCCAGTTTCTCTGGTGGTTGGACCCTGGCCTTAAGGTGATTACAGTAAATGAGAAAAATAAAAGCAAATAGAATAAACTGTAATTAGAGGTGATGCCGTAAGTGTTCTAACAAGCATTCTTTGGAGATAGTCCTGAGGAGGGAGTCTAGGAGGGGCTTGTGTCTGAAATAAAAGTGAGTTGATGAGAGGAAAAAACCTCACTTGTGTATAGAAAGATTGCCACATGCTCCAGAGAGCTTCTGATTAAAGCTCAAGCCTCGTGTTTCTCCCAGTGACTTGCATGAAGTTGATGTAATTAATCAGGAATGTTGTTGTGTATACTCTTGGTCTCATCCATCTTTCAGCATTGCAGGCTGGGGGGAATGATGGCAGAATCTCAACCTGCCAGGGATCTGTGTGAGCAGATTTGGGGCATCCACAGCAATTGCAACCCTCTTAGGCTTGTCTTGATCTCTTTGCCTGTACTCTTGCTCAGGAATAAGAAACCTATTCTCATCTACAACCAGAGAGAGGCAATGGAGAGATAAGATCTTCATAAGGATTTGCATTGTATATATTTAGAATATGTTATAATTAAAAAATTAATTGTAGACAGTATTATAGTTTTTAAGATGGGGAATGAATATGTATATGCATTGTCAGATCTATTAACATTTAATTACTTCATATGTCAACACATCATGCCCATGGTATCATATAATTACTGCCCTACTAACAGAAATAATAAAATGTTGACATTAATGAGTCTCTAGAAATAGATATGCCAATCTAACAAGCTAAGTTTCTTGCATTGACTGACAAATTAATATAAAATAATAGATAATTCTGTTTTCTAGAGTGCATTTATTGTAATATTATACAATAAAAATATGATACCTCTGGCTGGTGTGGAAAAGAGTGGGTTATTAGGGAACATTAGTCAAGGACCCACACATGGACTACTCAGAACTAGATGGAAGATTCTCTTCAAGCCTGGTGACTTATCAAACCTTAGAGGATACCCAGCCTTCTTGGAGACTTCTTCCCAAGTTGTCTGGTGAATTTCAGAAAATGCCAATTCAAACCCTCTTTGCCTAGCACTGATCACTCTACAACATCACGTAAAATCCATAATTAAAACAAACTGAAGGGTGTTTAGTGACTTGGGGAATTTTAAGGGAAACAATAAAATGAAAATTAGGCTACTATATAGTAAGAAAACTCACTTTATGTCATTTTAGTGAAAGGCTGAAAAAAGCAGGCACAAAGAAGTAGCCTGTGACTAATTCAGCAAAAGTTAAGTGACAGTTTTCCCTTGGTCGTCCGTCAAAAATTTTCCAGTTACACATTGTTTTGTGCCCACATGCAGTTGCTGTTCCTGCTTTGTCTTGGGGTACACAAAATGATTATGGAACAAAGCATCCTCAAAAAAGTCACACTTTTAAAGACATGGATTGAAGTTGTCTTTTATTCATGGGCTTGCTTTGCTGCTGTTTGGAGCTCCCTGACTAAGAGAACTTCAACAATCTGTTTGGGGTTCCCACCATTTCTTCAAATTCCTTAGAAGAACAACTGTATTCTACGTCAATATGATTAATGTCATAAATATTTCTGAAAATGGCAAATACTCAGCGAGCCTAAACGCAATCTAGATACAAGAAACATATCATTATGAGACAGAGATATTTAAATTAACTCCTCTAAGTCTTGGTAAAAGCTTAACTTTAAGTTTTTAGGTTTTTTTTTTCCTTTTGTGGGATGGCTGTAAAGTATAGTGAGACTAAAAATACATTTTCTGAAATAGCATAGAATTGAAAAAAAATGTGTTTTCTCAGCTGAATGTTCAACCCTACAAGATCTTCACATTTGTTTAAGTTGCTTGCACGTGTCTCGGTTTTAATAACCATGCTTTCCATGCAGAGAGAAAAAAACATTCTGGCATGGAAACTTTAGGGCTTAATATTTTGTTTCATTTCTCTTTTTTCCTTTTTTCTTGCTTGACAAAAGGTGCTTGTCAAGGTCAAGCATGTTTCTCTAAAAGCGAAGATTGAGGGAAATTTGTAAACAAATGGTTAGAACAAATAACAGAACTGCTTAGTTGTTTCCTTCAACTATGTTGACCCCAAATCATTACAACCTCTTGGCACCTGTTTCTGTCACTTTTTCCTCCCTCCGGCCACCTCCCTCCTTAGTTCCATTGTTGGAACAGCTAATTAATCACATAGAGCTGTTTTTAACATGTTTTTGCCCTGAGAGGCCTTTCAAACAATTAGTCTCTTTGCAAGTGTTCAAAGATGTAATACATTTTGCCAAGAATGTAAACTCTCCAGATTTCCTGCTTCCTGTCCCTGATCTATATTAACCCAGTCTTTCAAGGCTTCATTTCCAACTGCTGATGAGAACATAGACAGTAGATGGCACTGTTGACTCGTTATTAAAAAGTCAGTAATCACTTTAAAGAAAAGCAATGCTTCTGTTAGAAAAACACAGTGTTATTAGAAACTGGAAGTGAGACTACATATATAATGAAACCCCAAATTTTTGAACATTACAATAGGAAATATAAGTTTAAAATTAGACTAAGTAAACTAAGCCATGAAAAACAATCTTACTGATTGTTGAATTTTCAGGAGCAGCCTGTTTCAATGAAATTCAGTCTAGTTACCTACCGTAGGAGAGAGAGAAGACTAGGCACTTGGGGTTTGACTCCCAACTCTACTCTGACAAACCATAAGACATTAGACAAGTTATTTAACCTCTGTCTGAGTCTGACTGTTCTTACTGTAAAGTGGGGATTATGCATCCATTTTGTATGATCACTCTGTGGATTGAATGAGCACATAATAAAAGTCCATTAATGATACATGCTTATCATGTTAATGATTACTCTATCAACACCAAATAGCCCACCACCTAACCTATAAAAGCTGTGTAGAAATTGATTAGATGACTGAAAAAAACCCCAGAACTTAATTGAATTTTGTGTTGGCTTACTGATACTTAAACAAGAAGCAGGGCACACATAAAAATAATTAATTAGTTACAAATCTTGAACTTTACAGCACTTGGCTATTTCAGTCTTTCCTTTTCCTTAACAGGAAAATTTAATTATTCCTAATTAAATTATTGAAGATATTTCATTATTGATATGGGAAAATTTTATTTAGGATTTCAGAAGCACTAAGAGTATTTTATTTATAAAGGTAGAAATAAAAATATTGATTGCTCTTTTATTTTTTATTTTATTAGTTTATTTATTATTCTGATTGTAGGTATTATTTCATAGCCTACCTTTCCTTTGAGAAACTTAAATGGGAAAATAACATATGGTAGAACATTTTACCTGTTGGTTTCCTAAAGTTTAAAGTGAAGACACACTGTTTGGTGCTCAGTCTACACTAATTAAACATTAACATTTTGAATTAATATGCATAGAAATGAAAGACTTGGTCTATCTTATAACCTTTAACTTTGCAGTAATATTAACATTAGGCATCAAAAGTTTAAATGGTTATTTAGATATTATTCAATGTTTAAATATTCATTCTTATAACCCCCATGTGGTAGAGCTATTCACCAAAAGCAATTTCCTCTTTTTGGGCACACAGCCAACCTATATTTCTTAGTCTCCTGTGAAGTTAGATGTGGACATATGATTCAGTTCTAGCCAATGGAATGTGCATAAAAGTGATGCAGGACATTTCCATACCAGTTCTTCTATGAAGAGGATATACTTCTAGCCCCAAAGATCTATTTTTTCTTCTACTGGCTAGATGTTGATGACAGAGAGGCCCTAAGGAATGCAAAGAATCTGAGTTGCTGAATTTCCATGTAAGGGAATTCATTCATGGCTTAGTAACTATTAGCTAAGTGGGAAGTAAACACTCTTTGTTCTATTAGTTAGCATACCCAAACTAATATTCCCATAAAAAATAGTGAGCTAGCAATCACACTGTGGCATATGATGTACTACCATTCTTTAGAGCATTCTAGGCTAAAATAGAGACCCCAAGTAACAAGAGCCTTTTTAAGGGAGGGCTGGGATGTTTTTTTCATTCAGCTCATCAGCAATTCTCTATTGAGGATGTTCACTTTTCATTAATCTTTTTTTTAAATTAAAAATATCGAATAGTATCTCATTGAGTGTCAGTGTTTGAGTACATTTGCACAGGTATCTGTGCCTCTCCTCATTATCTTTCTATACCATTTCCTTCATTAATCTGTATAATGGAGGAAAATATTTAAAATTAAAATTGATAAGCAGACACACCTTCCAAAGAGTGAGGAGTGAGTGGTATATATTTATTGGCTATTTCATTGCTTTTTCTTCCTTTCTTAAAGCCTAAGGTACAGGAAGAAAGGAAAGTTGGAAATTCCTAAGTTACAGTAATTTTTTTTTTTACCGTAGAAGAAGAGAACTTGGAGAGATACCTGCTGTTGAGCATAACACAGTACTCACTCTTCTCAGTCATTAATAGTGTAGAAAGAAATTTTTAATAAAACTTGATGTATCCAAATGTTTTTGGTGTTGCTTACAGCGAGGATCACATGCTGGTTCTTTTCCATTTTCTGTGCCTCAGGAGAATGGTTCTTGTAGATCTACCTTTCTGGCTTCCGGTTGGACAGGGCTAGTGGAAAGTATGTGTGGAAAAGTGGATATGATAGAAGGTGAGAAAGGGCAGGATATGTCTTCTCTTCCTCCCTCCATCTTATGCACAAGATTCTGGAAAGCCCTGAGGTGTCCTCTAGCACCTGGATCTGACATTACAACTTCCTTCCTTACCCCTTCGGGCCTAGGGTGGAAATGGCTTCCCTGTTTTGCTAGTCCCTGAGCTTTGCTGCCTCCATTTTCAGTTCTCAAATCTCTAAATAGTCTTAACAGTTAACCAAAAACCAGGTACCATAGCCTAGCCAAGTTGTCACATAAATTTAACTATCGTATATACCCTGAGAATCTTGGGTTTAAAAATGAAGAGCATTTCTGCAAATGGAGAAAAGAAAGAACAAGCCAGTGAAAATATTCTCATAGCCCACAGATAATTTTCCCTGGGAATACCATCTAGTCAAGAGAGGGATAAAGAAATAAGGATAAGGTAAGTAAATAAAACAACAGCAACAACAACAAAGCCAATCAAACAAAAAAAAAACCAGACTTTCTGTTAAAGAGATCCTTTAGATAGAAATTCTTTAGTTGTAATAACATAACAATTTTCCTCCCAGGTATCATAGCATCCAAAAATGAGTGATATTCCATTAGAGATAGTTGAAGAAAATAAAGATCTATAACACTGAAGGAAAAAATTAAAGGTTCCAAGCTTCCTAAGAATGAGACTCCTCTATTTCTGGCAGGTAGTAGAGCTTTTATATGTTAGAGACAGTTGGGTTTGTCATGAATTAAAAGAAACAAGAGAACAAGAATGTGATATATAAGGCAAGACAAATGTTCCAGTATCACTCAGAAGTTTATGGCCTAAGAACAAGTAAATCTGTGGTTTTGAGTTTTGCAAAGAAAACAGACAATTTAAACAACTCCAAGAGAGCACATTCCACAGTTTGAGGTTTATGAAACAAACAAAATTTATACTGGGAGCTTGGAATCATTGGTGTAATATTTCCTAAAAGATCTTAACCTTTATGTGAGACTTAATAATATTTTAGATATTTAAAATGCTATCATGTTTGAGGAGGAGACCAATGTAATATATACAGTTATAAAGATAAACTGCAGATCAAGATATTATTAATGGATGATGACGCACGTTCAGTTTTAGGAAGATTTTTAGAACAGTGCATGTTCTTCATACTGGCAATGGGAAGCTGTGTGAGGTGACACACATTTTAGTATTATGTGTGGTTAAGCAGAAATAAGACAGCCAGAGAAGTAAATATAGGCATCATGGCTAAACCTGGCAGAGTTAGGCTAGATGACATTAAGGTTCTACTTGATTTTAAGGTTTTATTGTTCTAAAATTTATATTCCATGTACTAAAATATATTTTGTCTAAATGTATACCATTTTAGTGATGATGCTTATGGATATCTGAAGGCATAAATTAACATATACTTATATCTCAAGATTTCAATTTTTTGAAAGTAGTGTACATAAAGTATTAAATTTCAGACAGCATTTTTTAAAATTTTCAGTTGCTGTACTTAGTTTCCTACTGTTCAATGGTATTATTACTATTTCAAATTCTAGACATTTAGAACTTTGCAAAGAAGTTTAGCTAGAATTTTTGTTTGTTTGTTTGTTTCCGTTCAGTTTCTAGGACACTGTATGTAAGCATGGAGATTGAAATATGGGACAAAATTTTGGAAGCTGGGAAATAAACACATTACTTTTAAAAACAAGGAGTCTTATGGAAGTACAATAAGGAGTTTTGTATGCTTTCCAGGCTTTTGGATGTCATTGGTCTATAGAATTTTTTTCATACTTTAAAGAGAGAGGAGTGATATAGGGTTGTCAATGTTATTTTCAATAAGTCTATGTTAAAGAAAAGCAAAGAGAAAGTAGCTAAATTTTAATATTGCCACCATTTGATAGAAAAGGAGAATTTTAATATTTAAAAACGTAATTCATCCCTTGAGTTTTATTAAAAATATTAAGCAACTTGTATAGTACTTGTACTAATTGTCCAGTCAGATAGACCTTCGCTGCTAAAATATACTGGTGAGTAACGTCTAAGATCAGCATTTGATGAGCATAATTTCAGAATAAAGCACAACCCTTTATGTTTAATATCTCAGTTTCATAAAAACCTTATTGTTCTTTCTTTATTTTTATTTTTCTTCATTTGCCTGGAAGCATAAACATTTTGGTAGACACATCCAAGACCATTTGTAATGTTAATTTTTCTGTAGCAGGAACCTCTAGAGTGATTCAGTAGCAAGGCTGTGATGAATTTCAAATGTTGTAAAAAGTATGGAATTGCAATCTATGAACCCACTCTCTCAGGTTTTTTAAGAGATAGGTTGATCCCTTAGGATTGACTTATAATAATGGGTCTATAATACACAGTGTCTTATTCCAATTTGTGCTGCTATAACAGAATACCACAGACAGAGTAATTTGTAATGAACAGAAATTTGCTGGCTCACAGTTCTGAAGGTTAGGAAGCTCAGTATCAAGGTGGTAGCATCTAGCAAATGTCTTGCTGCATCCTCACATAGGAGAAGGTGGAAAGGCAAAAAGGCTAAACAGGGCCAAAGTCGTCCTTTTATAATGGCATAATCCCCCCAATGAGGGCAAAGCCCTCCAGGCCCAATCACCTCCCAAAGGTCTCTCCTCCTAACATCACCACAATGACAAATAAATTTCAACATGAGCTTTGGAAGGGACAAACATTCAACTCACAGCATTCAATGAGGAGGAAAAATGAGGAGGAAAACTCTTGAGGAGTTTTCAACGTAACTAGAGAAAGACAACATATGAAATTATGAGGAAATAACATTAACACAATTAATCAGTAAGTATATGACAAAGGATTTGGCCCAAATATATAAAAGTTAAGGTAATATAAAGGGCTAATTACATGGAAGTAAATTTAACCTAAGAGGAATTCACAAAATTTTCCATTGCAAAGTATTTTATTTTTTTGTTCCATAAGAATATCCATTCACTTATTTGGTACAGGTAAGTCTTAGAGATCTATTAGACATTAGATACTTCACTTAAAGTTTGAGAATGGGTGAGTCAGAGTGAAGCATGTTCATGATACATCTGTGCTTTATGCTTATAATAACATCTAGGCTTTTTTGATATATAACTTTCTTGGGGCTTTGTAACTTAGGATGTGATATCTGCTCTCAAAATATTCTGTGGTAAATAGTCAGGTTTATGCATTAAATATTCAGTAAAGTCACAATCACAAACTTACTGGGCATATAGAGAAATGAAAACAATTTTTTCTTCTTGGCTCTTGTTTGATTTTACATTTTCTTCCAAATTGGTAACTTGCATCATATTCTGCCTTCATCAACTATGTTCTGTTTTAGTTCACCTTTTTTTTTTTAAATGGCATATACACAAAAGTAAATTTACTTAAAGAGGAAGACATATTTAGCATTTTTCTGAAGCAGAAAACAGAAGCTAGTTAAGTGTACATGATTTATTTCACCTCTGTTGGAACCTAAAAGGCACATGCACTTTCTCATGAGATAGCCCATGGCACCTTTTTTGACAACACAAACATTTCAAACAAACCAAGTAGTCAATTATAAAATGTCATGTTATGGGGTTATACATATTCTTTCCAGTGAGTAAGTTTGAAAATACAACATTTCAATATAAACTAGAAATACACATACACTTATGAAGTCTATGAACAACTATTCATTGTAGCCATTTTGTAATGACAGTATTTTAAAGAAACAAAATGTGAATCATTTTTAAAAATCTCACACCATTGATTTTAAGAAAGACATTTATATGTCTCTATTCTAGAGCTCCAAAATTGTTTTCTTTTTTTTGAGGTGTTTATCCAAAAAAAAAAAAAAAAAAAAAGACATCTAATGTTCCATGGGAGAGATGGCTTCTCCATTGGAAATTGAAAACTCTGAGTACAGGACAAATTGTCATGAATGAAAGAACAGCTGAGATTCATAGAGAAGCAGAATGAGAATAGTCTGGATTGAGGCTACTCGAGCATATAACTTGGATGGAGACTGAGAACTAAGATAACTTGTCAATGTAAAAACTATTTACGATGGGAAATTCTAATGTTAGAGTATCAGACTGTAAACAAGTAAATAATGTCACTACTTTAGGGCATTCTTGTTGCCAAATTTTTCATACATACAGTTTCTCATCTAGGAAAAGAGCTGTCTTTTCAAGATAATAGCTTCTTTATCAAAGCTCACCCAGGACCCTTAACTCACCTGTCTACTACTACTGTGTGTGAACCTTCCCAAATCCAACCAGTTCCCTATCTGAAAAAACTTTTTCCAAATTACTCAAAGCTATGCCTCCAAACCTTATAAATATCCCATCTTAAATTTCTCAATTTTTTTTTTTCAAGACTGGGTCTTCCTATGTTGCCTAGACTGGACTCAAACTCCTGGGCTCAAGTGATCGTCCTGCCTCAGCCTCCCAAGTAGCTGGGACTACAGGCATGTGCCACCACACCTGGCCAAATTTCTCATTTCAAGGCATTATTAGCATTTCTCAAGGTGGGAATTTCTTCTGCTGTCGTAGTTTTAACAAATTGAGGTTTGCTGTGTAGAGGTCAGTCCTCGAGTGTTATAAACTCCATGTTTGGTGGAATTTAAAAATTCTGAACAGGATGTCAGTTGAGGACACAGTAGACATTTTTGAAAGAAAAACAGAAAAGCGAGCCTCCTAAAACTTCCCGAGTGACTGGTGCAAAGCGCATTTTTAAATCATCACAGAATGTTGGGGAACAACTTCAGAAGAAAGTAATGGGCAGTTTGAATGAAAACACTCAACGTCCAGAACCACTTGACCAAGAAACTGTGCGATGAAAACAAAGAATGGGAGAAAACAAGGTGCAAACAGAAATGCTGGAGCACCGGAACACATGAATGAAACAGGTTGTGAAAGATAAAATGAGCTAATTAAAAAAAAATCTCTGACTGAATCACGCTGCAGACCATACATTTGTCTCATCTCTACAGACAGTGCAAGGACGATGGAAACTGGGAAGGAGAGAAAGAGAGAGAAGCAGAAAATGGAGATCAGAAGTTGAGCTCAGGAGTCTCCTTGATGATGTTAACTTAAATATGTCCTTTAAAAGACCTGAAGGAGAAAAGCAAGGAATATCAGAAAATGATGTGAAGAAAATCAAACGAATGAAGCAGTTACAGGACAAGTAAAAAGCCTCTACACTGAGTGAGCATCTGTGCAGTCCGAAAATTTTCAGCTTGAAAGTGAGATTCAAAAGCTTCAGCTGAAACTTGAATTGCATCAAGAACATAAAATGCAACTTCAGAGAAAATTGATTATGGAGAAAATAAACTGCGTAGACATAGAGAAGAAACGTCCCCAAGTGTATAGAAACACAAACTACACATATCAGATACACAATTTCTACACGAAGATGGCCAAAGGCAGGAACAGATAATTAGGGATAGCCTCTTCCTTCCAACAAAATTAAACTCTGTTCTATGAGAAAAGAGCTTGGGAAAGTTGAATGACAGCTCTGTTGAAAGCTCAACCAGCTCAGGGGGGAAAAAAAAAAGGTGGCAACGGGCTAATAACTAGTTCAAGTTCCAGCCTTTCCCAAATGGTCCTTTTATTCCTGCTGCTCCACAGGCAGTCTGCAGAGGCTCTGAAGTACCGGGGGATGCTCAGGGACATCAGGTCCCCCAGGTCACCCAGGGAGCAGAAGGTCACACTGGGAAGGCTCACCTGCAGGTTTGACTCAGTTTTCACTATGACAGGGTCCTCAATACCCACAACCGCAGTAGAACATCTGCCTGTGTTGTTTCTCTGAACTAATGTTGATTTATCTCTTTTTGGTTTAGCTACTGTTATTTAATTGATGCCACAGATGCTCTTATTCAAGTAGACAGAACATTATAATATCTAAGACTGTATTTTTAAATAAAGATTTAATATGATTTTTATGAATTCCTCATTTTCATATCATTGGAACTTCCAGAATTAGTGTAAGTTTCATATTTTGATAAATAAAAGTTCTATTATTTCTTAAACCATCACCAAAGTTTGACATACGTACAGATGTGAAGTCACATCTGATACAGTAGCTGTAATTGGAGTCATCCTCTGGTTAAATGTCATAATTCACTGTCAATCTCTAATATTCATCTGTCTTCTGCACGGACTAAATAGGTGAGTTGAAGGGGGATGTGGTGGGAATCATTAACCCTCCATCTTTCGTCTTTGACGGTGGCACTAATCTCTGCTATTCCTCCAGGAGCACTGTATTGTTTTTGGTTTATTATTTTTTCTGTGTAGAGGCAGATGTAGTGGCTTCCCCTTGTCCTTTTCTTAACAAAATAGTCCTCATTCCACAGGTCAGGGAACCAATGTGGGAATTCTACTAGCAGACAGCCTTCAAATTTGAACATTGACTCTACGCTGAGTCTACAGTCTGCCAGACCACGCTGCAGATTGGGGACTTGCCAGCCTCCATGGTTGTGTCAGCCAGTTCCTTAAAACGACTATCTGATACGTGTATACACATTGTACTGATTCTGTTTCTCCAGACTAATACAAAATATAGACTTTATGTTAGTCAGGATTTTTAATAATCTGAATGCTAAATGGTGTGTGTTATGGGAGGAATTGTGTTCCCTTTAAATTCACACGTTGAAGTCTCAACTTCTAGTATCTCAGAATGTGACCAGATTTGGAGATAAGGTCTTGAAAGATTACATTAAAAAGAGGCTGTTAGGGTGGGACTCTAATGTAATATAACTGATGTCCTTATAAGAAGAGGAAGAGACAGCAGGGATGCACACAGGCAGAGAAAAGGCCACGTGAGGACACCACGAGAAGGTGACCATCTGCAAACCAAGGAAAGGGGCCTCAGGAAAAAACAGAATTGCTGACACCTTGGTCTTGGATTTCTAGCCTCCAAAACAGAGAGAAAAGGTATTCCTGTTATTTAAGTTACCCAGTCTGCAGTATTTTGTTAATGGTAGCCCCAGTGAACTACCCCCTGGGCACTGTTGGATTTTTTTTATGTTATTGCCAAAGCTAATCTTATCATTTCACTTCTAGTAACTGCAGAAAATTTTTCTCAGCTTAATTATCAACTCCACTATTAACTTTTTCTCTGGAGTTCATACATTCCATGATTTACAACTCAGAAGCATTTTGCCTTCTACTCCATTTAAAGTCTGGATTTCTCTTAAGTTTACACAAGAATTGTAAGGTGGAAACTATAGTCTGATTTCCTAAATAGCTGAGCCATCATCAATCAGGAAGCTCTGCAGCCCACCCTGATGCCCGGACACAGAATATTTCTTACCTCGTTGGTGAAACAGTGAGCCACACACCTTTTGACAAGTTTATTTTTAAGGTGACTTTTTGCAAAGACTGTTGTTGGAATATTCTGAAAAATTCAGAATACTTTATTTTTCATCCAAAGCTTTTAACCATTTAAAAAAAGGGTTGGTCCTGAAATGTTTTTTATTTGTTGATCGTGTGTTGTGGGGCACTGTTGAAGAGAAAAAATGTAAAGTAGGATATAAATTTTACAAAGATTCACAGTTTATATGATTGTTATGGAAGTTTTAATACTGTTAATTATATTAGAGTCTCATGAATCAAATACTGCCTATGCTAGTAGTAGTATTAGCAATAATAATAATAACAACAACTGCTTTGGGATGTTTACTCTTTGATAGTAGGTACTATTATTTTTCCTGTTTTACTCATGAGAAAATTGAAGCACAGTGATTATACATCATAGATCTAAACTCAAAGTCAAGAATCAAGCATATGTTAAAGCTCTGATTAAACCAGAGCAGTCTGTTACTAGATCTTCAGTGCGTTTAATAATGTGACATACTGCCTTACCATGGGAACTGCAAGGATTGTTGGAAATAATGAAAGCATCTTCATATTTTACTGCCTCTGCATTAACTTTCTGTGTGGAGAAATTGTGAATGCTCTACTTTTGAGTACACAGATCTAGATTTATCTCTTTCTACATATGTATATGTAGACATTTGTACATGTATATTCATATCATTTTTGTTGATACTAAAAATTTAATTTTTACAGGTTTTTATATTTTTTCTAAGTAGTGAGATATAATTTGAATTTTGAAAAATTTTTTCTTTTTTTCCCTTTGTATTTTACTAATAATATGTCATAGTCTTATTGATCACAAATTCCAGCCGAGTGTGGTGGCTCACGCCTGTAATTCTAGCACTTGGGAGGCCGAGGAGGGTGGATCGCTTGAGCTCAGGAGTTCGAGACCAGCCTGAGCAAGAGTGAGACCCCGTCTCTACTAAAAAAATAGAAAGAAATTAGCTGGACAACTAAAAATATATAGAAAACATTAGCCGGGCATGGTGGCACATGCCTGTAGTCCCAGCTACTTGGGAGGCTGAGGCAGGAGGGTTGCTTGAGCCCAGGGTTTGAGGTTGCTGTGAGCTAGGCTGACATCACAGCACTATAGTCAGGGTGACAGAGTAGGACTCTGCCTCAAAAAAAAAGGGCTGGGCGCGGTGGCTCACGCCTGTAATCC
>CM052436.1:15064938-15134335 GCA_028533085.1 Varecia variegata
TGAGGTTTGCATCTTAAGTGAGGGCCAGTCTTGTGGACTGAGCCTTTAATATGTGGGGTTTACACTAGTTCCAGGTAGTTAGTGTCAGAAATGAGTTGAATTATTCAACACCCACTTGGTGTCTGGAGAGTTGGAGAATTGGTTGGCATAGGGAAAAACTCCCACACGTTCAATGTCAAAAGTGTTGTGAGTAGAAACACATCAGAACTAAAGCACAAAAGTCTGAAGTAATTGAAAAGAGCTGAAGTGAAACATTTTGACCCATTATTTTGAATGTGTGCATGGAAAAACAAGCAGAGCTGTAAGAGAATTGAGGCAAAGAAATTCTAACAAAAGGAGAATAAGTATTCTGTGTATTAAAAAGAGATGAGTACATATTATGTTTTCATTTTAATATAAAGTATCCTGAATACCTACACATTTTTATAAGCTGTTACCTGCATTGTTAACCTAAACAACAAGGTAGACAACCTCAGAGAGAGGCTCTCTAAAAAAATAAAAGGTATTTATTTGGGAATAAGGCATTGTAATAGGAATTCAAGTGCCATATAGTAAACCGTGTGTGTATTCAGGGAGGTAAAAGGAGACGAAGATTTTTAAAGGGAAAAGGAGAGGGATTACATAATTGTTTTGAAATAATTATCCTTAACAAGGATCAATAACTAGGTGATGCCAGTCTGAAGTAGGACAGGCAGTTGCTGGGCAAGTGTCCTAATGGAAGTATTTTTTGTGTAAGGTTACAATGGCCTTTGTGCAAGTTTGAGGTCTTTGCAGAGCCTTTTAAAAATAGTTTTTGTTATCAGGCATTTATTAATGAGAACCCTTCTCTTCATGGCCTTCCCTGGCTCTGTTTTTCAGGAATTTTTTTTTTTTTTAACACAAGTGACTTTATTTTGATTTGTGACTTTATTTTGATTTTGACAACTTTTACAACATGTGTTCACTTAAGCATTCAACAATTGATTCTTTATACCCTTATTAAAGTCTTGCAACATGACAGGCCCTATGCTTAGTCCTAGAAAGTATTCTCATGGTTGTGACTATTGAAAAGAAGTAAAAGGAATTATTTCTTAAAAAAAAAAAAAGAAAAAGAACAGGAAAAGAGTCATAGTAGATATGGATTAATCAAAAAAAAGTAGATATTTGTATATGTCATAAATAAGAAAAAATGGAAAATTTTACTTCAACATTTAAATTTTGTTTCTAAAATCATATTATAAGGATTAAATGAGTAAACCCCTCAAGTTTTTCTGTAAAATATAAGAATAAACATAAAGTCACTAAATCTTAAACATAGTATAGTGAAGGTTTGAAAGTGGACTGAATTTTATATGCAGGATTTTTATTAAAATGATTAGAAGATAACTTGTCCAATGGTCCTTGAAAAAATGGGTACATCTTCTAATAAAAAAATGCAATTAATGAAACAATGCCTACTTTTAAGAAGAAATGGTGTTGTGATAGTGTGACACTAAAACATTCAATATCTTTAATATAACTTTGATCTTTAATAGATGAGCAAGATATTTGAAAGATAATGTAGCCCAGTGTTTAAGAACTACAATGGTCAGCTTTAGCTAAGTGGGAACCATAAGCCTATGAACTGTAGTGGGTTACATAATAGTTTATTAATTTTTTACATTGCATTTTAGGGGCTATTAGCATTTTTCCTCTGCAAGTGTCTTTTATAATGGGTCTTCAGCTGAAAGGACACGCCATTTTGTTCCAGAAAGAAAGAGAACTGGTAGAAAAGCATAAGGTTCTTAAAATCTATGCTCAGAACTGGTGTACACCACACCTACTAATTCCATCGACCAAAGTGTGTCATGAGGCTAAGCCAAAAGTCAATGAGACAAGGAATTATGCTCATCCCTTAAGTGGCACCGTGAGTCCCATGGGAATGGTTGGTGATCAATAGTCCTCTTACAGAGTGGGTAGTTAATAAATGAGAACAATAATGCAAGTTATCTCAAGAGGGCAGATTCTGGACCCATATTTACTGGGTTTTCCACTTAATAGCTGTGTAAACTTGGGTGAACTATTTAATGTCTTTATGCCTTAGTTCCTCATCTGTGAAATAGAAAACACTAGACATATCTCATAGGGTAGAAATGAGGGGCAAAAGAATTAATATTTGTAAGGAATTTAGAATAGTACTAGGTAATGTTAAGTACTGGTTAAGTGTTAAATACATTATGTGGATCCTGAAAAATTAATTATATTAGTTTATTTTAATTGTACTTTCTAATTGCATCCTAGGAAATTCTTGACAACTGTGTGTACTTAGCTATAAACAAAGACACATTATTTATTTGATCTAAGTTCACAGGAAACCAAGACTTTTGTTAGTGATTATAAAAGCTGTAAGTTAATTTTATTTCCCAAGTTTTCATACTTTTACTTGGTGTTTATTATAAAGAGTACACAAAATTAATTCACATAGAATATGTGATCTTCTGTGAAATATCCAGAATAGGTAAATCCATAGATACAGAATGCATGGTGACTTTGGGTCAACAAATGTTACATCTTTGTGGATAGTCATTTACATCACCAGATGTGACTTTGATTTCTAAAAGACTCGTGTTGTGAATTATGTCATTTTAATATTATATTAACCAACCTCAGCAAGTGTTGCAAATATTCTACAAAGGTGCAGAGAGAATGTCACAGTGCCTGGAACAAAGTAGGTGGTCACCATTGATTTCTCCTAGTTCTGTTTCTCCTCTGTGTATTCCAAGTGAATGGTTAAATTGCCATTCTCATTATGCAAAGAACTTAGGTAGTTTGGGGAGAAAAATGAATCTAAGTCTAAGAATTTCAGAACCTGGCAGCTTTGATCAGTCTTGTAATTGCACATTTTGTAAAACAATTAAAGTGGAGAAATTACAGCCTGATATAAAGGACCTGTGTCAGAGAAAAATGTTAAACACAATAAATATAACCATGAGTGCAAATATTAGGTCCATTGTTATAACTAACAACCTATTACTAGGTAGAACAGCCCAGGAAACCTATTACTCTAAATATTCACAGCTGCCTTGGGCCCTGGAATGTCCCTATTATGATAAGAATTAATACATAATGCATATACACACTACTGAATACTGAACACCAGGTGAATTTTTATGAAGAATGTGTTTTACCATACCAAGGAGTTACAGACCATCACTGCTTAAATTTTCCTGAATACATGTTGGCAAATATCCACTCACTAACCCACAACCGTATGTATCATTTAAGTTTGTTTAAAATCAAATGGAAATGTGATTAGTATTCACTTTTAGATTATAAGTATCCCTCATAAGATTAGATCAGACAATCAACATTTGCAACTGCATGCATCAAATGCTTGCAAAGAATATTGTGAAGAGGTTAACAATATCTTGAAGTTTCAACATTTTAAAAAGTTGGGGAACGTTTATATCTAATTCAGTCTCTATGTAAGCCGTCAGTAATTCATTTTCAGGGAGATTACTCTCTTGGGTATTTCATATAAACAATGCCACCTTTAATGACTAACATTTGTTAGAGTTTGACCAATTTGCTGTTTGTTCCCAAGACACAAAAGAGTGCTAAAAAATGTATTCATGAGTTTTTGTGGAGTTTATAGACAACCATGAATCAAATAAAAACAGAGATAAATTCTAAGAAGTGCATTATTAGGCAATTTCATCACTGTGCAAATATTATAGAGTATACTTACATAAACCTAGATGGTATAGCCTACTACACGCCTAAGCTATTTGGTAAAGGCTGCTCCTCCCAGGCTACAAACTTGTACAGTATATTACTACACTGAATTGTGACACAATAGTAAGTATTTGTGTACCTAAACATAGGAAAGGTAGAGTAAAATTATAGTATAAAAGATAAAAAATGGTACACCTGTATAGGGAGGGGACTTATCATCAGTGCAGCTTGCAGGACTGGAAGTTGCTCTGGATGAGTCAGTGAGTGGGTGGTGAGTGACTGAAAAGGCCTAGGACATTACTGTCCACCACTGTAGGCTTTATAATCACTGTACACTTGGGTTACACTAAATTTATAAAAATATTATTCTTTATTCAATAATAAAGTAATATGAGCTTACTATAAATTTTCTACTTTATAAACTTTTTAATCTTTTAAAATTTTTGACTTTTTTTTTTTTTTTTTGAGACAGAGTCTCACTCTGTTGCTCAGGCTAGAGTGCCGTGGCATCAGCCTAGCTCACAGCAACCTCAAACTCCTGGGCTCAAGCGATCCTACTGCCTCAGCCTCCCGAGTAGCTGGGACTACAGGCATGTGCCACCATGCACGGCTAATTTTTTTTATATATATTTTTAGCTGTCCATAAAATTTCTTTCTATTTTTAGTAGAGACGGGGTCTCGCTCTTGCTCAGGCTGGTCTTGAACTCCTGAGCTCAAACGATCCGCCCGCCTCGGCCTCCCAAGTGCTAGGATTACAGGCGTGAGCCACCGCGCCGAGCTGACTGGTTTTTTTTATTTTTATTTTTTTGGTAACAGCTTAAAACACAAACACATTTTACAGCAGCACAAAAATATTTTCTGTATATCCATACTCTGTAAGCGTTGTCCTATTTTTAAAATTTTTTTACTTTTTAAGCTTTTTTATTAAACTAAGACACAAACACACACATTAGCCCAGGCCTTCACAGGGTCAGGGGCATTAGTACCACTGTCTTCCACCTCCATATCTGGTCCTACTGTGAGGTCTTCAGGGACACATGGAGCTGGTGTCACCTGTGATAACAATGCCTTCTTCTGGAACACCTCCTGAAAGGACTGTCTAAAGCTGCTTTACAGTTAATTTATTTTTTATAAGTAGCAACATTCCAAAGTAATGATTAAAAAGTATAGTATAGTAAACGTATAAACCAGTAACATAGCTGTTTATTATCATTACCAAGTATTATATAGTGTACATAATTGTATGTGCTATACTTTTATGCAACTGGCAGCACAGTAAGTATGTTTACACCAGCATCACTATAAGCATCTGAGTAATGTGTTGCACTATGACTTTACAATGGCTGAGACATCAAAAGGCTATAAGAATTTTTCAGCTCCATTATAATCTCATGAGACCACGGTTGTATATGTGACTTGTCATTGACTAAAACATTGTTATGAAACACATGGATGTACTAAGTATTTGGACATATTTGCTTGAAAATTACTAGACATTTAAACTTTAAAGAAATGTATATGCACTGTTTTTATTCAATTACAAAGTAAAATAACTGGTCGTTTATTTGCCTCTCCTTTTACATTTTTCATAACATTTCACCCAGCCATTTTTTCAATTGATACTTATATTATCTTCATTATTCTCTTCTTTGATTATTGCATTTCTGAAGACCACTATCTATAATATAAACAAATAATTATATTGCTCTTTCGAATATATGATCTAAACTAAATTTAACTTCCTAATTATGTTATTCCTATTGTACAAAGTGGCAAAAAAGCATGCCATTTAATAATCTCCAAAGTGAATAAAGAGCCACCCCGTGGTTAAAATTGAGCATTCCTATGTAATACACCCAAGTGATAACCAAATAATAATGATTAAAAAAAATTGAACTTTCTTGGAAGTGTCTAAAATGCAATTATTTTCAGTTACTCAGATCTCTTCCTAATGACTCTATATTCATGGTCTAACATATTACTTCCAAATATACTTCATTTATTATATTTTACTAACAATCGAGTTATAAATTATTAACTCTGTGATAGATCCATGTATCAGTGTTTTTTTGTACCAACAAAAAAAGATGTATAACTAAAAACTCACAAATTATCAATTGAAAGCTTCCATTATGCTTGTTCTATAGCCCAATTAACCAAATAATTGTTGGCTTTATAATAACTAGAGAATACAAAACTAATTTGATTTAAATGGAATCCAAAATGAGAGATATAGTGCAGCTCTATCTCTGGGCACTCTGCTCATTGTGAAGAGCTGGTTTAGAAGTAAGTTTCCTCTCTATAAGTTATAGTAAAGCACAGTAATGCCATTTTTATTTGAAAGTTTGGGCACGATATTAAAAATTCAAATGGTATTTTGTTAAAAAATGGCTATTCCCTTTAGAACAGGATGATATCAAAATCAAACCTAGAGAGTATTTAGCAAAGGAAACCCTCCCTGTGTGATTTTTTTGGTTTGTTTTTTGATATTTTCACTTAAATTTAAACCAGACATAAGAGAATTGCTTAATATCCTTCAATGATTCATCGGGTGAACGATGCAAACCCAACTCCTCACCCTGCCCACAAGGCCCCATGGCTGCTGGCCTGTTCTTGACTTTTCCTCATCTCAGGCCACAGCTTCCCCAGGCTCACTGAATCCACTCATCGTGGCCTTTTCATTCCCAGAGCATGCTAAGCTTGTCCCGCGATAGGGGCTTTGCACGTTTTAATTCATCTTCCCCTAAATCATCTTGCAATTCAGTTAGCAGCTCACATGTCAGCTCCTTCAAATCATCTTTTTGTTCCTGTCTCAATTTAAATGTCAGCTCCTCAAAAAGATGTCCTGTAGCCTCTAAACTCAGGTTGCATCCGTGCCCTTGTTGTTTTTTACCTTTTTGGTAGGATGTATATCCCTACTGGGTGCTGTATGCATTTTCTAGGGCTGCCGTAACAAAATACCACAGATGGGGTGACTTAAATAAAAGAAATATATTCCCTCACAGTTCTGGATGCTAGAAGTTCAAGATCAACATACCAGAAGGGTTAGTTTCTCCTGAGGCTTCTCTCCTCCACTTGTAAATGGCCACCTCCTTCTTGCCTCTTCACATGGTTGTTCCTCTGTCCTGGGTACCCCCGATGTCTCTTTGTGCATCCAAATTTCCTTTTCTTACCTAAGAATAACAGTCAAATTGAATTAGGACCCACCCTAATGGCTTCATTTTAACTTAATCACCTCTTTGAAAGTCCTGTCTCCAAACACAGCACATTCTAAAGTACTGGGGTTTAGGATTTTGACATACAAATGGGGGGGGGTGCTATACATTTTAGCCAATTACAAGTGTTATTTACTTTCCCTTTTTACTAACTACCTACTGTGTGCCCTCAGTATAACAGGAGCTCTATGAGGGCAGGAGAATGCCTAACTTTTTTTTTTTTTTTATTTACGAATATTTCGGGAGTACAAATAATTTGGTTACATGAATTGCTTTTGTGCAGTTTGAGTAAAAGTTATAAGTGTGCCGGTCACTCATATAGTGTCCGTTGTACCTGTTAGGTGTAAATTTACCAATCTCCTCCTCCCCCCTCCCACCTGCTTGATTTCCATTGAGTTTTACTTCCATATGTGCATGAGTGTTGATCGATTAGTTCTAATTTACTAGTGAATACATGTGGTGTTTGTTTTTCCATTCTTGTGATACTTCACTTAGAAGAATAGTCTCCAGTTCCATCCAGGTTGTTACAAAGGTATTAGTTCACCATTTTTGGGGGGCTGAATAATACTCCATGGTATACATATACCATATTATATTAATCCACTCATGTATTGATGGGTACTTTGGTTGATTTCACATCTTTGTGATTGTGAATTGTGCTTCAATAAACATTCAAGTGCAAGTGTCTTTTTGATGACATGACTTCTTTTCCTTTGGGTAAATAGCCAATAGCGGGATTGCTGGATCAAATGGTAGGTCTACTTTTAGTTCTTTGAGATATCTCCACACTACTTTCCATAGGAATGCCTGACCTATTTATTGCTCTCCCTTTAAGTAAAAGAGTTAATAGCCATAGTTGGCTATAGTTGGTAATATGAATACTTTTGGAATACCTGAATGAATTGTTTCAGTGAATAAATATTGACCTCCAATGTTGAGTGGGAACTTTTCAGTAGAATAAATTATACGTACTTATTGTATAGTGAGTCAATGAGGAAATAGATAAATTTTCTTCTAAAATATTTGTAAAATTGTTCAGAGTCAAAAATAAAACTAGATTTGTATTAATAGGTTTTACTTTGAAAATGTTACCCATAAAATTATCATACAAAATATTTAGGAAAGTTCAAGAATTTCCCTTAAGAAGAAAGAATATTCCTCAAGAATACAGCTAACTAACTTGCATACAAAACACAAAGTCATGTGCTTAGCCAACTTTCTCTCTTTAAAGATATATGAGATGCTAAGGTGCTAAAATGACCCAGAATCAAGGAGAATTTTTTCATGGAATACAGGTGGTAAAATGTGAAACTTAAAATAGCATTTTGAAGGAATGAGGAAAAATTAAAGGCAGGTTATATAATAGTAAAATGCAGATTGTGAAAACAGCTTGCCAAATCAGAGCAAAATAGAAAAGCCAGGAAATAGATAATGAAAGCTAGAAGGTGAGAGTCTTGTAGCTGACAGTTAACATTTAATTTGAGTTAGAACAAATAGGGCTTTTCTAAAAGGGAAATGATGATCAGTGTGGTCAATATATGATGATTCAACTTTAAAGCAAGAAAGCAAGGGTTCTTGCTTTTGTAAGATGCTAAGGTTATAGACCTAGGCTGAAGCTGTTTTAACATTTGACATATCATTACCAATTAGAAAACTGGAAGTGAAGAATTATCCTCCTTTTCTACTGTAAACCTTGGAAACTGGTTAAAGGGCTAATTGTGCTACGATTTTTAGTATGGGAGAAGCTGGAGATAGGTCATGATTTAGAGCAAGAACTGATTTTCTTTATTCTTGTGTAATATCTTCATACAATGGAAAGCAATACGAAGTAGAAATGAGAATTGAAATATATATAAGTGAACAAAGAGAGAAGGTAGGGCAGAGATGTAAATTGTGGAGTCATTAGGGCAGAAAAAGTCTCCTCATTGAGGACAGAATAGACGTAAAAGAGCAAAATACCTAATATTCAAGCTGGAAGGATGACAACATGCAGAACAAAATACGTGATTTTCAAGAGAATGATATAAAGGAGAACTAGAAATGGATTGTATCTCAGTTGAGCTCCTGGAAACTATTTTCAGAATGGAGAAAGTAGTTGTCTTCACTAGGGAGAAAGGATTTCATGCTTTTTTCATCATTTTGTGCTTTGGGGAATAGATAGGAGGCATGGCCGTTTGCTCTACATTCCAGTTGCATTCAACTCAATTAAAGGAAGACAGTCTACATTTTAAATAAGTGACTGATGGGGCACTGTGAGTATGATCTGTATCATAAAACATACGAATTTGAATTCGCCTCCCCATCCCTGTGACTGCCATTATTACCAGGCTCTGAAACTCACTCTTATCTGAAATATTCTGTATTAGTCATTGCCCAGGATATAGCTGGAGGAATGCCCAGAGAACCTGTTGCACTTTGCTTTCCAAGCTGCAGTGTGGCTATCTTCCATTCAACATTTTCAAATACAGATTTTGGGGACAGTTAACCTATAAAATAATTTTACTGACAAGAAAGACCCTGGCAGAGCATGTCCCCAGAAAAGAGACCCTGGAGAAGTATTATTGAAGAGAGGTGGGTGAAAGGAGAAAAGAAAAAAATAAAACTTCAGCTACATCATGACGATTTGTTTGATTCTTTCTCCAATTTCTTATCACCAAAACTAAAATAACATGTGAAAGCATCTCTAATAATAAGTTTGTATCAGTTGTTCTATCCTATATTTTTATTTCTGTGCAGAAGCAGCAAAACACTGAGGATGCATTACTGGTACTTCTATTTTTACAAGGAGCTGTGCAAAATGATACATTTTTTTTTTTTTTTTTGTTAGACACTTGTCTTCCAGTATTCCACAATTTTGTAGGTTGAAGAAATTTCACACATCAAAAGAACCCACCTAACTCCAGTGAACATGAAAACAAACTTCTTCTGGCAGGACTTTGACCTTTCTAACTAAACTTGTCACCTCCTCTTCCCTTTTGGATCCCTGAGCTAAACTTTTATTTTCTCTCCCTATTTTCATCTTCAGCTGTGAGAAAATAAGGTGAAAAATAAATCCCGAATCCCAGGACGCCCTGGAAATTCATTCTATTCTGTTTCCTTTTGGCCATAAGATTTCCCCGCTCACTTTCAGGAATAAACAGTTTCAGAAAGCAATCTTTTTAGTTTTAATAGCATGTGGCATTTACAGTCTCTGAAGCCCACACTTCTCTTTAAAGTTTCCTTCTTCAATAACCTGGGGTTTCTGATATTGTCATTTTATGCTCTGAGCACAGTTTTTCTTCTATATTGCTCCTTGGTTTTCTTTTTCTTTTTTTTTCTTAACCAGATATATTTAGACCTATTTTGTGCCAATTATTGCTACAAAATAAAACATCATAAATATCTCAAAACTGTTGCTTAGTATACAAATTATCTACATTTATTAATAATATTTTTTCATTTACCTGCACAAGTATTTGATATATGCAACCAAAATTCACACATGAATTTTCCTTCATATAGTGCATAGAAGATAGAACATTATTTTGGAGTAGGTATAGGTTAGTTTTTCCTCTCAATTCAAAATGTACAATATTACCAAAAGAAGTTATTTTGGTGAAATAAATTACCTAGATAATTTGACTGAGAATGTGAGAACATGAATAAAAATATAATTACATGCATTTGACATCCTTGAGAACAATACTGTTTTCAGAACTCATATAGTGATATAATTCTCTTGTCAAAGGCATACTGATCCCAACTGTATTTCAATTATGCTTTTATGTGGCAGTGAATGTTCTCAATTTTTTCTCTGATAAGTAAATATGCAGGAATGTTACTCTGAAGATAAAAATATAAATTTAAAAAAAATTGTTTCTAATCAGTTGGTTTCCTAAATTCACTTCATTACTTGAAAAGAATTACATTTATTTATTATCCTTTGATATTGTGATTCTTTGCTATTCTGGGAATATAGCTATTGTTTTAGACCTGAATTATGTACATGATGGTACAGTTGTAAACACAATATTTCTGGTCATAAAGGGATAATAATCAGAAAGTAATTTAAAAATTAAGTAATTCTTACCTTGAAAAACTATTTTCTAGGCCCGATTTTAGCTATTTATGTGTTGTACTACTCTTCTCAAAGAGAACAGAAGTAAACTGTAGTAATTCTCTCATACATTGACATCCTAAAATTCAAAGTTCTCGCCACCTTTTTTTATCAGTATCTGAAATTTATAACATGAGGTATACTGTTTTAGACATTTCTTTAAACAAATTAGACAGGTTTAAATGATCCCACCTGCCATAGAGGAATCTGGTTCATCACTTGTTTTTCTCTTTCTAAAGTCCAATAGTGATAATCTCTCTTCTCTCTCCCCCTCTCTCTCTCTTCCCCTCTCTCTCTTTCTCTTTCTCTCCTCCCTCTCCATATGTTTAAACCCACTACTTTACATTTCCTGTGGGAACCTACTGTTCTTAATTATAAGGAGCTGAGATTTACATAAACTTAAAGTATCTAGGACATAGTGTTGTAAAACTTTTAAATAGTTTTGTCCTTTATAGTATGTAGAGGTTCATGGGATTTTTTTATAGGGGGCAATAACATTTTTCTTTTAAGATGCAAAAGTGAGCCAAGTAAATGTTAAAAAAGAAGATAGCAATTTCGAATGAATTTTATTTAAGTGCAAAGACCAGTCAAGAGAAAAGAAAATAAATGTCACCAAGAGATATATATAGGAATTGAGAAATCTAGAGAAACTATAGTGGTGGGGTAAAACGTAAATCATGTGTGCAAACATTCTTATAAATTTAAAGAAGGATTTGTTTTTCTTATTATATTTAAATCCAAAGACTTACTTTATTTCCTAAAACAAGAGATGAACATTGAGAACCTGCTGATACCGGCCTTAAGGATGGCCACAGGTAGTTTTTCTCAAAACCTAGAGGCCGCTTTTAGTTTTGAAAGTGATGGATTTCTAGAATGAGCAAAGTGTCAGGTTTTTCTGAGAGAATATTAGTTTCTTGTAGGCAGGTCACTAATCTTTTTATCTTAGTCATAGCAAATTACCACTGTGCTTTAGTATTTTCAACCTGCATCTACTCTTTTTTTTTTTTTTTTTTTTTTCCGAGACAGAGTCTCACTCTGTTGCCCGGGCTAGAGTGAGTGCCGTGGCGTCAGCCTAGCTCACAGCAACCTCAAACTCCTGGGCTCAAGCAATCCTTCTGCCTCAGCCTCCAGAGTAGCTGGGACTACAGGCATGCGCCACCATGCCCGGCTAATTTTTTCTATATAAATTTTTAGTTGGCCAGATAATTTCTTTCTATTTTTAGTAGAGACGGGGTCTCGCTCTTGCTCAGGCTGGTCTTGAACTCCTGACCTTGAGCGATCCACCCGCCTCGGCCTCCCAGAGTGCTAGGATTACAGGCGTGAGCCACCGCGCCCGGCCCTGCTTCTACTCTTGACTCCCATCATTGTACTCCCCACATCACAACAAAATCATCCTTAAACATGAAATGAGTATTACATCATCTTTCTACTTAAAACATTCTAATGGTGTTTTATTTCACATAGAATGAACTTGAAATTCCTTAACGTGGCATATAAATCACTATTTTCTTCCCCAACTCATCTCACATCCTTCTCTCCAGGGCCCATTCTGCAGTATTCCAAGTACTATAGTGTTCCTCCCCTCCTTAACTGTTCCACATTTGCTGTTGCTTCAGGGCTTTGTCACCAGCCCTGTTACCACTTGGAATGTTTTCCCAACAAACAATTTTTTAGCTGGTTTCTTCTTGTCGTGAAGTTTTGGTTCAAATGTTACTGCCTTGCCATGCCATCAGCATTGGAGTGAGGGGGTCGACTCAGTCTCTATAATATTAATTGGTTTTAGTTTCTTCATGACACTTTCCATTCTGCAAAGTTAGATTGTTTATTTCTCTACATGCCAATAAATAAATAAATAAATAGAAAGAAAAGAAATGTCAGCTCTATGAGAAAATGTGTCTTATCTGTTATAATTAAAATATTTAATCTCAGCACCTAGAAAAGTTCCCGGCACATTTTGTGAATGAAGAAATGAATGGACAAGAGCTAAGCAAGTGCTCAAAAATTATTTTCTAGAAAGAGTCAACTAAAAAATATTCCTAAGACTTTCCAGCTTCCACTCTACCACTAATTGCTTAATAAATGGATTGTCCTATCCAATGCTGTGTGATTCCATCAGCCAGTCAGTCATTCTGAGAGTCAATCAACATTTTTGAAGACATTTAGGTGCCAGGCTGGGGATATAGCAGGTGAACAAGGCAAGACTATGTGAATCCCTGCCTTAGGGAGCTTATATTCTAGTATGAAATCAAACAAAATACATGAAAAAATAAAAGCACAATGATGTCAGAAAGTAGAGTCATGCAGGGATAGGTCAGTGACTTTGAGATTTAAGTTTCATGTGAAGCCACTGTAGGGTTGCAAACATAAAAATAAAAATACCCAGTTACACTTTAGAAAGACCATACTAAGCCCTCATATACAATGTTTTACTATTGTGCTGCCATAGTGAATATGTATCTCTTCACCAAAAACGTAAGAATTCATTGTCTTGAAAATCATGTTGGATTTGCTTTGATTTTCAAAGTTTTACCATTTAATACCTATTTGTTAAAAATGTTCTGACTACCCATTGTTCTCTGGTGAGTGTGTCTGATGTCCATTTCCACTTTTGTCTGTATTGCCCTAATTATAGCACATTTTAAATATTTTTATATCTAAAGAATATTCCAAATATACTATAGATACAGATATAATTGAAGTAAAAGCCCAATTGACACATATTGGTATACCGAAATAAAAGCCCAGTTGTTAAATATTGACTGAAATAATTATATCATCAAAACAAAAGAACAAAATATCCTATATTTTTGAATTTTAATTTTAATTTGGTGAATTCTATAGGTGTCTATGTTTATTTTAATTTATGCTTGGAAAAGGAAGTGGAGGATTAAGACAATTCAAATAAGAGAATCTTTACAAATTTGTCATCTGGAGAATTGTGTTGCTTCTTTAAAATTGATTCTTCAAAGATAAAAAAAAACTTCCAAGCCTAATATTTTAATATTAAGACTTGAATTAAACTTAATATTTAAAATTAAAACTTGAACGAAGTCAGTCATTTTTATTTTTTATTTTTGGAAACATTTTTATTAAAGTGTGATATCCTAGCATAAAAGGAAAGGAATTAGGACATTGTCATAGGTGTGCTTTCATATAGCCATATATGTGTCTATGCATTTCGTGTCAGAGAATGCTCAATAAAGAACGCAGGTGGAGAGGAGGGGCCAGGAACTTGGGAACATCTCTGGAAGAGGCAGGAGTTGTTGGGTATTGATAGTTCATGGTGACAATCTATTAACAGTTCAGAATCTATAAACTTTATGGCATCTGCTTTGCTTTTTTAAAAGCCTCTTTTGTGGTCAGGAACGTCTTCTCCCAGGATAATATCATTTTGTTTTGTTTTGGCAATGCATGTACATGGTTCTCCCTTCTCTACCACTGACCTTATGCAGGGGCCATAATAAATGAAGTTGGGCAGAAGTAAAAGCTGCCTTGAACTAAAGGTAGATAGTTGCGGGACTCAGAGTCCTCTGAGAACAACTGTTTTCTTCAGAAGAACTGTGAGGTGTTCCCCAGTTGTACAACAATTGTTGATAAAGTAATCGGTGGGTTACTAGGGCATCCACCTGAAGCCTCTTGGAATATATAATGTTCCCTAAAATATTAACTTCCTACTTGGAGGTCCTTTGTATTCAAGCTTGTTGTGTAGCTTAAATTCCAAGAGGCAATACAATACATTGTATTTTCGAGAAGGAGGAGACCCAGACATTGTCTCCACAGGCAGCAATACTGGCCAGAAGAAAACTACAATGAATTATTTTCTTCAAACACAGCTTCACTCTGTCAGATAATAAAGCAGTGCTGCTCTGGTTAAAACAGACAGTAGGATTTGAGGAGTGTTGGCGTGGTCACTGGGATTTCCCTCTATGCCTAGTTAATCCTGGGAAGAAACACACAGGTGATCTAGTTTGAAAATAATTAATCTAAAATTTCCTGATACTTGTGATTTCTGAGTATGAGCACCAGAGCCCACCTAGCAAATCAGTTTTTAACAACAGGATTTCTTATATCACATTGTGGCTAAATAGTCAATTGACTGAGCTATTGTGGATTTTTCTGGATGACTGAGCATGGAAAATTCCTAGGTGAACCATAGATAGAGTTGATCTCAAGAACCATGTGGGTAAATTCAAATCTAAAGAGCAGATTTAGGGGCTTTATTACAAGTGGCTAAGGAGTTAGAAGATATGTACAAAAAGAAGACTTTTATTTTAGAATATATCTTCCTTAGGGTAGATAGAATCCAGCATCACCCAGAATCTTCCTCATATTTAATAGAATATGTTCAGGATTAAACACAAACACAAAATATGGCAAATATATAACACAGGTAAAGACATATAGCATTCAGATGCTATATAAATTAATCAAATAAAACAAATGTGGGTGTTGTCACTATGGGGGGACAATATATATAATTGTTCCAGGTATTAGTGGTACAAAACAATTTTAAAAGTCTTTGGAATTAATTTTGAAATAAATGCATTAGCTTTTATGTGATTCATAATTTTTTCCCTTTTTAGAGGAGAAGTTATTTCAGATGTATGCATAGGTATCACACTTATCTTTTGTGTGTCATTCATTTGCTGGATAGTGTAATAAATATTGCTATGCCATTCAAAAGACCCAAGTAGTCCTTAGCCACATACATGTAACTGACCCTAAAGAATGTTAAGATTGAACTTTTTCCTATTATCTACAAACAGCCTATTGTCAAAGAGAGATATAACTTTATTTTATGGTAGAGAATTTTCCCATTTTTATTTGAGTTAATTTTTTTTTTTTTTCAAACAGGGTCTCACTCTGTCACCCAGGCTAGAGTGTAGTGGCACAATCATAGCTCACTGCAGCTTCCAACTCCTAAGCTCAAGCAATCCTCCTGCCTCAGTCTCCTGAGTAACTGGGACTACAGATGTGTACCACCACACCCAGCTAATTAAAAAAAAAAGTTTTTGTAGAGAAGATGTGGTCTTGCTATATTGCCCAGTCTGGACTTGAACTACTATCCTCAACAATCCTCCTTCCTTGGCCTCCCAAAGTGCAGGGATTATAGGCATGAGCCACCATGACTGACCCAGAGTTAATTTTGGAAATATGTCATAGGTAGATTGCTGTCTGAAGAATATTTGGAAAAAGCTGAAAGTATTAAAACATTTTATATGGCAAAATAGGATTAATTGTAAATTGACAGTATCTTGTATTTAATAATACTAAAACCTCCCTTCTAGGTTTTGATTCATGTTACTTGGGAATTGAACAGCATTGGAGAAAACAAAATTTTTGTTTTATTTTATTTTAATATTAAACTTGCTTTTTCAAAAATTGGAATAACATTTTAAGAAATGTAATACAAGAGTATAATTGCACTTTAATGATAATCAAATAACTCATACTCAAAGGTAAAATGCATATTACATCAAAAACTTTCAGCACACAGCTAATTCTGTTTTCAAAACAAAATTTACAGAAAAGATTAGATAAAAATCAACTACTTAAGAATTCATAAATGTCTGGTAAATTCATTGCCTGACAAGAGAAGAGACACATGAATTTGTATTGCCTCTTTTTTTCTTTTCTAATTTCTTTGTTTTTATTTCTTTTTCTCTTAAGTTTAAAAATTAATTGTTGCTTTCTTGATTAAGAAATACTTAGGTATTTATTTGGGACCCAATTAGTTTTAAAAATTCTTATCATTTTATGTTTCCTACATCTTTCTTGGAAGATATTATTTTTACTTTTATTTTTCACTATTCTGACTTGTTCCTATCTCTGAGAAGAGGGGATAGATTCATCAATTTTCAAACAGGAGGAACTTCCTGGGATCATTTGAACTGATTCTTCACTGCAGGTAAATATGAGTTGGCAGTTCTTGGATTCAATTAAAAGTTTCTGATAGAATATTACGACACTTTTCCCAACAACAGAAAAGCCATAGCAAAGGCTTTTTATATTAACACCCAGAGATTCCACTATTACTTGACTTCAGATTTTTTTGTAACAGTTAATTGCACTCAGAAGGGCAGAAAGCACCAAGTGAGTGGGTAGCTGATTTGGTATAGAATTCGTTTTGATACTCAGTGTTTATACTGGAAAATGAGTTTCAAGTGGCTCTTAAAAATTGCTCTTTGCTTGTGCCAAGAACTGAGTCCACTTTGTCCAGTCTTCATAAACATAATATTCTTTTTCCTACTACTGTGTGATAGCATTGTTTGTTTTTGTCCTTGCCACTTAGGCTGTCTGTTCTGCTTCCTTAGTTACATTCTGTTGTGTGAAAATGTAGCAAGGCAAGTTAGGAATGGAGGAATGGACTAGGAATGACAAGCCCTGGGTTGAATTTTGACTCTACCCCAGAGGGTTTCTATTTAAGAAAAAGTATACGGAAATATCTGCTCCCCCCTCCCCACTAAGTATTTTGTGACAGTCACATCAAAAAATTAATACGAGTGTGCAACATAACTTATAAAATTGTGGACAAAACTAGTCTCAGTATTTGCAACATGATAATTTTTACTGTAATCCTGTGAGGGGCAGACACCCAAAAAACATTCTCAGAACAGCTTTGTTTATGTTTTTGTTTTTTAGAGTAAGCTGCTCCATTTTCTCTTCATTTCTACAGAATGAAATTTTGCTCTGGGAGATCATATCGTCACTGCGAGAGCTGGCTATTGCTGTGTAAGCCCCTCCAAAACTCAGTGCTTAAAACAACAATCATTTATTACCATGACTCTCTAGTTATGAGGGTGGAGTTTGGCTGATCTCAGCTGGGCTCACTCATGTATCTGTGGGTTGGAAGACTGTTGGCTGATTTAGACTGACCTCATCTGGAGCAAGTCGGACAATTTGGCTCTGTTCTGTATGACCTTCATCCTTTTCTGGGACCAGCGAGCAAAGCTGAGCATGTCCATCTCATGACGAAATCAGAAGGGCAATGTAAGGAAGTGTGGTCTTGCAAGCCCCTTTGAAGTTTTCCTTATGTCATGTCTGCCAATATTTCATTGTATAAAACAAGTTCGTTGGCTAAGCCCAAGGTCAAGAAATTACATTCCTCACCACTTCATGGAGGATGCTGCAAAGTATCAAAGGATGCAAATAGGAGGGAGTGACAAATTGGAGACATTCTTGCAATCTGCTACAGTCACCTTTCTAGAGCAGTATTTTCCAAAATGAGACAATTGTATGCACGCACACAATTATGCACACTCACAATATATTCATATGTATTTAGAACAAATCTAATCTTACATTAGCAGATTTCTTTTCTTTTCTTTTCAATCATTGTAGTTAGAGTATCAAATACAATGTGTCAAATATAAGTATTAACTGTTGGCACATAAAGCATATTGCTAGTTAATACCAAATAATATAAACATTAAAATCTTAGATAGTAACACAGAGACTCACACACACACACACACACACACACATCAAAATATGCTCCCTTTCCAACCTAAATCATATCTTAAAATTTATAATATCACATTAACATCCTAAATCAGACATCACTATAGAAAAAATAAAACATATAACTAATATAGCCTTTATCTTCTATACATACATGTTTTCAGTGTATGTTCCTGCTTATTATAATTCTTATATTTGATAATTGATAAAACTAAGTTCACATGATTCCTTCTTTCTAGCAGATATTTTAGCAGAACAAATTCACTTTATAGCATTCTTTATAAAATTTAATCAGATTTAAATCTTATCTATTTTTGCTAAACCAGACATGCATGATTTTATTAGTGATGTTGGGCTTTTTCACAGTATTACATTTGCTATTATAAACTTATTAAAAGATAATTTAATAGTCTGTTTTATTAACTCTTATTGCTTTTCTCTAAATGTGTTCTTGTCAACTTGTTTTGCATTTATATTCAAATCGGCTTTGCGGAACCTGGTATTGTCTGAAAAAAAAAAGCTGATAATTATTCTCCATTGCACACTTTGTCATATTTATGCTCAGTTCATCCCATTAGGAAATAAAATTGTATTTGGTTTTAGCATGCTCATCATTTTCTTTTGTGTGTGGTTGTATGTGTAAAGTAATAATGGTAGTAGCCCAGATTCGACTACATATTTTGACATAAAGATCATTTAAAATCAAACTATTTTGGCCTATTTGGAGTATAGCAAAGATGCTAATGTAAGCAACTAAAAAAGGCTAAAAATATATAGGAACAATAAATATAGATAAACATAGGTCAGATTTGTTTCTTTAAGAAGCAGCCGAGGTCAGGTTTGTTTAAGAACATAACTGTGAACCTGAGTTCACAGGATCTAATTTTAATAGTTATCTATCCTGTGATCTTAAGGCAGTCACAGTCTTTTGAGTTCTTGTTTCCCTATCAAAAAAATGGGCATAATAATAATCAACTTGACCAATCTCATACAGTTTTGGCATGATGAAACCAAACCAAATAGCAGTTAGAGGAATGCTAAGAAATTCTAATGTAATAAATTTACATCCCAGTATGGATTAAATTGAGTCAAGAGTAGGGAGCAATAGAGACCAGGAAGTGTGCCAATGAACAGTTTTAATAAAATTGAAGCCTCCTGTAGGTTTCAGATACCTGGCTGGTTGGAGGAACTATGGAATGCTTCACAACAGAAATAACTATTACAAAAAGAAGATACACTCGTCAAGGAAATTCATTGAAAATATGGACTCTCAAAATCTATATGTAAGTTGCGTATTTAACCTGTAAGCTTTATATATTAAACACTACACACACATACCCAAGTGCTCATTTAGTGATTTTAGAGGGGGAAGGCATTCCGGGTAGGGATAGCTCTGTAAAGTCTCAGTATGAAGAAGCCATGTGCACGCACAGGGAACCTTTTTCCTGAAACAGAGATTAAGGTTCAGGGAGTAAAAGGATTTTTAGACATTATAAGAGGAATGAGGCAATTGTTATATGTCTCTGAGAAAATAATTTCAATGATAAAAATAGTGTTTTAGTAAAAACTGTCTGACAGGAGCATTAAGAATGGGTTGGATGAGGCAGGAAATGAAGGATGCTCAGCATCATATTGACAGAGCTATGAGATGGAAAGAAGCTACAGAAATGACCAGGAAAGGGAACAATCTCAGAGACCTTCCTAAGGAGATGACAGCACTGGATGAAAGACTGGGTTAAGAAGGAGAGAGAATTAAAAATGTTTAGTTCTCCAGTTTAAGTATATGGAATGTATATGCACACACTTATTTAAACTGTTTTGCACAAATAGTATTTTTAAAACCAACTTTCTTGAGCTCAAGTTTACATATAATGAAACTAATCTCTAAAGTAGTCAATTGGCCAAAAGAGACCAATGTTATAAAACAAAATACAGTACCTAGGAAAGTTGAAAACTGAGAGTGGACATTAACCTTGAAATAATTTGGTTTGATAACTCTCCCAATAAATTGCAGAGAAGCTACTTTTGTTATTTTATATTGTATAATTAATACCCATGAAATCAGTGCCAAATTTTCAATGAATAAGAAATTTTTATTTGTCTCATTTTAAGAATAGATATTGCTCTGCTTAGTTCTTTAAAATCTCATGCAAAGTCAATCACTTTATATTTACAAAAAGGATTATAAGTGCAGATTTTACCACATACTGTTATGCTTTTAATAGGAATAGAGATTTTTAATAGAGGAGGGGATAATATTTAATGAACTTGATTTGTGAATCCCTGAAGTAGATGCAAATTAATGTAAAAGCTAAGGTCACAAAAGAGGTAATCTTTCTAAAATGCTGCTTTCTAATGTACACTTGTTGAAAAGTTTTCATAATACTACTATAAAAATATATTCTCAATTATTTTGGAATGACTAAACTCAAGTTTTGAATAATAAAGTTTTGATACTTGCCATTTATTTATTTTTTATCAGAACACTATCATAACAATAACTTTAATGAAAACACTTTTATCAGTTTTCAGCAGAAGGAAAAATTTATCAATTTTAAAAAGTGAACTGAGAGATAACAATGGAAAACCTATGATGGATTTTAAAGATTAATATTTTTTGCATATGATAAAGTTTCTACATACATAAAATGAGTTTGGTTTGTTTTTTTGGAACTAATTTCTTTTTCATGTAGGTATTCCTTTAAAGCCTTATTTTTCTGAGTGGAAAATATGATAGATCACTTAGGGAACCATTAGTTCACATGTCTTAGTCTTTTTTTTTTTTTTCTCAAAAAAAGTTTTAAGCCTTTTGAGGGCATAGATCATGTCTCCTCCTTCTGTAGTAACTACAGCACCTAAAGTAGTAATACTGAGTATGTAACAGAGAGTCAAGCATTTGTGCAACAACTACATTGGCCCAATTCAGTATCAATTTCATTTGCTCATTTTACTCAAATGAGGAACTAGCAACAGTTCTCATCCTCAATTATTTTACACTGAGCTTCTTTCCAGATTCGCTGGAACATATGTAGAGTAATAGTTCAATTATATCTGATAGTCAAGGAGAAGTGGTGCACATTCCTCTATCCCTTGTCTCCCTGTCCTCTTACATATTTCTGGCCTAGGGATGTAACAAAGAACAAAGAAGGGAGGAAATACCGATGCATTTAATTTGTGGTGGCCTATTTTAAAATTTAGCTAATATTTTTCATGTCAAAGTAATTATTGCATTAGAAAAATAGGGGAGAATGACACATGTTGTGTCTGATTGATCCAGTAGGTAGTAAAGCCTTAAAGAGGAGAGCTAAGCATAGAGTAATAATTCATTTATCCCAGGTGGCAGTCACTTACATGTATTATGGACTTACTTATGATGCATATTATAAGTCATGTATAATATGTACATTATAGGCTTGGTTGATCACAGACCAGATGTGTGTGTATATATAGATACTACTAGTGTGAGTATATGTGTGTTTGTATATATGTATATAATATATTATATGTGAATGTATACATATACATACTATAGATATAGTATTTTTTTAACTTTAGAGATACTGTTCAATCATTCAAAGGCATAGATGGAAGAACTAATGTTTTAAACAACTCTATAAAGTTATTTACTGCAATGTGACTTGGCATATTATTGAGGTTTTGGCAAACAAAATGAAGGCTATAGTTTATGTCAACTCTTGATTTTTCTGTTTTTATTCTATTTTACATTAAGTTTATATTGTGCTTAGTCTTTTTAACAGAAATGACATTCTTGTGATATTGAAATACCCATCACTGTCTCTGTCTATATCTGTATCATCTATCTCTATCTGCTTCTTTTGCCTAGGATAATTCCCCATCATTTTTTGCTGCTAAAAACTTATTCATTTTTCGGGATCCAGTTCAGATATCCTCTACTCTGAGCTCTAAAGGATTCCATCACTCTTTCCTCTGTATCTATAAAACTTCACTTCTACTTCTGTCATAGACCTAGGCCACAGAAATTAACACGTGCATTGTTGTAAATCATTAGCACTCTTTTTACTGTTTAGCAAGTTTGATCTAAGGGAGTTGGGAAACTGGCTCCAAGGCTTTTAAACCCAGCAGCGGTATGACTGCATATGTGTTTTACACGTACCACTATGGCAGGGACATGCATCATGGATCTGGGGAGAAGAGACTGACTCAGGACAGGGTAAAAGTCATATCTGGGCTCTGATCCTGATCTTGCTGATAATGCTTTAATATTTCAATCTATAAAATGGGAACCATAATGCCTGCCTCTTAGATTGTTGGAAGAAGCAAATGAGACAGTGAGTGTAAATTACTGAATTCACTGCTTGGAAAACAATAATTATTCAATCGATATTATATAGTGTCATTGTTAATGAAATATAGTAAGCAAAAATCTAAATTAGAGCATTTTCTGTGTTGATAGAAAGGAATGTCTCAAAGTGCAAAAATATATCTATGGATCATATGACCTATTACCCATAAAAATGAAAAAAAAACAAAAACAAAAAAATTCTTGGGAGCCTCTGGGCTAGGCAATATTTCACCAGTTGTTCTAAACCAGAGTCATTAGAATGCTAGGCAATAGTAAGTGCTCAAAATTGTCTCTAATTTTTCAATATAAACTTAAACATAGTATTCACAAAATAATACTCCATTTTTTTTTTTGGTTTTGGTTAGAATTGATTTTATTTACTGTGTATTTAATTTTAATTAAAAAAGTTATAATTAATTACAAAGGTGTGGTTAATTTTAAACATGGAAAATATTTTATCAAGTACTGTATATTTTATGTAAAAAAATTCAAAATATAAAATCTATAAGAGAAAATTTACAGAAAAAAGGAAACATTCATTGTGAAAAAAATTGAGAGCCACTTAGATAATCAGAGTCATATTGGGACCCAATGTGCTTATCTATTTCAGACAGCGGGGCAGCCTATTTGCTTTTGAAATCTTAGAAATCCTTTGGAAAAAATCCTCTTAACATCACAAACACAAATAACCCAAATAAAAAAAAATGGGCGAAAGATCTGAGGAGATACCTCACCAAAGAAGAAATCCAGATGGCAAATAAGTATATAAAAAGATGCTCAACATCATGTCATTCAAAAATTGCAAATTAACAGGAGATACCAGTATACATCTATTTAGAATGGCTAAAATCCGGAACACCGACAACACTAAATGATGGCGAGGATGTGGAGCAACAGAAATTCACATTCACTGCTGATGGGAATGCAAAATGGTACAGCTATTGTGGAAGACAGTCTGGCAGTTTCTTATTCATTACAGATGATCCATCAGTTGCCCTCTTTGGTATTTATCCAAATAAGTTGAACACTTACGTCCACACAATAACCTGCACACACGTTTGTAGATGCTTTATTCATAATTGCCAAAACTTGGAAGCAACCAAGATTTCCTTCAATAGATGATATAGAAACAAACTGTGGCACATTCATACAATGAAATATCCAGAATTAAAAAGAAATGAGCTATCAAACCATGAAATGACATGAAGATACTTTCAATGTATATTTCTAAGTGAAAGAAGCCAACCTGAAAAGGCGATATATTGTGTGATTCCAAGTAGATGACATTTTGGAAAAGGTCAAACTATGGAGACAGTACATACATCAATGGTTGCTAGGAGCTTATGGGGAGGGATAGAAGGATGAATTGGTGGAACACAGGGGATTTGTTTTAAGGCAATGAAACTATTCTGAGTGGTACTATAATGGTAGATACATGTTCTTATATGTTTGTCAAAATCTATAGAATGTACAACAGAAAGAGTGAACCCTAATGTAAACTCTGGACTTTAGTTAATAATAATGTATTGACATTGGGTCATCAATTTAACCAAGTACCACAGTATGGCAAGATATTAATAACAGAGGAAGCTTAGGAAGGCTTAGAGAGTATATGGGAAATCATATTTTCTTTTCAATTTTTCTGTAAACCTAAAATTGCTCAAAAAAGTCTACTAATTAACAACAACAAAAGGTCAGTGCTCCTTCCCTGGAACATGTGAACTTTGTCTTTTTAATACTAGGCTTGCAAGTTTTTCTTCTCTCGCTCCCCTAAAATAAATACAGCTTAATCCTTTACATTTCCCCCCCTCAAAATGCAAAATAATGTTAAATTATTTTGAAGTAATGATATTTTGATCCTCAAATAAGGAAATGAAGAGAAAGTCTACCCAAACTCCTTAAAAAGAGAGTAGCCTAGGGAATAAGTGAGAGAGGTGAAAGAATAAGTGATGATGATGATTATGATGATGATAATAATAATAATTCTTACACAGGGTAAAGATTAATGAAAGCAATACAAAACGAGGCAGAGTAGTGCAATAAAGCAAGCATAGCCTTCCACATCTGGCCATATTCTTTACTAGCTGAGTGATCAAAGGCAGGTTTTTAAGCCATTCCAAGGCTCTGTTTTCTCAAGTATCAAATAGTAAGGATGGTGATATTTGTATTGTGAGGAATTTAAAAGTTTAAAAGTCATTTTAAATTCCTCACGAGTTTAAATAAACGGAGGGTATTGACCAGTGTTTAGGTATGCAAGACAGTAGGTGATTTACCATAGCCTTCATTCCCAATAAGGAGCTTGAAATAAGTTCTTAGATAAGAAGAGCTATGTGCCTGAAAGCAAAGGTTTTCTCTCTGGGGACCAAATGCTTTGTGGTTCCCTGAAAATCGCAGTCAACTAAAAAATGTCACTGAAGCAGAAAGCATTCATCTGCTTGGGGCATAAAGAGTAAATACTGTTCCTGGGGTTTGAACTTTTGGAGATGAAGGTGATTGGACACACTGAGAATTGTCAGAATCCAGGAAAGGTGAGTTGGGGCTTTTCAGAAACAGAGAAGGGGGCAGAAGAGCCAAGAATCTGATGGCATATCATGCTGGGAACCAGCTGAAAAAAAAGCAAAAGCCTGACTTCCTGATCTCTTTAGTATTTTGTAGCTCCATAACTGAACTGCCCTGATGGTTAGGGAGAAGGATTGAAGATGAGGTGATGTGGTCTTACCTGGATTTGGTGTGGTGCTATAGGCATGTAGGAAAGAAGCAGGGAAGCAGAGTGTTTAGCATAAGAGGAGACCACCAAAAAGAATGTATGCATTTGTGTTTACTTGCAATCCAGAGATTAGCGGAAGGAACTGGATAAACACTTGTGCTAAATCCTCATTGATTGTGATTTGGGCCCTTGCTTTTCATTTCGTCTGTTTTCAGTTGTGGAGCTAAAAGTGACATATGAAAGAATAAATGTTTCTCAAATCTTAAATTCTATTGTTAAGAAACTTTTCTAATAGATTATAATAGATGGAGATAATATTAGTAACCACTGAAAAGACAATCTATGTTTAATGGATAACTAGGGAAAATATATTAACAGTGGGAGAAATTAAATTTGATGTGTTGAGAACAGCAGAGCTCTATGTAAAGAGCTGAAAACATGAATTCTTGTCCTTGTGTTAAAAAATGCATATATTGGGCTCAGGTAATTTTCCTGTTTCTATGTTAAACAATACTGAGACCAAGCAAAAATAACTTAGCTACTTTCTTTAGAAAGTACTTGTTCCTGGAAGATAAGAGTGAACCAACTGAAATAGTTTACTTACTAATGTAGTAGTGTGTTGGTTAAGATTCAAGTCACCTTGCTGTATGCACCAATTTGAAATTATTAAGTCATAAATTCTGTCAATCCCAATCAGTTCCCTGATTTGAAAGACTTACTTTAAAATAGCTCAGTCAGGTGCTAAGATACTATACTTACCTTTCTCTAACATTTACTTTTTGAAACACTATTAAGGCTCTGCTAAGGTGGTATTTTCCCTTGCTGTAGTAAATCTTTAAAAGTTAGCTTTGTTAAGTGCTTTTCTGGTTGTCTTTTTGGTCTTTGGAGGATTCAACAGTTGACGATTCTGGAAGTTTTACAGACCCAACTGAAACCCCTCTCACTAATGCAGGTCAAGATCCTCAACCCCAAACATTTTTCCTGAAGGCCTCTTGGGCCTCCCTTCCAGGGGTCTCTCCAGCTGCTACATTGAGCTAAGTTTTGCATTGGGTCTGAACTCTGATTTCTTTTTCTTTAGGCTCCCAATCTCCAAACTACTTAGTTTATTTTACCTTCTATGCATGAGAAATGCTTTTGTGGAATTATTTGATTTTGTGACCAGGTTTGAAATTCTTTTCCCTGGAGGGAATCTGCCTTTTACTCACTACACATTCTTGTGCCTTTAAAAATATACGTACATATACTTTTTTTGGTGGGGGAGGTCCTTGTCATATTCTGTTCTAAGCTTATAAGAGAAAGTTCTCAGAGAAGAGATTGGACATAGGCCTGATAAACCCATCTTCTAAGCTCACTCTAAGGGCTGATGAATTCAGAGAGTCAGATCAGACAGGCATTACAGAAAAAGTTTGCACTGGGCCATGTGTCAACACCTTATTAGAGGTTGCCACAGCCTTGTCTAAATTTGTCAGTGAGTGCTTGGTTCAGGAAGAAACCTCTTGAAAACTCCACAATAATTGTGAGTACCAGAATAATTATGAATTTTTCAAGTCTTGAGTTAAAAACAGCTAGCCATTTGGATCAAGGTAAAAGGCATAACATGAGCCTCCAAAAGATATTTGACTGACCTGCTGCCAGATTTTGATGGTTTTGTCTCAAAGTCTTTGCTCTCTCTGGGACAGACGTCAGCTTATTTCATGTGTTCACACCATAACACTAATTGTGTGCTTATCTTTCCAAATTGCATAATTTCTCAAAGGACAATTTAGAATTACAGTGCATGCTTTGGGGAACTTCTGATATAAACAAAATTATTCATTTGAAAAGAGCCATAGAACAAAAATGAAAGCAAAGTTCCAAACATCTAATGTTTGCCTTTTCTGTATTGCTAGGAGAAAGCTTCCAAAAGAAAATCACATTCCAAAATTGCATCTTTAAAAGATTTTGTAGCCAGGTCAAATAAAAAATGTGAAAAACATAAAATGATTGTTCTCTTTTTATCTCCATAAATCACAACACAAATCTCCCAGCCTTTATTCCACATTTCTTTTCCCTCTATTGTAATCCTATTAATATAGTACACTCCTCTCTGACCCTCCCTTCTGACCTACTTCCATTCCTCTCTGCTTGACAAAAAAACCTCATAACTCAATTGCCTTTTTAAAATTAAAACTTCTTCAGATTAGAGCAAGCTTCTTATGACTGATTTTAAGCCTTAGTCTCATTCTTACAAAGAGCTTTGCAAAGCCAAGAGGTGAAAGAAAGAAATTCAGCAAAGAATTAGAATAGTTCTAGGAAGATATAGAGCTCTGTACTCTATATCAATTTTTTCTGAAGGTAGTAGAGATCTCAAGTGCAAGCAATAGATTGGAAAGGACAGAGTGGGAAGTCCCTAAGAGTGTTTTGAGAGAACCTGCCCCCTATGCTAGTCAGCCCACTACATTGAAAACCAGAGGAATTTAGAGAAGCTGTATATGTTAAGTAAGATGTTTTGGAGGCTATATTCAGTGTCCTTACCATAAAAAGAGACTGGACTCAAATTTTTTTCCTGTAGTTAAAGAAAAATGAGCCCATTGGAGATAGCAGAAGTAGGCATACAATACCTTAGATAGCACTAAGCAGTCAATCCTGAAGCGTAGGTGAAACCAGCACTCTTTTTTGAGGAGAACAGTATTCCACCAGAAATGGAGGATATAATATGCAAGGAAATACTGCAACGAGAACAAGATCTCTAGCACCTCTTTGCATATTTTTTGTTTGTTTGTTTGTTTTTTAAAGCCATATACAAAGCAATCTTTGCATATTTTGAAAGAGCCATTGCACAAAAGCACAGAGACAGAATATATATGTATATATATTAGATGATCAATGAAGATGCTTATTCACCTAACATATATAGAGAAGGATCCATATATATATATATATATATATACACACACACACACACACACACACACACACATACATACATACACATGGAGGAAACAATTCCTTAAATTACTGTTTTATAATTAAACTCAGAAATTTTGTGTAAATGTTAAAGAAAAAACTTGGAAATTTGTCATAGATTTGGGTGCCTCAATATCTACTTTGTGTCTTTTTACTAAACATAACTCCTTCCTCTGAGTAAAAAAATACTAATCAAGTGGTAAGTAGCTCAAATATTCTCCACCTCTCAGCCTGTAACTATCATCTTCAGACCTTTTAACTGAAGGACATTCTTTCCTCTTTGGTGACATCACATCTGCTAATTTAAGAGGAAGAGGTCTGCTATGCAAATAGAATTGTCAGATTGAACCCTCCCCTGATGTACTCTGTTCGTTTATTTGTTTTTAACTCCAAGGACATCTCTATTCCTAATCAGGCCATAGCTACTTTAGACATTGAGTTAATAGCATTCGTTAATTAATAGCATCCAGGTGTCCAAGTCAAGCCCTTATTTAAAGATCTTCACAAAGGGGTGAATTCTTTGTGAACCCAAATTTATATTGTTGTTGGCATAATTATTGGGGCTGAACCCATAACAGTGTAGATTGATGCATACATACCTTTATACAAACTTGCACAATACCCTCTAAAATTAGAAATTAAAGTAGGACTAAAACCAATATATGAAAGCCTAGAAGAGTAGGGTCTCATCATACTTCACACCAACCCATGTAATAATTTTGTCCTCCTAGTCAAAAAACCCATCTGGAGAGGATATTGATATATTAAGCATTCCAGGGTCATAATAAAATAGTCATTCTACACTTCTTTGTGGTTTTGAATACAAGGACATGTTTATCCCCTGTGCTACATTATAGTTGTAGATCTGTGTTCTACCTTCTTTAATGTTCTTCAGGTAAATACTCTATATTGTTTGCCTTTTCCTGGGAACATCAACAATATCAATGAGCTAGCCACCATTGATTATATTTATCCACTTACTGTTTAAGCTCTGAAAAGATCTAAAGTTTCCAAAGGAAAGTTTAAAATTTTCAAGATAAAGGGGATTACCTAGGACATGGTTTAGTCAAAGGAGATACTCACCTCACTTCTGACAGATTAAAAACCATTCTAAGCCGGGCGTGGTGGCTCACGCCTGTAATCCTAGCACTCTGGGAGGCCGAGGCGGGTGGATCGCTCGAGGTCAGGAGTTCAAGACCAGCCTGAGCAAGAGTGAGACCCCGTCTCTACTAAAATAGAAAGAAATTATCTGGCCAACTAAAATATATATAGAAAAAATTAGCCGGGCATGGTGGCACATACCTGTAGTCCCAGCTACTCGGGAGGCTGAGGCAGTAGGATTGCTTAAGCCCAGGAGTTTGAGGTTGCTGTGAGCTAGGCTGACGCCAGGGCACTCACTCTAGCCCGGGCAACAGAGCGAGACTCTGTCTCAGAAAAAAAAATAAAATAAAATAAAACATTCTAACATTCCTGGTCACTAAGAAATAATTAAGGGGATTTCTGAATCTCAATGATTCCTATAGAAAATGGGCTCCCAGTGTTTCTGAATTGCCATCCCTGTACTTGACCCAGCCAAGCTAAGGTAAGCAAAATTCTCTTGGGAACATGAAAAAGACCAGAGATTATGTAATTTAAAATTAGTACTTCAACAAATTACAATCCTGAGTCTGTCTTAAAATCATAGACCATTCATCCTACCTATTGGTACCTGAGTGATCTGGGGAAGTCCTGGATATTATGAATCAACTTCATGGAATCATCGGGAAACGCTTAAACTGGTGGCAAAAGTGTACTCACCTTGCCTCACTCTAAGAGCAGCTGCAAACATACTAGGAATAATTTCTCCTGCCTTATTTTAAAGTTTCCCTTACAATGGATGGTCCCTAATCTTGTGTAATCTTTTTTGCTCACTAAAAATACACAAGAGTTTTTAGAAAATAGGATTATATTCTACAAAATCTTTTTATTTTCTCTTCACAAACTTCCATTTGTAGTACTTTGAATCCTGCTAAGTTTTCTCTCATTACTTGAACAACGAAAAGCTCATAACTGCCTAGAATTTGCCTGAAAAACTGTCTTTCTTTGAATATATTTATTAGAAATATTACTGACTTTGGCTTTTCTTTTTTTTTTTTATTATTTCAGCATATTATGGGGGTACATAAGTTTAGGTTACGTATATTGCCCTTGCCTCCCCCCCCAGTCAGAGCTTCAATCGTGTGGCTTTTCGTATTGAATATTCATAGGATTTATTGAATAGATTTTCTTCCTTTGCTGTATGCTTTAGGATAATTTCCAGAGGTTATAAAAAATAATTTTTTAAAAATAGTTTTTATCAGTTTCACTGGAGAGTGGTCCATGAAGCTCTTCATACTGTCAGTGCTGGAAGTCCTTGCTCCCTTGCTTCTATTTTAGATCCTTGTGATTATGTTGTGCCCACCTGGGTAATCCAGGCTAATTTTCCTATCTTAAGGTCAGCTGATTAGCAACATTATCTATTACCTTGAATTACCCTTTGCTTTGTAATATAACATATTTATAGGTTATGGGGATTAGGAAATGGGTATCTTTGGGAGGACACCATTCTGCCTACCACAGTGATCCCAATATGTCAAACAGTGATCTTGATCTGCATTGACCATATTCTCATGCTATGGTTTGCTTAGGGTTTCTTTGTCCCCACCAAAACTCATGCTGAAATTTTATTCCTAATGTGGCAGTGTTGGGAGGTGGGGACCAGTGATAGGTGAATGAATCATTTGGGGGTATTCCTTGTGAATGGATTGGCACCATTCTCATGGTGGTGAGTCAGTTTTTACTCTGGCAAGACTGGATTAGTTCTCATAAGAATGGGTTAGTTTCCTTGAGAGTGGGTTGTTATAAAGCCAGGATGCCTCTTAGATTTTTCCCTCTTCACATGTCTGCTTCCCCTTTGACCTCCTCCGTCATGTTATGATGGGGCAGTGAAGACAGGGCCATGTACTTGAACTTTCCAGCTTGCAGAATCATGAGCTAAATAAACCTCTTTTCTTCATAAATTACCCAGCCTCAAGTGTTTTGTTAAGTAACACAAGACAGCCTAAGACATCTCATAACATAATGGTCTATCTTCCAGTTTAGGGTAATTTATGACCAAAAGGGTCAGTGAGCATTACTATAAGCATAATTTTCTATCCCTGTGTTAAACCATGCTAGGTCCAGGCACCTTTCTGCCCTTGTGTTAAATACACGTGATGAGAATATTTACATGCCCGTATGTTAAATGATACTGAAATCCAACAAAAATAACCTAGCTACTTTTTCCAAGAAATACTTAATTTTTGAAGACAAGACTGTGGGCAAACTCTAATACCTAATCAAGACTGACAACTTGCTTATCAAAACTCCCTTTAAGACTCATTTGTCATTATGCTTACTGATTCAAAACTATTAATTCATAAACTATACCTAATTACAACCAGTTTCCTGCTTTGATATACCCATCTTAAAATCACTCAGCCCAGAAGATTGTGTGTGTGTGTGTGTGTGTTTGGCCCTCATTGCAAGACATATAAAACACTAAGCTTTGCTTGATCATCAGATTTTTTCTGATGACTGTTTTCTGGAAGCTGATAGTTGACAATGGAATCAAACAGATGAGTATAGACAAGATATTGCCTGTGGAAATTGCTAAAAGTTAGAAACAAATGAACCATACATTGTAAAAATGTAGACTGCTTATTTTTGCATATTTGTGTGAACTGTCTTTTGAATAATGAAATTGGAAGCAGAGAAATGATGCTGCAATTGTTCAACTACAAAGCACTCTAAGTGGGGAAATAGGGCTTGAGAAAAACATTAAGTAGAGACTTTCGGATTATTGCTGCCTTATTTTCTCCTCTGGAATTTCCTATGATCTCACTGTTGAGATGGAAAATATATATTATTTATTTCTTTGTCTTTCTATTCTGTCCATCTCTCAATAGTAAGTTAACAGAAGTAAACTATATTTTTTCTTTCTTTGCCACCATGAAGAAGGAGAAGTTAAATAGCTCTGGATTGTTTTGCAAAGCATTTCTACTAATTACTTAAATTTAATATTCTCTAAAGTAATGCTACATTGTTTCTGATAACTGTGTTGATGTGAACATACAGAATATAAATCCTTGGACTTATCAATCAGAAAGAGGTCTGAAGCTCAGTAGACCAGAAGTTTCCACCTATGGCTACAGGTTGGAATCACCTGTTGAAGCCACATCTCTGAGTGTTGGGCCTGACTTTTCCACAGATGATTCTGATACTCAGTGAAAGTTCAATAGTACTGATATAATCTATCTCCCATATATCACACTTTGGGAAACAGATTTCCAGAGGTTAAGTTTTCACTTAAGACTATCAAACTAGCAAATTGTAAATGTGAAATTATATAACCCATGATTTCTGTTGTCGGAGTAAGAGTTTTAAATAAATTATAAAAATAAAACTGATGCTATATTGCATGCCTTGAGACATTTTATATTACCAGCTAATCTTCTAGGTCATGGTTGCAGTACCTAGGCTAATTTGCTAAATTCAAATTATTCTGATTCCAGTACATTAGGGTTCAGGAAACTGTAGCCTATTGGCCAAATACAGCCTGCCACATGTTTTTTTTATGGTCTGTGAGCAAAGATTTGTTTTTGCATTTTTAAATTGTTGGAAAAATAATTAAAGTAGAATAATATGTGTGACACATAAAAATTTTATGTAATTTAAATTTCAGTGTCCATAAATAAAGTTTTATTAGAAGACAGCCATGCTCATTTATTTACTTACTGTTTATGGTCACTTTTATGTCATAGTGGCAGAGTTGAGTAATTGTGACAGAGACCATACAGCCCACAAAACTGAACATATTTATTTTCTGGTCTGTTACAGAAAAGGTTTACCAACATCAAAGAGTTAAAAATTCTGGAGCTGTGCAAATTAATGTGTGTTTGTAATAATGCAACATATGGAAGGGTTGAATGTATTCTTGGGCAAGATTCTCTATATTCCCTCAGTACCACTCATTATTCTATTTGACTTTAATTGTGTTCTTGGGTTGATATGTTAAAGATTAATGATGCACTTAGCTTAAGTCAAGATTCAGAGATGTGAAGATATAGCAGTGTAGAAAGCATAATAGTTACAGATATAACTTTTTTCCTCTAGAGAAATCCTGAGGGTTTTCAGTGTAGGGAATTTAAGTAATTGTAGCAAATCTCTCCCAGAGGATGCATATTCTTGTCATAAAGCTGACAGTACACCTATGCTACGCGACTTGGAAAAATATGGAGAGCTAATGTGCAATGTCAGTCATTTTGCACTTCAATAGAGTTGGGTTTAATTGAGCAGTGAGTACACTTAATATTTGCATAACTCCAGCTGAATAAAAGTTAACTTCAAAACTCTGTGCCTCATGAGATATTAGGCAGTATGGGTCTGTGTTCCTAAAGCAAGATATTGTTTGGTAATAGATATAAACTATTGAAGGACTCTCAGGGCAGGTGCAGCTACTAAATAATCAACATTTGCAGAGGTTAACGTGCCATGGGATAATGAGATAATGTTCCCATTGATTGTATGGACACGCCAATTTGTAAGCCATTAGAATTAAAACAATAATAGCAACAATGGTAATAATAACAGAGGCGGCAGCAGCAGTAGCAAACATGGCTTTAGCACTTTCTATGTGTCCAGAATTGTTTTAGGTACTTTGCAAGTTTTATCTCACTTAAATCCTCACAGCAGGCCTACAAGGTAGGTAACTATTGCACTGTACTAGGTATATTGTACATTGTACTGTACTGATGAGGAGAATAAAGCACAGAGGAGGTAAGTGACTTGGCCAAGGTCACACCAATAGGAAATTAGAAAGTTTGATTTAAACCAGGCAATTTGGCTGTAGTCTTTGCTCTTAAATAGTATCTTTTACTGCTTAAACAAATTATAGTTTATACATCATGTAAGTAAAGCAGTAAGATGTTCACTAAGTCATGTTTTAGAAAAAACATTGAGATTCCAAAGGATTTGAACACACACACACACACTGATATAGATATAGAGAAATAACTTATATTGGTTTTCTTAATTGAAAAACAGGAATTCTATTTATTAATATTATAGGAGACTGGGGCTATGTCTCAGCGTGTAGACTGTGTTGTATTCTTTTTTTAATCTCCTGATTCTAGTAGGGTATACAGTACAGTACATAGTTGATGCTCCATGAAAGTTTGCTTAATGAATGAACTGATATGTCAAAAAAACTATGTGGTTTCCATATGTTCTGTCACATAAACAGAAGTTCATGCAGATTAGGAAGAAAAAAATTTTCCCCAATTGTTTCCTTTCATGAGGATTGTTCCCAACAGGTCTGAGAATTATAGAAGACTGATAAGTCTTTAATTTAGCTCTGACAGCCTACTTGAGATGTAGGTAACATTTTCTCACTAGGGCTTCCCTGGTACCTAATAATTGTTTTTTTAATATATTTTTGGGAAATTGTCTAAGGTCTCAACTATTTTGAATAACCATTGGCTTTTATGCTTTCCCATAAGAGGGGTAGAAATCTTCCACCAGTTTTTCTTCACTGGGCCCACTCAGGTCCAGGACTGATGGCTTTCAACAAGCAGGCAGTCATTATAGACTTACCCATTTATTTCAGAAATCCTCATGGTGTTTAAGGGCTTATTGGGAAATCCTGTTAGTTCTCATCAGTGAGTGCAGTCTGGAATTTGTCTCGGTATCCTGAAACTTGTATTCCATTTGTGTGAGGTGATCTTGGGAATTCACATGCTCATTGCCTTTCCTTATCTTATAACCTGCATCATGTGTTCTTCTATGGAAATTATATTGCTTTTCTTTTCAACAGCTTTATTGAGATATAATTGATATTCAAAGAATTGTACTTATTTTATATGTACAATTTGTTGAATTTGACCATATGAAAATACCTGTAATGCCATCAACACATTCAACACAATAGACATTCCAACAATTCCCACAGTTTCCTTGTACCCTATTTTTGTTTTTATAGTGAGGACACTGAACATGCAATTGACCTTCTTAAACTTTGAAGTGTACAGCACCGTGTTGTTAAGTATAGGCACTGTGTTGTATAGGTCTAGAGACCTAAGTATAGGTCTCTAGAACTAACTCGTGCCCAGAATCCTTGATTAGGTCTGTGATAACCTCTTTGTTCTGGTCATCTTCATTACCCAAAAGTAGTTTCTTGTATTTTCTCTCTCCTTCCTTCAAACTGAAGGATCAGAAGAAATTTATTTTATCTGATGGAAGTATAGCTACTCCTGCTCTTTTTTGATTTCTATTTGCATAAAATATCTTTTTCCATGCCTTCATTTTCAGTCTACGTGTGTATTTATAGGTGAAGTGAGTTTCTTGCAAGACCACATATAGTTGGCTCTTGTTTTTTTTTTTTTTATTGATTCAGCCACTCTATGCCTTTTGATTGGAGAGTTTAGTACATTCACATTCGATGTTATTATCATTGGTAAAGACTTACTATTGTCATGTTGTTATTTGATATGTGGTTGTTTTGTGATCCTCTCTTTCTTACTTCCTTAAACATTCAATTTTTCTTTTGTACAATTCTATGAGTTTGATAAGACACAATGTCATGCATCCACCATTACAGTATCATATAGAATAGTTTCCTCATCCTAAAGATCTACTGTCATTAACTAATTAATCCCTCCCTATACTTCCAAATTTCTGCCAAGCATTGATTTTTTTTCTGTTTCTATAGTTTTACCTTTTTTAGAATGTCATCTAATTGGAACAATACAGTGTGTGGTATTTTTAGTTAACAATATAGATTTTTGTTTCTCCAATTTTTGGTGATTTGATAGCTAATTTCCTTTTATTGCAAAATAATATTTCATTGTGTAAATATCCCACTGTTTATTCACCTATTGAAGGTTATCTTAATTGCCTCCAGTTTTTTGGCAATTATGAGTAAAGCTACTATAAATACCTATGTGCAGGTTTTTCTGTGGATATAAGGTTTCAATTCACTGGATAAATACCAAGAAGTACAATTGCTGGATCTTACAGTAAGACTATGATTAGCACTGTAAGACACTTGCCAAACTGTCTTTCAGAGTGCTTGTACCATTTTAAATTCTCACTAGCAATGACTGAATATTCCTGGTGCTCCACAATCTTGCCAGCATTCAGTGACGTCAGGTTTTTTTTGTTCAGTTATTTTAATATGTGTGTATTGGTATCTTATTATTTTAATTTATCACTCTGTAATGATATATGATGTTGAGCATCTTTTCATATAGCTTATTTTCCATTTGCACATCTTCTTAGGTGAGGTTTATTCTCAGATATTTTGTCTGTTTTGAAACAAGTTGTTTCTTATTGCTAAATTTTGAGTCCTTTGTGTATTTTGGATACCAGTCTTTTTTTTATCAGATATTTGTTTTGCAAATATTTTCTCCCAGTCTGTGGCTTGTCTTTTCATTATCTTAATGTTTTCTACAGAGAAGAAATTATTAATTGTAATGAAGTCCAACATCAATTTTTTTTTTATTCAGAGATTATGCTTTTGGTGTTGTATCAAAATCACATCAACACAAGGTCACCTAGATTTTCTCCCATGTTATCTTCTGGCATTTTCATACTTTTGCCTTTTACATTCAGAGTTATGATCCATTTTGGATATATATTTTTAAAAATGTAAGATTATGGTTGGTTATTTTATGTGTTGATTTCCAGTTGTTCCAGTACCATTTGTTGAAAACACTATCCTTTCTCAATGAAATCATCTTTGTTTCTTTATCAAAGATCATTTGATGTTATTTATGTAGGTCTATATCTGGGCTCATTCTCTATTATGTTCCACTGATATATTCTTCCATTTGTCTAATCTTTTGCCAATGCAATACTGTCTTGATTTTTGTACTTTTATAGTAATTCATAAAGTCAAGTATTTCACTCCTCTGATTTTTTTCTTCTTCTTTATTATTGTGTTGGCTATTCTGGGTCTTTTGCCTTTTCCCATAAACTTTGGAATCATTTGGTGATATCCATGTAATGGCTTTCTGGAATTTTGATTGAGATTGCTTTGAATGTAGAGATCATGTTGCAAAGACTTGACTTCTTAACAATATTGGATTTTCCTATCCATAAACATGGGATACCACTCCATTTATTTAGATCTTTTTGTTTCTTTCACCAGAATTTTACAGGTTTTCTCACATAGATTTTGTAACTATTTGTATAACAAAGTACTTAATTTGTGTACTAATGTAAAAGGTATTGTACTTTTAATTTCAAATTGATTGTTTATTGCAGGCTTTATACGAAAATTTGATTTTTGTTTATTTACAAGATTGTATCATACTGGCTTGCTATAATTGCTTCTTAGTCCCAAGAATAATTTCGTCAGTTCTTTGGGATTTTCTGTATATACAATCATGTAATCTGCAAACAAAGACAATTTTATTTTCTTCCCCATCTGTATATATTTCATTGTTTTCCTTTTCTAATTGCATTTGCTAGTACTTCCAGTACAATGTTAAATAAATGTGGTCAGAGGGAATATCTGTGTCTTATTCCTAATCACAGGAAGAAATTTTCAGTTTCCTACTGTTAAATATGTTGTTAACTGTAGGTTTTTGTAGATTTTCTTTTTTTTTTTTTTTACCAAGTTGAAGAAGTTCTTTCCTCCTTAGTTTGTTGAGAGATTTTTTTATCAAAAATTGATGTCGGATTTTGTCAAATGCTTTTTCTACACCCATTGATAAAATCATGTGGTATTTCTTCTTTTGCCTGTTGATATGGTGGATTACATTAACAGACTTTCAAATTTTGAACAAGCCTTTCATACTTACAATGAATCCCAACTGGCTGTGGTGTACTTTATTTACATGTTGTTTAATTTGACTTGCTGATAATTTGTTGAAGTATTTTATACTTATGTTCATCAAAGATATTGATTTCTAGTTTTCCTATCTTCTAATGTTTTTATCTGATTTTGGTATTAGGGTAATCCTGCCTCATAGAATGTGTTAGGAAGTGTTCCTTATGATTTTACTTTTTGGAAGAGATTGTAGATATTTGGTAACAGTTCTTCCTTAAATGTCTGGTAAAATTCACCAGTGAAATAAGCAGGCCTAGTGCTTTCTTTTTTAGGAGATTATTAATTATTAATTCAATTTCTTTAACAGTTATTTTCCTATTGTAATTATGTATTCTTCTTGAGTGAATTTTGTTAGATTTTGTCTTTCCATTTCATCAAAGTTATCATATTTGAGGTCATAGAATTATCCATAATATGCCTTCATTATTCTTTTAGCTTCCTTGGGAAGTAGTGATGACCTCTTCCATTCCTGATATTAGCAATTTGTGTATTCTATCTTATATTCTTGGTTAGCCTGACTACCAGTTTATTCATGCTATCGATATTTTCAAATAACTACTTGTAATAAATATTCTAACTACTGAAGCCAGCAAGACCTAGTTTCAAATCTGATCATGCCTCTCTTACAGCTATGAGGCCTTCCAATTAGTCTTTTTGAATTTAGCCTTCCTCATCTATAAGTCAAAGATAATGACACCTATCTGTCTGAGTTATTTTGAGAATTAGAAATAATGTATGCAAAGTCATTATCACAATGCCTGGCATGTTATTAGAAATAAACAGAAGTTTAGTAAGAGTAGATTATTGTGTAAGCATATTTTATTAGCATATCATCAAAGTATTATCCTTCAGGACTAATAATTGTCAGAAAAAAATGTTCAAGTGAACAAGTTTCACCTTAAAGTTGAATGTGTTTTAGTTTTCATGGACCTGCCATGTCATATACAGAATCTCTTTCACTGTTCAATTCAGCACAATGTAAATAACATTCACTTTATGACCTCAGGCTAATGATGAAAATTGTTTTAGTGCCAAAAAGGTTTTTCTTCTCTGAAAATATGTAGGGCATGAGATCTATGCCATTACAATGCATCAGTAGATGTTTTATTCTTGGCCTAGATGGAAAAACACAGTAGTAGTCATCAAATAATAAATACAGAAGAACTGAGCCTAAAATGAATTCATTATATGGAAAAGACAAATTAATATTTTATTTTCCTGAATGCTAAAAATGTCAAGCATATGACTCTTATTTGTTTTTGTGTTTTAAAACAGCATGGTTCAAAATATCTTTTCAAGCTGATAAAATTGCTATGCAAAAATAATAAGCTAATGGTCTGGAAGATTTATCAAATACTATATCCAAATTGTTCTCCAAGAGAAGCTCGAAGTCCAGGTGTGCACACTTTTCAAGTAAATTAGCAGAGCTATTGCAGCAAGGGAGTTTGACAGAACGACACATAGAAGTCTTTGTTGATTCAAGTTGCATTTTTTGAGCTCAAATTACTTCGTTTTCTTGAACTCTTTCACTGAGTTGGTAAGTTTTTAAATTAATGTAAAAACTTAAGTAAAAACAATTTTGTATACTTAAAAGTGTTAGAAAAATAAAGACATAAAAAACTCTTCTTTATTTCTTTCTCAAGACAGATGTCTATATTCAAAACTTCATCCGTCTTACTAAATAGTGCTGAAAAGACTGTATGAGTTGCTGTTCCTCCTGCATTTTTCTTGCCTTTCCCATCCCCCAGACAGAATCCAGACCTCCTTCACCTTCCCTTTTGGTTCAGTCTTCATCTTTCAGATTTCACAGAAGCAAGTCATTCGAGTTAGGTACAGTAGCAGAAGTAAACTAACAAGCTTCAACATCAAATGGGGAAGACATTCTTCATTTCAGTATTATAGCTTGTGTGTAGTGCTTCAAATGTCTTTTTATCCCTTTGCTGTATTGTCAAAGTTTCTCTATAATAAAGGAAACAAAAATCAACCATCTGTGAGACTTCTTAAAATTAGTCCTGTCAGTTGACCACACAGTCACCTCAGGAGTGCCATAGTGATGTTCTGAGTACCCATTTACTCATAAAGAGATTGTAGTGCTAATATTTTATGTGATCTGCCACCCTCCAATTTATTCCTATGATTTTGTTCAATGTTTTTGAATTAAAGCAAAACAAATTCCCTATTCATTATTTACTAATGCAAAAAGTATTTGTTGAGCACTCCCGGGTACTGATTTAGGCATTGATGATTAGCAGTGAACAAATGAAATATTCCTGCTTTTATGAAATTAACATTTTAGTATGTTTGAGATGACAAATGAGAAAAATAAGAAATACATATACTATGTTAGTTAGAAATAAGTGCTAAGTGTGGAAATCCAAGGAAAAATAGAACTAGGAAGTGTGTGTGTGCGTGCATGTACCTGTGCACAGTTGTGCATATGTGTGCACGCATGTGTGAGTTAGTGATTTAGACAGGGCAGGTATAGAAGTCCTCACTGAAAATGTGACTTTCAGGGGCCAACATGAGGTAGGCCATACTCATATCTGGAGCAAGATTTCTAGGCAAAAACAGCAACAAAAGCAATGGTTTCAAGTAGGAAATTTTATTTCATTTACGTCATGACAGTCCCTGAACTAAGAATGGTCACTAGCGTATCATACAGTACTTCCTTTTTCATCTTTTTATTGAAAAGCCCCAGTGTCTTCCTTCACTTCATGGATAAAATAATTCATGTAAACTTTAATGACTCAGAGGTCCCTTTTCTGTGAATATTTTCTGTTTGGGTTCACCATGTTTTTCACATTTGTATAGGATAATAGTAAATATTTCATTGCACCTGTTCATGAATGACTGGAGTGAATGAATGGATTATTTATATTTCCAGAGCTTTTTAAAAAAGTATAATTCTAACATGATTGAAAAATTTATTGAATATTCATTTTTCTTTTGTATCAGTTCTATTCATTTTATCTCTTTTTCTTATTTTCCTTCTTTGTCTCACCTTTCAATTCCTCAAAAAGCCACTCAATTATAGATTCTTACTAAAAATTTAATTTTTTTATTTCTATCTCAGGCAAGGTTAAGGAGGCCGCCTTGTGAGTTGGGCATCAATTATATGTGCTCCCTTCATTTAACCTTTTCCCTTTAATATTTTTTTCATTTGGCACCTAGCAGCAAATTTGGAATCACTAAATAACTAAATTGCTAAATTTTAACAAATCTCTGTTTAGTGTCATTTTTCTCTAAAACACAAAGTGATAAAATCAGTGAAGCATAGGCAAATGACGTTAGAGACTTCACCTCCTTTAACTATATAAATCTCTCTATCACTTTTAGATGCTCATTATAAATCTCATTAGTCAATAATATCTGTTATGAATAGAGTGCATATATAATTTTTCATTCAAATTGAGATTTCTGTTGAGTGACCATGGGTACTATTAAAAATTAAACCTAGAGAACAGGCATAAAGCAGAATTATGCAAAGGAAAACTATACTTATGTTTACCCTATTTTTATATGATATTTACTAGAGGTAGTATCACATAGTGGCTAAGAGATCAGGTTCTAGAATCACAGAGAACTGGGTTTGTATTTCAGTGTTCATGAGATAGCTATAGGACCTTGCAGGAAATCATGTAACTTTTCTATCTTCATTCCCTACATTTGTATTGCTATAGCTATCAATAGTATTAATCTTATAGGATTGTTATGAAAAGTCATTGAGGTCATATATATAAATTGGTTACCATAGGTGTTATGTATATTATGCACTTAAATGTTAGAAAAATAGAATCCTAAGATTAGTGAGCCTCTTTAATTTTAAATAACAAAGGAACTTATTGAAAAACAGATTTAAAAAATCATAAGGACAAAATACAAAGTGTATCCACAAATATTATGATACTATGAATTGGTTTCGATTTCTGATTTAAAAATAAATGACTAAATAACAGAATTAGAGGTGATAATAATAAGATCCTAATTTATAGCAGGCATATTTTTATTGCTTTTTAAGTATTGACTAATTTTATCATCTCAATGGCTCTATGTAAGTATTAACTAATATGATCACTTTGACAACTCTATAAGGTGCTATTAGTTATTGAGACACAGAGATGTTTAGCAGCCTATCCAAGATCACCCAATAAGTGATTATTGAAGCAGATATTTAATCCAGGCAATCTTGTATCTTAACCTTTAGAATATAGTGACTTCAGCATAAGTAGAAATGAAAACAGCTAGATAGCAAATTTAGAAATAAAGAAATAAATATTTTAAAAGATTTTTTAAAAATCTGGCTTCTGTTTACAGTGATGATGGAGTAATAGAAGCCAGATCTATTTCCCAAACTTGAAATACTAGAAAACCAGACAAAATATATAAAACAACTATTTTTGTGTTGCTTTGCATTTTTTAATTTATTTGTTTTTATTATTCAACAATAGGAAAATGCTGGCACAAGAAAGTGATGTCTAAATCACAGAAAACAAATGAGGTGAGGTCCATGTTACCTGGTTTATTGTTTGGCTAGAGTTCTGTGCTTAAATGCAGAGACTCAGGAATCAAACAGAGATTAGTGGTCTTGCTGAGTTGAGGAGACAGAGTTTGGAGTTCAGAAGATCAAAATGGTTAAAATTTATGGGGAAAAATGTTGAAGAGGAGAGAGACTGACAGTGAATGATCACTGAATATTTGAAATGGGGGTACTTCTTTGTGTTTGTCCAGATACTAAACTTTGACTGCATGAGAAGCCATTGCCTGAGGTTGGGAAAAGAAGTATTGGGAAGGAATAAGTGGAATAATATTTGTAGCTCACATGGGACAAGGGGAAGTTATGTTCCAACCAGCCAAAGTGGAAACACCTAGTACAAAGGGCATAGTGGATAGTCCTCGGAAGAGTTCCATACTTAGTGTTTATTTTGACCATACTGACAAAGGTTAGAAGCAAATCTTACAAAGGATCAAACTGATCCCAAGTATCACTACTATGTCCCAGCACAAAGCCCAACAATATTTAGATGACAAAATACCTCCAGGACCAGGAAACAAAAACATAAATTCTATAATGCCCAATATCCAAACACAAATTAACAGATGTGAACAGAAGCAGAAAGTATGATCCATACCAGGAGAAAAATCAATAAACAGGAGTGGGCCCTCAAATTAAAGAGATTATAGAATTAGCAGTAAAGAATATGAAAACATCTATAAGTATAATTCACATTCAAAAAGGTATTAAAAATAGACATAATGAATAGCAATATGTAAAAAGAATAAAATTGAATTTCTAGAAATAAAAAACATTATCTGAAACAAAAATACATTGAACAATATTAATAGAAGATTATAAATTATAGAATAAAATATCAATAAATATTGAAATTGAAACTATCCCAATGAAACATAGAAATGAAAAAAATTAGCATAGATACCATATATGAATAGGTTACTAATAGAGATCTATGGAACAATATTAATCAGCCTATCACACATGTAATTATAGTCACAGGAAAGGAGATAGATAAAAATTATTTGAAGATATAATGGCTGAAATTTTCCAAATTTAAAGAAAATATAAACACAAAAATCCAAAAAGTTTAAAGAATCACAAAGATACCAAACTTGAAGAAAATTATATCAAGCCATGTCAGAATAAAATTTCTTGGAAAAACTAATAAAGAAAATATCTTTGTCTTATGGCTTCCAAGGAGGCAAAATCAAGAAAAAAAAAAAAAAAAAAAGAAAATATCTTTGAACACAAAGTCAGAGAAAAAGAAACAATGGAACCAAGATGAGAATAACTTTAATATTCTTATCAGAAATGATGCAAACCAGAAGACAATAAAGTGATATCTTTAAAATACAAAGGGAATAAAAATAACTATTAACTTAAAAGTGTCATTGATAAAATATATTTCAAAAAGAAAGGGAAGAAACAAGCTTTTTCAGAAAAAACAATTGAGATAATTCATTGCCAGTTCATTTCTTATAAGAAATGCTAAATAAAGTCCTTAAAGTGGATGAAAAATGACACTATAAAGTCATTTGGATCTTCAAAAAGAAACGAAGAACCACAAAAACGTATAATTATGTAGCTAAATATAAATTTTTTTCTAATTTTAAATTATTTTTAAAAGAAAAATGACTATTTAAAGCAAAAATAATAGCAATACATTGCAGAATTTATAGCATTTGAACAAATAAAATTTGGAACCACAATAGGGAAAATGATGGTGTATGGAAGTATAATGTTTTAAGGATTCAACGATATTTATAAATTGACATCATATTTTTTGAAGAAAGACAATGATAGGATAATATGTACATATCCTAGAGAAACTACTCAAACAAATTTTAGAGTTATTGAATCAATAGTGGACATGTAACAGAATCATAGGAAAATGAAAATGATGAAACAGGTGGAAAACAAATAATAAAATCACATTAACTGCAGACAGTTTAAACATGCCAACTGAAAGGAACAAATACAAACAACTGATGAGTTAAAGAAGAAATTTCAAGGGAATTCTAAGAATGAACTGAAGAAAGTTAGAAATACATGCTATTAAATATTTTAAAATTCCACTTATGAAAATAGAAAAAGAAAAAAATTAAATTCAAAGAAAGCAGATGAAAGACAATAATTTTTTAAAAAATGAAAGCAGATATCAATTAATTAGAAAACAAAAACAGTAATTGTTTTAAAATCAATTAGCACTCTGGGAGGCCGAGGCGGGCGGATTGTTTGAGCTCAGGAATTCGAGACCAGCCTGAGCAAGAGCGAGACCCCGTCTCTACTAAAAATAGAAATAAATTATATGTACAGCTAAAAATATATATAGAAAATGCTAGCCGGGCATTGTGGCTAGTCCCAGCTACTTGGGAGGCTGAGGCAGGAGGATCACTTGAGCCCGGGAGTTTGAAGGTTGCTGTGAGCTAGGCTGATACCACGGCACCCACTCTAACCAGGGCAACAAAGCCAGACTCTGCCTCAAAAAAAAAAAAAAATAAATAAAATAAATAAATAAATAAATAAAAATCAATTAAAACAGGCTGGGCGCGGTGGCTCACACCTGTAATCCTAGCACTCTGGGAGGCCGAGGCTGGAGGATTGCTCGAGGTCAGGAGTTCGAGACCAGCCTGAGCAAGAGCGAGACCCTGTCTCTACTAAAAAAAATACAAAGAAATTAGCCAAACAACTAAAAATAGAAAAAAAAAAATTAGCCGGGCACAGTGGTGGGTGCCTGTAGTCCCAGCTATTCGGGAGGCTGAGGCAGGAGGATCACTTGAGCCCAGGAGTTTGAAGTTGCTGTGAGCTAGGCTGATGACATGGCACTCTAGCCCAGGCAACAGAGTGAGACTCTGTGTCAAAAAAAAAAAAAAAAAAATCAATTAAAACAAAGGTAAATATTTGAAAAGGTAAGCGTAATTTCCAAACTTCTAGCCAGACTGATCAGAAAAAAACTAATGGAAGATAAAAGTACAGATATCAGTAATAAAATAGGAATCATCACTACAGATGCCAAAGATGTACAAAAGCTAATAAGAAGATATTGTCAAAGTTTAAATGCTGATCAATTCAAAAACTTAAATAAAATGGACAGATTCCTTGAAAGAGATGCTGTGAAAGCTCACCAGAAACAGTCTAAATAATCCTATATCTATTAAAGATACTGAATGTTTCATCAAAATTTTCCACAAAGAAAACTTTAATCACATATGGCTTCACTGGTAGATTCTACCAAACACTTAAGAAAGAAGTAATTCCAATTATACATAAATTATTTGAGAAATTAGAAGAGGAGTCACTTTCTTACTCTTTTTACATAAACAACCAACATTTCCCTGACAGCAAGACATCATAGAAGGTAAAAAGTACCAAACAATATTCCTCATCATCATAGACGCAGATATCCTTAATATTTGAAAATCAAACAATTTCGTAAACCACATTAACAAACTAACACAATAATAATAGCCACACATCATTTCAATAAATACAGGAAAAACATTTGATGACATTCAAAATCCATTAAGGGTAAAAATCTCAGCATACTAGAAATAGACACATTCTCAACCCGGTGAAGGGAAACTATGAACATCCTATAGCTAGTATATGTAATAGTGAAAGACTGAATGTTTTTACCTATTCTGTTCTCTCTCTCCATTTCTATTCAACATTGTGCTGATAGAAGATAACAGAAGTGAAATAAGGCAAGAAGAGAAATAAAAATATCCAGGCTGAAATGAAAAAAGTAAATTTTTTTTAGGTTATAGCAAGTATTATGCCATTTTTTATTTAAAAATATTGAGGTACAAATGTTTTTGTTACATGTATAGCTTTTATAATGCTTCAGTTAGGCTGTCGGTATGCCCATCACCTGGATAGTGTCGATTGTACCTGCTTGATATTTGTAGAAGATATAATCATGGGTGCAGCTAATCCAGAGAATTTATCAAAAAATTTACTAGAAATTATATGTGAGTTAGGAAGGCTGCAGTATACTAGGCTATTACAAATATATTAATTTTATTTCTGAATATGAGATAATGGAAAACAAAATTTTTAAGTTACCATTAACAATTTTTCAAAAAAAATGTAAAAGTTTTAGTGACAATCTTAATAGAAATCATATAGAAATTATACAAAACTTGTGTATGGAAACCTGTTAAACATTACTGAGAGAAAATAAAGAAAACTGAAATAAATAGAGGAATATGCCACGATCAAGGATCATAAGACCCAGTATCATTAATATGTCAATTTTCCCCAAATTCATCTATATATTCAAAGAAATCCACAGTAAAATGCCAACAGGTTTTTATTAAATAAAAAGTTCCAATAAAATTACAAAATCTTGTTGAATGTTAACATACCTAGAATATCTAAAATTTTGTGAAAAAGAATATCAGATTCAAAGAATTTAAACTACCTGTCTTCAAAACAGTGTGGCACAGTTTAAAGATTAATATACAGATAAATGGAACAGTATACAGAATCCATAAATAGACTCATAATTATATGTTTAGTTGATTTTTAACAAAGTTTTAAAGGCAATTTAATGGAGAAAAAGGTAACCTCTTCAATAGGTAGTGCTGGAACAATTGGATATCCATGTGTGAAAAAGTTTCACCTTAACTTTACCTCAAACATGTATAGAAATTAGTCAGGAGCTGTGGCCAGCACCTGTAGTCTCAGCCATGTCAAATTAGACAAACCATGGCTTGTCTAGGAAATGGGACCTCATCAGACACCAAATCTGCACCTTAGATTTCCCAACCTCCAGAACTGTGAGACGTTCATTTCTGTGGTTTATAAACCACTCAGTTTGTTATAGCAGCCCAAATGGATGAAGACACCATCCAGTGGAATACTACTCAGTCATAAAAATAAATTAATAAATATAAACATCAATATGGATGAATTTCAAAAGCATTATAGGAAGAGAAAGAAACCAAATACAAACGGCCACATAATATATGATTTTGTTTATGTGAAAAAAAATTCTTAAAGGCAAAACTATTATTTTAGAAAGACAAATAGAGTTTGCCAGCTTTAGAGAGGTGGGAACAGGGGATTGACAGTGAAGAAGAAATTAGTGAAAATTTTGAAGGTGATAGAACTGTTTTGCTAGTGTTACTGAATTTATATAAATATATATTGATTTTTAATATATTATTTTTAATATATTTATATTTATATAAATATAAATTTATATTGATTTTTACCATATAAATTGGTGAATTTTAGTGTATTGAAATTATGCCTTAATAAATCTGATTTAAAAATTTGAATTTTAAAAGTAATATTAAATATTTGGGAGTGCTTAAAGAAATATCTAACCAAAGAACTCATAGTAAAATGCAGAAATGAATATGTGTAGACAATCAATCATTTGATGAGATTTTCATAAACTAGAACTTTTTAATAAGAATTTGAAAGTTAACTTATAGTCATGAATAGTAGATATGAAACCATTCACCATTAAAATATGCTAGAAGACTAAGAAATGCAAATGACATTGACCCAAATAAAAACATCAGGTTCAAAGTCATCATTTCTTAAATTATAAATAAAAATATTTTAAAAGTGAAGAAAAAAGTTTAAGTACAAAAGAATTATTAATGGAAAAGACCTCAAATTGAATACAATTATGAGCTAGCTAAAAGAGAATGTATGGGCTTTAATGTGCATCATTAATTTTAAATTAAAATAGAAACATCAAGAGTAATATGTCATGGTGCTATTTATGAAAGTGCTATCAAAATTACTGTCATTTTGACAGATCATTTGAAAATATAGGGAAAAACATGTTAAGAATTGCTTAAAACTCTTTGCCATCTGGGCAACATCAAAACAAGTAATACAAATTAAAAAAAGAATAAAAGCTTAGAAAATTTTCATATGGTTCTAAAATGAATAAACAAAAATAAATTGGAATTGGAGGACATTAATAGAACTATATATTCATTGCTTCTGTAAAATAAAACTGCCTACTAATATCTTTAACTATTGACCCTGTACTTCTATCTGAAATTGCAAAATGCAAAGTTGAAATTGTAGAATTGAAGGTTGAATGCTCAGATAGCATGTGTATGGGATAGTCAGGACTGAAGCTGTCTGAGGCTAAGATTGTCTGAGTCTACAACAGGTAGCCCTAACCACTACACTGCACCAGGTTGAACAAAATTCCAAGGACCAATTCTTTTTTTTTTTTTTGAAACAGAGTCTCGCTCTGTTGCCCCGGGTAGAGTGCAGTGGCACCATCATAACTCAGTTCAGCCTCAAACTCCTGGGCTCAAGGGATCTTCCAGCCTCAGCTTCCTGAGTAGCTGGAACCATGGGCCCGCACAACCATACCTGGCTAATTTTTCTATTTTTGGTAGAGAGGGGTCTCCATCTTGCTCAGGCTGATCTAGAACTCCCGCGCTCAAGCAATCTTCCCGCCTTGGCCTCCCACAGTGCTAGGATTACAGGAGTGAGCCACCACACCCCACCCCAAGATAGTTCTTAAGGGATGGCCGAATTTTCTAACAAGTACTCATTATATTTGAGAGAGAAGAATGGAAATAGATATCGTATCTTTGACCAAACCTTATTTTTATTTTTTCCATATCATGTCATGATTTCAAGATGATTTCTTTTGTAACAATTTTCACATTTCATTCTATTTTCCCCAAAATTTGTTCATTAAAAGCATAAGAGGAAAAACAAGCCCAAAAAGTTTTACCCTGAATCCGTTGCTCTTGCACTACCTATACATGCTCTTGCACTACCTATACAATAGCTAATAAATTCTAGGGCTGAAATATCACTTTTAGAAGACAGTTTCACTGAGAAAGATTAGAGAATTCAATAACTGGTGTTCTGGATATGAATGGAATATTAGGTAACTATTAATAATGAGAAACTTAAAAATCTATTTTTCTCCGTCAAAAGACACTGATGTCAATTTCACTGTGCCTTGAAAATTTCATCCTTATTGCTCTTCCAATGTTTATTCCTTCACTCTTATTCTTTCCTTACTTGGATCTCACTTGTCCTTTTCTAATATTTGCTCACTAGATTTTAAACTCCCTGAGGGGAGTTAATGTATCTTGTTTTTTAATACCTAAAACCAGATATTAACACATAATCAGGGTTAATTTATATTGACTTATAATGAATCAATATATTTATCTAACTAGAGTACTTGAAAGAACAATCCATTTTAAAGGATAAGAACTGATGAACATTGAGGAAAAAAAGCCCGAAAATTCATGTTCTAGAAATTCATTATCAGATAAGAGGAAAATTCAACAAAATAAAATTTTAAATTGGTAACAAACAGTGCCATTACAAAACTAGCTAATAGGTATGTGATTTGTTCAATGGCTGTAGCTTTTGCAACAAAGTTTGAATTGCATTTTAAGTAAATAATTTTAATAAATCTGATCTAGACTTCTTGGTTTGTTATTTACTACTATGGCTCATTTGTTCATTAAAATATTGATTGTGGTGTTGATTTGGATATTTTGAGGAAGACAACATAATGAACTGACATGTTCACTTGAAATGGCTATTACAAGATAGCACTTAAATACTTGCTACTGTGTTTACAGAAGCACTTACAAAATATCTTGATATATGCGCCAGCCTTATTTCTATTAGAAAAGACACCGATTATAGTCCGCATTGTGAAAGATATTTTAGCCAAAAAATGAATTCATAGTATTATACATTAGAGTTGTAGGCAACATCTCAACCTCTACATGGAGTGTAATAAAGTTCTCCTTTGATGACACATTTCCACATTTCTAAAGAAAGTTGACAACAAAACAATCAATAGTCCTTGATTTTGAAACACAGCCAAAGGTGAGATCATCAGGAGAAGAGCCTTAGAAAAGCTTGATCGAAAGTTGTGAAGAAGGTGAAAAAGTGATAATAAACCTTTTGATACTGACACCTACACAGAGGATTCTCCACCTCCCAGAGCTGAGAACACATCTAACTAGTTCACTAAAAGCAGCAAAGTGTTTGAAGAAGGTGAAAATGAGCTATTATCACCATCTTTTTCAGAAGTTTGGAAGTTCTACCCTCATCAAGCTATTCAATATGACCTTACATTTAGTTCATTCTAACAATGTAGGCTAAAAGGGTTTTGTAGCAGATTGTCTTATTACAGAAACTGTCTCAATCATGCAAAAACTTTCTTTTGTGGACCAGACTTTCAATCAACCCCTTGACATCTACAGTCAAGCCCATTTGGGATTAAAGAATGAGACATTCAGCATTGACTACACATCAAACAACCATTCTAGAGATCATGTGCATTCCCTGTGTTTAAAAAGGCTCAACCTGATTTTGGCTAAGTAGATTTCAAGTTAATGTTGTTATTTGACCAATCCCTGTATTTTGGGGGTCTGGGGGACACTCACTCTGCAAGATGTATAAGAAAAAGTCATAAGGGTGGGAAGGGGATAGTCAAATGTTGGTAAACAGATACAAAAGTACAGCTAGACAGGATAAGTAAGTTCTAGTGTTCTATAGCACTATGGGTGACTATAGTTAACAACAATTTATTGTATATTTTCAAATAGCTAGAGAGTGAATTTTGAATGTTCCCAATACAAAGAAATGATAAATGTTCGAGGTGATATATATGCTAATTACCCTGATTTGATCATTACACATTGTATACATGTATTGAAATATCACACTCTATCCCATATATGTGCAATTATTATGTGTCAATTAAAAATAATAATAAAAACTAAATGTATAAATAAAGAAAAAGTCATACAATGCTCACAGATGATGTTGAGAAAATAGCAGTGATATGGAACAAACATCTGGCATATTAAGTTCAAAGTCAGCTGACATTTCCACAACTATTTCCCTCAATGTTACCCTCTTGGAAAGGGACTGAGAGGGTTACAATGAAAATAACTGTTATTTTCCCTTTCATTTAAAAATATTACTCATAAAATATATTTGGAATTAGGCCTGAGATATGCATACCCTTGCATCTATGATGTTCAGGGATCATGATAATACTCACATTTCAAAATGCCTATGAACCAAAACAAACTGGAAAGAGAAAGCAATCCTTTTATGGATTTACATATGTGTGAAATTCATTCTTATATTCTTTTACCAAATATTATTGAACATCTGCTAGGAACTGTGCTAGTATGGAACAATGCAGTGAAAGAGAATCAAGCATTCTGGCCCTCAAGGAGCTCCCAGGCCAATAAGATTTAGACAATCAGGCTAGGCACAGTAGCTCACGCCTGTAATCCTAGCACCCTGGGAGGCCGAGGCGGGTGGATTGTTTGAGCTCAGGAGTTGGAGACCAGTCTAAGCAAGAGCGAGACCCCATCTCTACTAAAAAAAAAGGAAGAAATTAGCTGGACAGCTAAAAATATATGTAGAAAAAATTAGCCAGGTATGGTGGCACATGCCTGTAGTCCCAGCTACTCGGGAGGCTGAGGCAGAAGGACTGCTTGAGCCCAGGAGTTTGAGGTTGCTGTGAGCTAGGCTGACGCCACGGCACTGTAGCCCGGGCAGCAGAGTGAGACTCTGTCTCACACACACAAAAAAAAGAGTTAGACAATCAAATGCTGCATGGCAGTACAGTATGCTGAGGGCCAGGGGTATCATATGCCAGTATGTGATCCAAATCGGGAGAAGACTCTATCCCTGCTGAGCTATGCAGTCTCATCCAGTCTAAAGCGAAGGGCCAAAATTTGTGGGGAACTTGGAAGTTCAGATTCTTCTTTTTCATTGTTCTCTCTCTAAAGGACCTGAGCACACACTTGTGTAAATTATCACTACTGAAAAATCTAAATTTGAAAGAGAGATGGACAAATTTGGACTCGATGTAAATATTAAAATTGATCTATAAAACCCAAAACTACTAAAAAGAAAAAAATAAACGACTAACACAATATTGATAAATGGAAATTCAGATAGTCACATGCAACATGGTTCATATAATAACTAAGATATCTTTAGAAAATTATGTAAGTGGAACATCAAAAAAGAAGCACAGGAGCATGGAAAATTTAAAACATACACACAAGATGTGTACAAAAATGAATTTAAGAAGTAATGTAAAGGCTTTGGCACAGATAGTCTAGCACTCTTTACCAATATCAGTTCATGTAATGATTCATACCATAATTAAGTCTCTTGACTATTAATTCAGCTTCTTCATTACAAATAATTTCAAGCAATTATTGTAAGAAGTTTGACCCCAAAGAGGAAAAAATAAAGTGTTATCTTTCTTTGAAAAAATTAATAAGAAATCTAACAAATATATCATGATGGAAAAGAAAAAAATGTAATAATTATGTGATAGATTGTAAAAATGGCCCTCTTACCTGTATCCATGTGCCTTAGCCTTTGTGATTTTGTAGCTACTTCCCTGAAAAGGTGTAACCAATTTTATTCCTCTTCAATATGGGCTGAACTTTTGCCTTGTTTGGTTAGTAATGCGTGGCACAAGCAATGCTTTTCTATTTCTGAGACTAGGCTCCAAGAGGCAGTATATATTTCTGTTCTCTTGAAACCAAGCAGAGTTGCCATGTGGTGGCTATGCCACAATGAGAGACATGTGAAATACAGTTGATCACTTTACTTACCTGATGCCTCAGAAGGAGACTCAGTTTGCTCGCTAGCTGCTAACAGCAAGGAGGAGCCCAGCCAGAATCAGAACTGTCCAGCCCAAATGGCTGGCTTGTTACCTACATGATGAGTGCGATGTGCACTGTCTGGGGAATGGACACTTTGAAGCTCAGACTCGGGGGGTTGGGAAGGGCATGAGCAATATATTTAACCAGAACGGTTGTACCCCCATAATAAGCTATAATTAATAAATAAATAAATAAATAAATAAATAAAAGCAAACACTAACTGATACATGGATTGTAAATGTAACAGTATTTGCCAATTAGAGAACAGTTTACATAAAATAAAATAAAATAAAATAAAACCTGAAGTTCTATGGACCAATTAGAATAAGGAAGAGAATTCATAAAATTTTTAAATGCAAGATCAATATAAAATTTTCTATAAACTAGCACTAAGTGAAAAATATGTTTTAAGAAAAAATATACTACTTACTATAGGAATAAACTATAAAGTAACTTAGCATAAATCAAACCTTTACTGGAAAAATTATTTCAAGTTCATGGACTTTTGAAAGAATCAATATTATAATGAGGCCAATGGTACCCAAATTAATCTATAAATTTATTATCCTCCAATTATAATCTCATCAGGATTCTTTGTGGCACTTGACAAGCTGATTCTAAAATTTATGTGGAAGTAAAGAAGCCTGAGAATAATTAAGTCAATTTTAAAAAGTTAAAAAAGGTGAAGTTAAAAAAGGAACCTGCCAATCCAGGTAGCATAACTCATTCTAAAGTTAAGAGAACAGGAGTGTTTTGCCAGAGTAGACAAATAGATCCAAGGAAACGAACAGTGTCTAGGAAGATGTCATTGCATGTATGACAAAGTGACATGAGAAAACATGGGAAAAAAGGAAACCATTCAATCAGTGCTACTGAAGCCATTGTGTGCCTGTACTAAAAAATATGGTTTCTGAAGTCAGACGGTATATAAAAATTACTTTCAGGTGGATAAAATACTTGCGTATGAAAGACAAAACTTAAAAATTTTTAGAGGAATTTTAGAGAAAAATATCTTTATGGCCTTGGTCTAGAAAATAATTTCTTACATGAGATTTTAAAAAGTTAAATCATAAAGAATTATATGTAACTGTACCTACTAATACAAAGTTTCCATAAAATCAGTGAAAAGACAAAGTGATAGCTTAGGTGGAAATATGTGCAATAAATATAGGCATCCATCATTAATGTCTGTAATACGTAAGACTGCTATGGAGTAATAAGGAAAAGATAATCAATATAGACATGAGCAAACAAATGAATTAAACATTCACAAAAGAGGAAACCCAAATGGCTAATAAACAAATAAATGACACCATTTTCACTACTAATGAAGAAAATACAGCAACAGAATATTTTACTGTATTTGACAAGTCTTGGTAATTATATGTACCAATGGAAAAATTGTAGGCTGCTATTAGTACCGTAAACTGTATATAAACTTTGGGAAGTGATTGAGCATTCCATAATAAAGTTAATATCCTATTCCTTATGGCAAAGCTATTTTACTTTTAAGTCTATGTTCAAGGATGTTTATTGTCCTATAGTACCTTCATTGCTACACTGCAATTTTTAATAATTGTAAAATTGTAAATTAGGAAAAAACCTAATTTGCATTTATGGGAAGACATATTGGTAAATAATGGTCAATTTAAATAATGGAACACTTAGAATAACAAGAATTTATAAAATATTATTACATGAATTGGCATGGTTGCAGTTCATAAATAATCTTTATCATTATTGTGATACTTTGTGTGGGAATTTTCTCAACATGTAAACAGTACCATAAACTACTTATGGGCACAGCCAGCCGTTGTAAAAGTGTACACATGTATCTGAATAAGGACTAAGAAGTTAAGAAATGTTTTCCTTGGTGGTGTAGGGAACAAACACTGTAGGGAAAGCACACAGGAAGCTAGTAGGAATTTTAAGTTACTAAACTTGAAGGTGTGTGAGTATTCAATATACTGTTATTATCATTATCATTATTACTGAAATTTTCTAGTATTTTTTTTTCAAGAAATAGGGTTTCATTACGTTTCCCAGGTTGGAGTGCAGTGGCATCATCATAGCTCACTGCAGTCTCCAACTCTTGAACTCAAGAGATCTTCCTTCCTCAGCCTCCAAAGTAAATGGGACTACAGGTGCATGTGCCTGGCTAATTTTTTTTTTTATTTTTTTGCAGAAACAGGATCTTGCTATGTTTACCAGGCTGGTCTGGAATTTCTGGCCTCAAGTCAACCTCCCACCTTGGCCTCCCAAAGTGCTTGTATTACAGGCATGAGCCACTGCACCCAGCTGAAACTATTAAGTATTTTTTTAAATAGACTTTTTTTTTTAGAGTAGTTTTAGGTTCCCAGCAAAATTGAGCTAATGTAAAGAAATGTCCTATATATCTCCTGCTCCTACACATGCATATAGCCTCCACCACTGTCAACATCCCCCATCAGAGTACTACCATTGTTATAATTCATGAACCTACTACATTACTCCATCATTATCACCCAGAGTCCATAGTCTGCATTAGGGTTCACTCTTGGAGTTGTACATTTTCTGGGTTTGGAGAAATGTCTAATGACATGTATGTACCATTATAAGGTCATACAGAGTAGTTTCACCTCTCTGAAAATCTTCTGTGCGCCACCTTTTTATCCTTCTCTCCCTAACTCCTGGAAACCACTGATCTTTTTACTGTCTCCATAATTTTGCCTTTTTTTTTTTTTTTACAATTTCATATAGTTGGAACCCTATAGTATGTAGCCTTTCCAAATTGGCTTCTTTCACTTAGTAAAATGCATTTAAGTTTCTTCCATGTCTTTTCATGGCTTGGTAACTCATTTCTTTTTAGTGCTGAACAATATTCCAATTTATGGATATACCAGTTTATCCATTTGCCTCTTGAAAAACACCTTAGTTGTTTCCAAGTTTTAGTGATTATGAAAAAAGCTACTATATAAACAACGATGTGGAGGATTTTGTGCACATTTTACTCAACTTCTTTGGGTAAATATGAAGGAGTGTTATTGCCAGATCATATGGTAAGAGTATGTTTAGTTTTGTATTTATAAGAAACTGCTAAACTGTCTTCCAAAGTGGATGTACCACTTTGCATTCCCATCGGCAGTGAATGAGAGTTCTTGTTGCTCTCTATCCTCATCAGCAATAGTGTTTTTCTGGAATTTGCCCATTCTAACAGGTGTGTAGTGGTATCTTGTAGTTTTAATTTGCATTTCCCTGATGATGTATGATATGGAACATCTTCTTTATATATTTTCAATATATTAATACTATTTTCCATCCCCTTTTGCTTGTCTGTAATAGGTCATAAAAATTATGAGAGCTAGAGGTATTCTAATATTAAATCATTTGCTAATAAGATTTTCAAAACAATTACTCTGGAAAGAGCAAGGCTAATTAATACCCTAGGATCAGAGGATTTCTAGCTGAACAGATATATGGTGCAGTAGGGGCACTGCATGTTTAGAATCAACTCATATATATATAATAATATATTATTATTGAAATTCCCTGTTTTTTTTTTTAATAGACAGAGTGTCACTCTGTCACCCAAGCCCTGGAGTGCACTGGCACGAGCATATGTCACTGCTCTGAAGTTTAGAAGTCTCATGACTTCATTCAGAATAGCATTCAGTGATATGGACCATACATTTTATTTTGTGGAGTCTTACTTGCGTACCATAAGTAGAGAGTAATACAGAGGGACCACTGAGTCAATACATCCCTCCTGCTTTGACAAGATCACCAGCTACCACATCATGAAACTAGAATGTAGCAATTTAATAAGAAGCTATTAATACATCATTAAAACATGGCTCCTCACAATCCTAGTAGTCCTAAACAAGGTTGAGAGATTTTAGCTATCTGAAAGTCTTCTAATTTAAATATGAATAACTTAAAAACATGTTAGACTTAGGAACATTGAAGTGGAATGCAGGGATGATGTTTTTAGAACTCTTAACTGGAAACTTTTTTGTATAGGAGTGTATAAGGGTGGGGAAGGGAAAGTATCTCTAGATACACATCTAAAGACTCTTTTATCATTTTCAGACTACTGGGCATTCTAACCCCTTAAATTACAAGTGGGCAAATGAAGCATAAGAGATAACATTTCCTGGGATTCTAGGAATGGATAAGTACAAAATAAGGCATGATGAAGAATCCCCTAACCCTTCCTTCCACTGTTGTCTCTCTGCTCCCTACAGCACAGATCTCCAAAATCAGTACTAGGGTTTCATTATTGATTATTTTATTTTAAATATTGTATCATAGCATAGAAGCCAGGACTTATTTAATATTTTGTCTGGTTCACCAGCTTATACTATTTTCATTAGTACTTTGACTTTACTTTTTCACCTTTCATCTACATACATGTACACAGGCTTTCCCTAAATTTGAAAAAAAAGAGAAAAGGATGAGTAGAATTGAGAAATTAAGGTTTGGAAATCAATGTAAGTTTTAAATACTTATTTTTAGTCCCAATCATAATATTACAGATTAAGGTTTTTATTCTGCAAAAGATTCTATCGCAAGGAATTAAATTTGTCTATCTTTTGTAGAACTGCCTGAAGCCATTCATGAATGCCTGACATTAACTGGGCTCAGGGTTAGGGGTTGGTGTTTATCCTTGGGATTGGGTATAGTTTCTAGGATAAAAAATTAAAGACATTCTATTCTGATTATTCTGTTTGCAAGTTGATAAGCCCAACCCAAAATTTCTTTTTTTTTTTTTGTTTTCTGAGACAGTCTCGCTCTGTTGTCTGGGCTAGAGTGCCGTGGCATCAGCCTAGCTCACGCAACCTTAAACTCCTGGGCTTAAGCAATCCTCCTGCCTCAGCCTCCCGAGTAGCTGGGACTACAGGCATGCACCACCATGCCTGGATAATTTTTTTCTATGTATTTTTAGTTGTCCAGCTAATTTCTTTCTATTTTTAGTAGAGATGGGGTCTCACTCTTGCTCAGGCTGGTCTCGAACTCCTGACCTCCAGTGATCCTCCCGCCTCGGCCTCCCAGAGTGCTAGGATTACAGGCGTGAGCCACTGTGCCTGGCCCAACCCAAAATTTCTTAAGCAAAAGAAAAGCTTCATGTTGTCTTATCCTTAACTGAGAATTCCAAATGAAGGGAACATTTTTCAGCACAGTTGGACATGAAGAGCCTCGAATCGTGCGCTTATTGTGCAGGCGGGTGGGGTACTGTGGACGGGAGGCATGGTAGGGCTGCTTGTTGAAAAGCCTTGCAAGAATCACACTAATGGATTGTGGATCCCCCCACTTCCCAAAAGAGAGAAATTGAGCAAACAAAAATAATTGACAATAAATCAACTGACCTGGTAAGCATGTCTTTTTATTTTGACACTCTCATATCCTGAGGCCTTGCTGACAGGGGAAGGGACTGTCCCCCCAGAGTTAGCTAATTCCTAGAGATAGCGAACAACTCACAAGGAGTGCACCTTTCAGAGGCAGATTAGCCAATCCAGGCCCACCCACCACCATTAGGCTCTTATACACTCCAGGCCAATACTTCTGTGTCCTAATCACCTCATGGCCAGTATCACATAACAGGACAGTCACTACAACCTAGACTCCGCTGAAATTATCCACACTGGCCAGTTCTAAGCCTGTTTACCCTGTGCTCCCCATCAAGGCTCTTTCCCACGTTTTCTTCTCGCTCTCTCTGCCTCCTGACTCACCCTGGTGCTTCTGCACGTGGTTCTCCTTGATGTGGCATGACTTCTGTTTCTAGGGTTCTGTGGGGACAAACTCCTTCCTCCATGACGGTCATTTCTGTGTCTGCGTGTCTTACTGTACCCAATTAATACACATCCTGGGTACATTTTAAAATGTGATCCAGTATGTTTTTACTTTTGAAGTATAATTGCCAATTCACTAATTTATTATCTTATTATTCAATTGATATTTATTAAACACTTAGTTTGTCCTAGATGAAAATATAATTATTACTTTAATTTAGGTACTAAAAACCATTTATTGGCTCAAGTTCTTTAAAAGACAATTTTCCTCCGCTATATCTAAGTACCCTCTCTTATAGCATCATTTAATTTACACGGTATTTCAAGATTTTGGAATTCTATTCAGCCACAAAAAACAATGTTGATCTAGCACCTCTTGTGTAATCCTGGATAGAGCTAGAGCCCATTCTACTAAGTGAAGTATCACAAGAATGGAAAAACAAGCACCACATGTACTCACCATCAAATTGGTATTAACTGATCAACACTTACGTGCACATATAGTAGTAACATTCATCTGGTGTTGGGCAAAGTGACAGGGGGAGGAAAAGATGGGTATATACACACCTAATGGGTGTGGTGCGCACCATCTGGGAGATGGATGTGGTTGAAGCTCTGACTCGGGTGGGGCAAAGGCAATATATGTAACCTAAACATTTGTACCCCTGTAATTTGCTGAATTAAAAAAAAAAAGGTTTTGGAATTTGTAGTATACAAGTCAAGGGGGGAATGAGAGAGAGAGAGAGAGAGCAGAAGAGAGAAAGAGAAGACTGTCTTTCAAAGTAAATAGATTTATTGAACATTGTATTTATATTTTGTTTTTATTTTTTACATTTTGGTAGTTTCAACTCAGAAAGAAAGAGCTATGGATCACCTGGATTTTTTCACTAAATAAATTTCAAGTTTTGAATCAGATCCTATGTTTGGCATTAATTTTCATAAAATCTTTGCTTTTTATTCACAGTATTATTTTTTTCACATTTGTGATGAGAAAAGTTCTAAAGCACACAGTCCAAATGGTCCAGAAATCTGATTAAGAAAAATATGATATCTTTATGAAACTTAATATCGAAAACAGCCCAAGGTAAAGAAGCAAACACAGAAGGAAACATATTCATCAAAATTACCGTGAGATTAATTTTGCATATGTTTTGTCAAAAGTGAGTTTTCAATCTGATTTCAAGGAACAAGACAAAGAGTTAATTAAAAGTTTAGGGAAAGTGTATCAATTTAGAGCTACACAGAAAGTTATGTGCTCTCCCTACATGCCAACTTTAACATAAATCCCTTTTCTCACAATTAAGAAAGCAAAGAAGAATTTTAATGAGAGAAATGACAGTTTTGTAGATATAAGTTTGGAGTTGTTTTAGTTTATATTTTAAATAATGTCAAGCACAAAGACAAGGAATTTATTAACAGTTCAAAGAGTTTGGGACACACCGCTCAACTGATTAAATGATATCCTGGTGTGTGGGTAAGTGGGTCACATTTAGAGAGAGAACAATTAAGAGGACTTGCAGAAATCTTTCAGTGGGTTGAGGGATTTCAACAAAGTGAACACACGAAGCCAACATAATTTTCAGGCCACTATAAAGATGAAGGTTCTTTGGCATTCTCCAAAAAGCAGAGTCCTTGGAAGTATTATGAAAATTAGAATCACGTTAAACCATTTCTCATTTCCCCTTGAAGCAAAGTGTTTTATTAAGTCCAACATAAGATAAAAATATTTGTGGAGACATGCATAAAGTCCTGTAGATAGAATTAGGCTTTGCTTATCAAAATCATCTAATTTTTCAGTCTAACCATCATTGCAACATTTTTGGAGACAGCTATGCAGGAAATTCTAAATGCATGTCTATATATAGACAACACAGCAGTAGAAATAAAATTCCAATGACCCACTGTGACCAAAAAGTTAAGGGGAGGATATTGATCATTCAATTAAATGAATCAGCATGTGGATTTGAAACTGGGTTTTTGGAATTGTACCTTAAAACTCAGTTGCACACATTTTAACAAGGTAAAGATACCCAGGGATATGTACTTAGAAGGGAATTGGCACCACTGTGGCAGGGCGTACGTATGTATTTGGGCTATTGCCCAGAGAGATTTCAGTGAGCCAACACACAATAAAAGGAACAGAGGCAGCTTTGGCAGCATCGTACTGGAAGCCAGCAGAAGCGATGCCAAGTTTAGCAGCAGAGGTAAAGGCTGCAACAATAATTAAGTAGGAGTACAGCTTTGCAATCTTTCCCAAACAAAGAGAGCTTGGAGGGAAATCACTCTCTTCAGAGGCTTAATTGACAGAATGTTGTCTTTGCCCACCCACTTTATTCATCAGCTCTCACACCCATGACTTTCACAGCTAGCTTGTAAAACCTCTGGACACAACTCTTTGTCTTGCTCCACACTGGAAAAAGGTACCCACAGAGAGACCTTTCAGCAATTATAGACCTTGTTGATCAGTAGCACATGTGGAGACTGAACCTAATGGCCTTAGAAGATTGTCCTAAAATTAGTTTGCCTTTACAGGGCTTTCAATTCTTCCATTTCATATAGCCCTTATTTGTTCAGTGTATGTTGCAAAAACCCAGTGTCTATTTCTGTTTCATTCTACATTGGGCTGTGTCTTCCTTATGATCGTGACTGTCTAGCATAGTGAATAAAGATAGAAATAAGCAGAATTTTCCTGTTTCTTTTTATCTTCTTCGAGATTCCTGCAGGTTGTGGTGGATGCCCCAGGTTGTGAGGCCACGATAAGATAAGGCTTTTCTCAACTGTATCTTCTGCACACAAAAGCAAGCGCAGAAGGGAGGGCAGAAGAGTATATGCCTTCAGAAAGTACATATTTTATCTTCCACAAGCAGATTATATCCTACACTGGAATCCACCAGATATGTGAATGGTAACATGGAGCTTGCAAGGTACGTAGCTAATCTGTGTTGAATGTGATGCTGCAGACTTTAGTTTTGTTACACTCTCTACTAATAATTGGCCATGTACCTGTACTCAGTCACTTTAATTCTCTTTTACTTAGTTTTTCTCTTTAGTATGTAGACTAAAAGAACAGAAAAGGCCTAATATATAAAGTAAATATTTTCTTTTACTATAAAAATTCAGGAAAATAAATTTTCAATGATGAAGTAATGGTTGTTTAAATGATAATGTTAAAAATCATCCATTTATTCATTCAATAAATGAATATTCACTTATTTACTTATAAGAGCTCCTACTATGTACCATGCACTATTCTTGGCTCTTAAGATTCTGCAGTGAACAAAGCAAAACTCCTGCTTTTATGGATTTTACATTGTAGTATGGATGGTAGGAAGGGAAGGACAATCAAGCAGATAAGGTTACACATTCATAATACATCAGAGAGTGAATTGAGCAGGGTAAGAAGATAGAGTGACATGAAGAAACATGTTGTAATGCTATGCAGAAAGCAATGCAGAGAGGTTGGCCCAGAGAAGGTCCCAAAATATTTATATTGATAAGCCTCTGTTGATGATTATATTATTTTTCCAGTCTTTTCCTATAATGGTTGATTTTATGTCACCTTGACTGAGCTAAGTGGTGCCCAGGTAGCTAGTAAAACATTATTTCTCAATGTGTCTGTGAGGATGTTTCTGCAGGAGGTCAACATTTGATTTCGTGGCTGAGTCAAGCAGACAGCCTTCCCAAATATATGTGGACATTATCCCATTTGTTGAGGGCCTGAAAAGAACAGAAAGAAACAGGAAGATTGAATAACTCTTTGCCTGACTGCTTGAGCTGGAACATCAATCTTCTACCCTTGGTACTCACTCCTGTTTCTCCAGTCTTCAAATTTGGACTACAATTTTCATTATCATCTCTCTGGCCCTCAGACCTTCAAACTCTACCACCAGCTTTCCTGGGTCTCCAGCATTCAGAAGTCAGATCATGGAACTTCTCAGCCTAAATAATCATATAAGCCAATACATTATACAAAATCAGTCTTTCTCTCTCTCTCCATATGTGTGTGTGTCTCTCTATGTATATACTGTATTGGTTCTGTTTCTTGGGAGAACCTCAACTAATATACTCCCAATTCCATCCACTCGTGATCAAAAAATGCCACACTTATTAGTGAAGATCTGGAATCATTAAGGAAGGAGACAGTCGAGAAGGCTTCTCATGTTTGCCCATTTTGTTGTCTTTCTCCTTTAACTTTCAATGCAAATGTTCTCAAGTAAATACTAAGCAGCCAATCTTTCCAGAGTCCTCACCTATGACTGTGATAATCCTTTAAAACTACATGTATTTGTACCATTCTTAATAGAAATTTAATAACACTGCCTTATCAGGATTGATATTTACTTACATCCCATTTTATTTCCTCTATGACTCTAGTCCCATGAAATAATTCACACAAAAAATCCTGATATACTACATTTGGAAAATACAACTATATCAATCTTGGGAGACTTAAAATACTTTTAACAAACAGCATGCTGAAAGGTTATGAATGTTTCATAAAAAAGTAAGTAGTAGATAGTTTTGATAAACCACACAGGTCCAAGTCAGAATTATTTTTAAAATAAATTTTATTAAATGTACTTGCTGTTAAATGGGCATTGAACAAATTCTTCTATGCTTTAATTTCTCATTTATAGAAAAAGAGTGCTTTGGTAATACACAGAACTTCTATGCCTAATTTTCCTCATGTATTAAAAATAAATTGATAATATATTTGACTTTGTGATTTAATAATATGGCAGATTTAGTGTCAGGATAGTACACTTTAACCGCTTAACATGAGATAGTCACAACATCAATAAACAAATAAAATTGGGCTCCCCTGAAAATTTGTTTTCATGAATAGGAAAAAAGTTAGCCTGTGGCATTCACATGGATACTTTATTGGGAATTTTACTTTCTTGTTATAAGTTTGGAACTTTGATAATGCCATGGGAATTTTGTATTATTGCAGTTTTTCTAGGAAAATATAAATTGGCTTCTAGGGTAAACATAAATATAGCTTTTCTTTTCCTTTCCCAAGTCTGCGTAGAAAAAAATTTCTTTATCACAACGCTTGACAAAAAGTGAGAGACTTATGAGTCCCAATACCAGCTGCACACAAATATCTCGTGGGAAAAAAGTTCAAAAGTAAGCTACAGAGCGTGCTCCTGCTTCTCAAGAAGGCACTGCCTGTGGTAGCACAAGATGCTCATCATTGTGCTTTTCCTTCAGGCAGTCCTCCTGCCCATTGAAGAAAGCTGATGCATTAAGCTATACTCTAAATCCAGAAGTTCTGACAGTCTCCAAGAAGTCAGCAAGATCTGGTGATTATAAGGCAGAGATCATCTATATCATCCCAGTCATGCTGTTATATTATTTAATGATGAGTAAATTGATCTTAGTTAACACAATAACAAGGAAGGTTGGGTTCTAATTAGTGTGAAATCACTTTAGAGATGATACTACGTGGCAGTTCAAGAAAAATTTCCTTGTGTTGTCATAAGCCATTCATCAATACCTGTGCTACTAGGTAAATTACTGAGTTATGGAAAGTCAACTTTAAGATACTAAGGTAAGTAAGTCAATACATATCTCCACATACTTTAGTAATAATACAACGAGACCCACAAAAGTAAATAGTGTGCACTTATTTCAGAGTAACAGGAGTATGCCTAGGAAAACAGGCAAATCTTTAGGATAGAATTTTAGACAATTTCCACAGACCATTTTCTCAGCCAGGCAGAAGCACAAGTGACACATTGCCAGCTAGTGCTCCATATGGCACATGATTCTATTAGAATTTGTTGTCTTAGGAGTTAATTTAATTATGAGATGAATAGCTACCCTATTGGCCATGCAATTTTTTGTTGGAACATTTTTTCTTAAATTCTCAAATACCCTGTAAAACGGAGGACTCAACGTAAGAGCCAGTTAGACAACATTCTTAAAAACTGGCATTGAATTTTGATTAGCTTGGACCCAAGAACTTGATATTGTGAAAGGTGAGCCCTGAGAAAATTATGCTAGCAGAAGTTTGAAAAACAATTTGGAGGTGTGAAAGTCAGGAATTGAGGAGAATATGTAGAAGGCTCTTACAGAATTACAAATGAAAAGTAATGAAGGCCTGAAATAGGATGGAAGAGGGTAGGCAGGAGATGAGTCTAAACTGCCTTCAGAAATATCTGCCAATGTTTATATTCTTTTTTAAAATTTTCTATTCCAGTTTTGGAATCAGATATCCTGGGATGATTGTTGTTTTCCTGTTCAGTCTGCTTGCCGAGAGATCCAGAATGGAAAAATACCTTCATTAAGAAGCTTGTTGAACCATCTGTCTGACTAGGAGGCTATTTCCTATGGTCTAACTAATGGCAATGACTTTCAAGTGTCTTTTTGCTAAAAAAGGTATATTACATTGTATGAAATAAGAATGTTCACAGTGGTAGGATAATTTTGTTTTCTTCTATTTTGGGACCCCTTTTCATCACATAGGTAACACTAACCATTTTTAAAGAAGATTTACGATGTTTGTCTTAGAAAAATAAAAACAATGAAAGTGTTCATCAAAATGTCCTCCTCCAAGCTAAGGATTTTATTTTGTTTATAATCCATCCAGTTTCGTCTCATGCAATATGTATAAAAATCAAATGAAATTAAAAAAAACACTTTGTTTTAGAACACCTGTATGTAAAAAATTAAAGTTAAAAATAAAACCAAACTAATTATATTCTACTTTGTGCAATGTTGGGCTTTTTTCTTGCTTCTCATTTAAATGTTTGGTTTTAAAAGTTTCAATAAGAAAATAAGTTGTCTACATTAAATTATTTGAAGTCTCTCCCACAGTTCTTAGAATGTGTGTGTGTATATATATATATAATTTTTAATAATCTCAAAGTTATTAAATTTAAGTTTTAAGAACATATACAAAAATCATAAAAATAATTCAAAATATTTAAAAATATTACTGTAAGAGATTTTGCTTCCAGTAAAGATGGAGAAACAGGTCTTGACTAAAATAACTAAAAATTGACAACATATATAACACAATAATTTTTAAGACACTGAAAAACTGGCAACAAAGAACAGTGGTTTTTGAGAGATAGGAAGCAAATGAGGAGATGCTTTAATTGTCCCAGCTTACTGGTTGAAGACAGTTCCCAGACCATAGGGAAGGGGAAGGGCTAGGCCAAGTGGAGACCAGAGGACTCCCTGAATTGAGGAGACAGAACTGAGAGTCTGAGAAGAGCATAGAATCTAGAATTTGTAGGGCTGAGTACTGGAGATGACAGACTGCAGGGAGAGAACTTCAGAAGCGTGTGGAGAGTGCCCTTGGAATAATAAGTAAGGTATGGATTAGCATGTAAGTATGAGGAAACAATCCAAGGCTAGGGAAAGTATCACCTAAGGGGTTAGTGGTAAGAGGGATGAGAATAGTGATGTTTCCACCAAACATCCTGGAAAACCTCATGATTCATGGTGCATCGAAGAGAGTTCACATAAGGGCCTTGCCTCAGTAGTGGAGAATAATTAGCCCTACACTGAGCATTGCTCCGGTTCTGCCTAAAATTTTTCAAAGAATGACAAAAAGGATCACATGTTTCCCCTGATACTTGACTGTTTCCCAGAACAAAATTCAAAAATATTAAAGTAATACAAAAATATCAAGTACCCAACTAAAATTCACAATATCTGAAATCTAATCAAACTTACCAGACATACAAAGAAACAGGAAAACGTGATCCATAATAAAGAGACAATCAATCAGAATGAATGAAGAAGTGACATAGATGTTAGAACTAACAGGATATTGAAACAATTATTACTGTATTCCATATGTTCAAAAAGACGTAGATGACACAAAAAAGACTCAGAACTTCTAGTGATAAAAACAACTGGATAAGATGAAAAAATACCCTGTATGGAATTCACAGCATATTAGAAAATGCAAAAGAAAAGATTGTGGACCTGAACACAAAAGTGCAAAGAGACTATCTAACATGAAACTCAGAGAGAACAGAAAATCGAATGAAGTGAGCAAGGCTTAAAAAACTCTCAATATATTTAAAAGGATTCCAGTCATACATTGTATGATCTATAACCACAATAAATTTAAATTAGAAATCATAATGCTAAGATAGCTAGGAAATCCTCAAATATGTATAAATAAAATACCATAATTATGTTATTAATGGTCATAAAGAAATCAAAAAGGAAGTTAGAAAGTATTTTGAACTAAGTTAAAATAAAAACATAAAGATTTGTGGAATGTTGATCAAACTGTTTAAATAAAAATTTATAAATGAAATCATATCTAATGAGTACAGTGTACACTATCTGGGTGATGTGCACACTCACAACTTTGACTCAAACAGTACAAAAACAATCCATGTAAGCAAAACATTTGTACCCCATACTATTCTGAAATAAAAAAAGCAAATAAAAATAAAAAAAATTATAACACTAAATACCTATAGTAGAAAAAAGGAAAGGTCTTAAATCACTGCCTATAGCTTCTTTTAAGGAACTGAAAAAAGTAGACAACATGTAAGAACAGATGTATAATGTAAGCAGAAAGAAACTTTAAGACAGAATCAAAAGGAAGTGTTAGAAATAAAAAACACTAACAGAAATGAAGAACTTCTTTGGCAGGCAAAAAGTTTGCAAAGAAAGTTCACCATAGCAAATACCTGAATATATAGAGACAAATAGCACATGAAAAGAAGCTCCACATCACAAGTTACTAGCAATATGAAAGTTAGAACCACAATTAGAAACCACTGCGTGTCAATTACATTGGCTAATATTAAAAACCTAAACTGACCACACCAAGTGTTAATGTGCATATATATGTAGGAAGCAGAACTCTCATTCACTACGTTGGTAAGTAAAATTGTACGGCCACTTTGAAAAACAGTTTGGTAGTTTCCTAAAATGCTAAACAAACACCTATTATGTTATCAAGCCATTCTGTTCCTAGGTGGAATTTATCCAAGGAAAATTAAAGCTTATATCCATACAAAGACTTGTAAGTAAATATTTATAACAGTTTTATTTGTAATAGGTAATATCTAAAAGCAATTTAAAAGTCCATTTCCAGAAAAATTGATGAAGAAATTGTGCCATATCCATACAATAGGATATTACTTATCTATTTAAGTGAATGAACTATAGACACACACTACAATACAGATGAACCTCAAAATACTTATGCTGAGTGAAGAAGCCAGAAGAAAAATAAAAATACATAGTGTATTAATTCATATATATTATATTCTAGAAAATTCAAACTAATTTATAGTGACAGAAAGTAGATCAATGATTGGCTGGAAAAAATGGGGATGGAAAGAAGATAAAGTATAAGAGGATGGGTTTTAAAAAAGCCATGAGGCTTTTTGGAATTATCGATGTGTCCAAAATCTTAATTGTAGGGATGCATTCACAGGTATATGCATATTTCAAAATTTGTCAAGTTGTACATTTTAAATATACATTGTTTAGCATATGTCATTTATGCTACAATAAAGCTGTTACAATCTAAACATATGTTTTAAAAATAATGTTGGCCAATAATTTTGTAGTGTGTATTAAGTGATCTTTCTTTTTCCAAATTCACTAAAAGGGACAATATGCTTTAACAATGATGGGGCTTGCAAAGTATGAGGTAGAGGTAGGGAGTATGGAAAGATTTCTTACTTTAGAAAACTATCAACTGCTGTATCAGTTGTTACAGGGACTTAGAAAATTGGACTTTGCATTTACTAATCTCTAACCATGAAAGGATGCTATATTACATGTGCCCAATTAAGTGTGCATTAGAGCAACTGATACTGACTATTTGGAGCCAATTACATTTTGTGCAAAGCCAGAGTCCAATCTTCTACGTTCCATCTGTACTTTATTCTTTCTCTCTTTTTCTTTCTTTCTCTTCTTTCCTTCCTTCCTTCCTTCTTTCCTTTCTTTTCCTGAAAAGCTGTGTTGATATTTTCTGTAGAATTTGGGAATATACTTTGGGATTTGTTTCCTTACTATATTTAGTCTGAAAATTTTGAGATATCAGCAAGAATATTAACTTTTGTTATAAACGTTTTACTAATGTCAAAAATCATCGTAAATGTATACTTTGCAAAACTTTCTTATGA
>CM052436.1:15134835-15185716 GCA_028533085.1 Varecia variegata
AAGGTCTACTTGAATCTGTTTAAGGAATCTCCATATTGCTTTCCATAGGGGCTGTACTAGTTTACAGTCCCACCAGCAGTGTAAGAGAGTTCCTGTCTCTCCGCATCCACGCCAACATGTATTGATTTGGGACTTTTTGATAATTTTAGCCAAAATAAAGTTTAAGTGAAATTGTAATAAGTAAATCCATCAAAGTTTTAAAGATCTTTCATTGATTTTAAAGGGGAAAAAGTTGATTTTTAATATAATTGTATAGACTATGCTCTCTTATGGAGTCAAATAAATAAAAGGGAAAATGTTAATATAATTATTTTTCTTCTTTTTGTTTACCTAGGAGAGCCAATAGAATGTCTGTCTACATTGTGATTCATCATGTTTGCCTGAATTATCAAATCAATTGTCTCAGAGTATTACTTTAATTTGATCTGCTTATGCTTTCATGAGATGAGTGATTAAAATCTGTGATCAACCCCAAATACATTTTCCTCTGCATAATTAACATAGACTGTAACGTAGTATTTATTAAAATAAATATTCCACGTTTATACATATTCAAAGCATTTCTATGACACATTTCATTAGTAACTAAATACAGCCAAATTTAGGTTATGGAAAATAAGTCCTTAAAATTATACATTTTTAATTTTTCTATCCAAAATATAAATGAAGGTTATATTTTTCTGGTTTTATAAAATTGAGAGTAGAAAATCTAACTGTGCCATAAATAGTAATTAGGGGGGGGAAAGCATAAGACAGAAATTTAGCATTGTCATCAAAAAAACTAAATCATTAATTACATAAATAACTAAGGATTTTATACTTTATACTAATTAGCCCTAAAATGGTAAGCAACTTATGAAATAAAACTAATTATGGTAATTGCACATAGCATCAACAGTTTCTGATGTTAGCTTTGTGAAACAACTTTTTCTAATTATATATTATTATGTTTCCATGGAAATTACTTTACATTTTAATACTTAAGTAGGTAAGCATTTTTTAAATCTGTTTACTATAAGAAAAATGGTGATCATGGTATTCTGTAAAGTTTAGCTTTTGAATCAAATGGACTGAAAGGTAGCATTCTTGTCTTTTGGTGCTTTGATAGAATCTATGTCTCTATTAATGTTTAAGGGATGTAAGTAATGTTGCAAAGAAAGTTAATCTCCCATATGATATTTGTTTACTTATTTACAAATATAAGGTTCTATAATATTTTATTATTTAGTTTAAAAAAAGCCCTAAACTAAAAGAAGAATATGAATATTAGTTAAAAAATAAATTTTCCCAAAGGAATTGAACTAAAATAGCCAATGCAAGTTAATACATGCATGTACCTGAAAACTGATTTGAAGTTGAGCGTCAATTTTATTTGATTTTCTTTCTATATGACTCTTTAGCTACTTCTATTCTTTACAAAGAGCACATTTTCAGATCTACAACTCCCAGCTTCAAGACACTGTGATAATACATTCTAAGAGAAGGCAGCGAGGTAATTCTGAAGTTTCTCCTCACTATGCTGTGTTCTATTTTTGACTGTAACAGTTAGATTTTCATTTTATTAATTACTCCGGTGGTTCAGGAAAATAATCTTAATGTTTTGACGGAGCAGTTCTGCCATGTTTGTATTCTTTTGACTTAAATTTATGACCCATTGCTTGTGTTGCGGAAGCCACTGTGGCTGTCTTGAGATCTGACTTGCACAGTGGTTGCCATGAGACGCCAGCTGGTACAACTGGAGTGCACTAGAGTTGATGTCCTGTGGTTGAACTGTGACCAGCAGGAGATAGGATCCAGTAGATAAATGCTTCTCCTTTCCTCCCTTCCTGCCACACTCCAAGATGGCGTGGAGCTGCCGTCATTGGTACCTCTTCTCTGAAGATAATTTGTGAGATAGAACAGTCAGTTACTCATGACAAAGTCATGATCTGGGTGGCGATGCTTCTGCTTCTATTTATTTTTTCTCATTTCTGCCTCACTTCCCCTTTTCACTCTTTCCTGACCCCCTGTGATAGCTCTCCCAGTAACACCTTAGCCTATAAGCACATACAACTTTGTGGACTTTTGTTTTCTTTTTTTTGGCCTTAGAATCAATTTTCAAAGGAACCTAAGCTAAGATAATCTCTGAGAATGACATATTTAAGTTAAATACTAAAATACAGCAATAGAAATATTATAGTGCCATATAACTAGAATATCACATAGGATAATTAAAATGTATTTATTTTATTATTTTATTTCTGAGACAGGGTCTTACTCTATTCCAGGGATATAGTGCAGTGGTGTCATCTAAGTTCACTGCAACCTCAAACTTCTAGGCTTGAGCTATTACTCTTGTTTCAGCCTCCTGAGTAGCTGGGACTACAGGTACGTGCCACCATGCCTGGCTGATTTTTTCTTTTTCTTTTTTGTAGTGACAGGGTCTTGCTATGTTTCCCAGGCTGGTCTGAAACTCCTGGTTTCAAGCACTCCTTCCACCTCAGCCTCCCAAAGTGCTAGGATTAAGATTACAAGTGTCAGCCACCATGTCTGGTTGGTAATTAAAATTTTACAGTTCCATCCAGGTTAATACAAGAGGTATTAGTTCACCATTTTCTATTACGGCTGAGTAGAACTCCATGGTATACATATATCACATTTTATTCATCCACTCATGTGTTGATGGGCACTTGGGTTGTTTCCACATCTTTGCAATTGTGAATTGTGCTGCTATAAACATTCCAGTGCAGATATCATTTTTATAGAATGTCTTTTTCTCCTTTGGGTAAATACCCAGTAGTGGGATTGCTGGATCAAATAGCAATTCTACTTTTAGTTCCTTGAGATATCTCCATACTACTTTCCATAGAGGTTGTACTAGTTTGCAGTCCCACCAGCAGCATGTGAGTGCTTCCAACACTCTGCATCCATACGAACATTTGTTATTTTGGTACACTAATAACTCTTGTATTAACCTGGGTGGAACTGGAGCCCATTCTTCTAAAGGAAGTGTCACAAGAATGGAAAAACAAATGCCACATGTACTCACTATTAAATTGGTATCAAGGGATCAACATTTATGTATACATATGGAAATAACATTCATCAGGTGTCAGGCAGGTGGGAGGGGGGTGGAGGGAATGGGTAAATTCATACCTAACGGGTGTGGTACATGCACTCTGTCTGGGGCATGGGCATGCTTGTAGCTTTGACTTGGGCTGTGCAAAGGCAATTTATGTGACCAAAGTATTTGTACCCCCCTATATTCTGAAATTTAAAAATAAATAAATAAATAAACATGGTGAAAAAAATACAAAAAAAATTTGGTACGACACAGCTGTGACGCTACCTAAATCTGTGATAATCTTTTTGTAAAAATTTCAAAATCAATTTTTTTTACTTTTTATAGGTTTATTAATATAAAAAAAATTTACAAACACTGGTAAATTTGAAAATAGTCAAAGATAATTTAAAAAGATACTAAGAAATGTGCTATCCTGAGACAAAAGTCAACAGATGTTAAAATATTATCTTGTATTCCCTCAATAAGGGGCTTTCATACTCTGGAGCAGGTGCCATCAGACTCTCTATAAAGAGACAAAAAGTAGCTGTTTAAGGTTTGCTGCCCTGAAGATCTCTGTGGTGGAATTTCACCCACTCATTTAACAAACAGGCAGAGTGGAACTCCTGGGTCCTAGTGAGGTTCCAGGGATTGGGACTGGTGAGTAAGCAGGGGTTGTATTGTGAATTTCTCCAAAAAGCTTCAGAACATTTGGCAGAATGCACTTGTGGGAAACCAGAATTGCCACCCTAAAATGTCCCTTTAGCATAGGATTATTTTGAGCTGAAGGCAAGTGGGAAGAAGCAAATACAAGAAAAGTTGCCTAAAAGCAGGATATAAATTTGCAAACGTGTCCTTCCTCCCCTCTCTATGTGGAAGAACAAAGTGGATCACCAAAGACAACTTTAGACGCTATAGGTCTGATGGCAGTTATCAGAGCAGTCTACATTTGTCTTCCCACATTAACTGCCCCCAAAGACTCAAGGTCCTTTTTCTTTGTCTTGTCACTTCTCTATAAATATATTGTTCTTTGTTAAAGATGCTATATAAGCCTGAGTTCCAAGCCACCTCTTTGAGCTATACTCATGTTCCCCCTATTTCTCAGGAATAGGCAAGGTATGCATGTTAATAAACTTCTGAGTTTGTTGTTGTTAATCTGCTTTTTGCTGTAGGGGTCCCATCTAAGAACTCAGATGGGTAAAGCAAAATTATTTTTTCCTCCCTTACACACTACAGTTTGCAGTTTTCTATTTCAAACACATATTTTATGGAGTTTATGTGTACTTGTGTTTATCTCCTCTTCATTATCTAAAATCCTTCAATTTAATCTTTTCTTTGTTGCTAAGTAACCAAAATTCCTAGCTCCTAAATGAGTTGCTTTTTCCTAGTAGTCAACACCAAAAGTGCACAATTAAGAGTAGCTTTTTTCATGGATGGCTGCTGCTGTCATACGTTATTATTCAATTTGAGCTAATAAATAGGAAATATTCAAGGGTACACTATGGAGATGGTCCATGTATCCTTTTTCTTGTAGTCTACATTGGTTTAAAGAATAACAAATTGCTTAATACGTTTTTCAGGAAAAGTACTTTTAGAACATATGTATAGACTTAATGCTAATATGTAACATAATATTAATAGCATGCAAATTTGTATCAACAAAAGTAGAGAAGATAGATCTCTAAGAAATATTGTAATAGTTAATATGTTTCATAATATCTTTTAAATTAGTTTATCTGGTGATAGTTCTCTGATGCCATAATGGTAGGAAATGGTGGGCCAGATATTTTAGAACCAATGTTTCATTCCAGACAGGAAGAAACATTCAATTTATACAGAAAGTCATGAAGCAACACTCATTAAAAAAAAAAAAAAATCTCTTGTAAGCATGTTATTTACACTGATACTATATAGTTGAAGACATACTTAGCATCATTAAAGCATCAGGTGATTCAGATCATGTAGCATCGAAACACAATAAAAATTAAGTACCTGAAATTCTTATCATATTAATAATTTTAATATTTGTTAACTTCTATATGTTCTATGCAGGTGTACAAGATGTAAATACTAAAATATTTTTTTAAAACATAAAATCAATACATTTTAGTTGGAAAATTAAAAAAATATGTATATATTTAAAAGTGAAAGAATGTTGAGGATTAAGATGTTCAGATGATTTTGATTATAATTTAACTGTGATGTGATTTACTATTTGACTTATTTTTCTGGTTAAGAGATGAATTGAAAGGACTAAATTTGCAGACTTGAAATGAACACAACCAATGGAACACTGGGTTAATCTACGATAACAGAATAGCCTAAATTACTCGGGGAGCAGGGACATTCAGACTGCTTGCTTAATTTTAATGGTTGCTTGAATTGACTAATCATTTTAATCAAACTTTTCAATAGACTATGGCTTACATTATGTTCCCATATGTAGAATACTCCCTTGGCATTATTACATATTGGAGGTTATAGGAGATGTGGAAGTCATGAAGGGGTTTTAATTTCATCACCAATAAATACCAGCCAGTAAAGAGGTTAAGTGTCTTCACCTAAGTCCCTTCTAATCTTGTTTTCATAAGAAAATGAAATATTTAAATACAAAAAAAAAAAAAATCCCACATTAAACGTCCCTATTTTTTTAAAGAAAACAATTGGCTCTGTCTTGTTCTTTATTTCCTTATATATCTTTGATTCAAACCTACCTCCTATTAATACAAAGGAAAGCTAAAAACTTCAGTGTTTTGAAATAACAAACCAAGACACAAGTGTGAGGATTCAATTAAGCACATCTCCTTATTAACAAGGGGTTTACAATTAACAACTTGTAATAGTGCCCAATAAGAGCAGGAGCAGAAGTGTAATGAACTGAATAAATGTGTGTGTTCCCCCTCAAAAAATCATATGTTGCAATCCTAAGCCCCAATATGACAATATTAGGAGGTGAGGCCTTTGGGAGGTAATCAGGCATGAGATTAGTGCCCTTAAAAAAAGAAACACAATTGCTTGCTCTTGTTCTCTCCTCTCTACCATGTGAGGATAGGGGGGGAAGACAGCCATCTGCAACCAGAAAGAGGATCCTCACCAGGCACTGGATCTGCTGGCATCTTGTCCGTGATCTTCCTAGGTTCTCACTTCCCAGGTGAGAAATAAATTCTTGTTGGTTAGCTACCCAGTCTGTGGAATTTTTGTTATAGCAGCCCAAACTAAGACAAGAAGTATAGGTGTCATTTAAATAACTTAAATTACTATCTATTATAGGTGGGAGCAATGCTTTACTCTTTATCTCTAATTCCTATTCACTCTTGACTTCTTGATCTTTATCGTGTGCATCCATTCACTCACTGGCTAACATATCCTTGGTGCCCATAGGTTAAACTCCAAAGGCAGAGAGGCAAGAGCCTTCCATAACCTTCTCCACTATCTTTCATCCACACTGTTACTCCAGCAGCTGGGAGTGTCTGGCTTTCCGGATTTTCTTGACAGTTGTGACTTTTCCACCCACACAAATGTTTCAGGAGGATGGTTAGTAACTTTTGCTCTTTTGGACCCTTTCTTCCTCAGCTTCTCCAATAAATGCATGAGGTGTTAATATTCAAAAGAGTCCGGATGCCCTGATTCATCACTGTGTGATACAAACAGTGATAAATTTGGGGGGGGGGAAAGAAAAACACATTATTCATAACTAGATATATATAGCCATACTTCTGCTAAATTTCTGCATGAGCAAATCCAATTAGAACGTGGTTGCCAGATTTAGCAAATAAAAATACTAAGCTATACTCAGAAGAATAATAATTTCTAGTAATATATGTCCCATGTAATATTTTGGACTTACATATGATGAAAAATACTCATTGTTCATCTGAAATTCAAATTTAACTAAGTTTTCTATATTTTATGTGGTAACCTCAAAAATGAAATAAATCTGAAGCAGTCCTAGAATTAATAAAATCTAGAACATTCCCTGATGCCTCATAGAACACATTATGGTAACTGGATGTGCTTTTTTCTTCTCTCTCAACCTCTGACTACACGTATCAACCTGCTACTATCTATTTATGAGTTGGCTTTCCTCTTCTTAAGTGCAAACTATGGTGGTCAATTATTTTCGTCAAGAAGACTATTGAAAGTGTTAATTTGATGATCAGTCTATCTAAATGAGTCACAATACCAATCTTATAAAGCTTATTGAACCCCTTTGGTTTATATTAATGTCTTTAATGGAGAAACTAATAGAAATAATTCAACATTCTAAAAAATTATAAGGCTAGTGAGCAAGTGATTACTTCATTCAATATTTTATTTCTAATACCCACTTGAGGAAATACAATACGAACTTAGATCATCAACTTAATTCATATTTATCCAACAGAACTGGTCAGTTACTAGATGGTAGCAAGCAGAAAAGTTAAGCCCTAATTTATATATAAAGCTAGGTTTGTTCTGAAGTTGGGAGAATGTTGTAAATATCCCTTATGTACTCTGAATATTGCAGTATGATCAATTCTTTAACAGTAGCTTTGGTTAAGGGTTCTTAAAGTGTGGTCTCGAGAATAGCATCATTACCATCACCTGGGAACTTGCTAGAAACACAAATTTTCAGCCCCACTCTTGATGTATTGAATCAGGAATTCCAAGAGTGGGACTCAGCACTCTATTTTTGAACTGCACGCTTTATTTTTTAAGAAGCTCTCAAGGTGATTCTGATGAGCACTAACGTTTGAGAATCACTTTCCTATGTGAATGCCAAACATAATCTTTCAGATGAGTTCTCTTTCCATGAAGGAAGAAACATATTACCTGGTGAATGGAGGGAATTATAATTTTAACTGAATCCTTTACCTATGTAAGTTTTTACATGATTTGGAGAAGAGAGAAACTTGAAGGTGAATTTAATCAATGTCGATAACTAACTGGGATAATTGCCTCACACTCTGCGTTACTTAACCTGCATATAAATTGCCTTAAGCTACTTTCTTGTGCACATTTGCACAAGACTATTGGTTGGGAGATAAGAGGTTAATGAATTCAGGGAATTTTGAAATGTGTATGGTGTTTTGGGCCCACTCATTATGGAATCATATCACTAAGCAAGTACCTGGGAATCAATATATTCAAGAAAAATATTAAAAATCCATTTGGCCCATGGAACAGAGCTTGTGGCATAGGTTAAATAAGTTTATATTGAAATAACATTGGAACATAATATGTTTATGAATCTGCAACTAAAATGTATGTATTTTAATGATTTTTAGTTGTGACTAGGCATGCTATTAAAGATTTAGAAATTTTGTGAGTTGCTAATACTTGCATGATTATTGTTGCTTGGCAAATACTCCTCAAATTTATTATTTTATTTTACCCTGTAAACTGGAAGTTCCATCCAAAGAGGGATAATTTGGAATTTAAAATAGGGGACGTACTAGTAGTGTTGAAAATTGTTAATTGTTACTATTTACATTCCAAAGTAAGTATCTTCATTTAGGTAGGTTTTATCTTAACTATGTTGTACTATGTGAAACTAGTATATTTTAACATGTTATTCAGATTAGACTTGAAAACTTTTCTGGTTTTTGTTATCATGTTAAGTTGACATTTTAAAATCATTATGCATATACAGATCTCTTTTTTGGGGTGGGGGCAAGAATTGATCCAAGAACATATACAGATTTCTGATGCAATTTCTTTCATTTATCTTTGAGCATTTATTAGAAATAAATTATATATGGTAGTAACTTTAATAAAAATATATATCTTAAAATGTGAAAATATGTATAAAATATATTTAATTTTTTTACTTTTAGTTGAATCTAGGAGAATATATTTAAAAAGTATACTTAATTAAACTCCACATGTTTTCTAGGCTACCACCAAATTAGATTTATATACATCAAAATTATCTTATTATTGAGGGCCAAAATATTAATACGTTGATTTATGTTGATTTGCCATTGCATGTCATTGTAAGACATAAATTATGGAAGCACTACTCTCTACATAGCAAGTTCTGCCTTTTCTAAGGAAGTAAATAGTTTTCATGAAAATATCTTTGAATAATAGATGGAAGTTGTTTATAGCAGTATGAAGCATTTTCTATTCCAAATATACACACATTGAATTATGAAATGTAAAAGAAATGTATATATATATGAAATGTAAGACATGTAAAATAAATATAATACGTATACATAAATTGAATAACGTGTGTATATACATAAATCATCTAAAGCAGAAGCTAACTTAGAGGTCTTCAATTTTTACAAATAAATAGGGGCTTGACATTAAAGGAAGCTAAGTCATCTTCAGTCAGAATAAGGTCAGATAGGCAGATAAGTATTTAGACTTTGAACACCCAGCATGTCAGGTAACTACAAGCTGACAATTAACTTAGTGATTCCTGATTGAGAGTGAGGAGGATTCTAGGCTGTATAGAAAAATAAACAAAACTCCTCTTTCGAGAAACATCCTTAATATAATGCTCCCAGATTTCCTACAGATTCAAATTGTCCTACTTAATGGCACAATCAAAATTTCAAATGTGGGATAATAAAATCAAAAATAAAAGAGTCAACACAGACAATAAACATCAGGAATTCCAAGATCTTCAGGTATTTGAATTTTAAGATAAAGAATAATTTGTTTAAAAGGGCAATAAGATTTGAAGAAGGATTAGAATAATGTAAAAGTCATACTTCAAAAAAACAGAACTTTTAGAATTTATTAATAGTATAATTAAAATTCATATGTTTTACCTAAAATATAGCAAAAGTTATTTGCATATAAGATGGATAATGTAGGTAAGTAAGAAAGAGAGCTAGTCGACTTGAAGGAATATATGATGGAGTGTGCAGAAAACCGTCTTGATTCAGCACAGAAAAAGATAAGGAGTTGGGAAAAAAATACAAGTAAAGAGACATGGGGAATGGAATGGCATAAAATAATATATGTTTAATTGGAGTTCCAGATGAAAATAATAGAGCAAACATAGTGTCAGGCAATATTCAAAGAGTTTGGGTTGACCATTTTATAAAATTTAAATGAATTATCAGATTAAGAAACAACTAATGTCCAAATGGCACATAGAAAATGACATTCATGTTTAGGAGCATAATAATAAAATAGCAGAGTTCCAAAAAAGATACAACTTTAAAATAGTTCAAGTGGGGAGAGGGTACCTCTTGAAAAGAAAAAAACATAAATATCTTGATAATAATGAAATAAGCACACAATATTACATTATTATTATCAAAGTTTTGATAGACTATAACCAGCTGTCAACCAATAGTTATATATTCAAACTATTATGCTAGTCTTTTGGAGGAGGATTTAGTGATTAAGTTAGGCTATTTGATTAAATATATGTATTAAAATTTAGTGTCTAACCATGAATAAAAATATGTCATAAAATTTTTCTAATAGAAAATAAAATATGAGAATAAAAAACTTGATCAGTCCAAATGAAGAAAGGAGACAACACAAAAGGAAACATAGAATAGATTCAGGAAGTAGAGTCATTCACTGCTACCTCTGCCCCTGTGGAAAAGAGCAAGAGGCCAGGGACTCGGAGTGAAATCCATCATCATACTGATTGGCTTGTCCTCCAATATCACATGCCCCACAATCCCACTCTTCCTCCCGCCATGCATTTATCTTCCCTCCCCCTTGCTTCCCTGCATGCTGGTAAGGAGCTTCCCTTCAAACAGCAAAGACTCTGAAGAACCCCACAGTTAACTACTTGCAGCACCCCATGACCATTACCAAAGAGATTGGTATATATTGGCATTTTCCCCAGGTAATGTCAGAGTAGATAATGAAATATCAGAAGTTTCCAGCATAAAAAGAAAAAAAAAAAAAAAACCAAAAAGATAATTGAGGCTCTGAGAAACTGACTTTTAGTCCTAGTGTAGGCTATTAGAACTATTTTCTCCAGTCCTGAGTAAAGAAACTGTATTTTAATTTTGGCTTTATATTCTGAATTGAACAAAACAGTAGACCAAGTTATAAATTATTTTGAAGTGAAACACTAAGAGCTTTTCTCTGACCCTTCAACAACATAGGATATTGGAGAAATTTTCTTTCACTGTGTAAATTATATCTCAAAAATGAATGTAAAAATACAAATGTATAAAAGGGAAAAGTAAGGATTAGAAATTTCTACACAAGATGGTAGAAAAAAGATCGAAACTTTCCCATAAATACAATAAATGCAACTGTATTAATCAGTAAAAGCAGAGCTCATAATATTATATTTTTAAAAAATCCATCCCAAGCCATATCCAAGATAGTCCTGCAGACTGTAAAGGGTCAGCAAAGGTTTAGGTTTTGGTTTTGTTTTGTTTTTCTGTTAATGGGCCCCCTGGTAAATAATTCAGGCTTTGAGGACCACATAAGGACTGTTCTTTTATTTCTGTGAGATTTTTTCTTTCTTTAAAATAACCCTTTAAAAATGCAAAAACCATTCCAAGTTTATGGGCCATATAAAATCAGGCCACAGTTCTGATTTCGTTTTCAGTGTGTGATTTTTTTGTTGTTGTTGTTTTTCCCTGGACTACAGTATGTGAGTCCACAAGGTAGAAAACTCAGGCATCACAGTATTTAAGGCACTTCAGCTGTCTCCACTATCCCAATCACCCACAGTTCTGTAAGTGAAATCAAGTGGTTGTTGTTTTACACTACAATGTTTTGGGGATACTTGTTACCCAATAAGAGGAAAATGGTACACAACTAAAAGATACACATATACTGTGGTGCAGAAATTCTACTCCCATAGTATAATAGAATACATTCAACAGTATTAATGGTGCAGTATTTGAAAATACTCACACAAGTGTTGTTTCAAGCACCAGCAAATTGGAATGCTTATATACCAATCAAGTGTTTACATGAAAGAAAAATCTTCATGAAAATGATAGTGATATAAAAAAGTGATAGGGCCGGGCGTGGTGGTTCATGCCTGTCATCCTAGCACTCTGTGAGGCAGAGGCAGGAGGATTGCTTGAGATCAGGAGTTTGAGATCAGCCTGGATTGCTTGAGATCAGGAGTTCGAGATCAGCCTGAGCAAGAGTGAGACCCTGTCTCTACTTAAAATGGAAAAACTTAGCTGGGTGTGGTGGTATGCGCCTGTACCCAGCTACTCAGGAGTCTGAGGCAGGAGGATCGCTTGAGCCCAGGAGTTTGAGGTTGCTGTGAGCTAGGCTGAAGCCACAGCACTCTAGCCAGGGTGACAGAGCAAGACTCTGTCTCAAAACAAAAAAAAAGGTGATCTATTTTGTCAAAATGGGGTAATATAGTGGTAAAAATAAGTAATTTATTTTCTTATAAATATCCATTGTGAATCTGCAGTCTATTCTTTCCTCTCAACTGAGCATCTGTTTTGGTAGACTTCTCTTCCTTTCTTCCAGTAAGAAGCCTGGAGTTAGAAGGAAACATCAATGTTCAGAGGACATACAGGCCTTCTAGATGTCCTCTGGGATACGAGAGCATGTGAGGATAGGTCCAGGCTGCAAACACCACTGGTGGCATCTCTGGGGCTGCTTCACTTCACTCCTAAAGATGATGAGTTTTTTCCAAAGATACCTAGTTCACATTTCTTCTAAAGCACTGGGCAGCTGTAAAAACAATATTAAAGTAGAAAAATATTTTCTGTGCTGCCTTGATTGTACATACCCCCAAAATATGAAACATGCTTTTTTTAAAAAAAGAATTTATCAAAACCTACTTTTAAATATATTAAATGTATTACTACTTTGTGTGTGTGTGTTCAATAAATAACTGCATTCACTAAGAGTTAACTGAACAGTAATAAAACAAAGATACCATCACTTCCCTCCTTAATTTTTGATTTTAAGGTTGACTTGATGGAAAATAAAAATATTATGGTAGGTTTGCTCATCAGGCTAGTTTTTATTATTATTTTACTATATAATGCTTGATTTTTTAATTCTTTGAGATTTTAATTTTTTAATAATTTATATTTTGAAATAATTTCAAATGTAGGCAAAAGTTACAAGAAAAGTACAAATCACTGTCTCACCCAGATGACCAATGTTAGCATTTTACTACATCCACCCATCCTCTACATAAAACTCTTTTAAATTTTATCAATTGTCCCATTAATGTTTCTTTTTCCATTCTGGCCAGGATCATGATTATGTGGATATACATAAAAGGAAAATGCTTGGAGGAGTCTGCAGTCTATAATATATGGCCAAACTGATCAGCATGGGATGCTCTATTGTGGTTTAATTGGCTTCTCCAGTGATTTGCAATCTTTTCTAAGTGGCTTTGGAAGGGTAAGCTAATTAATTTGCCTAAGACAAATTCTGCCAGTGGTTCTAAACCATGTTGCCACCACTTGAGTAAACATAACCTCAGTGTTCTACCACTGGTGTGACTACTGTTATTCGAATTCTGATTCATATTCTGCAATAACCTTTGTGGCATTTTACTAGACTCTCCTGCCAGATCAGCAAGGCCAGATTTCTTTTGGACCAACTACTGTGCAACATTGTCAACCAGCAATTACTAGCAGGTCATCATGGCTTTGCCCCACACTGAGTTTTAATAGATTGGATTTTTCTATGCAGCAGATAGTGAGAAGCAGAGTAACATAATGACATCTATATTAAAATTCATTAACCTTGCAAAAGCACTTAGTATCATCAGTAGATAAAAACATTGCTAACTACTAAGCCTTAAATATTCATCAAGATACTAAGATTTAAGTTCTTTATAAATTTGTGGTGCTCACTCTTTAGAGTTAGTGTACTGAATGTTGACAATTAAAATGGTATTAGCAAATCTTTGAGGAGTATAGAGAGCATGGGAGTTTGGTATTTATTAATGCTAGTTATCTGGGAAATTGTTCAAATTGCTAAGGTAGCCTAAGATTTCCTTATGGTCTGAGTATGTAGATGTCCATGATCAAAGTATTTTTTTTTATAAAAAAGAAATGAGATTTGCAGATTTATCTGCAGAGGCAGTACTACAGACTTATAATCCTGAAAAAGACTATAATTCTTGCTGAACATTATGACTCCAAACAAACAAGGTATGGTTGTTCTGAAGGGAAGAAGACTTATAAATACACTGGCCATTATACTATTATACTATATAAGAGTATAATAGTAGAAAGACCAATACAATGAACGAAGAAACTACTGTATTTTTATTGTGTTTGGCTTGAGAAGGATTTGATAAACAGATAAACCACTAAATACATACAGGAGATAAATAAATCCCATGTAGATTTATTATGGGTGACTAGAAAGAGAAGTGATTGTCTTGATTGGTAATAATAACTTCAGAAAGAAAGGATATGTTAAGATTTTCATTTCTTTATGATTATTAAAAAAAGGTGGAAGAGCAGAGAAATAATAATAGTAGTGGCAGTAGTAGCAACTTGTTGTAGAACTTCTACTAAGTACCAGACATTGTGCTAGGTGATCTCCCTCTGTTATCTCATGTAACTCTTACAGGAAAGTGGTTACTAGCTCTGTTTCTTATGAAAAAGCAAAGGCATCTAGAGAAGGATTTTCAACACACAAGAGAGCTAAAATTTAAATCTAGGACTTCTGAATCTAAAGCCCATGTTTGATCTACTGCATAAATTGCATGTCTCTCATCTGCCAGAGACCCTGCGGTGTCATGGGAATGAGGCTCAGTGCTAGAATTCTACTTACATGCAGAATGGAAGGCATCATAGAGAAGGAAAGTTATCAGCTAGATCTTAAAAGAATGACTAGGAATTGGGTAAACATAGTAATCCAGCGTGTATAGAGACGGGCAGGAGGGACAGTATATTTTAGTGAAATCATCTACTTATATGAAAGTTTGGATTTATTAAGGGGAAACAGTGACCAGATAACAGAGCATATGCCACGGGGTTTCAGGAGCTGGATTTGGAGGTTTCAGCAAATAGATTGAGGTAAATTTCGGAGATCAAGGAGATGATAACTGAGCATATTTTGTAGAAGTTAAAGTTTCAAAGAATAAGTGACAGTGAATAGTTTCAAACACTTCAAAGAGACTGAGCTGGGTGAAAAATTAAAGAGGATTTTATATTCTGTAAATAGAAGGTTATCAATTCGCTTTGAGATGTGATTTTATCACAGCGGGAGAAAGTATGTATAAAGGAGTGATTATATGGTAAAAAAGAGGTGGTGAAGATAAAAAGTCTCCAAAATATAAGTGGATTTTAAAACAACTGCTCCTTTTGCCATGCTTTTAAGTCATTTATTCGATGATCTTTACCTCATCTCAAAAATAAGAGAATTGAATATTCTTAAATAATTTTCCTAATGTAGGAGTATTACCTTACACTATTTGATCTTTTAATATTTGATGAAATAGCCATTACTTCTTCCAGATGGATTGTGTTCTTTTAATCCTAACAGGTTTTACATTTATTGTACAACAGTTTGAATTAGAAGGTGACATTGTGATAGATGTATTTTTTGTAACCAAATTGGTTCCTCTTAATACAGGTGGACAAATTGGGAACAATGTCTCCTGGAGAATGAAAGCAGAACAGAAAAAGAATTGGGACTCAGAAATCATTGTGCTGAAGCTGAGGCCAAAGGATGGATTGGATCACTGAGCTTCATAGAATCCAGGTGTTAAAGGATCATTTATTCAATATTTTAATTTCCTCTACCTCCCACTACCAGGTGGTCATCTACTTCTACTTGAAACTCTCTGTGGGCATATGTTTGAGATTTGAGTGAGTAAATGTGAGATGCTATGTTTGTTAATAATTAGCTCACTAGAGATTCTGTGTCAAGTAAGAGAAGATTTGTGCTATCTGAAGACTGAGTACTTTTTCATAGGTTAGTTGCTCCATGGGGTGCAATTTTATAGCAGACAATAACAGCAGACTCAAGCTTTACCCAGTTCCTAAGCAGGTAAAGACAGTCACAGTGCACATAGCATTTTGGTATTTCCTTGGGGTCAGCTTCCTTCAGATTATGAGTGTCTACACAAGAGAATTTTCCAGGCTGATGGACACAGCGACTAACTTAAGTGCTAGAAATGGGGACTAGAGGACAGAAAGGTGCAGAAGGAACGAGTTAGAATATTGTTTTGGGCGATGGATTTTACACCATAAATATACACATGTAAACATTTGCACTGTATAGGTTTCATCTGAGTAACTATACATACTGATTTCCTTAAGCCTGCAGTTCATCGATGGAATACGACAACAGTGCGGGTTCACTCACTGGATCCAGTTGGGTTACTCAAAGCCATGGAGGGAAAGACTAATCCAATACTCTTCCAGTATCACTTTCTCACATTCTATTTTTTTAAATACCTCTGGAGTGGACAGACACATATACCAAACACATGAGTATGTATATTATAGTCATATTTACATGTATATTTATTTATTTTTTCCAAATATTTCTCCCTGTGAGGCTGTTAAAGGCAAAACATATATTTTATTGTTCTACTTATTAATCTAGAATTTTAAAATAAAAAACCCTTTACTTTTCTTTGATTATTAAATTAATGCAGATGGAAATAATTAAATTCATGTAAGTAATTTGTATCATTTGTAATTTAATTACATTTCTTTAGGCCTTATAAATTGCATTAATAAATATAATTTTTTCATTTCATGTCAAGCACTTCCAAAACTTAATGGAGCAAACATATGAACCTAACAGACAAAACTTCTGGAATACTTAACTAATTTTTGTAAGTCTAAGATAGGAGTTTTCTCTCAATATTTTTCTCTCAATCCAAAGACATTCCTTTAGCATTTTCTGAAGTGCGGGTTTGCTGGTAATTCTTATTATTTGTGTACCTGAAAATTATTTATTTTCCTTTATTTTAAAAGGATATTTTTCACTGTACATAGAAATCTGGACCTAGTCCCCCCCCAAAAAAAACTTTAAAGATATCACTCCAGTGTATTTTGGTATCTATTGTGTATTATGAGAAGTTGGCTGAAATTATTTCCATCCCTTTATGTATTGTGCTGTTTGACTTTGATTGTTTCAAGATTTCATATTTTATCCTCAGTTTTTAGCTGTTTAACCACTATAGGTCTAGATGTGTTTTTCTTTGCGTGAGGTTTGCTGGATTTTTTCAATCTGTAAGTTGATGTTTTCAAATTTAGGAAATTTAACCACTCTTTCTTCAGTTTTTTTTTTTTTCTTTTTCATCTAATTCTATCTCCTCTCCTGTTCTTATGGAACTTCAATTATGTATATGCTATATCGGTTGATATTTTCCCAGAGATCACAGAATTTCTTTTTCTTTTTTTCTGTCTTTCCTTCTGGTTAGATGATTTCTGTTGATCTATCTTCAAATTCCCAGACCACTTTTCTGGCATCTCCAATGTGATGTCAAGAAGCCAATCTAGTGAATTTTTAATTTGAGATGTTGTGGAATTTCAGTTGTAGAATTTACATTTGCTCTCTGATATAGTTTCTGTTTATCTTCTGCTATTCTGCATGTGGTCACTCATTATAAGCATGTATCTCTCTAAGATTTTTGCGTGTATTTATAGTGGATACTACACAATCCTCACCCACTACTATCTGAGGATACAGAGAAACTTAAACTCTCATGCACTGCTGGTGAGGTTGTAAATTGGTATGACTCCTTTGAAAAACTCTTTGGCAGTATATATATATTCCCATTAAGCATATATATCTTCTATGGCACAGCTATTTGACTTTTAAGTGTACACTGAAAAGACATGAATGTATCTATGAACAGAATATATATATATATATATATATATATATAAATATTTATACCAGCATTATTTATAATTATTCAAATCTGAAAAATCTCAGATAGCAAATTCATCAACATGAGAATGAGTATATAAACTAGTATATTCATGCAGTGTGATATTAAATGTTAATTAAATGAACATACTGGTCCTACATGCATGGTTTTGACAAATCTTACAAAATTGACTTTGACTGAAATGAGCCAGATACTGAAAATTACAGATTGTATTATTTTGTTTACATAAAATTCAAAAACAGAAAAACTAATCTATGGCATTAGAATAAGTTTAAAGGTTTTTAATACTGAAATAGAGTAGTATGGCGGGCGTGCACAAAGCTTCTTGGTTACCGCTATGCTTTAGATGTCTGTGTCCTTCTCAAAAGTGATGTTGAAACTTCATCCTCATTATGGTAGTGTTAAGAGGTGGGTCTTTGGGAGGTGTCCAGGCCCTAAGGGCTCTGCCCTCATGAAAGGGATTAGCACTCTTATAAAAGAGGTGTGAGAGTTCAGCCCTCTTTGCCCCTCTGCCTTCTGCTATATGTGGATAACCCAAGAAGGCCTTCATCAGAGACTGAAAGCTGGTGCCTTGATCTTGTAATGAAAAGTCATTTATTGGACACTGGACACAAATAGTTCCAGTCATTAAATACCAGATATTAAAGCATGTGCCTTTTTCAAATTGAATTTCCAATTGTCCATAGAATCAACACTCATATACGAAATCTCAGGAAGTATTGCTGCTTTTATTACAGAGTGCTTTGTCTTTGACTAAAGAACAGAGAAAACCAGAAGTTATCATAATTAGCATTCCCTTCACTATGCACTGTAAAATAATTGCAACTTGAAACCACATTACATTAATTGAAAACTCTAATGGAAATGTTGAGAACATTGATGTGTTATTAAAAATGCACTTTGCATTATGGTATTCTTTTGTACAATTTTAGAGTGACAGGAAAATGTTTCCAGAGGTTGGCCTACTTGTGCTTTTAGTGACAGTATTTCCACTTACCTTGTTTAAAATGAGATCATTAGGGTTCTTCCCATAGGGTTGAGTCTGAGTCTGTAGGACGGGTGCAGAAAAACAGGTAGACTGTGACTTATTCTTTTGCCCTTTTGTAGAGACACACACACACACACACACACACACACACACACACACACATACACACAAAGGTAGATGAGGGTATCCATGAGGGATTAGGAAACATAAACTTTGTGATATTCTCTTGGGGCCTAGAGACTTTCTCTGGATAATTTAGATATGACGTATCAAAAGTTAGTGTAGTACATCTGGGGATGGACAACCAACTTGTTTTTGATGGTCCCACTTCTCATTTCTACTTTTTGACAGTCATGCTATCTTAGTCCATTTGGATTACCATAACAAAATAACCTAAACAGGGCAGTTTATAAACACAGAAGTTTATTTCTCACAGTTCTGGAGGCTGGGAAGTGCAAGATCAAGGCAATAGTGGATTAAGTGTTTTGTGAGGGCCCGTTTCCCCATAGACAGACATATTCTCACTGTAATCTTAGCTAGTGAAAAGCAGGGAGTCTCTCTCTGGGCTCTTTACTGAGAGCACTGATCCCTCATTAAAGGCACTGAGCCCCCATGACCTCATCACCTAACTTAAATACCTCATCTTAAAATACCATCACGTTGGAAATTAGGATTTCAACATATTAATTTTGGGTGGATGTAAACATTCAGTCCATAACACATACTAACCTAAAACACACACATTATAGTATATGTTTTATGGTATTTGAAGAGAACAAATATTCTAAAATTGGAATAAAATATTTTATTTGTATTTATAATACTTCTAGCTCCCAGATAAATATTTATATCAACATTGAATTTTTTACATAGTTTTGTAGCATTCCTCCTTGAGAATTTGTAGTCATGTTTAATTCTTCAAAAAGTGTTAGCAACAGGATATCTGACAGAAAAATGTATGAGAGCTTTTGGAGAACAAGACAGTATTGGCAATTTTTTTGTTTGTTTGTTATGTTGTTTTTTGCCATCAAGTGTTGTCTCATGCAGTGTGATGTCTCTTGAAGAGAGCAGACATAAAAGCACTTCAACCTTCAGGTGTTCAAACAAAATGTTCCACTGTATTATCACAAACCTAAAAGATTCTATAACTGAGATTATGATACAAGGGATATAAGGGCTGTTTGTGAGCTTTGTTTAATGAGTTTATTTTTTATTTTTTTATTTCAATATATTAAGGGGATACAAATGTTTTAAGTTACATGGATCATTTTTGTAATGTTTGAGTCCCAGCTATAGGTGTGTCCATCAGCCAAATAGTTTTCATATTACACATTAGGTTGGTTTATTCCCTTTTCCTCCTCCCTACTCCCCCCTGGGTAATTTCCACTGAATTTTACTTCCTTCTGTGCAGATGTGTGCTCTTCAGTTAGTTCCAATTTAACAGTGAGTACATATAGTGTTTGTTTTTCCATTCTTGAGATACTTCACTTAGGATAATGGTCTCCAGTTGCAACCAGATTGCTGTGAGTGGTATTATTTTTATGTTTAATGAGTTCATTTTTAAATTAAATCTGATTATATAGATTTTTTTCTTTTAAGTTAAATCTGATTATATAGATCTTTTTCTTTGTCCCCAAATTCTAATTTTGTACTATGTTGATTTGTATAGTTACATCATGGCAATTTTACAGTATATTTTTTAAGTGCCTAAAGTAAGTATGGGCAATTCATCTGCTGAATGTTATTCTGAATATGAATCTAATATCTTGGGGAACAAACTTTAGTTTTTTTTGGTACTCAAAGCACTTTTTTTTCACTTCAATCAATGTCCGGATTATAAGAACTATTTTCTTTTACTAGTAGGCAGAATATATTTTAGATTTTTTATTAAAGTCTTCTTCCTCATTTTTCTTCCAATGGTACTTTCTCCGAAAAGCATTCTTTGGTTCTTTCATGTAATTCTTACACATATCAGCCTGAAGAGTCTTTTATTAACCACAACTACTAAGCATAGCACCACGAGAGCTGAAGCTGGATCTTATTCTTCTGTTTACAGAGTACTTCATCTTTTGAGAGGGGCTGGAACATTCAACCAGCCCAATATTTCCTGGTGAATGAGTTAGATTTACACTCATTTGGGCACTTTTCAAATTGTTAAATAGCTAAAGGTATAACTGCATTATTATCAGCAGATGCTCCATATCTATTTTTGATAGGAAGATAAAACAATAAAACTCCAAGTATCACACATTTTCATGTATTTTTTTAAAGAATAATTTAAAAATATAACATGTTATAAAAACCTTAACAGATAGTTTGGTTGTCCTCCAAAAAACAGTCATACCCTATCTCCCCTCAGGCAAAGTCTGTGTTTCTCTGCTTCATCCCTAGTTAATTTAAGTAAGGTGACCTGGTCCTCTTGTCTTGAGTAAAGCTCAAACATGCCATCCTAGTGATCTCATTTCCATAATCATTATTGGTTAGGGATGAGTATGAGTTTGATTTCTGGCTAGGGGAGTAGAAGAGGAAGTCCACTGGATGCTTCCACAGTGGTGTTCTGTCTAACCAAAGAATATTCATAAGAAGACATGGTGACACATTTTATGTTCAAAGTTGTCAGATATGCTTGAAAATTGCAGAATTGTGTTTGTCATCTCCATGAGAAGGATTAAGCCAAAATAAAGAACCAGTTAAGTTGAAAGTAACTCTTTTTTTTATGTCATTAAGACAATAAATTAAACATCTCTGGAATTTCTCTTTTAGAAACTTCTTAAGAGGTGATATAGTGGCCAGGCGCGGTGGCTCAAGCCTGTTATCCTAGCACTCTGGGAGGCCGAGGCGGGAGGATTGCTCGAGGTCAGGAGTTCAAGACCAGCCTGAGCAAGAGCGAGACCCCGTCTCTACTAAAAAATAGAAACAAATTATCTGGCCAACTAAAAATATATATAGAAAAAATTAGCCAGGCATGGTGGTGCATGCCTGTAGTCCCAGCTACTCGGGAGGCTGAGGCAGTAGGATCGCTTGAGCCCAGGAGTGTGAGGTTGCTGTGAGCTAGGCTGACGCCACGGCACTCACTCTAGCCCGGGCAACAAAGCAAGACTCTGTATCAAAAAAAAAGAAAAAGTGATATAGTAAATATTTTCTTTGTTTTAGTTCACTTTGATTTGGGTTTCATTTCTTGCACCTGAGACATCATAAATTATTAACTTCTTAAAAGTTTTATCCAAGAATTTTAATTGGGTTTATAGTAGTGATGTTTTTAAACATATACAATGGCAGTAAATGTTAAATTTAAGTAATAATTTCAATTGTCTAACTTATGTGGTGAATCAGGCTTTAGTGATTCAAGCAGTAAAAATGTTCTCAAGAGGTCCTGGAGAAAATGCTACATATATAAAAGGAAGCAATTCCTCTAATGCACCATGAACTGGCCAAATTTTATCATGTAGTCAGTTCAGTTGATAAAATTAGCAGATATAAGGTTTCTCTTTGTGTTGCTTCTGCCAGTCTGAAAGTACAGCCCTACTCCACACACACACACACACACACCACACACACCACACACACACCACACACACACCCACACACACCACATACACACACTTCCCCGAACCCCATGGAGTTGATGAGTATGGAAGGCCTGAGTCATGAAAAAGTCACTTACATGAAGAGCGAAGAAAAACAACATCGTAGGATTTTTTTCCCCAAATTAATTTAAACAACTGATTGATATTTTGGTAACAAAGTCTTCACTGAGAACCAGAAGCTTCTCTGACAAACAGGCACAAAGACGATATCATGAACAGAGTAGTAGATAAAGATAGCCACACAGAGCAAACAAGACACAGGCTACTATCCTTATGAAGAATTAAAAGATCTGGCGTCTATGAAGTTTTAAAAGCATGAGAAATATTCAACTGAAGCAGCCAATTATCAGCATAGAAACTGGGTCCTGTACTGAAAAAACACCCAGTCCCTTATTTTTCCATGTCAATAGTATCCCAGAGAAGTAGCAAATGTCTTTACAAATAATGATAAGAAGGAAGATTTCAGCAATCTAGGTTTGTGAGTTCCAGACTTACGCTATTTCAGTTCAAAACCTAGTTTTGCCACTCCTAGTTTTGTGTCATTGTGAGGATTGAAAGAGATGATGCATCAAACCATTATAGTCATAATCATTCATCAACTGTTAATTTGTCATAATTCTTGAAAAAAGCTGATAATACCAGAATAACCAATTGCTAATGTATTCATCAGATAGATAAATATATGATTATAGATATGATAAGAAGAAAACATTTAGTTCATGATTTGTTACTGCCTATGGAGTTACAGGAGAATGTCCTGAGAAAGCAGCTGTCGAGGGAAGACTTGAAGAAGGAGTCAGGATAAATAAGAAATTGGGATAAAGGTGGGAGGATGTATATAATAGGCCTAGAGAACTACCTGTGCAGAGACACCGTGCCTGGAGAGAGACAGAATAGCAAAGAATTTGGACAGCTACAATTAAGTATGTGTGTGTGTGTGTGTGTGTATGTGTGTATCAAGATAGACAAAGATTTTGTTAGTTTTATGCCTATGGGAATAGTGGTCTCTTATACCCAACATCCCAGATTTTAGAAGAAACTTTTCACACCATAAATACCAAATGAAACATAATTTTACACATACACACAATAAATGTCTTAGGCAAGGATATATGAACACAGAAAATATTGTGCATTTAGATGCTTATTTTAAAAGGGCTATTGTTGGGTAATTGTGGTCAAGAGAGAGAGGTGCAATTAAGAAGGGACTTTGGTAGGCTGGTCATTTGGATATAATTGAAGTAAAAGATTGCCAAGAAAATATAAATACAATGACAGCAAATATTGCATATTTAAACTTTTTAAATATTGTATATATACTTACATATTCTGTTTTATTGATTTTTCAAATATTTAAACAAAGCATTGTGTGTGGGCTGGATTTGGAAGTATTAAGATAAAAATCTCCATATTGGTCAAAAACAATTTTTTAATGGCAACTGAAGTGCAGTAAATGAGTTGATCTGTGGCACTTGTTATTACATAGAGTTGAATAATTTGTAGCTGGTTTTTGTACATTGAAATTAACCTCTAGTAAGCATTGTAAGGAAGATGAATTCCTTATGTGTAACTAATCTTAACTCCTTTTTTTCTTCTCATTTTTGGCCAAGCCAATTATTCTTACTAATTATTGAGGAATATAATATATCTTTACTCTGGATAAGGAGAATCACAGAGATGGAAAATGGAAGAAGACTTTTCTCCCACTTTATCCCATTAGATGTGTTGCACTCCTGACCCTAAGTGTTTGGCACAGGCAACCTTATTTTATGTTGTGGTATTTAAGAATCCATTTAAGTGACAAAGAATACCTTTTATGAAATGAAGTTTAAAAATATTAATTTGAATGTGAATTTACATAGAAGTTATCTGCTTTTAGATAGGCAAGCTTGCACATATATAATATTCCTACCAAATTGTTTATTTATAAAAATAAATGGAATATAAGTTTGTGCTTAAGAATTCTATGAATATTTATGGATAATTTTAGAAAAGAATTTTAGTGCTTTCGATTGAAGAGAAAGGCAATTATGTTACTAGTTTTTATTTGTTGATATTATTTATTTATTTATTTTTTGAGACAGAGTCTCACTCTGTTGCCTAGGCTAGAGTTCCATGGCATCAGCCTAGCTCACAGCAACCTCAAACTCCTGGGCTTAAGCGATCCTCCTGCCTCAGCCTCCCGAGTAGCTGGGACTACAGGCATATGCCACCATCCTGGCTAATTTTTTCTATATATATTTTTAGTTGTCCATATAATTTCTTTCTATTTTTAGTAGAGACAGGGTCTCGCTCTTGCTCAGGCTGGTCTCAAACTCCTGAGCTCAAACGATCCATCCGCCTTGGCCTCCCAGAGTGCTAGGATTACAGGCGTGAGCCACCGTGCCTGGCCTATTGATATTATTTTGTATATGGCTATTTTGGTAAAACAATTTTTTAACCTTATGTGAGGACATAGAAAAGGTGGAACTGATTATGATGAATAAATTTTGCAAGCAGAGTGATAAGCCCTAACCATATTAAAAAAGGATCTTTGAGAATTTCCATTAGTATTAAAACAAAACCAAATAATATGCAACCAAATATATTTTCTGTGGTTCTTATAAATTTAAATAATATAAAAATACTTCAGAAAGTTAAAATACTTTCACAAAATTAGTTAAAAGTCTATTTCTTTAATAAATACAAATGTTAAAATAAAAATGCTATATATAGCATACATGTTATATAATATCATGGTTTTTTTCTTTCTGATTGGTTAAAATGCAATGAAATAAGTAGCATAATAAGGAAATCATGCACAGCATTCAAGATACATTTTCTGAGTGTTATTGGAAGCAATTTATAAAGTGGCTTTATTTATTTGTACCTTTCAACAAATGATCAACAAAATTATACTACCTTAGTATTCTTAAAATAATGAGAATATACTATATATATGTACATGGAACTTAATAAAATCTTTGATGCTTTCTCATATGTTTAATCCAGTTATCGTTTAATTCATTTATCAATCTGCTAGCAATTGATACTAGTAGGTACTAGTAGTCTCACTTTACGTATAAAAGATGTGATATTCAAGGAAGCTCAAGACCACATAGCTCATATGTGGTAAAGCTAGCACGTGAAGCTGTGTTTTCTGATTGTCCTCATTGCTTCCAAAAGTCACATATATTTTACAAATATATGTACATACAGTTTCACAAATATATTACTTTTTTATTAGTCTATCTGGAAATATGTTTGAAAGTAGTGGATTGTTCCATTTATGGATCAGACAGTGAGCTTTGGGGTCCCACAGATGTGTTTAAATTTGACTCAATTACCTTCAGCACAAGTTATATAATTGGGGATAATAATTAGATACATTTGCAGTTATTAATTTTATTGCTTATCCATCCCAGATAGCAAAACATAATAGGGAATGATTGAAATAATTGTGGTTATCTTAAGATTCATTGCACTAGGCTGCTGTAACAAAATACGACATAACTACAGATATTTTCTTACAGTTCTGGTGTCTGGAAGTCCAAAACTAGGATGGTAGCAGGGTTGGTTTCTGGTTGCAGATGGCTGACTTCTCACATGTTGTCTTTCTTTTGTTTGTGCACAGAGAAGACAGAGGCAGATCTCTGGTGTTTCTCCCTCTTACAAGGACATTTGTCCTAGTGGAATTTGGTCCTACACTTATGACCTCATTTAAAGGCCATATGTCCAAATACAGTCACACTGGGGTTTAGGACTTCAACATATCCATTTAGATGTGTGGGGAGGATGGAAGTCAGTTTATAACAGTCAGAAAAATTAGATTAAGAGATCAAATAGGTGACATGATAGACCCAAGAAGTATGATAAATTGAAACTAACTCACTAACTGACTGACTGACTAACTCTCTAATAAATTGGAACTAACTGATGGACACATGAGTACACAGAGGAAAGTAAAAGTAGTTGGAAATCAAGCAGGGGGGAGGAGAGAGGAGGGGAAGGGCAAAAACCTATCTAATGGGTACAACGAACACTATTTGGGGGGAGCACATTTATAGCCCTGACTCAAGCCATGTATCAAAAATATCTGTACCCCCTTAATATTTTGAAATTAAAATAAAGGAACTATGGATAACAGATTTGGAAGAAAGCATACAAGTGTCTTGATTATATTCTACTTATTTCTTTGTTTTAAAAATTAATATTTCTTGAAACATTTTCTATGTGCTGAGTTCTTTCTAGGTGCAAAGAATGACACAATTCACAGTGAACCTTCTCATTCTACTTCTCCTGCATTGATGTGAGGCTAAGCCCATTTCAAGAAGAAAAGAAGGAAAAGACTGATTCTATTTTTTGTTGTTTTGGGGTGTATGTGGGTGTTATAACATTATGGTTAAGATTTCTAGGGACAGAAGCAAGAATGAGCCACATATTGTTCCAGTATAAAAGGACAAAGCCCACCATGGTGGGGCCTTAGAGCATCCTTAGGAATTTAAATTGTATATTTGTCCCCGATTCCTGCTGAGGGTAGAGGAATGAGAGAAGTATTTCTACATGGAAAAATATTATTTTTAAAATGTTTATCATGTCTAAGTACAAACATGGCCTCTGTAAGGGTATTTACTTTGATAAAACGTATAAAGAGAAGTAGAAATTTTACTTATGATTATTACATTCCCAAACTATATTTTTGTTGTCTTTAACATTCTCTTTCTCTGGATGATTAAGAGACATTGAGGTTTAAATATGAAAATGAAATTTTCCGTTTTGAACTTTCATTAATAAGTTATTACTTTTAAATGCTAAAATTCATTAATTTTTAAAAAGTTAATGTCAGGTAAGTGAGAATATATTTGACTATCCCTCTTTTTAGTATTAAAAAAAGGACATTTAGAGGTATAAATTTAGAGAATATTATAAGGTTCATTAGTGGTTTGTACTTTATTTTAAAAAGTGCCTTAAACTCCTCAAATGTTAATTTATTCAACACATATTTATTGATTATCTCCTAGGGATTGGACATGACTACACATTTGTATAGTGGTAAAGAAGGAAGACAGACACTTACTTTCATAGAATTTATATCCTAATGGTGGTGGTGGAGGCAGAGAGGTAATAAATACATACATAAACAAGCAAGTAGAAGTGGGTAGGTAAATAACACTGTGAAAGTTAAACAGGGTGGTATAATAGGGCAATAATTGGAGTGGCTCTGACTGTGTGTTTAGATAAGGGTTGGATTATGAAGGGACTTGTAAGCAGCTGGCCAGGCACAGATATTATACATGGGAAGTGCTTTTCTAGAATATAACTGCCCTGCCACAGGTACAGGCTCAGCATGATGAAGATAGGAAAAAACACAAATGTGTAATAAAGGGAAAAATGGTGGAGATGAGGATGAGGCAATGGGAGAGTCAAGATCCAAATCAAGTAAGACTTTGTAGAACAAAGGAATGAATCTGGAGTTTATTTTCACTACCATGGAAAATCATTGAGATGTTTTGGCAGGAAATAAAAATGATGTAAATCGTGTTTTAAAAGACTCCTTGGACACTCAGGGGAAAATTGATGATAGAGGGGCAAGAGATAAAGTGGGAAAGACCACTCTGGATGGCACTGCAATACTCAAGGTGAGAAACAGTCATGTCTTGGGCTAGTATTTTCATCATGCAGGTAGTAAGGAGCAATGTCTCTTAGAGTGAGACTGGACAAGCTTTCTCCCTGGTCTGGATGTTTGGGGTATAATTAAGATATATCTCTTAAAAAAATGACTGACATGGTTACCATTTACTTGATAAAGACAGTTGGAGGAGGAACAGTATATGTGATGGAAATTCAAAATACAAGGTAGAAGTTCAGAGGTGAGGTGCGGTGGAGATAGAACTAACTTTTGATGTCATCTGAATAAAGATGTTTATTAAAGCCATATCAGTGCATCACCTAGAGAACAAATGTATGTAGAGAAGAGGCTCAGAGCCAAGTCTTAGGACAACCCAGAATTTACACGTTCATTCCTTCATGCATTCATTTTTAAATTCAGTACTACTACATTATCTGACTCCTCTGATCCAGGTATTCCAACTACACCCCCAGGGTTAGCAAGTCAAAGGTCAATGGCATTATGTTGGAACATTTTCTATGTCCATAAAACCTATCTATATACTTATATGTATACCTAGAATCTGATTTAAAATATGGAATGGCTGCTCTCTGCAATGCCCCCACACATACTTTTTGTTTTTTTTACAGCATGTGGCCTCAGAATAGTTGACTTTATTTAAATAGCCACTCAAGGCTATCAAATCAAATTTTTCAGCATTAAAAGTGGAAGCTGCATAGTCTCTTATACTCTATCTTCAAAAATCACTGTTAAAGACTGAATTTTGTCCCCTCCCAAACTCTTACGTTGAAGCCCTAACACCCAATATGACTACATTTGGAGATAGGGCCTTTAAAGAGTTAGTTAAGGTTAAACCAGGTCATAGGTTTAATCCAATATGAGTGGTGTCCTTAGAAGAAGAGGAAGAGACATCAGCAATGGACAAACACAGAGGAAAGGCCATGTGAAGACCCAGAGAGAAAGAAGCTGTCTGCAAGGCAAAGAAAGAGAGCTTGAGAGAAACCAAGCCTGCTGACACCTTGATTTTGGACTTCTATCTTCCAGACATGCGAGAAAATAAATTTCTAATGTTATGTTATGCAGCTCTACCCAACTAAAACAGTCATGTGGTATAATTTCAGTTTAAGTAGTTACTAGCCCACCATATTTGAGGAGATGACACTCTTAATGAGAAGACTGTCACGTAATTTGCAATCATGTTTTAAAGTCACCGAATATTATTGCCTTTTTGTGGGTATTGAATTCCTCTGACCTCTTAACTATATTTGGACTCATCGTCTTATTGTCCTTATCTGTGAGAGAACTTTGCTGTAATAACTTATAATCTTTTGATAATATAACCCATGGTGATAATTTAGATTTGTGATGATTATTGCTCCATGATGATATTGCACAGGAAGGCTTTAAGCTGTATGTGTTTACCTTAACAACATGTTTGTCCCTGCATTTCTTGTTGCAACAGAAGGTAAGTGCACCCTACTGCCAAACAGTTATTCAAGTAGACAAAAAGAAACCTGCTAGGGATTTTAGTAAAATTATGTTAGTGTTATTTGAACTCTCTAATATAAATCTTTTTATGCCTCAATTCAATCCTCTTAGCTTACTAGTTTTTCTTTCTTCTTTAAAGCAACTTAGAAAGAGGAAGAAATAAATTCTCAATTTATTTGCTAAAGCATTTAGAATTAGGGTAATGTGTCAATACCACTAACAATTTCATATTTTAGAAAAAAATCTTCTTGAGTACTATCAAACTAATGGTAGGCAAATTCAAGAGATTGCACTTCAAGAGAAAAAGGAAGCTGCTTTTATTGGTCCTCAAAGTCTCAGTGTTTTCCAGGTTTTTTGAGGGAGGGATGATATTTCATTTTTATTTAATTTTTAAGATATCAATGACCTACTTTTTTGCTTATATTGTCCTATTAATATTAACTTTAATGGCCTGGGAAGAAAGAGTCACTTAGTAGAGCAATTTATAATGAGATTTAGTGAACACTGTGCATTTTAAAAATTCCTTCACTGTTGGGAGCCAATCTATAGAAGATCCCTTTCTAGTTTCTAGGGGATTTACTAGAGAAAACATACCCAAATGATGCATTCTAGCACATTAAAGATCAACACTTAGAGACTAATATAAGTTCATTTCTAAAATTCACTGACTGCAGAGATGCTCAAACTGACAATGAGCAAGAAGTTTTTCCTTATTATTGCCTGTCACATTAAACTAATCAAGGTTCCTATAAATTAAGTAAAGTTTATCTCCTTCTAAATATCATCAGACTTTTTTTATTTTATCCTTGGGTTGGTTTTGGGTGAATTTAATGTACGTGGATAAGGAGTATTTTCCCCTAAGAAATCAATATCATTCACATAGATTGATACAGTGAAGCACTGCAGAATGAAGAATATTCATTCTGAGGCACACAGTGAATTAAACAAAAGAAGCTAACAAAAAAGCATGTTAACGTTTTGAACAGGAGGAAAATAGCAGTGTTTTTCTACATCAAACAAGCCCTCAGCCAAACTACTGCTGCATATCTGGCTAAGTTTGGGGCTATTAGCTAAATGGAAAGAAAACTTATTTGTAAAAGATGCTTTATATACCCCAATCTGCATTTATATATTCTGTAGATAACATTTACTACTTATATTCCACGGAAACAGATGGTATACAAATGCAATAATGCGCTAATTGTTCATGGGGTAGGTGAATCAAGAATTTTATATCCACGATTGGAGTTTTTAAACACAATAAAAACAAGCCTCTTCCATTTTTCCTTTCCAGAGTGTTATGCATTATTCTATGCAGTTCCCCCTTAGCTATCATCCCAACCAGGTACTTACATTTTTTGGCCCTGAACTTTGGTATAAACAAGGTTGGGAAATGTCCTCACAAAAAACATGCAGAGTGAAATTGACTGAGTCAAATGTTCTCTCCTTATTATAATAACATAGTTTAATCATGCTACCACACTTTGTTTCTCCTTCTCATATTGTGCTAATCTTATCTCAGGGGACTCCTGGAGGAAATTTTCCTGTGGGAGAAATGAAGGGTGGGAGTAGGAGATTCTGTCTGTACCACGGGCAAAGATACATCAAGTCAATAGATTGAACATGAGCTAAGGACTTGGAATTGAGGACAGGAAAAGTGCTGTGAAAAATATCTACATCAGCTAAGAAAGGGTTGAACCTAGGCACATAATGTCTCAATCCTGGAAAGGACGTAGTCAGAAACCAGAAGAAAGAATGATGTAGGTATCATGGTGCTTACGATTGGGAACTGAGGCAAAGTTTACAAGATAATAAGGATAGAGGTAAGCTTTGAGGGCCTTTCCTACAACTTGTACTCAACACTCAACATAACCAGCATGGAAAATGTTCTGAACCATTGCTTGCCATACACATCTACATGCATAAATACTCACCAATAGGTCACTGAAATCTTTCACAGTGTGGTCCACTCAGTGGTCTGCTGTAGCTTACTTGTAGGTTTCCAGTTTTCAAGGTCAGAGTTTCCCTGCATACTTAAATGTGTGCCTATGGTTTTCAGTCCTATTTGGGGATGCGGGATCTTAGCCCCACTCTTAATTATCTTTTTTCTTAAAGCACCGGAGGTGGGGTCAAAGGTTATTGATTGCATCCACAGAGTGGCTTGCAGCAAGCAAGCAGGGTGTATTTACTTTGAGTTTCCAATGCCTCTATCAAACAGACTTTCAATGTGTTCAGTCCATCGGCGGCCACATATCAGACTGAGAACATCATTAGTGACACTACCTATTGCCGTTTTGGGAATATCTTCATTTAAGAATAATAGTCACACTGCTTTCAGGCTTGGGGTCAGGAAGTGTGCTCCCTCTGGGTGGCCCAAGTTTGGCTCCCACAGCTGTGACTCCTTCTTTGAGAAGTCCACTGTAATTCAGGGCATCGCTGCCCTATTACCAAGATAACATCTCTTAAGTTCTTCTCAGGTCTCTGTGTAAGACCTAGAGGAGTTTTCCGTGAGAAACAGGGATGAACACAACAATATATCTAGATTTCTTTGTTTCACATTCTCCACTGGATCACCATCACTGGCATTGTAAAGCCAATATGAGGCTATAAAAACCTTAATACTAGTTAATATTTCATCTATATTTTTTCCATAGGTATTTGTGTCTTTCAAGGAAATCTCTCCTAGAGAGCTAAAGCTTCCTTAACTGCAGCCAGGACGGGGAAACTCTGAGACCTTTTGCTGTTACATCGTAATAACTCTAAGGAATGCAGAAGGGCCTGAGCCTTAAGGTATCTCAGTTGTTGCCATTTTTTCTTTATAAGCATTACACACTTCATCCTGCCTTTCCCAAGAGAACCAGTGGAAGTTTAATAATTTGCCTGGTTTCTGCCCATAGCAGTTGTAAATTTCCCAATTTTTATGTCTGGCGTAGGTATGTATCTCTGTAACTGCATTTGAAAAGAGCCCAGATTTTCTGCCTACCCCAGACAGATTTAATACTCTGGCTGTTAAAGTGAAGTGGACCAGAGGCTGACTGCCAGTTGGTGAGTTAAGCCTCCCTCCCCAGAGGAGTTTGCAATAATCAGAACACGGTTCACTTTGATTCTGCTTCTGGGTATTTGGCTTGCAACCACCGGTCTAATTCATCCCTGGTTGTAGGCAATAAAGGGGAAGACCATTTATTTCTCTGTTGACCATACAATTTGTCGTTTTCACCATTGATTCCATAGGCTTCCCTTAAATCCTCTTTACCAGTCCTCAAAGACCTTATCTTTCCTCTTCCAGAAGGCATGTGTCTATCACTATCACATGTCCATTGCCAAAATTGTGAAAAACTCTCAGTGAAGGGATTGAGATTTTATTTTACTTTCAAGCTAATAATTTATGGATGGTGTAAGTTGAATATATTACTTTTTCTGGTATACAGAGTTAGGTAATGTTTATGGGTATACAAACTTCTGTAATGTTTTGAGGACATCACATGGATGTCTTCAGCAGACAGATAGGAGTGACTGCATATAGATGATTGATTAAGTCCCTATTAGACAGGGTTTGTCTTCTTGGCCATGATATTTTAGAAAAATCAAGTTAATCTCTCAATGTTACAATGTGTACATTATATAAATTGGAATAAGAATGCACAGATTTTTTTTAATTGTAAACAATACATGTTGGGTAAGTCAAACTCCCAATTAAATTACCTTAATATTGGATTTATTTATAGGAAAAAAGCATGAGTCTTAAGAGGAAAATCATGTTAAAGTTATGCTTGTGGTGTATAACTAATTATATTTGTGCAATCGTTTTCTACAAAATAATCACATCTGATATTTTCCCAGTAATAATGGCTTAAAATTGGCATCTTTTAACTAGCAAATGATTCCATGTATTCATATTTCCTAATGTTTGTCCATAAAAATGGAAATTTGTTTTTAGAAGAAGCATAACTGTGTATAAAATACTTTACTGGACAAATGATGAAAAAGAATCTATTTTAGTTGATGAATTATTTGGTACTATCCCTGTAGAAGCCAAGCAGCAGCATCAGAGACCTTAAGACATGTTACCCCTAGTACCTAAAGGTAAAAATACAACATGTTTGTGTTAAAGGCAACATTTCTGAATTCATCAGGTGAATGAACCAATTATTCACTTGAAGGTATCTTACCTAATTAAATCCTACATACGAATTTTCTGATGTATCACTTTTGGAAAACAAAATGCTTCTTTACTGTATTGGTCTTCATTTTTTTAAATGAAGAAAGTTAGACTCAAAGGACACTTTGATAATGAAACTAGAAGATGAATGCAGTGCAGTGAGTTGAGTTTGCACTATGTTATTTACATTCTCACCAGAGCAGCTTCTGCTGCAATCAGCATGTTTGTATCCTCCCAGATGAAATATTTTAGCTCACTGAATCTCTTAAATGCACATATAGGAGATGAATTGGCCTTCCAAAACAATTGTTAATGTTTAAGTTACGTTATTAACATAGTTTTTCAAAATTATTTTTATCTTGGGGGAATGCAGAAAATTCAATATCAAAATAACTGATACCCAAAGCTATCATTAAAGACGTGGTTGGCCTCCTGGAATATGTGATCCTATTTCAATATTCTTTGGCACCTTTTGTTTCAGATTCAACACATAGCAGATGAGCATGGTAACTAATCATTTTATAGGAGGAAGTATGCAGAGAAACAAAACCAACACTGAAAAGAATAAAAGGCCAAAAACACATCATTCAAGAAATACCTACTTATTAATGAATATATACAGGTCTCCCCTCCTTTTATTTAGCACACTTTAGGTCAGTGTCTGTGATCTATCTGTCTTGGAAAATATATTTTGGAATATTATTTTATGGCATTTTGTGGAGGCACGTCTACTGATCATATTAATTAATTATTTAATAAATCTGGTTATGATCATATAGTATTCATGCCTTAAGCAGCTATGTCAAAATGTTATGTCTATTTTTTACATAAATTATCTCTAGAATTATTATTATTTTTAAGTTATGATATTTTCTTCTCTCTTTTGGACATAATAAATCTAAGTTTCGTCTTCTGATACAAAAAATGCTGACAGCACACATTGGCTAATCGGGTTCATGAATTCGATCTATAATATGCTGTATATTAAGTGGGCACTGACCACGTGTTCTTGAGAAGAATCATTTTTAGAAGAGAGGAAATGATTCTTTAGGATGGTGACTCCCTTTGTAGCAGGCTACAAGGAAGGGCAGAATACTTGAAGGAGGGAGGGACTTCTAAATGATGGAATACCTCCACTTCTCCAACTCTCAATATGAAGTTTAGTTTATTTCATAAAAGTGCTTTCTTCAGAATGTTTTTTATATATATATATATATATACACACACATATATATATATTTTCAAATTAAGCATATATATTTAATTATTAAAAAACATGGCCCAAATTTAAGAAGCCTCAGGGTATTATCAGAAACATACCTATACTATATGTCTTGAAATGTTAATCTACAGGGAAGGAAAAAGAAGTCTTATCTCATTTGGGGCTCAGCAAGCAAAGATGTTTTTGCGTGAGTTGGGCCTATGAAAATAAATTTGTAGTTAATGGATATAATGCTTATTTTAATAGATAAACAATTTCATACTCAATGAAATAATGGGGATACATTTTACATTTGTTTTATAGATTGAGAATGTGCAGTATTGTTATAGATTCTGGGATAATAAGAATCACTTGTTGAAATGAAAGCACTTAAATGTGCAGCTCAATGGTTATCACGTTATAATTAACCACTTATTTTTTTCCATTAGCAGTTTACAAAGCATTTTTACTAGTATGTGATTTTACTAGAGTATTATACAGAATAACTTAGTCTTTTGTTCATTAGCATTAAGAACTGCTAATATATGTTAAATTCCCAGATAGTATTAGTATTTAAATCCAAATTTTTCCAATTTCTGCAATTATATTTTATCAGAATTTGTTACACAGCAAAGAGAAACTTGATATTGGAATTCAGTTTGAAAAATGACTTGGCCCTTTTCCCAAATCATGGTTGGCATACTAAATTTACATGGCTGTCATCTAGTTACCAAATGGGAGGTAATAAGAATGCTCATGTATTCACTACATAGTTGTTGAGGGCTTATTACATGTTAGAAACCATCCCACACACTGGATATATAGCAGAGTCCAAACGGACTAAAATTCCTTCTCTCAGTAGAGTCGAGAAAGGGCTAACTAAAACAAGAAAGTTTAGCAAAGATCCCGAGGAGTTGAACTTGGCTATGTGGGGGGGGGGGGGGAGAGTTTTCATTCAGGAGGAAAAACAAGTGAAAAGTTGTGAGTCACCAATGTGCCTGTTGGGTCCAAGCATGGGATCAGTGTGGCTTCTATCTAAATAAAGAAGGGACACAGTATTAGGAAGTATAATAAAGAGGTAGCAGGAACCATATGTAGCACTCATATGGTGTTTTGTACACAGCCCTAAGGACTTTGACTGTTACTGTAACTGAAATGGGAAATCTTTGGGTGGTTTTGAGAGGCAAGATATATTTTCTTCCTTAATTGAATTCTTGCTACTGGGAGAGAATAGTCTGAATAAAGGGCAAGAGTAGAACACAGAGACCAATTAGGAGACAATTGTAATAAAGGTGATGGTGTCATAAAGCAGATGGTATAGGTGGAAATGATCATGTATAGACATATTTTCAAAATATTTTAAAGGTAATGTCAACAGGGTTTGCTAACATGAGACATGGACTAAAAGACAAAAAGAAGAGACAAGAAAGCTAAAATTTTCTTGTTCTTACTTTTATTTCACAATCAGCTCTTTTAAGAAATATATTCAAAGCTCTTGAAAATAGTACCCAGGTTACATTCCTAAAAGTTATCTTGGACCTATGCGGTGCCTCGAGTCTTGAAGAGTTTTGAACATTCATTGCCTCTTCCCTGGTCAAGTTTCTTGTTTGTACTTTCTGAGAGCACAAGCATGTCCTCTCAGAGTGCTGTGGTTAAGAACCCATCAGCCTCCTCCACTTTCTCCCAGGACAATTCTGACTTGTATATGAGATTTAGTAATAAACACAAATTCCTCTTTATCTATCTATTCCTCTTTCTTTACATACAGATGCTTCTCAACTTATGATAGATTTATGTCCTGGTAAACTCAAACCTTTAGTTGGAAATATCATCAGTCAAAGATGCATTTATTAGCCTAACATAAAATGCATTTCTAAACCTGAACATCACAGCATAAACAATCCTACCTTAAACGTGCTCAGAAGACTTGCATTAGCCTACAGTTGGGCAAAATCATCTGGCAACACAGTACACTGTAGAGTATTGCTTGTTTAGCCCTGTGGTCCCATGGCTGATGACTGCCCAGCATCAGGAGAGCGTATCAAACCACATATTGTTAGCTTGAGAAAAGATCAAAATTCAAAATTCAAAGTATGGTTTCTACTGAAAAGTTATTGGTTTCACACCATTTTAAAGTTGAAAAATGTAAGTCGAATCATCATTAAGTTGGGGACTATCTGTACTTACATAATGCTTACAAAATGCCAGGTACTCTAATTTATATATAAAGGTTTATCACTCATTTAATTATTATAGCAGTGCTTTAAAGTAAATACTGTAATGATCCTTAATTTACAGATTAAAAAATTGAGGCACAGAAGACTTTGACTCTCCAAGGTCACTTAATAATAATTATTATCCAAAGCCGGGATTCAAATGCTTTGGGAAAGCCCATGCACCTAATTGCTCTATAGTCTCTGCACTCTTTTAAACCTATTCGAGTTATTTAGGAAAGTTCTTGGGCATCCCATACACTTCAAAACAGCCATGGCAAATGAAATTTACATAAGCAACTTAGAGTGTAAATGCATTTTTGAAATAAAACACAAGATTTGGAAGTTTAGGATACAACATCTACAATTTTAGGTTCTTACTTTTTATATCCTGACAAGAATTAATGTGGAAATGAATTTTTTTTTTTTGACATTGTGTATCCTAAAACAATAACTTTAAAGTCTCTTTTGGGTACTTAAATCAAGTTATAAGTTCAATGACCATATAACCTATTGGCAGTAAAAGGGGTTGGTATTAATAATTATACCAGGACAACAGACATAAATGAGGACTGTTCTGTTACCTTAGTGATGGGTCTATGCATATGTATTAGAATAGCCTTGTTTCTTTGACATAAACTGATAGATTCCTAAATTAAATTATAATTCATTTAGATTTTCCAAACTATACCATACATATCTGGAAATGTATCTTTTTACTTTACAGAGGCAAAAATCTGCCACTCTGGTAAACTAACACCCGTAATTGTAAGTTTGTTTCTTATTGTCTTGTCAGATTTCTGACTGCTGTAATTGTATTCATTATTCAATCACTGGGTAGAGAATACAAACAAATCCATGGAACGCCACACTGTGAGATGCAAAAATGATCTCCAGCTTCGAAAATCATGGCTTCAAGATTGTTTCTGTTTGTTTTCTAAAATTGTCTCAGTTTTTCCCAATGTTTACGATAAAGCATGTGACTATTAGCATAACATGGTGGTTATAAGTAAAATGGTATAGGCATGCAAATAGATATGCTCCTTTCTTTTTTTCTTTTCTTGGCAATGGGATTCCCAAACTCACACAAATAGGAAGTTTTCCCCCTGTTGCCTTTCCTGGGGGAGGGGGTGGGTATAGAATGTTCCCGTGTATAAAGCCTGACTCTGATAATGTTATTACCCTACTCTAAAATACTCAGTGTGTTCCCACCATCTACAATCCAAGTCTGACTTCTTACCCTGGTTTGGGTAAGATACATATTTTAAGATACAGATTTTCTCCCCATTTTAACATCTATGAACCTAAGAAGAGAATAACAATCATAGTTGGTCTGGTGGCAGTTGTAGTGATATGCTACTCTCAGACTGCTCTTGCTGAATTGGTCATTCATTGTGTATGTTATCAGTACTTCTATTATCTAAATTAAAAATAATAGATAAATATAGATTTTTTTATTTCATATAAATATAAAATAGGTTTTTTAATTCGTGTAGCATTTTTACTTCATAGAAAGTTATTGCCTTATACTTTGCTTAGAAGCATTATTTAAAAAATTGTATTACATATAAATCAATGATGCATCTTATAATCAATGCATCTTAAATTTGATAGACTATAAAAGCTTGCAGAGTTTATTCCAAAATGCTTTTATTCATATACTTCATATCTTGGCAATACAATTGTACCTTATACATATCAGCAGTCATAATATCAACATCAGATACCTCCTGATATAATGTACTAAGAACAATACAATTTTTGTGGTGTATTAGACAATGCCAGTTGATTAGCATTTTACAAAATAATTAAACGGTAATCTTCAACAGTTTCAAAGTCAAGAAAGACAGATTGAGAAACTATTCCAGATTGGAAAAAACTATGAAGACATGCCAACTAAACACAATGTGTGACCCTGAATTGGATTCTGGAACTGGAAGAAAAACAACAACAACAACAACAACTTTAATGATACAATTGGTGAAAGTTGAATAAAATTCCTAGATTGGTTGATAGTATGACATCGATGTTAACTTGCTATTTTTGATAACTGGATATTTGTTATGTAAGTGACTGACACTTAGGGAAGCTGGATAAGTAAATAAATTCTGTGCTACTTTTGCAACTTTTTTGTAAGTGCATAATTATTTAACTTCTAAGAGGGAATATTATCAAGAAATAGTTGAGCACTTACACATATGATTAACAGTATTTACTAGGGCCTATGGTAAGCCAGGCCTTGTAATAGATGATCAAGCTAATTATTATATACACACAGAACCTATTTGTCATGGTGAATTAAGAATATAAACAAGGCAGCTCAATAAATATGTGCAAATTAAACATAGGGGGGCACAAAGAATTAACTCTAAAGACAGGAGAAGTTAGGAATGAAAATATTATCTTTTAGAGGGTAGAGAATTCTAGGTAGATTGTCAGTTAATTTCTTTTAACTATTTGAAAATATTTTCTGATACCATTTATCTTTTGTTGTTGCTCTTGAAATGTCAACTGTAAGGCTTAATTAATATTGTTTTTAAAAATTTTCTCCTACTTAGGGTTTATTATGTGTCTTGTATCTGTGGCTTTATATCATTTCTACATTTTGACAATTCTCAAGCATAACCTTTTCAATTACTGATTCTTAATAATTCTCAACTCTCTTCCTCCAATTAAATATATGTTAGAACTATCACCCTATTATATGTGTTCATGTGCTCTTTCTCTCTAATCTTCCTTCATTTAATCTCTTGAGCTTTTACCTGGATATTTACTTCTGACCTACCTTCATGTTCATTAATTTTCTATTCACCTGTGTCTAAACTGCTGTTAAAAACATAACATTACGTTTTCATATCTATTTTCTTTTTTGGTTCATGAATAACTCACTGGTTTATTTTATTTATTTAATAAATTTTATTATGTATATTTAAGGTATACAACATAATGTTACAATGTTATGTTCTATATTGTTACAATGTTCTATATTGTTACATAATGTTATAAGATACATATAGATAGCAAAATGGTTACTATAGTGAAGCAAATTAACACTTTCATCATCTCACATAGTTATTTATATTTTTGTGTGGCAAGAACAGCAAAAATTTACTCATTTAGCAAAAATTCCAAATATAGTACAGTATTTTTAACTATAATCCTTTTTTTCCTTTTTATTTTGTTTGACTATTTCTCTATTGATATGTATTTTAGGTTGTTTGCAATATTTCACTAATAAGCTTCAATGTACATCTCTGATAAAATATGCTGGCATATTTTATCCCCAATCCTGCCCACTTTCATGGTGAACTCCACCCCACACATCCACTTATAGCTGATGGGAGGGACGCTCAGTTCCCACTTTTCATCTTCGAGACATTAGAGTTGGGAGAGGTCCCTTCCTATTCCCACAGCCCGGTCCTCCCATAGCCAACTGACGTGCTCTCTCAGAGGCAGTGAGTGATGCTAACAGTGGTTGTTGGGTAGCTATTTATGTATTTTTTCAAAGCATTTCTTTACCTGTTTGGGATGATTCTCAAAAATCACCATGTCTTGTAAGTGGGCAAGTATAATTACCCCTTTGTGCACATGTGTGAGGATAACTAAAGGATGCCTTCCCAGAAATGTTGAAAAAAGCATATACATTTTTTTTCTTTTTTATTTCATCATATTATGGGGATACTATAGTTCTTATATTGTCCTCATATTGATCTCTAGTATTGTTCATCTGTCATTTCTACTACTTTGTGTCTTTTGACCTACATATCCCCATTTTCTCCCTCCACCAAACCCTAGTAACCACTCTGTCAGGGTCTCTCAGAATTTTAATCTCTGACTTTGTATATTTGACATTTTTTTTTCTAGATTCCACGTATGAAATCATGCAATATTTTTCCTTCTGTGGTCTGACTTATTTTACTTAACATAGTATCCTCTAGGTTCATCCTTGTTTTGGCAAATGTCAGAATCTCCTTTTTTTAAGGGTGAAATGTATAATGTATATATTTTTATATATGTTCTCTCTATATAAACTATATGAACTCTCTCTCTCTCTATATATATATATATATACATATAGTTCATTTGTCCATTGATGAACACTTAGGTTGTTTCCACATCTTGACTATTTTTAATAATGCTATAATGAATATGGCAGTGAAGATATCTTTATGTGGTGATGATTTTATTTGTTTTGCGTATATACTCAGAAGAGGGATTGCTTGGTCATATGGTAGTTCTATTTTTAATCTATTTGGGAACTTCCATAGTGTTTTTTTCTAAAAGGCTGCACTAATCTACATTCTCACTAACAGTGAGTTCTCATTTCTCCATACCTTCTCCAACACTGTTAGCTTTTATCTTTTTGACAACAGCTGTTTAGCTGTTTTAACAGGTGTGAGGTGATATATCATAGTGGTTTAGATTTATATTTCCCTGGTTATTAATGGTGTTGAGAACCTTTTCATGTACTTGTTGGACATTTTTAAATCTTCTTGGGAGAAATGTCCCTTCAGATATTTTTTCCCATTTTTAAATCAGGTTATTTGTTTTCTGCTATGGAGTTGTATGAATTATTTATAAATTTTGACCATTAACTTCTTATCAGACATGATTTTCAAATATTTTCCTTAATTTATAGGTTGTCCTTTCATCTGTTGATTTTTTCTTTGTTATGCAGAAGCTCCATTGGTTTATTTTTATAAACATATTTATCAAAATCAATATTTAATACATGTTTTCTTTAAGTCTGTTTTCTTATGGTTTTCAATATTTTCTGATCTTTAGTTATGTCTGATAACTTCTGATTTGGTGCTAGATTGTGAAAATAATATAGATAAATTGAAACTCATGGCAATGTTTATTTTTATCAAGAAAGGTATACTTTTGTTATAAGGAGGTTGTTAGGTTAAAAGCACTAGTAATTTTAGAGTCACCTTAATCCAATTAGGGATGAAGATCTTTGCAAGGTTGACTTTAGTTCATGAAAAAAACTGATCTATATCATATTCAACTTTATAGTGTGTATGGGTCAGAGTCTAAGCTGATACTCTGTAGTGTTTACCAGAAGAATGTATCTTACTGAGTCCTGAACTCCATTGTTTTTGTGACCCAGGTATCATTTATCTACTTGAAACTCTGCTTAGTTTTTCAAATTCTTGTTTGTAACTTAAAATTGGCATTTTATTAAGAGAACTGGCACCAAATGTCAAGCTTATTTATGTGGGATTATCTCCTCTCCTGGATCCGAGCTTCAGAAATCCTCTCTGCCTAAGGAGTGATCTAATTTTTTAGTCTTTACATACATTTATTTAAGAATAACAAAAAAAATAAAAACATAAATATTATTATATATTCACTGAGTCACATATACACACAGAATAAATTTTGAATACTTATGGGACTCTGTGGATCAAAAGAAGTATAAAATATCTTCTTTGCTATTGAGGTGTTGGTATTAGAATGTACACACATATTTATATAATAATAAGTGTCATGCATGTATTTTTACATTATCTCTATTTGGTCAGTTTTATATTTGGTCAGTGTAATGTTTGGTAAGCTACAGCTATATGCTATGCTTTCAAAGTTCACATTTCTCTAATTTTATTCCTTTTCCTTAAGTTTTACATTTATACTATCATTTATGATTATACAGTGTACCTTTGCTACTCTGATTCTGAGTACATAAAATGGATGAAATAGTATTATAAAGAAATACTTCTAGTATATCTTGGACTTAACTTTTAGGCATTTTTTTCCAAGAAACATTTCAAGTTTTAGTTTCTCATTACTGACTTTTTCTATTTTTTGTTTTTTCTAAATTTTTAATTTTCAAATGTTTTATAAGTATATATTAGATGTACATAATCTGGGGGTACATGTGATCATTTGATACATGCATGTAATCAAATAGTGATAATTGATATATCCATAAACTTAAATATTTATATTTTCTTTATATTATGAACATTCAAATTAGTTTCTTTTAGCAATTTTGAAATGTACAATCTATTAATGTTAATTATAGTCACCCTACTGATTTATCAAACCCAAGGTCCTATTTCTTTTATTTAAGTGTATATTTGTACCCATTAATCCACCTCTCTTTATCTTTTCCAGATTTTGAATCATATTAATGCATTTGTTTCAACTCTCTTCGTTCTTATTATCATAGTTATTTGCTCTATAATTTGCATTCTTATTAGTTGCTTTCTCTCAGACAGATCAAGACACATGTGGATTCAGAGATCACGACTTAATGTTATAATTATCCTTTCAGATCCTAGAACAGAATTGGCTAAAACTAGAAGGAGTTTAATTATTACTTGTTAGTTGTTGATGAATAATATTATAGTGGGGATTCATAATAATCTCTCAGGAATTCTACCTCCTTTTACTATCTACATATGGCAGTATTACACTCATCTTTTATAACAAAATTCTTCTTTATTCTGTTCTATTTTATATATGCCTACACAATAGCATCTCATTCCCATTTTTAAACTATGATATCAAGTTCACAAGTCAATCCAGTGTATTATACTGATGTAGTGAAATATCTCATCATGTTCTCTTTTCATACAGAAATGTAGAATAATCTGTTACATTATCTTAATTCATTCATTTAACAAATATATTGAGTACTTACTTTGTGCCAAGTTTTATTGAAAGTGCTTGCTGTACATCTGTGACTGGAATAAAACACAAATCTGCCATTGTAGGATTTATATTCTAGTTGGGGAAAGAAGACATTAAACAATTAACTTGAAAAAAGTAAATTATATTAAATACTGTAGAAAAATGTAGAGGGTAAGTAGGGTCAGTATGAGGGTAGTGGTGTAGAATGTAGAAATTTTAAAATACGAATGGCAGGGTCAAACATTAAGAAACTGTATTTGTTACCTAGGGCTGGTGTAACCAAGTACCACAAACTGGATGGTTTAAACAGCAGAAATTTATCATCTTAGGTGAGAGATGACAGTGGCTTGAACAGATGTCATATGCAGAGAAAGGTGGCTCAGTTCTGGGTATATTTTGAAATCAATAGGATACAATGTTCTGCCAGATGTGGGACTTGGAATAAAAAGAGGAAATGAAAGTGACTCAAATTTCTGGAACAGAATTTCTCTCCCACAGAACATTTTTTATTTAATTGTTCTTAAATATTTTCAAAAATGTTCTTTACGTCTATTTTTTTTTTTTTTTTAATAATAGTAGCCATTCTGACATGGGTATGCTGATGTCGATGCAGAGAGAAAGGAACACTTACACACTGTTGGTGGGACTGCAAACTAGCACAACTTCTATGGACAACAGTACGGAAATTCCTCAAAGAATTAAAAGTAGACCTACTATTCAACCCAGCAATCCCCCTACTGGCTATCTATCTACCCAAAGGAAAGAAGTTATTTTATCAAAAAGACACCTGCACTCGAATGTTGATTGCAGCACAATTTGCAATTGCAAAGATGTAGAATTAACTTAAGTGCTCATCAATTTATGAGTGGAATAATAAAATGTGGTATATGTGTACCATCGAGTACTACTCAGCCACAAAAAGAAATGAATTAATGTCTTTTATAGCAATTTGGATGGAACTGGATACCATTCTCCTAAGTGAAATATCTCAAGCATGGAAAAATAAACATCATATGTACTCTGTAATAAGGTGGAACTAACTGGTGGGCACATATGGGCACAGAGGGAAGTAAAAACTACTGGAAATCAAGAAGTGGGGAATAGGGAGGAGGAGAGGGGCAAAAACCCACCTAACAGGTACAATGAACACTATTTGGGTGATAGGCACACTGATAGCCCTGACTCAAGCATTACAAAAGCTATCCATGTAACTAAAACATCTGTACCCCCTTAAATTTTGAAAAAATAAAAAATAAAAATTAAATGGTTGATGTGTAGCTTATGGTGTACCATTTAGTGCCTCAATCATTCACTCTTATTTTTGAGGCCCTAACTCACACCAAAAATACTACCACAAGTTATGACAGCAGGACGATTGTAATTTTAATTGATTTCCAATATAAAATAAATACTTATTTTAAAATTGCAAACTAGCAAAGTGAGAGCAAAATATTATTAACACAACACAAAGGAACAAGTTCAGGGGACAAATAAAACAATATTTTGTGAATGTAACCTGAATCCTTTTGTGTGCTGCCATCTTGGCGAATTATGCTCAATACTGATGACATCAGAATGTTTCTCCAGCCATTTTCTCAAAGCCCCCTTGACTTCATTATTCCTCACACTGTATATGAAGGGGTTAAACACAGAAAAAAATATTGGTTACAGATACAACTGTATTCACTTTCCCCCCTAATATCTCCCCTTGCAAAGAAAGCATGCAAGGATATTCATTTAAATTAAAATCATTTTTCAATACTGATTTTCTTTCTTACATGTCAGTTTATCTGCAGACAGAATCCTCTCTTAGTCCTTGTAAGACACTATGCTCTATAAAAGAACATATTGCTCATTGCTTTATATCTCTTAGATATTTTATGATATGTTTGATAAAGCTCTCAATATGAAAATAAATTGAGGTTAGTTGGTTATAGACATTATCACAGAAGATAATTTTGGCTGAAAAGATAATCAGTAGGTAATTATGTTTGCTTCTGTGCTTTCAAAATAGCGTGCATGGATTTTTCTGTGGGGGATATGAATATACAAAATAGCATGATGGTTTAGATCTTTACTATCACTTTTACTTTTAATTACACTTACTTTGGTTTTAAATGAAATTATTCTTTGTGCCATATTAGTAAAGATTAAGACTTATTTTAAAAAAAATAAACAACCACTCATATTGTCGAATCCTTTTCCATATAGAGTAACTTCAGATGTAAAATCTAAAAAGTATGAAATGAACAAATATTATTTCAGCAGTTTACTTTCCTAAGGCCACCATAATAAAGTACAACAAAGTAGGTAGCTTAAAACAAAAGATTTATTGTTTCACATTTCTGAAGTCTAGAAATCTACAATCCAGGTGTTGGCAGGGCCATTTTCTCTTTGAAACCTGTAGGAGAGAATCCTTCCTTGCCTCTTCCTGGCTTCTGTGGTTTACTGGAAATCCCTGGAGTTCCCTGGCTTGTGGCTGTAGCACTTCATTGTCTGCCTCCATTGTCACATTGCATTCTCCCTGTCTGTCTGCCTTCACACTGTTTCCCCTTTTCTTATGAGAACACTAGCCATGATGGATTCAGGGCCTACCATGCCCCAGTCTGGCCTCATATTAACTTATCTAAGGGGTGTTGGAGGTTAGGGCTTCAACCTATCACTTTGGGAGGCATGATTTGACCCACGAAAGACAGCAAATGCCTTATCTCTGGAGATTTTAAGTCCATCTCTTTCAATGTAAGTTTTTATTGGTCATGCTAGTGTTTCATTAATATTAATAATTAAAAAAAACCTAAATAATCTTAACAATTGTTGAAACAAAGTGGATAAAAATCCATTTTTAAGAGGCTTATGTTTGTATAAAAACTTGAATAGCCTGATTATTGCAAAGTTTGTTCTTTTACAATGAGACTATAGATATGGTTTTAAGTGATCATATACCTTGAAAAGTAGGGTTTTATATTAGTCAGCGTTCTCCAGAGAAACAGAACCAAATAGAGCTAACAGGATGTATGTATATGTAAAAAATATTAATTGCAAGGCATTGGCTCACTCAATTATGGAGGCCAACAAGATCTGCAGGGTGAATTGCCAAGCTGGAAACCCACAAGGGCCCATGGTGGTGTTGCAGTCTGGAGGCCAGCAGGCTCGAGACTCAGGAAGAGCTGATGTTTCCATTAAATTAAAAATATTGCCTTCTGTTCTTTTAGACTCTGATATCTGAAAAATAGATAATAAATATAACCCTCATTTTTGATTGCCTCATTTTTGTATTTTCCAGGAATATTTCAGTTTGCAAAAAGTAAGAGCCAACTAAAACTGACTTATACAAGTATAAAAACATTTTTTAAAAACTAACAAAAAGTAATCATCCAGACCATGGGGTAAAACTGCCTGTCAGTCATGACTGGTATCACCCTTGGTCTTGCAGCTCAGCATGGTTTTATTCTGTGGCTTGATTACATTCTCAGACTTCGGGAATGGGGGAAAATAGGGCTTTCCCATCAGCTGGGCCACTCCATGGTATACCTAATGCCTCATCTGATAATTCTGGCAAAAGTCGCAGGGACAGTGCTCATGGAGCTGGCAGCCTACACATGTGGTATTGCAAGAGATTGTTCCAGATCATGAACTCAATACACTTGAGCTGCATAAACAGGGAGAGAGGAAGGTATGGTTTCTTAAATACAAAACCAAGGCACCTTTTATCAAAAGACAAAACAATAAGGCAAGGTGGCATTGGAAGTATGGTTGGTAGAAACACCAAGTACTATATGACAAGCCCTGAGTTATTTGCTCTATTTATGTTCCATGTTTCAGAATCATTGCAAGCTCCTTGTTTTATTACCTTTTTCCTGACAGGAAGCTAAGCGAAGTTAAATAACTTGTCCCAAATTCAGACAGCTAAGCGATTTCTGGTTTAGGATTCAAACCACGGTTTGCCTAACACCAAATCTAATTTTCTTTCTAAAACACCACACTACATCTATTAAACATCAGAGCCAAGGTAATGGATGGGCCATCTGGAAAGCGTATTTGATACCAAAGTAAAAATGACACTATAACATTAGTATAAATTTGAATTATGGTGGCTGCAATCTCAGAATTCTATGTGTGACTCCTTATATAACATATGAAATATAACTGACCACGTTCTTTCAACAGGTTATAAAACCTTAGAATAGAAATGAAAATTACTTTCATCTGTGTTGACTGATATCCCCTGAGTATTTTTGTAACATATATATGTAAGGAGTGAGGAGTTTCTGTGGTCCTGACCATCAAATGAAACTTATTAGATGAAATTTTTCAGTCAAAATTTAATTAATGTGATGAACAATTAATAAAAGAAAATATTTATTCATCACTAACAATGTGTCATGTATTGCTCTAAATATTTACCCATATTAACTTCCTTAATTCCTACAACAATGTTGTGAGAGAACTATTATTATCATTTCTATTTGACAGATCATGCACTCAGGGCAAATTGTTAAGTAACTTGTCAAAGATTACTAAGTTAGTGGGGGTGGGGGAGGGGATGGGTGTATACCTACAGGAAGAGTGCGATGTACACTGTCTGGGGAATGGACATGCTTGAGGCTCGGACTCGGGGGATTGGGAGGGACATGGGCAATATATCTAACCAGAACTTTTGTACCCCCATAATAAGCTGAAATAATAATAAAAAAAAAAGATTACTAAGTTAGTAAGTGGGAGAGCAAGTGCTATCTAACTGGAATAGAATGATCTATTCACAATAGCCAGGATATGGAAACAACCTAACTGACCATTGATAAGTAAAGAAAATGTGGTATATATACATATATATATATATACACACACACATACACACTATATACACATGTACATATGCATACATATACACACACATATTAATACACTATATATAATGAAATATTATTCAACCATTAATAAAAGGAAATCCTGCCATTTGTGACAACTTAGATGAACCTGGAGGACTTTATGCTAAGTGAAATAAGCCAGACACAGAAAAACAAATGCTGCATGATATCACTTATACGTAGAATCTAAAAAGGTCAAACTCATAGAAGCAGAGAGTAAACAGCAGTTGCCAGGGGCAGGAGAGATAGAGAAAATCAGGAGATTTTACCTAAAAGGTAAAAAAAATTCAGTTATGAAATGAATCAGTTCTGGGGATCTAATGTGCAAAATGATGACTATAGTTAATAATACTCTATTGTTTACTTGACATTTTCAGAGAATAGATCTTAAGTGTCCTCACTCCCCCACACACAAAAGGGGGGTGAGGACACTTAACTATTAATATGTGTGGTGATAGATGTGTTGATTAATTTGAGAGTGGTAATCATCACAAAATGTATATATGTATCAAATCATCACATGGTACACCTTGAAATTTACAATTCTTATTTGTCATTTATACCTCAGTAAAGCTGGAAAAATATGCTTTCAACTTAGCTATCTGTTGCAAAAATACCAAAAACAAGATAATATCTGCTAAAGTAAACTATAATGATACATTCTATATAGGCTATTAATCTTTTATTTCAAAGTTATTTTAAATTTAAAGCAGCATAAACATTTATAGAAGGAAGTTTCCTCTCTTGCCAAATATATTTTTTAAACCTTGTTTTAACAAAGAACTAAGTTATTAGCCTGCAGCAAGTGCCCATGCATCTCTGTCCAGGGCTGATATAAAGCTTTAATGACAGGCAGTTCCTAATTGAATTAAGGACATTTTCCTGAGTTTTCATGGAGCTTCTTTCAATTTCTATGTATTTGGTTTCTGTTGAAATCCATTACCCTAAGGGAGAGTTATTTCTGAATATGAAATTTCCTTTTCTTACACCTTCATATTTAAGCTATGCTTATCACTTTCCTCTATTTTATTCATTTCCTTTTTACATTTGAGACCCAGTTTATGGCTTTGATTTATCCTGTTTCAAAAATTATGAGAAATTAATACAAACTTATTGCCTTTAATGTATTTCATACTCTGTTTATCCTTGAAAAAACCCAGATTGTTATTTAATCCTGGCTTGCAAACAACTGGCCGAGTTGATGCTATTCTACCTGTTAGACTACCTTTTGATCTTTCCTTTGCCTAAGTATAACAAGCTTAGATAAAATAGGAAAAATGAGCCAATCACGTTCAAAAATAAGATGTGCGTCACCATGGAACTTAATCAGAACAGAAACACATAGTTGGGCGTGGCTAGGCTCCAGGACAGAAACTAGGAGGTATGACTAAGACTTCGAATCTTTTATTGAAGCTTTCATGGAGTTCTCTGTGCTGGATCTAGAGATATAGCGTGAATCCTGAAACTTGAAACAGTTAAACTAGAATCCTGTGAACACTGAAAAGCTTTTGCATCCACTGAGCTGCTTTCTGGGATGCTGGAGGGACCTGGGGCAGCTGGGCCTTAATGAGGCCATCTATCAATTGGGAATTAGATCTGCAGAATTCCCAGTGATAAGAGCACCAAGACACCAATTCAAGATTTGGTGCTGCAATGGGAAGCTTAGGAGTTCAGATATACTAAGCCAATAGACAAAGATAATTGGGGAGGAAGGTAAACATATATACACCCCCTCACATATATACATACAACTACTGTGCATATTTATCACTACAGCAATGCATTTTATGCACTTTATTAGTTTGATTTTAGCATTACATTATGTAAAAGGAAGTATTGTCATAAAAAAGATGGAACTTTCTAAGAGTATTTGGAAATACTTCAGGAATATATAATAGGATATTAGATAAAATAATGCATTTATATAAATTAATTTATACAAATTAATTCTCATTCAGGCAATATTTAATCATTCTCTTTTATTTTTTTGATATCTCTGCTACTTAAAAGTGAACAAAACAACAGCTTTTTATTACACTTGTACTAAAGTTTTATTTGCTAGGATTTTTAATTAAATTTCTTATTATTACTTCCTACAAACAGAAAATCATTAATATGGCTTAGTTTTAAGCTGATGAAATCTCAATCATCTGTGGTGAGGTAATTCTTAGACAAACTATTTCTCTTACACTGAAATAAAATAATACTTTTCTTATCTCTTTTTTATTCACTTTCACTGTATAAACAGTTAGAGATGATATATTAATGTCTTCTGAGTATAGGGAAAAGCTTTAAAATTCAAGATTATGTTCCA
>CM052436.1:15186216-15204360 GCA_028533085.1 Varecia variegata
AAGCGTAAGATTATTTTTTCTATATCTGTGAAAAATGATGTTGGTAATTTAATAGGATTTGCATTGAATTTGTATATCACTTTGGGCAGTATAGACATTTTGACAATGTTGATTCTTCCGATCCATGAACACGGTATGGATTTCCATCTATTTACATGCTCTTCAGGTTCTTATTATAAAATGCATGTGTTAGTGGAGAAAAGGAAGAAAGGATACACTTTTATATTAAAAAAAAAAGAACTGAAGTACCTCGTATTAGAATGCTGTCTAATGGTCATTGATTCTTCCATTTTATAATTTAATTTTGTATCAGAAAAGTTCAAGGCTAATCTTTTCTTATTAAATGAAATCATAGTGTTTTTTTTTTTCCTTCAGACCATGAGGTATTTACTACGGAGTTACTTTCAGCTATTCTTTTAAAGAGAAATCATCAGATATAAATAACAGTTTATCATAATTTGTCAATAAAGGATTTATAGCCTTCTTAATCCCAATTTGTGATACATATTTTCAGAATCTAATTTTTAAAATTAAAAACTATATCTTTTCAAGAATTTACTCATTGAATCATTTTATATGTAATAACAGAAAGCTGACCTATAGAATTAGATTATAATAGCAAAAAAATCAATACTGATTTTTTCCTAGATTCAAGGGAATGCAAAAGAAGTTTCATCATGGTTCAACGTTTTTCCCCAGAGATCATTTTTCAAATATATTTGTGACTATGATTTGATTGTATAGTTCTTATGAGACAAGGAAAAAAATAATCTGCTGAAAAATTCTTGCTGAAACTAGCACCATTATACTCTCCTTATATTTCTGCATGTTATTTTCAAGCACATCTGTTTTGATTTACCTTTCTGAATGAGAAAATAGCATTTATATATTTTATTAGGATTAATAACATCTTAAATCATTAGCATAACCTACTTTCCTTATTCTCCCTGTCAGTGTATATCACTTGCTGTGTGTCTTGCAACTGATGAAATGATAAATATCCCCAGTTTGCTCACCTTATTTTATTTTAGTTAGTTTTTGGTCCCAATTAAAATCTTTTATCTTATGAATCTGAACAGTTGAATACAAGCTTATTTATAAATATCTTTAGCTGGAATCACCAAGGCAATGAACTCTAACTGTGTCATGCTAGAAAGTTGTAAAGAGTAAAAATGATTCTCAAAAATGTTTCAAGAAATAGATAATTATCACATACCCATGCTTCTAAAAAAACTCCTGGGAACTCATGGTTTACTATTACTGACATTGTTTATTCTCAAGACCTAGTTTTTAACATAAGCATGCAAAAGACAGAACCTCATTATATTAGAGATCAGTGATAATCTTAATTAGATTTCCTTATAAAGAGAAAAGGAATTACTGAGTACCACTTATCTAACCAGCCTTGATCTTTGGCTGTTTGTATGTGAGTGTGTATGTATGAGTGTATCATAAAATATCTCCAAATATTTAAATGTGTATTCATATATTTTATATAAAATATAAATATATATTAATACATAAATACATAACATTCATATGTATACATACAAATTTTATATCTATTCAATGTAGTCAAAACCAGAATTTAGCCATTGAAACACACATTTACACATTGAAATGCACATTTATATGACTTCAGTAAGAAAGCAGACAAAAGTAATGCTTCCATTACAAAATCACAGTGGTGGTTTTGCACTGGGTCAACATACCTAACCTGGAACTAAGTTTCCCAGAGTTCCTTTCTCTTACAGTTCTGAGTTAGAGTTAGCCAAGGACGCATACAGTCAAATTTGGAAGTTAGGGGTGAAGCAGAACCCATTGCTTTCCTTAAAGGTAAGTGTCAGATGTGGAGAGGCTAGCGGGGTCCAACTTGTCCTGGTTTCCTCCCATTAATTGCCCAACTGTTCTCAACATTCCTGCTGACCTACAGTGATCTCAAGCCCACCAAGGATCACCAAATCAACTGCTCCCACTAGCTCCCCTTTGTAGCCTCACTGTGATGTCTGGACTGGCCTGAAGGCTCTGACTTGTCTCCAGATTTTGGTGCTTCCAGAGGGCTGATTAGTGACCTCCCTCTGAACTGCTAGCTGCCCTTTCCAGACCCTTCCTTCCCATCTCCTCTTATGTGTATGATTTATTTCCTACAATCCCTTGTCTGGTAACATTGATGGTGGTTCTTCTTTCCTGATACATACACTTTCAGGAAATGAAGGCAGAAGCTGATCTCTAACAGCCCTGTAAGGAATTCTTTTCTTTTGCTTTGTGTATGGATGGCAAAAAGTCTGCTCCTGTAGCATAAAATCTGAAGAAAATATACCAGTAGACTCATTTATTTTATGCCAGGTAGTAACAGAATCCAAATAAATTATCCTATATTGTAAATTTAAAACACTCTCAGAATTTACAGCAAGAATTACCAAATAACTACCAAGAATATCTCTTGACACTGCATTAGATATAATGTCATTGTCACAACTATAGGAAATACTTACATAATGTATGAGAATTGGAGTTGAAATTCTCAGTATTAAAGATGTGAAAGGAACTTTCAACAAATGTGAACTTTTAGAATGTCATTGTGCCTGTATTGGTGAACTTTCCCTCAATATGAAGTACTGTTTGTCCTCTCAAGCCAAATTGCCTCATTACATGGCATTGAGACTAATAATGGCCCCCAAAGATACCCATTCCCAATGCCTCTAACCTGGGACTTTACCTTATATGGCCAAAGGGATTTTGCAGATGTGATTAAATTAAGACTCAAAGACATTATTGCAGATGCTAAATATATGGCAAATGTTTTTATGAGAACAAGCAAAGGGAGATTTTGCACAGAGAAAAGCAATGTGATGACTGAAGCAAAGTGCTACCCTATTTACTGAAGATGTCAGAAGGGGCCACAGGCCAAGGAATGCAAGAAATATAGCCAGAGAAGCTGAAAAAAGCAAGGAAAGGGATTCTCCCCTAGAGCCTCCAGAGAGAGCAGGACCCTTGAGACACATTGATTTTGGCTTTGTGAAGCCCATTTATGAATTCTGGCCTTCATGACTACAAAAGAATAAAACTACTGTTTTAGGAAACAGGGACCTGACAATATTTCTCTTGGCCAGTCAAGAGAAAACTAACAATGACAGAATGTTTGGTGAAAAATCTGAGGTAGAATTGTTTCATTAATCCTTATTTATAGCCTAAAAAATATATCTATACTTCTCTCTTTAATGATCCTCACTTACTAAGGTACTTTGTGCATCCTTAACTAGAATTCCAGTATGCTCTAATACAAGGGAACAAATATTTTACATTTGGTAAATCCACTTACCAAAAAGGACTGTGCTAATACATATGATAATAAAATGGTAGGTTGGCTAATTAGAAGCATATATGCATATATCCATATATGATGAGTTTTGTTGTATGCTAATCAGTATTGAATGATAAATGGTATAGTTCAATGCATACCTTCAGGAAACAGTCTATCAGGGGAAGGAGTTAAGAGTTACTTAATTATAGCCAGACTTTGGCTATAAGAGGTATTAAAATGCAATCATATAGTCAGGCTATATTGTCAATGAGGAGTAGTCACCTGAACAAGGGTATCAGAAAAGTCTTCTGGAATAAAGTACATTTGGGATCTTGAAGAACATCTAGAATTTCTAGATGACTAACATAATGTTGAAGAACCCTTCAGGTAGAGAAAATGCCATAAACAAAAGTTCATGGGAGGGAGAATCTAGATACCTCCCAACCCCCCCCCCGTCACTTTTCTGAATTAATCTCCTTTCTTTCTCACCTTTTCTCATTTTTTAGCTGTAGTGGTCTTCATTTTCCTCTAACCCCAACCTTGCCCCCAACTCAGAGAATTGATATTTGTTTTGCTTTTCCCTCACATATCTACATAGTTTTGTTTATTATCTTTCCAAATTATGATACAATTATTATTTTTCTATTGAGGTTTTCCCTGACTTCCTTGTTTCAAAGTACAATTCCTCCTCTGCAATTCTCCCACCACCATAGTGTTCACTATTACTTTTTTATACTTACTTTTTTCAATACATTTATCACTAGATGACATAAAATGATTTTTTTTTTTTAGTTATTTGTTTACAGATATAGAGTCCATGAAGGCAGGAAGCTTTGTCTGGCTTGACTCTTATGTTTACACAATTTAAGTATGCTTGGCACATAGTGGTCCTCATTAAACACAAGTTGAAAGACCAAAGTATAAGGTATTAATACAATCTAAAAACAATGAATGGTTAAAGAGTTACTTCTAGGAAAAATATAATATTATATCAGATACAGAAAGAGGGACATTTAAAGTGAATTATGTTTAACCATGAGTGATCAAAAGCCTATAATAATTGTAGTTAAGGACATAACTGTTTTTCACTTTTTCATGTAAAAATGATGCTCCATGCCTGGTATCTTGATACACAGTTTTGCAAAACTGTGTTTTCTACTGTTTTTCCCTTGCAGATCGTCATCCCCAAGGTCACCAAACATGGCTCCCTAAGTTCCAGCAATAACATAAAGATTCTGTCCAACAGAAAGAAAGGAAAGGTAAGTTCACATTGTCTCTGCTTAAGGAAACTTTCTAGAAGTTTCCTATAGCACTTCTGCTTATATATCTTTGGCCAGGATTGGTTTTCCACCACAGACATACAATAGGGATCCTGGAAACTATCTTTGTTTCTATTAAAAATCAGTGTGTGTGTTGCTGCAGAAGAGGGGAGAACAAATCTTGGGAAATAGCTGGTGGTCTCTGCCATAAAAAAAGAGAGAAAGTACTAAATGTATTTCTGGCTGTGTAGTAATTGGCAATTCCAAGCTTAACACTTAGAGGCAGTTGGCAAAAAATTATACTGAGGAGAAATGAGAATAAGAATATACATACTGGTAGTAGGAAGAGCAAAGTCACATTTATTTAAATACTTTTCTAAAATAAAACTTAAAGGTGATATTTGTATTGACTCAGAATGACTGGGAATGGAAAAGTCTAAAAGTTGAATCAATTGTTAAAACTGGATCAACAGGAAGAATGCTGAAACCTTAAGAAATAAGGAAGTCAGAAAGGAGAAACTACTTTATGACAGATGATCATGAGTTCAATTTAGGCCATTATGAATTTTAGGGACTGGAAGAACATTCAGGAATTTGAGAACTAGTCTTTGTTCTGGAAATGTAGATGTGAGAGTCATTCAATTGCTCCTTTAAAGTTGACTAAATTATTATATATGTATATATTCTATTAAAATATATATTCTATTCTATTGTTTGCATATGTAAAATTTATGGATATGTGCACACAAATTTCATGTACATATTATATTAAATATATACTATTAAAATTTGCATATGTATATATTGCATTAAAAGTTAAGTTTATTGTAGAGAAGGATGGTGTTTTATTCATCTTTGTGCTATAGTTATTTCTCAATGAAGATTTGTTGTATGAGTAAAGGCATCTGCTTTGCTTTAAGCAAAGAAACTTTGCTTGACATCATCGCCTATGGTGCTTCACAACTTGGTTGCTCATTAGACACCTGGAAAATATTTTCAAAAACACGAATGCCCCGATCCCATCCCAGGTCAGCAACTTGGAATCTCTCAATTGTAGGAGTGAGAGGTCTTGTATTGAATTAATTTGAAAATCTCCATTATTGCCTCATTCTTAAAAACAGTCTAACAATTTAGAAGTATTTTAAATAGAACCTGGTTGACGCTGAGAGACAAAAAGACTTGTGTATATGTTGCTTTGGTAGAAGAATGAAAATGATCGGAGAAAATAAACAGGATAACTATCATATTTACAAAACAAGCTTTTCATGACATTTATATTGAGACTAGGATATAGCTGTAGTGTTTTGATTGATAGAAACATATGCCTTAGAACATATATCAATGTATTGTGTTTTGACCAAGTTTGGCTTTCTCATATGAACGATGGGCAATTTCTTCTGACATACTTTCTAACACATTTAAAAGGAGCACCAAGGATTTGCATCAAGGCACAACTTATTCACTTAATCAGCAATTAGCTTTCAGAATCAAAGCCTCAAAATATTCATTCTTTATTTTTTTCTTCCTCACTCCCTTGTTCCTTTCCTCCCCTCCTCCTTCCTTCTCTCTCTCTTCTTGAAAAACAGATAAATTATTTAGGCTTTACTTTTATATTCATCTGATTTTGATTCTATTCTTTTCTTGTACAATTGTGACATTGGTATATTTGGTTCATATTTTTGCTGTTTGTTATTCAGGGTTCTAGTTATTTTTTTTAGAAAGAAAATAATGAAATATTCAAAATGATAAAATATGGAACTTGATTCTATACACAAATAAAATAGAATGTTTCTGAACTTACATTATTTTGGAGATTGGGTGACTCTTTCTGTTAATGTAAATTATCATAAAACTATTGTGACACATTTTATAAGCTTCTGTTGTCTATATTATGCTTACTTGAGAATCAGATACATCTGGCAACTCATTTATGTCCATGACATTCATTAATAACTTCCCATTTTTTCGGTTATGAAGTATGAAAGTTTTCATACTCATGAGGCTTCAAAAATATCTAGAACTGATGATTGTGTTTTCCTAATTTAAAGATGATGACAAAAAGCTCTGCTGAGAAAATGGCCAGCTGTGTCCAGGTCACCGTTCCTGGTCACCCCAGGTCTCCCAGTTGGACAGTAGAAATGTGTTTATATTTCACTTCCTACTTATTAATTACAATGGCTTTCAGTTTATTTGTCTCAATTTCATATGAATACAGTCTTTATTATAATTGATATTTTATAAAAGACCAATGCCCTATACTGCATTTCTCTTGATTTTTGAAGTATATGGAGTCAATGAATTAAATATTAATATATCTCTATTAACAGCAATTGAAATATATAAACACATAGGCAACAAAAATATTTTCAGATTTATATATTTTATATATTTTTATTAATATATATTATATTAATAGCTTCAGAATAATATTCTTGTCAACCAATATTTTCCTTACCCATTAAATCTGAATGTTATGGTCCAAATTATTTAACTCTTGATAGATATGTCTATTACCTTGATTGTGATGTATACATATGTCCAAGCTCATCAAATTGTATGCATTAAATATGTGTAGTTTTTGGTATATCCTTTGTACCTCAGTAAAACTGTTTTTAAAAATCATTAAACTCATATACATGAAAGAGAAAAGAGTTCCTACATTGTAAAAATATGGATAATTCTTAAGATTATTTTGAATTCCACAGAGAGAAGGTATAGGAACTGAAAATAATTATTCTGTTCCAAGAACCTAAAATATTTTTGTTAAATTAATGCCTTCTTGATATGGTTTTAATAATAACCATAGAAATCTCAATTGAAGTAATATTCTTGAGTCCAGCACATACTTGAGTTTTTTGAACAAACATTAGCATGTTAAAAGTTTTTTTAACATATTTCAAAGCATTATTTTAAAATCTCATATAATCTCAGGATATCTGAGGGAGAACATGATTTAAATAATAATTTTGAAAAATAATATTTTTAAGCTCAGAAGTTATAAATTACTTTCAGAGCATCACATTTCTATTGAAACTTTAAATCTCATGCTTCATTAAGCCATTCTGCCTCTAACCAGTATTCAAAAATAGTATCAGCAAAACTTAAAAATTACACTAAATATATATAGGTCAGATATATTTTTTATGGGTTACCTTGACATCAACATTTACTGTCCTTAATTTAGTTTCTACCATAAAACTCTTCCCATAAAAATATTAAATTATTAAAATATAAAAACAATTTCTATTACTTCTTCAAAGTCATATGTTTTTGTTGGTTTTGCTAATGACACACCTTGAAAATGTATTTATGATAAAAAATATTAATTTTATAGTGTTGATAAAAAGCATGTATAGAAAAATAATATGCTTCAAATTGCACTTTTATAGGTATTTTTTATAAGTTTTAATCAAACAAAATAAATAGGAAAAGTAAGTTTACAAGAGAAAAAATTGCAAAAATTGATGAATTAAAGTGAAATCAATGTGGCCTTTTTTTTTGCTCCTTTTATTTTTCTTTTGAAATTTTCTCAAATCAAATTTATGCTCAACTTTGCAATCAAATGTTCATCCAGTTTCCTCAGATGAACAAGAGTACCCAGGCATTAGAATAAAAAATATGTGAAAGAGCAAGATATTAAATCTTTGTAAACAACCTATTCTCTTGAGAAGGTAGCGAGTATCTGTTTTTCTTCTCTCTCATCATTATTGTTATCATCACTGTACACTTTATGCTTTTGGAAATTTCTTTACTCCAAATTCTTTATTTCTTAATAACCTGGGAAATACAGAGAAACTTTTATTTTATATGGACATTATCAACATTTTTACCACTGAAAGCATGCTTTGAAAAAAGAGACTGACTCTTCTATCCTTTTCATTATTCATTAATAATTTCTATAGTAATTCCCACACACAATTATTGCCATTTTTATATCCCCACTCTTAATTTACAATTTATTGTATTCTTCTAATGCAATCAGAGACCTTTATTATTTTTATACTAAGAGTCAAACTATTACATATTAACAAATAATCCTTTTTGTTCTGATAGTATGTCCACATTTTGCACAAACACCTCCGGCTCTTATGCCCTGTACATTTGTTAGGTACGATACTGCAACAAAAGCTTTTCTAATTATCTTGAATAATTCTCTGGGTGCATAAAACCAGGTGGTTACTCATTTCCAAATTTTATTATTACATGACAAATTATTATAAGGGTAGCGAGTTATTTTAAAGAGGCAGTGAGGCCCCAAATTCCTGAGAAATAAAATCCAACACACTTCCAAAGGGAAAAAGAAAATTACTTTAAACTTAATGCAAAGAGTCTTTTTAATATAATATACAGGCTTTAAGGAGTCTGGCAAGATGATACTTTTTGAAAAGAGTAGGTAGAGAGAAATGTCTCATATTATGATATTACTGCATCAAATTTTATGTTGGCAAAAATGACTAGAAAAAAGGTATACAAAATAAAAATCCCAAACAGGTTGATATTAGAGAGATCAAAAAATAAATGAATAAAAACCCCATGCTAAAATGGCCATCATGAAATAGACCTCATCAGAGCTCTCTAACAATGCTCAAACTAACATCTCCTGTTAAATTCCCTAGAGAATTCTCCTCTTTAAGACTGCTGAATTACATGTTATAATAGTCACTTTGTGTGTGTTGAGTGTGTGTGTGTATAAGTGGGGTGATTCAGAAAGGATGTTTTGCAAATGGATATTTCTCAATAAATCAAAGAAAGTTTAAGATCCCTTTGTTTTCGCAAGTTGGCTTTAATTGCTGACAGCTGTTGAATCAAGTCAATAATTTTACCACTAAATATAACCATATGTGAACTTTATTTTTCTTAAAAATGGCAATATGCCCTTGATTTTTTTGTTGGACTTTATTTGTGCCTGTTTTTACTTACTAAAATTTTTGTTAATTCATCTATTTTCTACATTTCCATTTAGATATATATCTTTGAGAAATTTACATGGAAAAATCCTATCTTTCCTTCTTTTCTCTACATGATCTTTTCATTTTTCAGAATACATGAAATAAGCTTATGCTCCCATAAGAAACTGAGTAGAAGTGGAAATAAAAAACTGAGTAAAAATGAAGCTGTTCCTAGGGAAAAACATTTTGATAACAACTGAAATTTGATTGTAACTGAAAAGTGAGTGTTTGCTTCCATTTTAGAGAAATGATCAGAGAGCACTAAATTTTAGCTTCAAGTCTGTGGGGAGCAGGTGTGAATGAATTGCTCAAGTTCCTACTGAGCAGAGCTTTAAGAATCTGTTGAGTAAATCTAATATTTTCCAAAATTTCTGTTATCCTTTGCTGCCTGGCTATAAATAATAAATCCACTACATGTAATTTGTTGTGTGTATGGGTGTTTTGTCTCATCAGACTCAGACATGTTGGCAATCAATGGGGAGTTAACTTGCTTCACAGGGAGCACTTCCTAACTCATTCTGCGAAGCCAGCATCACCCTAATACCAAAACCAAAGATATTCAAAGAAAATAAAACTACAGAACGATACCTTTTATGAACATAGATACAAAAATCCTTGAAGAATTATTTGAAAATTAACTCCAACAATATATGAAAATAAATATATGCCACAAGCAATTGGGATTTTTTTTTCCAGGTATACGGGCTGGTTTAACATTCAAAAAAAATCAATTAATGTAATCAATCACATTCACAAGCTAAAAAAGAAAAATCATAAAATCATATGAATAGATGAAGAAAAAACATTTGACAAAATTCCACACCCATTCATGTTAAAAACACTCAGCAAACTGGGAATAGGAGGGAACTTCCTTAACTTGAAAAATAACAAAACTTATAGCAAACATCATATTTAATGGTGAGAAATTAAAGCTTTCCCACTAAGATCAAGAACAAGGCCTGGATGTTTCCTCTGACCACAGCTTTATCAGCACTGTATTACAAGTTCCATTAATGCAATAAGACAAGAAAAAAAAATAAAAGTTATACTGATTTGGAAGAAGGAAATAAATTATCTTTGTTGGCAGGTGACAATTTAAAAAAAAATATCATTTACATTAGTATCCCTCAAAATGAAATACTTGAGGCCGGGCGCTGTGGTTCACGCCTGTAATCCTAGCACTCTGGGAGGCTGAGGCGGGTGGATCATTTGAGCTCAGGAGTTGGAGACCACCCTGAGCAAGATCGAGACCCCGTCTCTACTAAAAAAAATAGAAAGAAATTATATGGACAGCTAAAAATATATATAGAAAAAATTAGCCAGGCATGGTGGTGCATGCCTGTAGTCCCAGCTATTCGGGAGGCTGAGGCAGAAGGATCGCCTGAGCCCAGGAGTTTGAAGTTGCTGTGAGCTAGGCTGACGCCATGGCACTCACTCTAGCCCGGGCAACAGAGCGAGACTCTGCCTCAAAAAAAAAAAAAAAAAAAAAAAAAATGAAGTGCTTGAGTATAAATTTAATAAAATATGTGCAAGATGTATGTGAGGAAAAAAAACTACAGAACTTTGATGAAAGGAATAAAAGAACTAAATAAATGAATATATATTTCATGATCTTGGATAAGAGGACTCAATATTAAGATGTTTTTTCATCCCAACTTGGTCAATAGATTGAATGCATTCCCAATAAAAATCCCAACAAGTTATTTTGTGGATATTAACAAACTAATTCTAATGTTTATATTATGAGGTAAAAGACCTAGAATAGCCAAAATTATACTGAAGGAAAAGAACAAAGTTGGAGGGCAGACATTTCTTGACTTCAATACTTTCTACAAAGCTACAATAATCAAGGCAGTGTGATATTTGTAAAAAAATGGATACATAGATGAATGAAACAAAATAGAAACCCAGAAATAGACCCACATAAATATAGTCAACTCATCTTTGACAATATAGAAAAGACAATGAAAATGGTGAAAGGATAATCTTTATACAAATGTTGATGAAACAACTGAACATCCACACAAATAACAATGAATACAGACACAGACTTTATGTCCCTCAGAAAAATTAGCTATGATGCAGAACCAAATTTGCTCAATTTCTGATGGAATTGAAGCATGCAGCACTCTCTCCCAACTCCACTATTCAATTTGCTTAGAAGATGACACGTTATACTCTACTTGAAGGAAGAAATTGCCATCTGGGACCTGTACTATATTCTATACAGCATGTGCATCATTCCAAAATCCACGGTGGGTGCATCACTACATCATTTATGACATAACAAGAGATGGAATCATGTAATCATCATATAACCTTCAACCTATAGAAAAATATCCAAAAGAAATGGATCTGCATTTTTATAATGTGATCTATATATTAGTATAGATTTCTATATATAGTTATCACATAGAGACTTTAAAAATGAACAATGTATTAAAGAAAATAGTGTAAAAAAGTGAAGGAAACAGATTAAAAATTTCAAGATATAATTGCAAAAAGAGCTATTCTAGAATAAAAATACAATCACAAGAATGGCAAACCAGATAAATATGTTAGCTTAAGCATGGTGAGACACAAGAGCGGAAGAAAAGAAGTAGAAGCTTCAAGACATCTGACATATAAATAATTGAAATCTAAGAGGCCTGGAGATAGAAACTGAGACAGAAATATTTGAAGAGATAATAACCAAGTATTTTATAACATGATAAAAGACATATACAAATTCAAGAATACCAGAGAAACCCAAGCATGATAAATAAAAAGAAAATCATACTTAGATTAAAATTGTTAAGCAGTATATACAAAGAGAAAAATCTCAAAAATAGTAACAGGTGAAAATAATGTGATATCTTGAAAATAGCAAAAATAAGACCTAGCTATTATATAACAAGAAAATATTAAAACTACAAGAAAATATAATGATATCTTAAAAGTATCAAAATAAGTTTGCTACTAATTAAATTCTATATCCGGCAATAATATACTTCAAAAAGAGAAGTGACATAATGACATACTGAGATAAACAAAATCAAAAGAATTTATTACTAGCACACAGGCAGGGAGGAGAAAATAATAAACAGAAAATTGTTGGAAGTAAGAAAAAGCAAGACAGATGTTAAATATTTTGGTATGACAAAATTAATATTGGTTGTTAATTTAAAATATGCATAGTATTGAGATGCATGATAATAATGCGAAGATGGAAAGAAGATAAATGAAGTTAGATAATTTCAGGAAAAGAACACATATGATAAGATGCTAAGTTTTAGTAGTCATCAGGCAAATAAAAATGAAAATTAAAAAGTGATACTGTCACATAAGAAAATGCAAGAAATAATACAAATAAGTAACCCATAATAAAATAACAACTATAAGCAAAACAAAAAGATCCTGATATTACTAAATGTTAGTGAATGCGTGGAATTTTCATATATATTGCAGGAGGACCTATAAATTATTACACCATTTCTGAAAACTGTTCAGCAGTATCTACTTAAGCTATATAGGCTCTGACCCAGTAATTGTACTCTTAGATATATGTCTGACAGAAATGTGTATCTGTATTCACCACATACTAAGTATATGAATGTTCATAATAGCATTGTTTGTAATTGCCAAAACTTGGAAACAAACCGAGTATCTATCAGCATTGGAAAGGATAAATAAATTGGGTCATAACTATAGGGAAACTATGAAGGAATATGCAGTAACTTAGCAATGAAAATGAATGAACTATTCTTACATGCAAACAACATGGATGAATCTTAGAAAAATATGTTGAACAAAATAAACTAATACAAAAGAGTGCATTTGGTTCATTTTACATAAATTTCCCCCAAGAAGGCAAAATTATTCTATGGTGTTAGAAATCTTGGGACTAGTATCTGGAAAGAGGAAATGAGATCTTTTTAGGAGCAGCTAATGTTTAGTCCTTGATCTGTATGCTGGTTTTACCTGGGAAATTTACTTTGTGAAAAAAAATTATTGATCTACTTAAGATTTTTGTAATTTTATTATTTTTTTAAAATTAAAATGGATATTTCATCATTGACTTGAGCCACAAGCAGATAATATAATTTGGTACAAGACAGTCTTTTTAATGAGTAAATATAATTTATTTTATCTAAGACAAAAAATTTTAATATGAGTGTAATATATTAAAGCAGACTTAGATATAAAAGAGATGTACATGTTAATGAGCTAGATGATTCAATTTCATAAGGATACCAATCTCTCCAATTTCTCCAAGCAGTGTAGATCCAATTTATTTTCAGTTAAAACTCCTATTGAAATGTTTATGGAAGTAGACAAGATGGTTCTAAAATTTGTATTAAGTACAAAGGAACCAGGATAATAAATTCACTGTAGAAGTTTATTTTACTTTCAACACATCAAGAATTATTATAAAGCCAACACAGTTATGATAACATGGCAACATAGCCCATGACAATTATGAGTTTGAGACAGGGAGATATAAATTGCTAGAAGAAACAGAGTAGAAAACTCAGCAGCTCCTATATGGGAGTATGTTTTACGACATAGCTTCCATTGTAGATAAGTGAAATATTCAATGAATGGGTTTGGCACAACTGCCTATTTATGCAATAAAATGAAATTTATCACCTCATAGCATAGACCAAATAAGTATCAGTTACTTATGGCTTAATTGGAAGTCATAAAGCTGTAAAACTTTAAAAGGTAATAAAGAAGACTACTCTTGTGACTACAAAAGAATGATGTGTTTCTAAAGCAAGAGATGAAAAAAGTACAAATAATGAAAAATAATAAATGACACTGTAATTAGAAAATTCTTTTTATTAAAAGACACAAAATAAAAGTTGGGATTTAAGCCAATTGAAAAAGATACAGCACATATAGTTAAACAATAAATAATATCCAGAATCTATGAAGAAATTATAAAAATCATTTATAAAACAAAATAGAATAATGGTGAAAAAAAAATCCTAAAACATCTCACAAAGAGGAAAGATGGTCAAAAAGTGTAGAACATTTCCATCTTCATTAGTAATTACGTAAGTGTAAATTGAAACTCAATGGAAATATTTTACATCCGTAAGATTAATACATAATAAAATGACATTTTTAAATATTAGTATGCATATGGATTAAAAAGAAACACTCTTACATTGTTTGTGAAAATTTAAATATTACAACCATTTTAAACAAGTATTTAAAATTGTGCAACATTCCGTGTGCGGGTACTAGATCTGTTTTTCACCTGATCTGTTCCTCATCCTTTTCCTGCTCTATTCTCTATCACAAGGAGTTTGATACCCGTAAGCTGTGTGTCCCATGTCCCAAAGTCAGCTGCTTTCCTGCTTAGTTGCACCAATGGGAAACGGTGGAAGGAGTTTGAAGAGGAGGACCGGGCAGAAGCCAAAGTACTTTGTCCCCTCTCACCTTTGTTTTAGCTTCTGCAAAGAGAACCCAGCACTAGGGTTCTTACAAAACCCCTCCTCTCATTTGTCACCATTGCCTGAAGGTAGCTCCCAGCTATTGCTAGCCTCTTCTTGCTTCACTGCCCCCTGGAGGCTTCACACATTTATAAACCATTTTCTGCGTTGTACTCTCTATGGTTTAAATATTCAGAATCGTGTCTGCTTTTTTGTTTACACTTTCAAACATAGCAGTTTAATTCTTAGATACCTTCTTATACATATGCATCAAGAAATATATGCAAAAGCGTTCACAGTAGTGTTATTTATAACACCTCCACACTGGAAACCAACTAAATGCCCATCAACATTAGCAAAGAAAGTAAATTGTAGTTTATTCGTAAAATGAATTTCATCTGTGAAAAATGAACCATCTACAGTGAATACAACCACATGGATGGTCCTCAGGAGCATAACATTGAGAATTCAAGCAGTTCAAAACACCAATGCACTTTAATTTTATTTATGTAAAATTTAAAATAAAACAAGACTATAGATGAAAGTACAACAAGGAGAGATTAAAAAAATAGAACATTGATTACACCTATTTGGGGAATAAAGGGTAATTGGATCAAGAAGGAGCCAAAGATTCCTCTAAAATATTTGTCATATTGTAATTATTTTAAATAGTGTGTGTGTCAGGTGTTCTTTAAATTTTTTTTTCTTTATATGCTACACAAAATGTAAAATGTTCTTTTACATCTTCCCAATATACAATTAACTACTTTATAAAACATAATTAATGAGAGGAGTTTATAGTTTAGACAATATGCTATCACTTTTTCTCTATTGCTTATTTCTTTTCTTTTCTCCAAACATGGTACTTTAGCACTATTTTTTAAATCTCCTTTAAAGAAAACATAATATACTCTAAACAAAAAGCACATACTAAAATCCTGTTCACATAATAAATAAGATACATGTGTGTGTGTGTGTGTGTGTGTGTGTGTGTGTGTATGTGTATCTATGTGCTTTGGTCAGAACGTGTACTTCCCAAATTCATATGTTGCAATCCTAGCCCCCAAGGTGAAGATGTCAGGAGGTACAGCCCATTTGGGATGCTATTAGGTGATGAGAGTGGGCCCTCATGCGTGCGATTAGTATCCTTATAAAGTAGGCACAAGGGAGCTTCTTTGCCTTTATACCACGTGAGAACATAGCACAAAGGTGCATCTACAAACCAGGAAATGGGCCCTCACCAAACACCAAATCTGTTAACTCATTGATCTTGAATTACTAGCCTCCAGAACTGTAAGAAACAAATTTCTGGTGTTTATAAGCTACTCACTTTGTGATATTTTGCTATAGCAATCTGAATGGACTATGACACTATGTGTATGTATATACACGTGTATCTCTCTATCTAACTATATATGTGTGTGCTGTGGAATATATTAAATTAGATAAGCTTAACTTTGCATTAGAGACATGTATTGAGTTGTGTGATTAGAATTTCTAACCTGACAGTAACTATATTTTCAATGGCAATTAATTTTAAAGAGGAAACCCCTCATCAAATAATCATCTGTGGATGATACTCTTAAATTCTTACAAATACCTAAATTTCAGATAAATATTTTGCGAAAAAAGGACTATCAATTGACTAATTAAATCAAAATAAATAACAGCTTTTCAGTAATTGGTCAGAACTATATTGGTTGAAAATAATTTGTGAGAAATCATTACTTATGGGTCATTTATTAACATATTAATTCACTTTCTAAATAGATAACAGCATTAGTAAACAACTTGATTGAAGAGTATTTTGTGAGCAATTTTTGAAAAGAGAAAAGTTGTCTAATAGTATTGAATGTTTCTCATCACAAAAAGCTGATACTTCAGAAACACCCCTTTCCTTATAAAATAATAATTTCTACAAATTATATACCTTTTTCTTCCTATTATTGTTTTATTCATTTAAATTTATCACCTGTTCCTTGATTTTTTTCAGATTTAAATAATCAGCAATATTGTAATACATGACCTAAAACTGTTTCATTGCTATTTCTAATGTAAATATTATTCATTCTTTATTAGTCATTTATGTTGCCTTTATTTTCTCTATAAGCAATAACTAATCAATGCCTATTTTCCTTGAGAGAAATAATTTTTCTTTCTCTTAGATTCTGCCCTTTAATTTTAGAGATTAACAGTGGTTAGAAATTACATACATGCACATATACACCCCTGCCCTATAGTTGTGAAAATACAGTAAAATAATTGTTCAAATATTTTTGAAGTTTAGATAAAGCATTATTAGAAACAATGAATGTCTGCCTACATGAAAGAAATTGTTCTTGCTCTCCTTAGTCACAAACTTCTTTTATTTAACTTTGTTGTTGTTGCTTATGGGGGTCAATCTTCAATAATTCTGGAATTTATAAACATATTTTTTATACATTATGCAATGCAGTTTTCACTTGGCAATTTTTTATATTTCATATTTAATATAGTAAATACATGATAAATATAGCCATTTAAATAATATAAATAATTTAAATATAGCCCACCATCCTGAAATCAATCAATATAATTTAATTTTACAGTTAAACCACTTGGTCAGGTGGATTATAAGCATATGATTTTTTCTTTTGCAATTTGTATGGTTGTCAGTGATAAATTCAGTTAATCTAAACCAACTTCCATCCCCAAAGAGATATAGCATAACCAATACTTAGTTCAGATAAAAACCTCTCCATTTTTTCATCAGATTCTAATCTGAACTCCTTTAACACTTCTTGCTTACTTATCTAGTTATGTTTCTTCTTCCCCAGATTTTAGTCTTCCACATTGAAACATTTTGTAAAACTGATTCTAGAACTATGCTATTAATATGGATGCTACTAAGCACATGTAGTTGCTGAACACTTGAAATTTGGCTAGTGTGAATCAGGTTATGTTTTTATGCAAAATACATATTGAATTTTAAAGACATTATTAAAAATGAATTTAAAATATTAAAATTTGTATTCATTACATGCTGATATGATAATAATTCAGATATATTTGGTTAAATGACATTACTAAATTCATTTTCACCTATTTATTTTTGCATTTTTATTTAAAAATATATCTACTAGAAAGTTTAAACTTACATGTGTGGCATGTATTTGTGGCTTACATTATACTTTGGGCAGTGCTTTTCTTGAAGATAAATTCTGCTTCTTTCA
>CM052436.1:15204860-15303063 GCA_028533085.1 Varecia variegata
CTATCATTCCTGTGTTGTATACACTTGGAATCCAATCACAAGTTAGATTTATTATAGGAAAAAATAACTTATCCTCATATATTCAAACATTTAATAAGAATTTAGTAGTGTTTAGCTTGGGTCTACATATTTAATGTGAAATATTGTAGTTATTTTTTAAATTTTTTACATTTCAGAGGTCTGGAATTATCATTGTAAAAGGTGATAATAACATAAATTTCTGAGCAAGATAAAAACCAGAGCAAAAGAAAGTAAAATTAATCATGTAAAGGCTATATCTGCCTTTTAAAATTATAATATTTTATCTTTCTAATGTGATTATTCCTAATTTTATTTTGACAAAGAAATTACTCTTTCAAATATGGTAGTTTTATTTTATTTTTTATTTATTTATTTATTTATTTATTATAGCTTATTATGGGGGTACAACCGTTCTGGTTAAGTATATTGCCCATGCCCCTCCCAACCCCCCGAGACTGAGCCTCAAGGGTGTCCATTCCCCCAACAGTGCACATTGCACTCATCATGTAGGTAAACACCCGTCCCCTCCCCCACCCCCAAAGTTCCATGAGTAAAGAACAATTATTTACCAGTTCACTTGGGAATACATGATACTTCAGCATTAAAAAGTCATACTTTAATACTGAAAAAATGGTTTGTCATAGGCTATGTCATAATATTTACTAAAAGTTAATTTATTAGGGTATATTTACTCTTTTTCTATGTTGATAGCAAGTCTCTATCTTTTTTCTTCTTCTTCAGAGTGTCTTTTACTCTTCTGGACATTTGATTTTCCATAAGAATATTTGAATACTTTTGTTTGATACTGTAAGTACTATCTCATTATAAATGATAATGTTATGTCTACATTTAATTAATGTAACTTCTTGCTGAACCATCAATTTTATAAAAGGAGACTTGAAATTAAATAATGCCTATTATATTTGATCTTTTCAGAATTGTTAAAAAATATTTAAATGTCAGATTGCATTTGCCAAAAATAATACTATTTGCTTTAAAATACTGTCTCACAGAGACCTAGGAGACTCATATGTCTGAACCACCTGGACAGGCTTGCCGGCTTCCAACTGACAGCAAAGCCTAAGGGGGCCCTGTCTCAGTCCCAGCCCCTCTGCCACAGCCAGGGAGTTACCCTGCCTGTGCAGGGAACAGCTGGGAGACTTCTCCATTTGCGCCACCACGTCAGGCTTGCCAGGCTCCATCACAGAGCTGATCCTGAAAAGTCCCTGAAGCTTGAATCCAGCCCTGTAGGGTGCAGCCTGAGAAAAATCCCAGTGGTACAGGGAACTGCTCAGAAATATGTCCATCTGTGCCAACTGGACAGGCTTGCTGGTCTCTATCTCAGAGCAGATACTGAAGGGGCCTGTGTCTTAGCTTCAGCCCCTCTCTCTGCTGCAGTCCTACACTTACCCCACCTGGGCAGGGAACTCCTGGGAGAGACACTCAGATAGGCACATGCTGTCTCTGCCCCACAGCAGTTCCTGAAAGGGCCCTACCTGTCAGCTCCAGCCCCTGTCAGGTTTAGTCTGCAAACAATTCCACCCACATAGGGAACTGCTGGGAGTGTTGCCCACTGGTGCCACTGGCTTGTGCTTGCCAACACTGGTCTCATAGCAGATTCTGAGTTAGCTCTGAAGTCCATTTTCAATCCCTCCCAACTTTGGGAGCAGATCTACTTAGCCAGGGTCCTGCTGGAAGAAACACCCATCTGAGTCCCTGCGGCAGACTTACGAACCTCAATTCCTCTGCAGTTCCTCAAATAGCCCTGGATTTTGGTCTTGGCCCCTCTCATCTGAGAATTGATGACAGTTCTGCCTGCATGGGAACCCAGTGGGAGGTACATCAAGTAGTGCCTCTGCAGGATGATACTCTAACCTCAGTCAAATTGCATCAAACCAAAAGCTTCTGCACAGAAAAGGAAACAATTACTAAGATTGAAGAGATAACACATGGATTTGGAGCAAATATTCGTTAACCATATATCCAATGATGGGCTGATATTCAAAATATATAAGGAACTTAAATAAGTCGATGGCAAGAAAATGAATAACCTGATCAAAAAAATGGGCAAAGAACCTAAACAGACACTTCTGAAAAGATGACATACAAATGGTCAACAGATAATTGAAAAAATGCTCATTGTTATTGATCATCAGGAAAATGCAAATTAAAACCACAATGAGATATCACCTCACGCATGTTAGAAGGGTTATTATCAAAAAGACAAGAGATAAGAAGTGTTGATGAGGGTAGCAATGTGCACTATTGGTGGGAATGTAAATTAGTAAAACCATTATGGAAAATAATATGGTGCTTCCTCAGAAAACTAAAACTAAAATTACCATATGACCCAGTAATCCCACTCTAGGTATTTATCCAAACAATTGAAATCTGTATGCTGAAAAGATATCTGCACTCCCATGTTAATTGCAGCATTATTCACCATAGATAAGATATGAAGGCAACCTGTGTCCATCATCAGATGAATGGATACAGCAAATGTGGAATATATACACAATGGAATACTATTCAGTCTTTAAAAAGGGAAATCCTGTCATTTGCAACAAGGATGACCTAGAGGACATTATGGTAAGTGAAATAAGCCAGGCACAAAAAGACAAATACCACATGATCTCACTCACATGTGGAATTTTTAAAAGTCAAACTTATAAAAATAGGGAGTAGAATGATGTTTACCAGTGGTGGGGCGGCAAGTAGTGAATCGGGAAAAAGGAGATGTTGATCAAATGATACAAACTTTCAGTTAGGCAGAATGAATAATCTTTAGTGATTTGTAGCACAGATTGGTGACTATAATAAATAATAATGATTTGTATGTTTCAAAATTGCTGAAAGAGTAGACTTTAAATGTACTCTCCACAGGAAAAAAATGGTAAGATAAATTTTGAGTCAAGATGGCCAGATTGAAAACAGCAATTGTCCTTCTGCAAGAACACAAAATTCAACAACATCCCTGAAAGCAAGCACCTTCAGAAGAACCAAAACAAAGGTCGGTGATCAAACTACCTGGTTTTAACGTTGTATCAAGGACAGAGGCACTGAAGAGGGTGGAAAAGACAGTCTTGCATTGCCTGCGCCACCCCTTCCCTGGGCCCCAGCAGTGCCGGGCCAGCACACTAAGTGGAAAGAAAGTCTGTGTGCTGGGCGGAGGGAGAGTGAAGTGATTGTGGGGCTTTGCCTTGGAACTCAGGGCCTCTCTGACACAAGGGAACACAGCACATGGCAGAATTCTGCCGGTGTACACGGAGGGAGACTTAGACCAACCTAGTCAGAGGGAATCTCTGTGCCCCCAAGCAGGAGCTCCTGCTAGCCCCACCACTGGCTGACAAAAAGCAAACCTAGGCCTGGACTAAATTCATAAGACAGTTGGGCTATAAGGGCTAAAGTCCTTGGGCGATTCCTGTGGCTGTGCTGGCTTAGAGACAGTGGACTTGGATGCCCATGACCCAGTAAGCACCAGCAGCCACAGCCAAGCCAGGGCCTGTGGCACCCCTCCCCCAACTCCAGGCAGCATGGCTCAGAGAGAGTGCTCTGCAGACTGTGTTTTGTAACTGGGTACCAGCTCAGCCACAGCAAAATAAAGTACCAGGCAGACTACATTTACTTAGTGGCTCTCTTTCTTAATATTTGCTTCCTTTATGTGTTTTGGAATATTCATATCATTATGAGTAGAAGGTGTTTTTCTTCTTTGTCATGGACTCAATATTACATCTTAAATGTAGGTGTGATGTAAAAAAGACAGGGAAAGTATAGATGAAGGGACATTTGCAGGTGTGGTAAAAGTAATTAAGGGAGTTGTCATCTGTTTGTACTAGTATTCTCTTCTGCTTTATTGGGAAAACATATTCACAAACTGTATTTATTTGGCTCTCTCTTCGAACTTGCTCCTTAAAATAATTTATTCATAATCTTTATAGTTTTCTTCTCCTTCGTTCACCTGCTCATCTAGTGATGATTTTCTACCTTTAGTGTTGATTTTTATTCTTCCTTCTCTCATTTTATACTTTCTCTTTAGACAGTTCTGTCTGAATGGGTAAATGCCATCATGAATGTAAAATCATCAATCAAAATAAAATATGCTTGCTAGGTTTAGATTTTAAAGCACCTACTGTCTATCTTCCCTTTGGTAACCTATAGTTAGATCAAAACCCTCACATCTTTAAATGTGTGTGTGTATGTGTGTGTGTATATATACGTGTGTGCGTGTGTGTGTGTGTGTGTATACGTATATATACACACACATGCACTGTTGTTAAAACCATAAACCTGAAAATTGCCTTTGATTTTTTTTCTCATTTGCCCCTATACTAGAAAAAAAATAACTTTTTTGATGGGAAAGAGGAAACAATAAGTTTATATCTCAATCCTGTCTCCAATTCTCCTCCTTTCCATGTCATACTGTTTGCTTAGGTGTGTCTCTGCTTGTTTCTTCCTGGATCACTACTGCATCCTCCCCTGTGGCCATCCTGCCTGCAGATGATCACCTCAAATCACCTTCTATACCACTACTCAGGTGTTCTTTCTAAATGCTCTAATATTACCATGAAAAGAGATTTAATATATTTTGAATGTTACTTTATAGGTACAGAATCTGAGGCAGGAATAATTCAAATGTATTTATTTAGTGATGTAATTGTAAGACAACTTTGCTCAAGATATAAAATCTCCAAATATAAATTTTAAAAGCTGAGCAAAACCAGACTATGGTGTAAGAGTCATGCCTAATTATTCTGACCATGAATGATGAGAAAGGAGGAAATGAAAAATGACTGCTCATGATTTCATATTATTATCACATAAGTAGCCATGTGAAAATTATTTTATTTTCATAACTATTCTCAAGAGGGATGGAAGGAAGAATGCAATTTGGTTCTAAGTATTTCATCTTATTCAAATTAATAATCACAATAATCTCTTGTGTATTCATTGAAATTTTTCACTGGGAATTCATTTCAACACTATATAATGCTTTATAATTAATATTGTGATTGTAATGTCATAAGATGTCTAAAGATGATATTGTAGTAGTATAAAATGATATATTTCAGAAAATTTGTTTCACTTCCTTAAAATTTTTATTGTCGTTATTATCTAATCTTATACATTTCTTGGCCAACTCTTTCCCTGTATTTCTCATAGATGTTGAATATCATTTCCACATTTTTTTGCCTTAATACAATTAAATTTTAGGGTACATATTACAAAAGTCATGACTTGAATTTAATCTGTGATTCAATTTTATCATGTATTCTGACGTTTTAGCTCACATTTTTAAATCTCTGAAAATAAGATGTGTTCTTTGGCTTGAGGTGAAGTCTGCCTATACTTTATTTTGCTTGCCTTCTCATAAAAGCTTGATTGGTACCTTTTGTAAAAGCAGCCCACTGGGTAAAGTATACTTGAGTACACTCGTAGATATTTCTTTAAAGGCATCCAAGAAGATTGGTTATTATATTAAATCTAGACTATTCAAAAGACATAGATAAAAGGATATAAAATAGACAACTTCAGCTTGCTGATAAAGAGTGTGTGTATAGAGAGAACACCTGTATTCAACTTCCTTTAAATTTGCTTCCTGCCAAATAATTACTTGTTTCCTTTGTATGTTTAATCTGGCACACACAAGATACTTGAACAGAAAGAAAACAAACTCAGATAAAATAGTCGCAAAATAAGGCAAACTGTTCTTATGTTTTACTTCACTTGACTCTGCATTCTTTATTCAGATTTGGTTCATACTGATTTATTATATGAATTGATGGGGTGTTCTCCAGTGCAACCTGTAGCTGTGACTATAAGCTGCAACCGAAGCAATATATTTCCTAATCACACCAACAGTATTGACTAACAGCCTTACAATGGAAAAGAAATTTAACTCAAAGAATTCCAGGCACAAAGAAAAAAAAAAAAAAAAGAAAGGCATGAGTTAAAACAATAAAGTCAAGGTGAATCAGATAGATATGTAATCATAAATCTTAGAAATTTCTGCTGTCTTACTGTAGATCATCCAGACATCTTAGGAGCAGGAAGAAATTGGGTCTCTTGATGGTGACCTTGTGGCTTCACTATGAAAATGAACTCTAATAGAACCAGGTTCAATACTTTAATTAATTAGTCTAGTTGCTCTTACCTGCTGGACTTAGCAAAAAATTGAAATCCAGCACAACTGATGATAAGTTTTTTGGTTAATGATAATATATATATCCAAATTTGCTTGAACCCTAGAATACATAATGTCCTTTTTTAGAATATTGCATGATATAAAATAAGGTAAAAATAAATTAATTAAAACTCTATATAGTTCATTAATGTTTTACACTACTATGCCTTGGTAATTTTAAAATTATGTAGAATGCTTTAATTAAAAATAATGTGGTAATTATTATCAGAAAAACAACATGGCATTTATGGTGTCACAGCAAATGTACTCTTGCACAATCATGTAAATTGTGTACAGTCTCTCATGATGCTGAGTATCTCCCTCCTTTATGTCTTTAGATAATTATCTTCACTAGTTTACAAATAGAGATTTGTTATCACTATTTTCATGCTATGGCTATAACCTAAATGTGAAATGTCATATCTAAATATAATGATTATGGTACATTTTCTAAACATGATGTATCATTCACTTATGAGGCTAATACATATTTTTAAAATTATATTTTAGATATTATCCCTTTGCTTAACATTTTTCCGTGTTGATTTTATTTGCTTCTGAGTCATTAAAAAATAGAATTCTATGTTTATGTACCTGTAAAAGACCTAGAAAAGTAAAATGGGCTTAAAGAATTGTTAACTTAATGAGGCTTTGCTGGGTTAATGGCAGAAGTTAAAGTCACTTAAATGTTGATATTTGGCAGAAGCTTATAAAAAGGAAAAATCCAATTTAGAAACATGTCATTGTGTCAGAATCTCTATGGTTTGTTGGTTTAATTTTGAGAAATAGTTATCACTGAATTAAAATAATTTCAGGTACATATAATTTTCATCATTTGTATATAAGTAAATAAATAATTTGTATATTTGCAAAACAAGCTTGTCAAATAACAGATTGCATACAATTTTAGTGATGTCATATTAGTGTAATTCAAGAAGCTTTTAATCATTTGTTATAGTAATTTAACATATTAATTCAAAAATACCTATATAACCTAAATCAGTAGATAATAAATAAGTATACATTTAAGATTTAATAAGGGATTCATTGTCCCAAGGCAATGCATTATTTTTAGTTTAAAAATAACTATTTAATTGTGTGGGACAATTAATTAGGGACATTTTGAAGGATTCATAATTTGCATCATTTCCTGAATAGCAAATTAAAAATAATGTTCTCTTAGAATCCCAGTTCTCTGTGGATTTTTCCTTTTTGGAGAAGGGGGGAAGTTATGCTATAATAAAAATCTTCCTGACTCAATGCTATATATAAATAACTACTGTTGGTCAGAGTTTTTCTACATATATATGCAGAGGTCAGTAAATTTTTTCTTTTTGGTTCCTGCTTACAAATAAAGTGACTAATACAGAGATCAAAAACATTTTGTGAACATTCATGTCTCTATGCTTGTAAAAGGTTTATATTCATTGTAGTTCTCTTGCTATTTTAGTAGCACACCTGATAATTTAAGTGTAAAACTTTAAGTTCAAAAATAATGAGGAAAAAGATGTTTAAGCACTTTCAAATCAAACATGTAGTAACTTAAACTACAGAACTTCAGAATAGCAACCATTTTCCGTGTTATAAGAATACATGATTGTCATAGTTTATGTTAAAGTATCTAAATTGTTTCTTTGAGAGGTAAAACCTGACAAAATAAGCAAAATGTGTAAAAAAAAAACAAACCTGTGAAGTCATGTAAGTAAAGAGACAATTTCCTTAGCAAACGTGACTTAGTTATCTGTAGTTAATAGGTTCATATTTTGAAAGTTAGAAAAAGAGATATTAATATAGTATCACTCAGAGCACCACCTTATTGAGTTTAATAGATAATTCTGAAATTTTATAAATTTAAAAAAAGGTTTGAATTGTGACTAAATCTGGACTAGACAAAATTATACTTATACTTCATCATGCCTTTATTGGTCACTCTACTCTTCCTCCATACCATAAATACATAGTAAAGTATATTTTTTTCTGTGTGATTAATAAAACATGACAATTTTTATTTGCATCCAACGGATTTTGAGTTTCTGGAAAGCATGGATTGTGTCTGCTTCACTTACTATTTTATCTCTACAGTTAGCTAATTTCCTATTAAGAGGTTAAGTGCTTAAGATATATTAGTGGAATAGATTAATAAAGGAAAGAAAAAATGTGCACTCACTATGATTAAATAGTGTGGCTAGACTAAGAAAAGTGGGATTCAACCAGCAGTTGCTCAGTGCACTATAATAGCCTCCTGTCTTTCTGAAACTAGGCTTGGCTCTTCCAATTCATTCCTTCTCAAACCATTACAGTTTCCTTTCTAGAGTGATAATTTGATGTCTCTGAAAACTTCTTTGTTGTGACCCAGCACTAAAGACCAAGTTGTAAGGTAAATGTGGTTTATATTCCCACAGTGGTTCTGGACATGTTCTTTATATCTACCAAAAAAGAGGGGGTGGCCACCATGGAATTATTATTATTTTATCTGTGTTATTAATAGCTCGTTGTCTTTTGCACCCAGGGAATTTAAACTTCATAAAAGTATGGACTGCCTGCTTCATTCTCCATTTTATTGCCAAGAGTATGCTAAGTTGTTATTATTAATAAAGGATAGGATTTGTAGGGTTCTTCATTGCTCCCAGGTTGAAGTGGAACTGCCTTAGCAATCGGACAAGGCTGTTTATAGCACTGTCTTTTAGTGCATCTCAACCTATCTACTACTTCTTCTGTCTCACTCTAGACTCTTCAACGTGCTGCTCTAACTTTTGCCCCTAAGTCTTTTGTTTTGAATTGCCTTCTCCTAGAACATTTCACATCCCCAACTCTTCTGACCTACGTCTAAACCAATTCAAATTCTAGCTTAGATATAATTTTCTCCCAAATTACCATGACATGTGAAATCAGGGTTAATTTCCCTTTCTTTTCATTTGAAATTCATATCCTGCAACACAGCCATGTTCCTAATTATATTATTATTAATATCCTCTAACATATATTACCATATATAATATATATTACATATAACATTAATTATATATTGCATATAACATTATGTATAATACATTATTATTTTATATTACATTATAACATAATATATACAATATAAACCATCTATCACCAGTCTCTCACTAGCGGTCTCTATTTCTGCTCCATGAAGTGAGACTTAACTCTTATCATCATTTTCTCCCCCACTAATATTGCATCTAAAATATCCACCAAATGGGAGGGAGAATCTTCAAACCATTAGGGAAAAGTATGTATCTTACTGAAGATTTTGGAAAGAAGATTAAAGAGGTGATATCTGTAGTTTCGCTCCCACCATTTCACTCCAACATTTTTGAGTAGACTTTTGTCTCAAGCTTGTCCTTTGGGCTGCAGGCCACAAATCTTTCTCTCTAAAACTTTCACCATCTAGTTGAGCATTAAATTTTGTTCTTTGAGTTATAACAGCTATGACAACAAAGGAAGCATACTGAACTTCATTTATGTCCTTATTAGTCAATATAACATTGTCAACTGAAGAAATGGTGAAGTTCATAAATTTGGCAAGGAGAGCTTTATTTCTCCTAAAGGGTTGCAGCCAGTAGGAGACAATTCTGATAGGCTGGGAAGCATAGGCTCTGGCCAGAAGCTGGAAACACATACTTCAAGGGAACTATACAGGGAACAGAAATTAATGCTGGGCAGAGTGACTGAATATGCATATATAATAAGCTACAGTAGTAGTCATAAATATTCATGAAAGGCAAAACATGAGCATGCACAATTGAGCTTCATGCCCCTTCATGGGATCCATGTTCAGAAAATGGCAGCCTTAGCATGACCCAAGGGTGAAGTTTTTGGCCTTCTGATGTCAAAAGGTGAAGCAGAGGACATGAAAATCCTTACCACACATACTCCATGATTATAAGTTAATATGATTTTTTTTGCACAGAGTTCATTTATCTGTCCATCATCACATAGTACTATGTATGAACAGGAATACTGATTCCATTTCACCTTTTTAGATACTGAGATACCAAATTATATAAAAATTAAAGGTATTACTGGATTTAAAATTTGCTTAGAAAAACCGTCAAAGTTGCAATAAATAAACAAAATGATTATGTGCATAAAGATTTCTATTTCCAGCCTGGATTATATCCATGAAGCAAGACTGACATATGCAAATACTATTGAAACATCCACACCTGGATAGCTATTAGGCATCTCATGTTTAACTTACCCAAAACAAAACACTTGCTCTGTCCCAACTACCCTTCCTCCAGCTGCAGTACCTGGAAGCTCTGATATCATTAGCAAATTGCATCAGCTCTACCTCCAAAATGTGTTCAGACTTGAACTACTTCTCACTGCCTCTGCTACTAACACCTTAGTCCAAACTACCAAGATCAACGGCCTGTATTTTCACAATCTTCTTGTAACTGCCTCTTCTCAGCCTCTGGTCTTTCTTCTCATGTCAGAAAGCCCGTAATAATCTGCACCAACTCCACCTCTTTCTTGCTTACCTTCCGTACTCATCTCCTGCTATTCAGTGCCTCCCTTTCTGGGTTCTAGTACCACACGTTAGTCTCCCTACAGGCCAGGCACATGTTAGTCCTAAGGTCTTTGAGTAGACTTTCCATCAGGTATGCATGAGAGTCACACTCTCTCACCCCATTCAGGTCTTTACCCAAATACTCCATCACTGAGACTTTACAGAGCTACTCTAGTTTAAACTACAACTCCTCCTTCCCTATACCTTTTTAAAAAATGCTCTTTTTCTCTGGTTCACTAATCATTATCTCACACATCGTACTCATTTTTTTATGCCCTTCTATACCACTAGAATTTATATTTTGTAAGTGTCAGAGGTTGTGAATGCTCATTCAACACTTTATTCCCAGTGCCAAGAGCACCTAGATGCCAATCCATTACTATTTGTTGAGTGAATGCATCATGGAAGCAAGCTATTTAAACTATAAAATAAGTAATGCATTATTTTAAACATTAATACTATTTCTACATAATGTTGTGTGGTAGGTCAGGTTGGCACTACAATTTCCACTTGGCAGTTGAGGAAAATCAGAATAAAAAAATATTGATAGTATTTCCTAAATTAGAACTCAGGGTTCTTGAATTCATTAAACTTATCAGATATAGTAGATTCCTACTGCTGCTATAACAAAGCACCACAAACATAGTGGCTTAAGACAATATGAATTTATTATTTTACACTTCTTGAGGTTAGAAGTCCAAAATAAGTCTTACTAGGCTACCTACATTCCTTCTAGAGGATCCAGGAGAAAATCTGTGTCATTGCCTCTTCCAGCTTTTAGAGGCTGCCTACGTCCTTTGGCTTGTGGCTCCCAAGTCACAATCACATCTCACTGCATCCCTTACTCTGACTCTCCTGTTTCTCTTTTACATGTATAAAGACACTTGTGACCATAGTGGGCCCACAGGAATAATCCAGGATAATCTCCCCAATTAAAAAAAAACCTTAATTTAATCACACCTACAAAGTTCTCTTGCCAGATATGGTCATATATTTACAGTTTTGAGGATTGGGAAATGAACATTTTTGGAGGGCTACCACAACAGACCAACATAAAATAGTCTATATTATATTGTAATTGTAATTTTTTTTAGACAGCTCCACCCCCCATAATTGTAATTTTAATGTGAATTGTATGGTTGTTTTTCTTAGAAAGATTTTAAATCTTATAACCTGGATTCATAGATTTACTTCAAAAAATTTTAATCTGCATTTAGTACTACAAGATTATTTTCTAAGCATCTTGCTTCAAAATGTGTAATATACTCAATTGCTTATGTCTTTGCTTCTGATTTTAATTATTTAAAGTAATTGTACAAATTAATTATTGATTGAAACAAGAGTTTTAGCCAGATGCTCTTTTTCGGAGCATTTCCCCCCATACTTATTTAAGTAGGCTTTTTATGTAAAGCTTCCGAATACTTAGTATATTTCATTTTCGTTAGTACCTAGTATAATGAGTATTTAAAGAAAAAAGAAAATGTGGCATGCTTTATTTAAGGTAACACCTGGAATTGCCCTCTTTGAAATTTGGTCAGTAATAGATTAAGCCATATTGCACATCCAAAACCAATTACTTCTCAGAAGTGATCATGATCATGAGATTTGACAGTTTTATATGTCACATTATGCATTTTCTTATTCCCAAAATAGGCACTACAAAAATTACATTAATATATATTTGGTATATATTGGATTTAAATGGAAAAATAAGTAATTTAACTCTTCTTTTGACACTTGTAAACAACCATGTAATCACCTGTTAGGGAGCAGCCAGCTGAGACAGCTGGCTTCGGAGTTTGTGCAAGTAATAATTGTGCTGTCTTGAGTTCTCACAAATAAATATGACTTTGGAAAAGTTAATTTATAAATTTTGAACAATTACCCAAATCTTAAATCAATATTGTCTTATATACTTATTGTGGGTCAATCAGTATGTTAGGCAAAGTAAAAGAGACCAGCAGTGAAGTTGAAGTAAAACAATACTAAATTTTATTCTTTGCATTGACTAAATAAGAAATGGTTTTGTAAGCCAAATATGAAGCTATCAATTGAAAATAATTTTGAGAATAATCCACTGCCAAAAAATACAAACTTATACTGTTCCTGTATGAGAAATGGAGTAGATGAAATATTCTAAACATATTCCACAAACACTCAGAGAGCAACTTTTATGAATAAGATACACAGAAAGGCTAATACTTACTGAATATTTTCTAAGTGCCAGACACTGCTCTAAATCTTCTATTTATGTTAACTCATTTAATTGATTTATGATATTTTAAAGACCTAGAACTTCTCAACCCAAATTTATGATTAACAATCAAATATGAAAGGAAAGTATTGTTAAATATTCACAATGCTGACCAATGATATTGTCCACTTCGTTCCCTCTCCACACCTGCCTCATGATATTGCCAATCTCCAAATATTTAAAAGTTCCCTTGACACCCAGACATTTCTTGTTCAGACCAAGAAAACCTAACCTGTAGTCTCTTGTAAAATATTTTGAGCTGATTTGCTGATTGTAACCAAAGAAAATAATCAGTTTCAGAATTTGATAAGTGCAAGACAACTATAATTTGTTTCATTTTAATCAGGCACAATGGTAATATTTCTTCAGAGATAAAGTACATGATCTATTACAAGTTTAAGCACTTAGAAATTTGTTTTATTAAAAAGTAGAAATTGAAGTTTTTCATTATGAATGTTTTAATATCGTCTTAAACTTACATTCAACTATAGCAGAAGATTGCTTATTGTTAGTATGTTGAATATAATCGTGCCTGTACCTTTTCTTGCCAGAATCCAGGTCATTTATAATAAGCACTTTGAATTTATGAGACATTAATCAGATATTCAGCTCCCTCTGAGAGAGAGATGTGAAAGGGGGCATGAAGGAGAAGTGCAAAGAGAAGATCGCTTAGAGGTAATTATCAACATATCACTTCATTTGTTCCAATTCAAGTCTTAGAATAATACTTTGTTGAACATTGTTTATACATATATATCCTCACATGCTTAATGAAAACTGGCCTTTTTTCCCTGAATTTTATTTGAAAATAACATTGAAGAAATGTCATTAGTATTTTTGTCCATAACACCTGGCAATATAATCTATTTTTAAAATAATTTAAAGTTGAAAAAATGAACTACCGTTTAGCTTCCTCAATTGTGCTCTTATAAATATTCAAAATAAATGTTCAAAACTCTATATGTTAAAAGAGGAAGTCCATGGCTCTACCAGGATCTATCCATCGTTATTATTAGTAAGGGCATTTTTAACCGCGTACACAAATGCACACTACAGACTATAATTTCTAGTCTTTCTGCATTCAAGCAGAAGAGATATGTGCAATTTCTGGGAGGGATCATTATGAAAGAGGAAAAGGATATATCTTCCTTCTCTTTTCCCTACCTATGGAGTGCAACATAGATATTATGATTAATTAGCCTTAACCCAGGGGACTACCAACCCATTCTACAGGTGATCTGCCTCCTCAACACCAACAAACTTCTATGCTTGTCTTTGTCCCCTTAACTGTCATTTAAAAGACAAACACGTTTTTATGCTGTTGTGTTTTGTGGTCCCTTATGGAAGCAGCCTAACCTGTATCCTAACCAATAAAGAATTTTATATAAAAATATAGGAAAATGCTGGACAAAACCTCCAAAGCATTGATTTTGTATTCTGAGACTTTTCTGAATTTATAAATTCCAGAAGAAATGTGATTTTGCCCTGGTAAAACAAGGAGTGGGCTGAACAAGGACACAACTATTGGTGTGGGAGTTGGTGACCTTTGGTAAGTCGTGGTAAAATGTCACCAGGGATCCTTGGAAGGCAGACCAACATAGCTTGACCTTTGAGCAGAAATGATTGGAAAAATGCAAAATATTTTCTGCTTAGTAAAGTTCGACTAGGAAAGCACTTAGATTGTTTAAAAGGTGGCTTGAATCTGAAGAGGCAGCATGATCGGGGGCAACATTGTGTCCCCATGCTTTTCTTCATCTCAGCTAAACTTTGGTACCAGTCCAGCTGCAAATGTCAAATTAAGCACATTTGTTAACAATTCAGTTTTATTTTTCCATATTGCCTTAATGGAAGTCCAATGTATACTGCAGAAATATGCACTATAAAAGGCTGCCAGTGTACAGGGCAGGTTAAGGCTGGAATCTAGCTTCAGCTCTATTCAACAGGCAATGAGGTTGGCTGTACCTATAGGAAGGAACACTTTCTACTTTGCACAAAGGCATGGTTCACTTACTGAGTTAATGCCTTTGGGAATGCTGCAGCATTAAGGGGCTTCTCTTTCTGTTTTATCCTTTTAGCGTGGTGTCTTATCTCTCATTCTTGCTGTGAGGCCCTGCTTCAAAGTAGTTGACGTTATGTTGACAGATAGAAATGGCAGAGTTCCAAAGCCAGTAAAATAAAAACAAACAACCGATCCCACTGCTAGGTATATATTCAAAAGAAAGGAAATCACTATATCAAAAAGATATCTGTACCCCCATGTTTATTGCAGCACTATTCACAATAGCCAAGGTTTGGAATCAACCTAAATGTCCATCAATGAATGAATGGATAAAGAAAATGTGGTACATATATAAAATGGAATATTTTTTGGCACTAAAAAAAAAAAGAAATCCTGTCATTTGCAGCAATGTGGATATAAGTGAAGAACATTATGTTAAGTGAAATAAACCAAGCACAGAAAGATCAATTTCACATGTTCTCACTCATATGTGGGAGGTAAAAATTAAAACAATATGTCTCTTTGAGACAGTATAGAATGAAGGTTAGCAGAGGCTGGAAAGTGTGGTAGGGATGGGGTGGTAAAGTATAAAAATATAAAAATGGGTATAAAAATATAGCTAGGTAGAATGAACAAAAGCTAGTATTTGATAGCACAGTAGGGTAACTATAGTCAATAATAAGTTATCGTATATTTTAAAATCACTAAAAGAGTAAAATTGGAATGTTCCTAACACAAAGAATTGATAAATATTTGAAGTGATGGATACCCCAATTACCCAGATTTGATTAGTACACATTGTATGCCTTCATCATAATATTACATGTACCCCATAAATGTGTACACCTATTATGTACCCATCATAGTTAAAAATTTTTAAAAAATTAAAAAAAAACATTTTTAGAGATTTAAACAGATATGCAGTAAAATGAAACAACTATTTAAAGATATGATCTTTGTTGTAGTCACTTGTACCTGAAACTTACTAGAGGCAAGTACACTGGAAGCCCACTATATGTTTTATGGGTATTATATCACCTGAATAAATGAACAACAAATCATAAGTACCTGGATTGAAAAACCTGCGAATGTGTGACTCTTAGCAACTCTTGGCCCCAAATAGATCACACAGAAAGTAGAGGAAAATGTTGGACAGGCTTAAGGGTATACCCTTTCCTATTCATCTGAGAATCTCAGATGTGGCCATAGAAGACAATGAGCAAAAAACAGCATCCAACCGAGCAGAACCCAGAACCACCATATAAATTTATCAAGGGGAACTCCTTGAATATGAATGAGGGTAGGGACTTTTTACATTCATGTATTGAACTGCTGTGGAACAGAGGTTTTCTGATTTTCCAAATTAGAATATTATGGTAGTGATTATGTTCCTAGTCTATATTATATTAAATATGAAAGGGGGTTTGGTTAGTATGTGGGTTAAAAGCCTGCTGGAGATGATTGCTTATCACCAAGACACTGTGAAATTTACCTTGGTATAGTAAAAGGATGGATCCCTGTGCTACCATTTCTGGGTTAGAAATTAGTGTGTTTTATGTGTGGGAAGAATGACCTACCTGGCTATCCAGAAAACACTACGTCCTCCTTCTTCATTAGGTGTGACCTAACTTCCCATTGTTAATGGGAAATAAGCAGAAATGATGTGGTCCAATTCTAGCTTATTTTTTTTCAAATGACATGAGTTGCCCTCCATTTTTGTCTGTTCTTTTTCCCACTGGCTAGAACTCTTTTTCACATTGTAGACAAAGACTTACAGGAATGGAGTAGAATATGAAAGAAGTGTGGTTCCCTAACACAATCAAGCTATTATAAAAGCCCTGGAATGCCTGCCTGGTTTGTTAGGTGAAAAGTAAATAAGTCTTTATTTTTAAGCCACTGTATATTGGGGTCTTATAGTTCATAGTATTAGATAGATCAGTAAAAAACAATGACTCACTAAATTTCAAACCTTGCACGGAGAACAAATAGACATTTTGAATAACAAATGTTTTGTTCTGTTAATTATTTTTTTGTATTCTGGCTGACTTACTGTAGCATAAGATGATTTATACCTCGCATGTGTCTGGCACACAGCATTCACTCAATAAGTGTTTGTCAAGCGAATTCATTAAAAAATTTCTGTCATTTATTATTCATCGTTCTTTCTCCAAGAAATTGTGCCTAAAGAAAGTTTTATAATCTCCGTAGCATTGCTAGAATTTTAATACTATTCCTATCCCTTTATCAAAGCACAAACATATGAGCCAAATTGGACTCACAGAGCCAAAATGAAATTAGCTTTTGACAGAGCAATTTCAAAATAAATTACTCCAAACAGGCTCTTTTCTCCTTAGTAAATGTAAAGCTCTTTTGTTGAGCAAATATGCTTCTGTGCTTCAGTGATGACATATATATGATCAGCCCCTCCTTAACTATCTCTATGCTCAGGGCTAGGTTCGGGGCTCAGTTTCAGTAGCATCTTATTAACTATATTCACTCATTTTGTAGCTTTCTGCATGCCTAGAGTGTCAGGGAGTGCATCCCAGAAGTAGAAATGAAGGTGTGCAGAAGCTAGGCAATGCTGGCCCAGCACAGAGGTAAACTACAGGCTTCCTCAGAAGATCACCAAGCATTCATTATTTGCCTTGCGTCATCTTATAATTTATTTTTATATATTATGTGATTTTATAGGAACTATACATTAATATAAATCAATACATAATTGTGTATTAACATGTTAATGTATAACTATATATTTATATTAACTAATATATAAATATTAATTTTATTTTTAAGCCACTCCAAAAGATATTATAGCATTGGTAGAAATTAAATAATAAGTATTCATTTTCCCACTTATATTTTTACTTTTTAATTTTAATTTGATTAAGATTAAAAATACTAAAAGTAACTTTGATAGAAATATATCTGGTTAATCCTATGTATGAATTTTAAAATTAATATTGGCAAGAAAGAATAAAGTTGATAGCATAAAAAATAAGAATAAAAACTAAAGGATAAAAACAGTTGAAATGTATGTAGTAAATACATAAACACAGATGTTCTCACATGTATGTTATTATTATGCTCTGGTTAGTCTTTAAGTGACTGTGCCCTGTATGCATCATATATACAGAGCTCTTATTTCCATTCATTTCTCTCTGTGCTTCACTAAAGATAACTTCTATTGAACCCTTTCAATTCACACATCCTTTTCTCTACTGAGTCCATTGTTTATTCCCTACAAGTATTTGTCCATTCATTTATTAATAGATAGAAGGTGTGGGAGGTGACCTCAATGTCATCATAAAATGTTTGTTTCAGTGATAGTTTGCAGCTCTACTTAGCTTTAAAGGTGTGACTTTGGTGTATATGTGTTGTAGGTCCTTTCTTTCAGGGGAACTTTACCTCCTAAGATTTCACATTGTCTTTTAGGTCCATCCTACTCCCCTGTTAGGTGTAGACTTCTCAGGGGTTGGTAGATCTTTGTCACTTCTTTCTGGAAGTCCTACCCTTTGCAGATTTTGAGCTTAGCTCATTAGATTTTAACCACATGCCGGTTTATAACTTGGCAAATGTCTGAAAGGGAAGACCTGTCTTTCATATGTTGAAGATTTCTATCTCTAGTCTTTGTCTCTTATGTATTGCATAACAGTAGGACAGCACTGAGACTGTTGGTGAGTTACGCAGTAGGTCTCCCAGAAGCAGTAGATCTGAGTATGTATTTTCATGGTGAACACAGACTACCACTTGTACCACAAAGATCTATTTTCTGAGCAGTGTTAGAGAATAGCTCCTGCATAATTGCAGAGGACTTCTCTTTCTGTGGAAAGATTTAGATTTAGACTTCATCTCTGCAGATGGTTTACAGCTTGTAATTGGTACTCATCCTCTCCCTTCTGCACTATTCAATCTAAATTATCATTATCCTTGCCCTTAGCTTTCACTTGTGCAGTTTTCAGTGACTATTCATTAGCATAACCCCAACTATCATAACTGAGGGATCTAAGTCTATGGAAGCCATATTCTTTTCAGGATAGGGTTGCTGCTCATATCCATTTACAGCTGCAGTGGATCAATGAAGAATCAGATGGCACCAGTAGTCACATGGATTCCACATAGATTCCTTTCCACCCCCATTTTGTAAAAGGACCACAACCACCACCTGTTGATCAGGGTAAACTATCCCTGACTAAATGGCAGTTTCAATTCAAGCTAGCTGCCTCCTGGATATAAAAATTCCAAAGTATCCTGGAAACAGTTATAGTTTGTAGTTCATTAGGACTCTTGTCATGTTCCCTGGCAAAAGTCTTCCTCTGACAACCAGAAGCTCCAATCCTAGAATTATAGAGAGAAGAAGCATAAAATCCCAATGATAAATGGGATACCTGATGACTCCTGCTTTGACCCCTTGGATATAAGGCCCATATATTCTTCCTATTGGCAACATGATGCAAAGTCTCTGATTTAATGCATATACTGTATCTGGAAGGAATTTTTCCTTTGTGAAATTTTAATTCATGTAGTCTGCCTTGTTTCCACAACTATGTGATATTTCTAAACTTTTTTTTGTTTTTTTTTTCATTTTTTCCCCAGTTTGTTGCAATGAATTAGTGTCACCTTCTTCATTCCATTTGGAAACAGAAATTGCTCCAGTCATATCCATTCATGTAACAATTAGAGTCTGGAAAAAACAAACCAAAAAAGTAAAAACCTTTGGAGAGAGGTTAGAATTGGAGGAGCTGATGCTGATATTGCAATTTTTATTTAAATACACTTGCATTGATTGAAAGTTTTACATTTATCATACATTCATGCACTTTTTTTGCAAATTTAAAACATATTCAAAGTTTACTACAAAACATTTCACTGCATTTATTAATCTTATTTTATTTAAAGGAAATTATCTTTCTCACCCACCTTATAGCAATGATGCAATGTCAGACACATGAGAATGGTTTGAGAAACATAAAGCATTAAACATTCTATAAAAAGTGAGTTTGTATATATCATATCAGGCACACAAAAATCATATGTGATGGCATTGAGAAGGAAAAGAACTTGAGGCTGTTCAAGAATTGAAAAAAAATGCTTTCATGGATGAAACAAAGAAAGCAAAAGACACTCAAGGTGAGATCGTAAAAAGGTTAGTCATTGCTACTTTACAAAGGGATTTTATTCCATAGTATTTATTTTGGCATTTTTCCTATATGTTGGAAGTTACTGCAGAGTTGTGGTAGTGAATGAAAAGCCAGAACTTTCAGTGTCCACTGCACCAAGACTATTAAGTAAGTGTTAAAAACTTTCACTGGAAGCTACACCTTTTAGTGTGATTAGCATTTGTGGTAGACAGAATATTGCCACTGCTACCATCCCACTCTCCACAAAGATGTCCAAGCCATACTTTCCAAAACCTGTAACTGTCTTACTTTACACAGCAAAAGAGACTTTACAGAAGACTAAATGAAGAATTTGGAGATGGGGAGATTATCCTGGATTTTGTGAATGGGCCCAATGTAGTCATAAAGGTCCTTATAAAAGCTAGACAAAAGCTTTCAAGTTAGAGAGAAGGTATGTAGTGAAGGAAGCAGAGTTGGGAGTGATGCACTTTGAACAGAGGAAGGAAGACACCATGAACCAAGGAATGCCTGTTGTCCCTAGATGGAAACCACCTTGCAAATGGCAAGGACACAGATTCTTTGCTAGAGCCTCCAGAATGAACCCATGTTTCTTAACACCTTGAATTGGCCCAGTGAGATCCATTTCAGATTTCTGGCCCCCAGAACTGAAATGAAATGCATTTTTGTTATTTTTGTTGTTTTAAGCCACAATTTATGCAGCAGTTTGCTTCTGCTTATTTGTTCCTAAAATCATATTGCCTTGCTTAACCCTACAGTTTCAGAAAGATAGTACCCTATATGCCTAGGGGAATGGTAGAACAGGGAACATATGGAGTAACCCAGCTAGCTTCTTCACAGGAGGGCATTGGCTGCTTATTGAAACTCTGATTGCTGAGAAGGAGAAACATGCAGTGGGTATATCTAGATAGCTATTGCTTTCTCATATTGCTCTCATCATTCATTGATCAATTTCCCCAGTATTCTGTACTGAAATTTTGCTTTTTTGGGGGGATGTTCTGATGTTCAATTAGAGAGGTATGAAAGGACAACCAAGCACCAATACATTTCATAATTCTTAACATTAAAATTGTCAGAATAATGCCTTTTATGAATTTAAATAGATTAGCCAAAATTAAACACAAGAACAATAAATATTTTGATGGAAAATTAACAAAATATTAACTCCAGTGACCATATTCCAAGCAGAGTGACTTAAGTGCAAAAGTTCTTTTTAGGGAAATTGTTTGGTAACAAATCTGTGTTATCCTGGTCTATCAGACAGTCAACATAGTCATGGCATAGTGTAGATTGACCTGCCCTATAGATTCAGGCTATTAAAACAAAACAACAATGGTACAGTATGCATTCTCAGCAAAAACAAACAAAAAATAAATAAAATAGCAAAATAGTATTTACCTTTGAATAGATTAATAACATTTTCCAAGATAATTTTGAGCACAGATATATGCCCAGTACTGACATTTATTCTATAGCTTACACTAAACAAAGCAAACAAACACAAAAGATTGCTCAATTTAAAACTGAAAGCTTGGATTCATTATTTCTTAATGAGATCTATTATCCTGAAATTCCAGGAGCGGATAAAGGTGGTGAGATTTGATCCCAGTTTCCATACAGGGTCCAAGTATACTCTAGAGTTCTGAAGGCAGATAAATTTCTAATACATTCAATTCACCTCTGTAGATTTGAACATGAAGCTAAATTAAGCTCAAGGTCAAGCAACAAATCTGGAAAGAAACTAGAGCAGTGACAATCTTTGTTATGTCTCCCTATGATAGGAAAATGATTTTGTAGAATTTTTTTCCTTTTTCCCTTTCTTCAAGAAGACCTTATTAAAATTGAAATATGTAGTATGGTGGTGTAAATGCAATACTAATTATAAGCATTATAAGTAGCCTTAGCCATAATCATGAGTATATATATAATTGTAAAGTGATTTGTTGATTAAAGTTTCATCTCCACCCTGTACTCCACATACACTTTTATTAATAATATTTCACTTGGTATAACTCTCCACTCATACTTTAAAAGAAAACCTTAGAGAGCTAAATACTGTTTGGTAAAATTATTGTATCTACTGAATGATAATCATATAACAGACTCTTATTTATTATATGACATATTATATGACACATAAGAAATTCTTATTTGTATTCAAATGTTATTTGATATATATATATCTGCATAAAATTACCTAAAACAAAGACAACACATAAATCACATATTCTATTTTAAAACATGAAATATGCATTGTTTTATCTAAAAAGGACAAATAGCTGTAGCGGTAGATGGCAGCATTGTTGCATATTTTATTATTTGTTATAAAGCAATTACTCGCCTTTATTCTTCACCCAACAGCCTTCATTACTTTCTACAGTTTTATAAACCAATATCTGAAGATCTTGAAATGTTAATTTGAAGAGTTTTTTTGACCGAGCAATATGAATTTGTGTTTCTTCTCTGTATAAAGGACGTTACCTGGAGAACAACACGAGTGGGGAATGGCGGTCTATGTTTATTCACATCTGGTTTTTATAGGTAAGCCACAAGGCCAGGGAGTTGTGAAATTAGTACATTGTTATGGACTCACCCACTCCCACCTTCTTGAATAAGAATGGGTTTTCAGATATACATTTTATAAAACCTATTCAGCCTTTAAAATCTCTTTGATTTCAACATGTCCTTTGATGCTGAGGTTAAATGAAACTTAACTATTTTTATGTAACTAGTTCTTTGCCTTCCTGTAGGTGTTTTTAAGGAGCATTTTTAGGGAATAACTAGGTCTTTTAAGGGAGAGAAAAGCAAACTGTCTTTTGAACAGCACCAAGGAGGTGACTACAGGAGATGCACAAGGAAAAGTTTTAATAATGAAGCTGTAATAAAGTAAGTTATACATTTGGAAGAAGGGAACACAAAGAAAAATGAGTAGTGAATCATCTAGTTAAAATTTTCTGAAATTTCTGAGTGTAACTGGAACTACAGGGCAGATGTACTTAAGCTTTTGCTGCACTAGGAGTAGTGTTTGATATCAAGGTAGGGGAAGGATTTTTCTTGCTGCATCCAATGTGTTTAGTTGTGCTAGATTTTTGTTTCAGGTGTATTAGTTCTTAAAAAAAATCTTAAAAGTTACACTTTGCTTCTTTTCTTTCCATAAAAAGATTAAATATCAATTGAATTTAATAGCAGAATTAAGTAAAAAGGTACCAATTTAATCTCATCAAATTTTTGCGAGCACTTTCAGCCATAAGAAGGCAATATTAAGGTGTCACATTTAAGTGATATGTTATCAATGCTCCTTTTTTGTATCTTCAACATAATATGGTAGAATTCTGTAATACGCCATAAATAGCAACTAATGTGGGAGCAAGCTGAGCTGCTCTGTACACTTTATAACATAATCAAGACACTGTGCAGTTTTTCTTTTGAAATGCCTAAATTTGACCAGATAACATAAAATGATCAAGATCAAAATTCCCTTTGTGATTTGACACTTGCTTTCATTTTTGCCTCCAATTTCAATACCTAAATCTGAGCAAATAACAATGACAGTTCATTTTTCCTAGTCCGTGTTAATTTAAAAAATCTTTGTGACTTTCAATACATCTTTATACATTCTACATAATTTTATCCCAGAAACTACCCTTTAGAGAGTTGTCACAGTTATTGCAATTCCAATTGCCTTTTATGAACAACTAGACACAGTTTGATCAATTCGAAGAGCCTCAAGTCAAATAAATAAATGGCAGAGACTACAAAGGATTAGTTCTGAGAATCTACAGGCACTTTCTGCTACCTTGAACAGCTTACAATTATGAAAATTAGCTAGCATGTTGAAATTATTTCTTTTAAAGGCACCAAGATTGTTGGAAAAACTTTAATCTTTAAAAGCAAAGATAAATGTATAAGGAGATCATTTTACTATTTTCCACAATGTTATCATGTGAAGTAAAAATAACAGTAAATAATTTACTTAATAATTTATTTATGTCCATAAAGTATTCAGTATCTATTCTTTGAAAGTAAGACTATTACATAGCAATAATTTATAAAAGTTATGAATAATTTTTAAATTTCATAAAATACTTTTCAAATTATAAAAATGATTAAAGTGTATGAAAATAGTTTATTTTTTAATAAGGAAATTTCTGAGTATGGCATGAATAAATATCAATAAATTCTAACAGTAAGGAAGATAGGGCATTTCTCAGTCAAGTTCCTTTCGAAATTTTAGAAACATGGTATCATGTATGTGACTATACCTTTAGCTAAATTTTTCTGTATTCATTAGCTAGTCCAGATCACACAGTCTGTTCCAAGTTAAAAAAATTAAAGAGAATGGAGACTTTTTCATACTTTTTTAAGATTTGCTTCTTTTGGTGTAGAGTAGATCAAACTGTAAGTGAGTTTTTGTGTCTGTATTTCTTACCTTTTTCCTTACAGAGGGAGGCATGCTCACGTTTGAGTCAGTTTGGCCAATGTAGAGTGAGCAAACTGCTTTGGGCTTATATCAGTATTTATCATTAGATTGTAAGGGGAGCCAAGTCTGCACTGGAGGGTCTGCCTGCTACCACGCAAGAGTATTCCTGCTACACTCCAAATACCTAATTCTGCATTCTATTTCTACTGGATTATCAGACCAATAGCCTTTCTAGTTGTTTTCAAAAATATTTGTTCAATCATGCTACTGTATGCCATGCAAATATGTGTAAGGGTTCTTATTAAAATATTTTACATATGCAAAATTATGTATTTAAAGGATATCATAAAGATCATTGGGAAAAAAATTCACTTTTTTTTTTAACCAATCAGCTTAAGAACCAGGCTTTGAAAACCACATTGAAAATTCTCATGAATAAAAGTGGCTTTCAAATAACATATTTCTGTTTTAACTTCTTTTATAACTTTAATGTATATTACAGCCACATAACATAATGATATTATAATCTATATTATTATGCATGACAAATTATATTGTTTTCTGCTCCAAAATCAATACAATTAACATATGTCTGTTCTGTCTTAGAAATAGGAAACCATTATAATTTGGGAATTGAGGCTGGCATAAATGAGTAGGCTCAGCATTTACTTCCTGTTTCTAGATAATTCTGCTGTCAGATCAGCTTTCAGATATGTGACTTGAGGGGCAATTCAAGTAGCTCAAAAGTTTGGAGTAATAAAATATGAGTTCCTACATATGAGTAAATTGAGTAATCATCTACATTATATTTTCTTGCAATTGATTATTTTTTAAGTGTTTAAGCAGACCTTCACTAATAGCATTTATTTATGTAATTTATGTAATATGATTGTAGAGGCCGGATCCCAGAATGGATAAAGAGAATTAAGTACCCTTGTAACAAATCATATTGCCTTTTTTAGTTCTATGGCTTTATAATTTAATTGAGACTACCTTGATTTAATGATTATCAAGGGTCTCCTTTGGTACAATTAATAGATTAAACAGCCATTAAAATTACCCGAGCAGTTCTTTGACCTTAATGAATAATTTTAATTTTTCTTTGGATCACTTCCACTAAAAATTACATTTAGTGTTGATCAGTTAGTACCAATTTGATGGCAAGTACATGTAGTACTTATTTTTCCATTCTTGTGATACCTCATTTCAAAGGATGGGCTCAAGCTCTGTCCAGGATAACATAAGAGGTGCTAACTCACAACTAATGGAGACAGAGTGCACTGTGTGGGGGAAGGGCACACCTCTAGCCCTGGCTTGGGCAAGGCAAAGGCATTACATGTAACCAAAATATTTGTAGCCCCATAATATTCTGAAATAAAAAAATATAAATACATAATATTCTATTGTAAAAAAATTACATTTGGTTTTAAAATAGCATATTTTTCTTTTTTCCTGGAACCTATATCCCTCATTCATTTTCAGTATTTCATTTTGAAGAGATGGTTTAGTCATAATGTCTTTATTTCTTCCTATACAAATGTGATGCAACGATAGATCTGTCAGATCTATACTGAGATTTGATTCTAATTGATCCTGAGTCACTAAAGTTTTTAAAAATGAATGAGCTCTGAGAATGGATATCCCAAGTTTTCCATCAGTACAGCTCAGTTTAGTTACTGGTTATAGAAAAATTCCAGGTCGCAACTGAAGTAATATAAATAGGTCAAGTACACTGAAGTTGAAGTGACTGAGCTGGGATTCTGGGGAGACCAAGACAGATTGAGTCTCCAAGGCTGAGTACCAGAGAGCAGGGTACAGAGAGAAAATTCTGGCAACCTGCAGGGGATCTTTTCAAATCTTTTTGTTGAGTAAGCAACATAAAATAAATTTTACCATATAACTAATACCTTAATAAAAATTTAAAATAGGTATGACATTAGTAAATTATGTTTTTCTTTTTTTTTTACATGGTAGAAAAGATCTTTATTCTAGGGCTGCAGACTTCAAAGCACATGCTTTTTCTATAATGTTATAATATTATGTTTTAGTAATAGTCATTGCATATATCTTTTATTTTAGATTTTTTTTAACTTCAGAATATTATGGGGATACAAACATTTTGGTTACATATAATGCCTTTGCCTTGTCCAAGTCAGGGCTACAAGCATGCCCTTCCCCCATACAGTGCACTCTGCGTCCATTAGTTGTGAGTTTACCCCCCACATCACCCCCACATGACTGGCACCCAATGAATATTACTACCTACCATGTGAATACCTTAGTATTGATCAGTTAGTACCAATTTGATGATGAGTACATGTGGTGCTTGTTTTTCCATTCTTGTGATACATCACTTTGAAGGATGGGCTCAGGCTCTATCCAGGATAATATAAGAGGTGCTGATTCACCATTGTTTTTTGTAGTTGAGTAGTATTCCACAGTATACATATACCACATTTTATTAATCCAATCATGAATTGATGGGCACTTGGGTTGTTTCCACATCTTTGCAATTGTGAATTGTGCTGCCATAAACATTCTAGTGCAGATGTCGTTATTATAGAATGTCTTTTTTTCCGTGGGTAGATGCCTAATAGTGGGATTGCTGGATCAAATGGTATTTCTATTTTTAGCTCTTTGAGATATCACCAAATTATTTTCCACAGGGGTTGTCATAATTTTCAGTCCCACCAGCAGTGTAAGAGTGTGTTCCTATGTTTTAAAAATAATCTAACTAGAGCAGTATTAAAATAGGCATTTGTTTTTTATTGCTGAATATAATTTTATTTTATCCTTATGCCTCATTTTGTTTATATATGCTTCTGGTTAAAGGCATTTAAGCTGTTTCTAGTTTTGGCTTTTATAAATAATATTTATAAGAAATTAATTAATAAATGAAAATTATACAAAATTGCCAAAGTTTTCCAAGTTGGTTGTATGAGAGTTGCAGCTCATCCGTATTCCAACATTTGCATTCAGTTTCTTGGATTTTTCTTTTTTAGTTTTTTTCAAGCTTTTTAATTACCCGTTTTGTTTGACATTTAATTGCACCTCACTGTAATTTTAATTTGCATTTACCTAATGACAAATAGATGAATTTTAAGAGAATATCTACTAATTGTATACAAATTTTTAGAAATCAATTTTGATTGACATATGTAAAGTTTTAATTCTGCTCATATACTACCCCATCTCCCAAATTTATAATTATATTTCAAAGAAATTCCATGTTGTAAGAGTAAGACTATGCTTTTAGTAATCTATGTTTAATTTTACTGAGGAACTTTTAGTAATGTGCCAGTATATATTGAGTAAATAGCAATAAGTTTTCAATGCAAAAGATTATACACAGATGTGTAGTTCAGGATAGGAACAAAATCATCTGGGCTAATTTTATTTATTTATTTTTATTTTATTTTATTTTTGAGACAGAGTCTCACTCTTTTGCCCTGGCTACAGTGCCATGGCGTCAGCCTAGCTCACAGCAACCTCAAACTCCTGGGGCTTAAGCAATCCTTCTGCCTCAGCCTCCTGAGTAGCTGGGACTACAGGCATGCACCACCATGCCCGGCTAATTTTTTTTCTATATACTTTTAGTTGTCCATATAATTTCTTTCTATTTTTTAGTAGAGACGGGGTCTCGCTCTTGCTCAGGCTGGTCTCGAACTCCTGACCTCGAGCGATCCTCCCGCCTCGGCCTCCCAGAGTGCTAGGATTACAGGCGTGAGCCACTGCACCTGGCATGTGGGCTAATTTTAATAACTCTATCATATCTTGTTAATATATAATAATTCAAGTACATGTGGCACCTTATATGTTAAGGCTGTCTCCTTTTTATCAAAGTGTGTGATTATTCTCCTGAGTCCCTTCACTGTCATGTTCATTTCCTCCTTTCTTTGTGTTGCTCTGTGCCCCAGGAGGTAGACAGCTATGCACTGCATCATCAGGCTTCCTTGTTCAGCCTTCTTGTTGTGTATTCCTGATAGTATTAATAAATACTATTGGTATCTCTTCTTCTTAGTTCTGGCAATAGATGTGACTCTCTTAGATTGTAATTCTTATTGGATGACCTTTCTCCAGTTTTTCCAGTTCCAAATAATTTTGCCTTTTACTACTTCAAACCTAAACTAGTTATGGATTTTCACTGTGACTAATGCCTGGATCTCTCTCCATTCCTTGTTGCATCCCATGGCCCCAATTACACCTCTGTAAAAGATTTCTATACTGTATTCCCTTCTATTAAACCGATTTGAGTTGGCCATCTGCTTTCTGTATTATTCAATATAATATATCTTCCTCTACATCACCCATTGACTTGGCACACCAATAGTAGTTATTATCATTCCATAATGTATCATAGCATCTTAGCTAGTTCCTTCTTTTTGAAGTATTGGTCCATGTGCTTAAGAAGGAAGTGACTTGTGCTAACGTGGCTATTAAGCTAGGATGCAAAGTCAGAACTCCTGGTTATGAAATACCAACAAAGTTGCAACCAAGAGGAAGACATATGGGATACTCTGCCAATGTAGTTCTTTATTATACCTGCTCTTGCCTTACTTGTGCCAGTCATAGTAAATTTGCTTCAGGGACTACTTACGTAGTTTATGACAGGCATATTCAAAAGCATCTGGCCACCAAAAAAATCTCTCTTACAATTTTAAAGATATTTATCCATATAGCAAAACTGTACTATTATGATCAACACAAAATTTATATGACAAAATGAACAGAAATTTTGCATGGCTTTTTGTTTCAAAATCAAGCACTCAACTATTATTTATTAGGCACAAACTATGTGCAAACTAATATCGGGCACATTCTGATTCATTGGATTTTTCCATAAATAACTTACAATCAACATGAGGCAAAACGTAAATACACATCTGAGGTATTCCTAAACACTTACAGGGTCCCTTCATTTCTCATTGGTATACCTACGCTGCTAATTAATATTTTGCAATTGAGGAAGCAGAAATGATTATCACAATGTGATTAAGTAATTGACCTAAAGTCACACAGTAGGCTCTTGGCTCTGGTTGAGATTTGAACCCAGGCTTCTGCCTTGGTCTTGACCAATACACTATGCTGCCTTTCAATGTAATTACAGCATTTTGTATTTAATAAATATAATTAAAATATATTTTTAAAAATCCTTGCTACCTGTTATTTTTCCACACAGAGCAATTAATGCAGTGATTTTATTCCCTAAAGAGTTACATAAAGTTAAGGGATCACTAAGATTAAAAACAGCTTCATCCTGAGGTGTCTACTTTTTTCCTTCCAGCCAAAGTACTGTACTGAAGGTTACAGGAGAATGTAGAGTTCTGAATCACACTGAAGCTTTCATAAGCCAGTGGTTAAAATGACAGACAGAGGTTCCACACGACCACTCACTCACAAGAGAAAAAATAGCACTGATTGGATTAAAAGTCGAAAGACTAATGCATTTTTGTCCTTAAGGGTTAGAGGACAAATGGATCTTTCAGCTCTGCAAGTGAGCACAACAAGCAACCCAGAAGCGTTATTTGTGTGAGGTAGTTTGTAGAATCTGTTTCATTTGTCATTGGAAGTGTTGATAGAAGCTCAGAAAAATTTTACTTATGGCTCAGGCCAGGATCCGTGAGCCCTTGTTCAGAGTTATACCATGGGTTTATATGTGATCATATCCTCGAAAACACTCTGAAGCATCATCTACCCCAAATTATTAATTCTTGAATTTGCAGTGTAGATTAAAATGAGGAGTTAGGCTTGGCTAACCTGAAAAAGTGGGAAAAAATAAAATTCTATAAATTATTTTCCCCAAAACAGATAATAAACTATATTATTGCAGATAAAAGGTAACAATCCCTATAAAATTTCCTTTTATGTATAATTATGCATTAATCTGGAAAGTGAGGAATGTCTTTGTCTTTGAACGCTATTCAGTTTCTAGGCAGAGACTTTCTCAGAAGGCATTTTTGAAACCTAAAAAGAAAAGGGAAAAAAATATAAAAAGATTACTGCAAACATAGACTCTCTACAACTATTGAACTGCATCAGCACCTAGAAAAGCATGACTTCAAAAGCATGGTGCCTGCAACATTGATAGAAAATGCAAGATATGTTCCGTATGTATTATTGCACATTGACAGCATGAAATCCTGAAGATGCAGAGTATGTTTGATGTTGTCAACCTTTTGCTATCTACAATAATTAAAAAATAACTAAGTGATTCTTTGATTATTTTGGTAGAACCAATGTCTATAACACTAACATTGGAGTATGTATGTATCATTCTGAATATAAATAGAGTCTACATATATATATATATGTATATATATATAAAATGACTTCAAGATTTAAATTGTTTTCAAATCCATTTGTTTTGTTTATCTAAGTGATGAGCCAAAGAAAGTGAATTCATTGTTAAGTAGCAAATGTAAGACAGAAAAATACGTAACAAAAACAGTTCTAGGCACTGGGAACACGTTATGCCTGACCTTATGTGCTTTCCATTTAAATGGAAGAAACAGAGAATACATTATATAATTTCAGCCTGTATTGAGTGCCATGAAGCAGACTCTTATGGGTAGAAATGTTGAAGGAATTCAGGACATGCCACTCAAACATGCCACTTTAGCATATTGATTACTTTGAACTGAAGGCATTAGAGAAGCAACAGATATAAAAAGGGCTTTCTGACCTCCTTTTTCTAGTGAAAGACAGGCCATAGTATTTCCCAAAGAGACCCTCACTGTATTAGGAAGAAAAAAAAAGATCCTTGTAACCACATACTATGAATTGACTCTGGAATGGGTGTGTGCAAACAAACTTAGTAAAATAACTCTTAACTTACACTGGTTTCCTTCAATATATTTCCTAATCACTTCCCCACAATTTACTATCCCTAGCCCAAACCCCATTGTCTTGTCATTTATTCATAAATTTATCATTTGTCTAAAATGTATCTAAGTTTTCTGCTTGAGTCACTCAATCTTCACGTTCTTGTGAGAAATCTCAAGCCCATGTAAAAGTCTGATAAAACTTGGATGCTCTTCTCCTGTTAATTTGTCTTATGTCAGTTTAATATTCAGACGTTTTAGACCCAGACTGAAAAAATTCCCCTGCCCCCCTAGGCTGAAAGAAGGTCTGTCTGAGAAAATGAGTATGGGTCTATGAAGAGAAGAAGTGACCTCACAAAAGATGAAAGCATGCAAGGAGTGTCAAAGCCTCAAATGTGAGGGAAGTCCCTGCTTTGGAGGAAGAATTAGAAGGCCTTCATCATAAAGCCAACTGAAGCGTAGTGAGCACCAGGCACAAGGGTGGGAAATTGTAGAGAAAGTAAACAAATAAACAAACAAAACTAGAGAGGGAGATAGAAGCCAGATGATAAAAGATTATGGCAGCCACTTATTTCTACAGCATATAATATGTTAAACAGTTTAAACAATCTTATTCTCTGTGGCTTGGATTGACCATATGCTGCTATCTAGAACTTGCCTAGGGACCCTTGAGGAACACTGTGGAATATATTAACTATATATAAATGACACTATGTTACCATGGTTTCATGAGTTATGTCAGAGCATGATATACCAGCTTTTCATTATTATTTAGTAATAGTAATTGGATTTATAATTTGTACCTGGTTTCATCAGAGCCTTGAGGGTGAAGGCAGTTCAAGTAGCTGGAATGTGCCTGTGTGACCAATTCACTATAATAGACTCACACCAGGAGCCAACTGTCTTCAGAATCTACCAAAATAAATTGCCCTTAGTATATATACACAAAAAAGAGGTTAGTTAAGCAATATTTTTTGATATTGCAATTAGATATATCAAAATGTATTATGCTTGACAATTATTATTAACAGAATGTTCCATAATTTTAACCCTTAGGTAGGGACATATTTTAATGTTTTATTCATAGGTATGTTTTCCAGAAAAAAAATGAATTCCATAAACTTTTCTCATTACATTAACTAAAAAGGATAATGTGTTCACTTACATATACAAATACAAGAAAACAGAGAAGAAACTTTGTTATCTTGTGATTTTAAAAAAATTACATAGTTCTCGATCAAAAATGTCACATGCTTGTGAAAGGAAGGGGTTTTAATAACTATTAATGTACTTTAAAATACACTTGATTTCTATATGCTTGTGTGTCAGAATAAAGAAGTGTAAATTATAAAACTACTTTATTTTTTATGCAAGGCAAAATAAAGTATTAATATTATGAATTTACTTAACTATAAATATTCATTAAGTATTAAATTTTTTTCAAAGTATTTGTTATCTAAATTCCCATGTTTCATCTACTTATATTTTTTTACTCCCAATATATCTATTTGAGTGGGATTTATATTCTTGATGCTAACCAAAAATGGCAATTTCTGGCTACAAGAGTGAAAATAACACAATTATAGCTTTTATTGTAAAGTAAGATCCAATATCAGAAACCCCATTTTTTGTACCACTTGTACCAACTTCTGTTACTTCTACTATAAAAGAGAAGTACTCCATGCCTTTGAATTGAACAGTGAAAAATAGTGAGCTAGAATTTAGTGAGGAAGACCAATTCAAAAACCGTTTTATATATCATCTATTGTTTCCTGTGTATTCTTCCTATTTTCTTTTCAAGAAAAGACTTTAAAAATTGTAAGTGGCTTTATTTAATAAGATCTTAAAAACACCTACAGCATTACTAATAACTATTGCTAGAGTTATGGAATCACTGAAATCTTACTTACGATTTGAACATTTGTGAGTGCTCTTCAGGGAGTTCATGGGCTGAACGAAGTATTTCTTCTGATGATCATGATTTAAATATATATACACATACCTATATATATATACTTAAATATATTTATTAAACTTTTTTAATAAAGAAGACTCTGATGGCCATAGAATTTATAATTTTTCATGTTTTAAAGCTAAAGCATAAAGTAAATGGACATACACACAAACATACACATGTACAGGGAGTTAATTTGGAGCATAATTCTCAATATAAAGCATCATATTTAGAATTGGACTTTCAAATAAACGAATTATGTAAGAGAACTCATAATTGCAAATTATATCTAGCTAATCAAGACACATTTTACTTAGTGGTTGCTGCCAAATATATTTCAACAACAACAAAAGTATAAAGTAAAAATCAAATAAGGAAATATAAATCCAAATTGATGAAAAGTTTAGGAGCCACAGAAATTTCTTTCAGTTAGCTCTGTGCTCTTATATAATAACTACAAAAATTATAAATACTTTCAGTACCATACTTACCAAATGTTGCAGGTAAATTTTCAACAATACTAAGTCATTTCTGAATGTAAAAAAGATAAATAAAAATTAAAATTGTCTATATTTTTAAAAATATATTTATTGTCTAGCAAATTTATTCTATTAAACTAAGAGCTCTAAAAATGAATAATCTTGTTAAACTCAGAGATGTTGTTTAAAACTTAATATATATTTGCTTACATGAAAAGAAAATAAACTTATTTTGATTATCTAACGTAAAATGAAATATAAAATAATGATTTTTGTTGTGTAGTAGCATAATTTAATGTGTTTTTGTTGCTAATATCTGCTTTTTTTTTTTTTTTTTTTTTGAGACAGAGTCTCACTCTGTTGCCCGGGCTAGAGTGCCATGGCATCAGCCTAGCTCACAGCAACCTCAAACTCCTGGGCTCAAGCGATCCTCCTGCCTCAGCCTCCCGAGTAGCTGGGACTACAGGCATTCGCCACCACGCCTGGCTAATTTTTCTATATATATTTTAACTGTCCATATAATTTCTTTCTATTTTTAGTAGAGACGGGGTCTCGCTCTTGCTCAGGCTGGTTTCGAACTCCTGAGCTCAAACAATCCGCCCGTCTGGGCCTCCCAGAGTGCTAAGATTACAGACATGAGCCACCGCGCCCGGCCAATATCTGCTTTTTATATTACATCCTTGGTGTTTTCCAAAGTATGTACTTGTTTTCAATATGGTCCTATTATTTTAATATTTTAATAATATTTAATACAATATCTTATTATAAAATAAAAAAGTTGCATTTTTATTATGAATAAAACTTAAACATCATCCCTTTCAATTCATTCTTCTCTTCACGCTGAAATAGAATGTAACCTTGAAGTATTGTCCCAGAAAAATTCTGCTTAAAGGAGAATATTCTATTTTTTCATATTGAAATGCATAGCTATTTTAGCAAAAATATTTTTCATGGTACTGTTTTTTGACACAATTAAGAGTTACCTTTCTCAATATTTTTTGTAAGAAATATCTTATTAAATATATTAAATATTCACCAGATTTAGATGTTGAAAATCAAAACTTTTCTCAAGTCTATTACATTTTGTTAAAACAAAAAAATCCATTTCAATTAAGAAAAGGAGCTGCAACAAAAGTTTTCCTATAAGTTAACATTTCAAAAGGCAAATTAAAAATTTTACTTAGAAAATTTCAAATATTTTCTAATTTACACATTGTTCACTCATAGCTCTTTTAATTTTTTAAGAATAAGATTCCACAAAACACCCATTAGAACTGATAGACAAATTCAGTAAAGTTGCAAGATACAAAATCAACATACAAAAATCAGTAGCATTTCTACAGGCCAACAGCAAGCAATCTGAAAAAGAAACCAAGAAAGTGATTCTATTTATAATAGCTATAAATAAAATTAAATGATGAGGAATAAACTTAACCAAAGAAGTGAAAGATGTCTACATTGAAAACAATAAAACATTGATGAAAGAAATTTAAGAGGGCACAAGAGAATGGAAGGGCATTCCATACTCAGGGATTGGAAGGATCAATATTGTTAAAATATCCATAATACCCAAAGCAATCTACAGATTCAATGCAATCCCAATCAAAATACCAGTGACATTCTTCAAAGATATAGAAAAAATTATCCTAGAATTTATATGGAACCACAAAAGTCCCAGAACAGCAAAAGCCATCCTGAGCAAAACAATAAAATTGGAAAAATAACATCATCTGCACTTCAAATTAAACTACAGAGCTGTAGTAATCAAAAACAGCTTGATACTGACATAAAAATAGACACATAGACTAATGGAATAACATAGAGAACCCAGAAATAAATCCACACATCTATAGTGAACTTATCTTTGACAAAGTTGTCAAGACCATACCATGGGTAAAGGACAGTCTCTTCAATAAACTGTGCTGGAAAAACTGGATATCCATATGCAGAAAAATGAAACAAGATGCTTATCTCTTGCCATATACAATAATTAAATCAAAAATTGATTAAAGATTTAAATCTTCAACCTGAAAGTATAAAACTACTTGGGTTCATAAGGAAACATCTGACATGCTAACCTAAAGGGAGGAGTTAGTTACTTTAGGTATGAAAAAGGTTAGCACAGAAATACAGGGTATTATTAATCATCTTTCAGATTTAACCACGTTATAGTGAGAACTCTGTCACTCACAAGCATCTTACACACTATGGAAATAAACTATGGGAGAACTGGGAAGTATAAAATCGAGGGATGCTAACATATGTGAATGCAACTATTAGTTTTAATGTAACTATTAATAATAATATTTTATCTAAAAATGAAAAATTAGATAAAAATCCTCTCGTAGTCTGTTCAGGCTGCTACAACAAAAACACCATAGATGGAGTGGCTTATTAACCATAGAAATTTATTTCTCACAGTTCTGGAGGTTGGAAAGTCTAAGATCAAGGCACCTGTAGATTCCGTGTCTGGTAAGATCCTGTTTCCCAGTTCATAGACAGCAGGTTTTTGTGTATCCTCACATGTTGGAAGAGGCAAAGCAGCTGTCTGGGGACCCTTTTCTAAAGGCAGTAATCTCATTCATGTGAGTGAAGCTTTCAGAACCTAATCACCTCCCAAAGGCCCTGCCTACAAACACCATCACATTAAGGATTAGGTTTTTGATAAATTTATTTTGGGGGAGACATAAACATTCAGTCTATAGCAAATCCCAAAACTGAGAGGAAACTGGGAAAATGGTTATAAAATAAATCAGAACTCTCTCAGACAAAGCAGAGCATATGCCTGCCATACATATATATACATATATAGTGTGTACATGTGTACATGTGTGTGTGTGCAATTTAAAGAGGACAGTTGTCATATAATATGTATTTTATTTAGAAATTTTAATTTATTTTTTATTAATAAAACACTACATATCAGAATACATAGTTACCTTATTATTTTTTATTGGCTACATGGTATATGTGAAGTTGCCATCTAGAAATATTATACCAATTTATATTTCTATAAACAGTACACAAAATTCTATTTTCCTAAAATGTTCCATGAAAGTTATGAATATTTCCCATAATTTAACAGGAAGATGGTACTTTTTATTTACTAATGAGATTCAACATCTTATCTCATATAGTATATATTCAAAAAAGTGAACATGTAAGTATGCAATTTGCTGAATTTTCATGTTCACCTATACCCATAAAGCCCTTTCTCTCCAATAACTACTTACCAACTCCTATAAGGATAATTGGATAATTGATGTTGTGATTGCCAATAAGGGATTTGTTGTCATTGTGCATTACAAAAATATGATAATAAAGCATGTAATACTATTTTATGTCTGATTTTTTTTCTCTATGTCTTTGTGGAGGCTGTTACAACAAAGACTTGGTGGCTTATAAACAGCAGAAACTTAGTGTCCTATTTCTGGAAGCTGGAAGTCCAAGATCGGGATGCTATCATGGTCAGGTTCTGGTGAGGGACCTTGTCTTGGTTCATAGATGCTGCCTTCTCATGATGTACTCATATGGTAGAATGGAGATCTCTGGGGATTCTGTCACTAATTTCATCAAGGGAGCTTATGATCTAAGCAACTTTCAAAGACCCCATCTCCTAATACCATCATATTGGAGGTTAGAATTTCAACATGTCAATTTGGGAAAACACAAACATTTATTCCATAGCATACAGTCTTGTAATAAATGGATTATGTTTTTTCAAGTTAAAGAAAGATCAGGTCCAGAGGATGAAAAGTACAAACTCACAAACTACGGTCACTAATTGAATTGATCTATGCATGTAGTAGTGATTAAGATAAAGATACAACTCAAAGGTTATTTCAAGAGACATAGTGAAAAGAAAAAAAAAAGCAGAGATTGATTTCCAATTTATACCAAAGGAAAATAAAAATGCAGTATTTTATTTGGTGTATATATTCTTTTAATTATCTATGTAATTATTATAGAAGTAGACAAAGGCTTGTGTATTGATTCTGTTTAAACATTCCATATAATGATTCCAAATTCAGGTAAAAGTCTACACCCTTAAAGTAAATAGTATAGTAAAATTTAAAAATACAAAGAAAACAACCAAGATATTATTATTTCTTTATGTTACAAAATAGTTTTGCCTGTTTAAAAAATAACTCAACAAAATGCATTTAATACATCATTAAATTTTCACTAATTTTATTTAAATGTGAATATTAGACAGAGTATATATACCTAAAAATTTCATGTAGCTAAAGCAAACTAGGAAAAGTACAATAATTATCACTGACCTTGAAAAAACGTAATTTGAGGATTTGATTTTTTTTTTTGAGGCCACATTGAGCCATCCTTCTCTATCTCTGTTTCTATTTCTGTAAGTTGAGAGGCTTTATAACTGTAGAGCATGTCAACAGAGTTTGATAAAATCAACCACAATAATATGGTTGATATTAGCTGTGTATTTCACAGTCATACAGAATTTCTTTTACAGGGTCTCTCTTTTCCCTCTTCTAATGATTTTTCTATTGTTGCTATACCAAATTACTGCAAACTTAATGGCTTTAAAATAATTATTACCTTCAATTCTGTAGGTCGGAAACCAAGCATGGGTCTCACTAGTCTAAAATGAAGGTGTCGGGAGAGCTGCACTCCTTTTTGTAGACTCTGAAAAAAAGTCTTTTCCCTTGATTTTTCCAGCTTCTAGAGGCCTCTCTCTGGCCCTTGTACAAAGGCACATGCATGTCACAACCTGCCAAGGAGTATCAGATTCTTCCCATTCTGCCATTTGTCTCTGACCACAGCTAGGACAGGTCCTCCTCTGTGTTTAAGGACACCTGTGACTAGGTTGGAGTCTCCCCAGATAATCTGGGATGATGTACTCCTCATTCTCCTCTTAATCACATCTACAATGTTTCTTTTGCCACCTAAGCTAACATATTCACAGGTTCTGGGGATTAGAATGGAGACACCTTTGAGGTCATTATCCTGCTTATCACACTTCCCTTGTCCTGCACACAAATGTCCTGTTAATGAATTGCGATCCTGTCTGGTAGCAGCAGGTAATTGATCCAAATATGAGTACCTTATTTAAGCTGGGTTAAGGAGTGCGTCCATGGGACTTTGCTTTGAGAATGTGTGCTAGTCATTCTCTCTCATGGTGCCTGAAACTATGAATTTTATAATTAGCAACCATTTGCAGGCATGTTTCTTGCCATGTGATGAAAATATGCCAGAAGACAGAATCAATCACACACAGAGATTAAGAGACAAGAGCCAGAGATAGACAGATCCTGGTATTTGTAAGTCTTTAGATGGACCCTGTGGCCCAGCTCTATAGCTTCCTTTTCTTTATGCAAGTAGTTAAATCACACCTTGCACTCAAGGAATCAAGTCTATGCTGGTTTTTATTCTTGCAGCCAAAAGTCTTAATTAATATGCAATTAATTAGAATTACATAAAGATCTAGAGCGAAAAATAACTGTTAACCAAATTATTCCCACTTTGATTTTATATATACAGTAAATTACATAATTGGACTGTCTCCCTTGTTGCTTCAGCCAGCCCTATTTATTTCTTGCTCTAAAGTTCATTTGATCAATATTCTTCAAATTAAAACAAATTTGCTCTACTTCTTAAACTTTTCTCAAGATACATATCAAATCCCCCAAATTACTTACTCCAAGTATTCACATATTTTTTCTTCTTAAAGGACTCCCTCTAAATTTACTTTGTATACTCAATTCTTGAAATACTTGTCATACAGATTTTTTATAGCTTTGTATAGATTTTAACTCTGAAAACAGATATTTGTGCATCAGATAAACAGATAATCTCATGGGTATGCAAGAACAAGAAATACAACTGAATGAAAAAGCAAAAGCAGAAATGACATTCTCTTTCTGATAGGGCATCTCTCTCTCATTTTGCTTTCTTTTGTGCATTTGCTTTAATCTGATACTTCTCTCTGCAGAACTGCTCCCTTTGCTCACTTGTGGAATCACTACTTTCTCAAAATCTTTGCTTATGTGTAGTTTTGACTGGCCAAGCCAATGACTTCAGTACCATCTCTATACAATATTTTGGTTCAAGTGACCACATCATCTGACTCAGCTGCAGTGCCCCAGAGCACACTTTCCTAGGAGTGTCATTGCCTTGCCCACCTTGGATTCCATGTGCTCCTATGGCCTATTGTCTGTGCCTCAGGTTAAGAAGATATAAGACTGCCTCTTCCCTGGGCTTTTGGGTAGGGTGTTTTCTCTACAAATCTTGATGCCTGCTTCATTTCTGCATTACAACATTCATTTATTTTTTAAATATAAAAGTTACTGGTTTAATGTTTTAGCTTCTTTCTGGAAGCCATCATGTCTTGTATCCAAATGTAAACCCAACACATGCAGAGAGCTTTACACATGGAGGGTACTCTAACAATGGGTTTTGTTTTTCTTATATATTTATATCTAAGTCTAAATTTAAATCTGCTTCTATCTTTATTCAATAAGCATCTCCTCAATCATTTTAAAAATGATTTAAAGGTAGCTGACCAAGGGCATATAAAGTATAGGAAAACACAAGTAATATCAGTAAAAACAAGAGCAATGACAGTGGTGGACCATGGTTTTACTATTGCTATGAGAGTGTGGTACATTAAGGTCACAGGCTCTGAAGTCTACCCGATCTAAATTCACTTATCTGACATGTCATATAGAACAAGTGAATTAATCTCTTTCCTTACCTGAAAAGATGGGGAAAACAGTACCTTTTTAATAGGATACCTTGTCCTTTACACAAGAAAACAAATACAAACCCATCTGACTTACATGTGACATGCCCTCCGTAACTGCTAGCTGTTTTTAGTATAACTGTTTATTATTATTATTTTTACATTGTGTAGCACCCAGAGTGGTTGTTTGACTTAGTCATTTATTCAATAGCTTTTAATTGAGCTCCTACTATATACCAAACTGTATAGGCTATAAGGAATGCACAATAAACCATACACGCTCAGTCCTTGGTTTTATGCAGCTTATAGTCTCTTGAGGAAGTAGTTTTTTAAAAAATTATGCATCAAACCAAAACTAATTAAACATTGAAATAAGTCCTATAGAAAACAAAGAAAAAGTAACTATGGTATAGAGATCTGGGAGTGGGAAAAGGCCTCTCTGAGGAGAAGAAATATAATGTGAAGCATGAAGACCACTGGAAGCGTCCAGAGGAGAGAACACAAGGGTTTGAGAAAGAGGAGAGAAGACTGGAAGCAGGAGGGGCAGTGTGTATAAAATATCATGGGGAAGCATGGCGTGGCATTTTGGGAGAACTGAAAAAAGATAACGGACACAGCTGGTGTGTAACAAAGGAGGAGATGAAGGTAGAAAAATAAACTGCAAACTGGTCAACTTAAACTTGATATAATGAGTAGGAAACTTGGATTTATTCTAGGCACTTTTGAATAGAATTAAGCAAGGGAGTGACAAATGACAAGTTAGTGTTTAAAAAGATTAACCTTATAGAAAATAATTTGTATAACAGTGCAGATTTGTGTCATTCTTTCTCAAAAGTATAGACTATGCCCCATGAATTTGATTTTAACTTCTTTTGTCCAATATCACATACAAGCAGTTGTTTAAAACTTACATAAAATGCAAGTACCTTCTGAACCACTCCCAATAACTCTGTACTGAAATTTAATGTCTGATAGAGTTAGGCAGGGGAAATGCTTGAAAACAGAATATTTTTCAAAAGTTTCAGAATAGTTTAACATGTATAATTAATATGTATGTAAGTTCATCTCTTTTATATAAAATTCAACTTTCAAAGAAAACTTCATTAATTTAACACATAAATATTTCTGTTTTATGGCTGAAACAGTTCAAAAATCTATCTTTTGATATATGGCTTGTCATTTTATGAACTGAATAGAATTAGTTGATCTTAGGATTTACTTTTTAGTGTTGTCATTACAAGCTACCATTCAGATTGAGGTAACTGACTATGAGAGCTTGAGTTTGTAGATTTTACAAACTTTTAGCCTTTTTATTTATACCCCATTGTACAAATATAAAATATAAAAACAGAATTATCCTACAAAATAGTATTACTCCCAGTTAATAGACAAGGATCATCAGGATCAGATATATTAAATAAATTGACCATGTTCATATAGTTAATAAGTTTCCTACTGGTACACAAAGCTACCATAGTTAGGTAGAAAATGTATCAGAAAAAGCATCAACTATGAAGAGTTGTTCAAAAGAAAGAGGGTGAACACTTTATGACTGAGGCATCTCAAAGAACATTAGCTCTAGGAGCATAAGACACTGACAATTACAGAGTCATTGATAATTTTCAATAGTCATAGCCATGAGCCACGGAGCTCAGAATTAAAGATAAAGAACTGAGTGGATATGGTTCTATCAAGACATTTGGAAGGACTGAGGAGAAAGAAAAAACAGCTTTATGAGAGAACAAGTATAAGAACAGTTCTATGTATTCAGAAAATTGAGACTTAACCATATTTTCTTGAAGGGAAAGTAATTATTATAGATAGAGGCTGAAGATGACATGGGTGAGGAATTAATTGAAGTAGCACATGGACATTTAAAATTATAAAAAAAGACTTCCTACGTGGCTCAGTTGTTCAGACAAGGTTGAAAGTGAAGAGAATATAGAAAGAAGAGGTTGAGGGTAGAGGGATTTTGAGAAAAACATTCCGTTTCATAGGGCCCATGGAATAATTTCTGCATGTTGTAGAGAAGATGTTAGCAATGGAATAGGGAAGGACAAGGCACCATATGAGAAATGGTGACTGTTCTATGGGTATGCCCTGGATCAACCACATAATTCAGGTATTATTTTTATTATGTCCTGTTTGGCTTATAGGCTTTAATTTTTAAGTTATCAAAGACATTATTCTTCTACCTCATGGTTTCTAGCTTTGTGTGTGTTGCTTTGTATTGATTTAGCTATAATACTCTATGAAGTTCTTATCTTGTAATATAATTTTTGCTTCTTTTTTACTTGTCTTTCTATTAAGCTTTTTACTCCATTATGTATTTTTATAGTGTTAGGATTAGACTAACTTTATTTTTTATATTTTTTTACAATTTGTCAAGTGCTTTTAGAATAGTTATTTCTGACTCTACATTAGTCAATTTAGCCAGATAATAGGTTATTTGGTTACAGGGAGCAATAAAACAACCAAAAGTCTAAAGGAAAGATAAGTTGGCTATTTTGAAGTATTACAGAAAAATATGGTGTTATAGCCATATCTCATCTTTTCACTAAGTCATGTCCAATTGTTTTACTGTACATTGCATTTTTGGACTTTAAAACTCAAAGTCTTTCTTAATTCCTTATTTTACTATTTCAGGTCTAGAAGCAGTTGGCTTTTCTCATTCTGAATGGTCCTAAATTTCAGTAATCTATTTTACTACTAATACTCTATTTTGCTAGTATTTCTAGTAAACCAGATTGCTAGTATTTCAGTAATCTATTTTACTTTGACATTTACTTTGACAATACACACATACAATCCCAACACAATCCTTTCAAAACATAGAATCCTAAGTCATTTAAATCCACAGCTAAGATCATAATTTTATTTAATATCTCCAAAATTGAGAAATATTCCTTATTAGAACTGATGACGTTCACCATAGCTAGAATGCCTGTGGAGGGGGAATGGATGCCGAATTATAGTGGGAGTTATTTTCTAGTGCATAGGTTTTAAAATATTTTAAAAGCAGAGTATTGACTTAGGTTATATATTCAAAACCATATAAAACTATACCAAAGAAAAGAATAGGTAAAGCCATACCGTGGACTTCTGAAATAGAATAACATTGAGAAACTCTGTTTGAATTAAGTAAGACAGGAGGGAACAGAATCTTTATTCTTTTTGTCCTTTTCTTATTAAATTCCCTACTAGGAGTTCCCAAATTCCCAAGAAATCCTCCAGTCATTTTGAAAACCACTAGGTTGATGAATATGGCTTAGATTCAAATTGAGAAAGTCAGCATTAGGCTGATAGAGCTTCTACATAGCTAACTGTGTGACTTTGGTCTCTGTGGCTCTCAGGGTTATCACCCTCAGATATAGTAGTGGGGAGAGGAAGGAAGTGGATAACTTTTAAAGTCCATCCTAGTTGAAGCCTTTATGGCATTTGATCTACATTTAATTGCTTACAAAGTGGAAAAGCTTAAGAGTTTACAATTAATGAATTTCTGAACTCTAAAATGATAAGGTCTCTAGAGGAAATATAGCCATCAATCATCTCTGAGACACTTTGAAATAACAAGCAATCTTTTTTTTTTTTATTTTTCTTTTAGAGCAATTTTAAATTGCATATAGAACCCCTATGATTTTCTGTGATCATACAAATGAATGACTAGCATGAAACAGATGAATGGCCAATGGCTATAATACATATTAATTGAATTATTTTCTAAGTACTTCAAAAGTATGAATTCAGAATGGCCCATTACAGGAAAAGAAATTTTAATCTTTTTAAGATATAAAACTTAACAGCCCATTTTAACCACCTAGGGTCCTCTTTTTTCCTAGATTCTTTGTGTAGGGGATTAAAAGAACAAAAGAAAATGAAAATAAAAGGGAATTCCTAAGAACAAAATATTTTTCAGATTACGATGTGTGCCTCAGTTGAATTTTTAACTTTTAGAGTATGTGATATAAAATTCTGTTCACTATGAATATGCTGATTCCATCATTAGTTTACTTTAATGAGATCTAAACCTAGTAGATACGTGTCTACGGAGAAAAAAATAGTTCTGAAACAATCAAAATGGTAATGAGCCTGTCATACAGTATACCAATAAACAACTAATTTAGGTAAATATGTAATCAAATACTTTAGAGAAAAACAAATGTTGTTCATATAATTACCAGTCCTTCACTGTCAGGAGTTTGGTACTAGGCTTCCTTACCCTATACTTGAATCCTAAAGTTACTTTTCATGCTTACCAACGTGAGGTAGAATATTAAATGTGAGCAGAATTCTTCCCAAAGTGGGGAGAAATTTTTCACAGGAAATATTAAAGTGATTGCCCTCCAATTTCAGTTGTGTTTGGTCAAGGGTGGGGAGAGAGGATGAGGTTACGATATGTATTTACCTGGCTCCCTCACCTGGGCCCACAGTGTCCTTCAACCTAAGATTAGTGATTCCCTTCTTGTGGCCTTTTTATAAGACTCTTCTGAGTGTAGGTAAGGGCTTCCTCTCCTCCTGTTATTTAGGGCTTACGAGTGGCAACACTGATCATTCTACTTCTCGGTTGCTACATTATTCCCTGTGGTTTTCCTACACACTGCCTAAATTTTTATAAATAGCATGTGCTTGAAACTCTCTAGTAATTATGCTATATGTGTGTTCCACTTGCTTCTTGTGGGATAGTGATTAATACCTGCTATATCTTGTAGTAGCAGGTAAGGCAAAATAACATCTTTGATGTGAAACTTAAAAATTTGTTTAGTCCTTCAGTTGATTATACATCTTTGCAATTGTGTATTGTGCTGCAATAAACATTCGAGTGAAGGTGTCTTTTTGATGAACAGTCTTCTTGTCCTCTGGGTAAATATACAATAGTGGAATTGCTGGATGGAATGGTAGGTCTACTTTTTGTTCCTTGAGGAATTTTCATACTGTTTTCCATAGAAGTTGTACCAATTTGCAGTCCCATCAACAGTGAGTAAGCATTTCTTTCTCTCTGCACCCACACCAGGATCTATTGTTTTGGACTTTTCAATAAAAGCCATTATAACTGGGATAAGGTTATTGCTCACTGCAAAGATGTGGAATCAACCCAAGTGCCCATCAATTCATGAATGGATTAATAAAATGAGGTGTATGTATGCCATGGAGTACTACTCAGTCATAAAAATGATGAGTTAACACCTTTTGCAACAATCTGCATGGAACTGGAAACCATTCTACTAAGTGAAGTATCTTAGGAATGGAAAAACAAACACCACGTGTTCTCACCATTAAGCTGGAACTAACCAGTTAGCATTCATGTGCACAGAGGGAAGTAAAATTTAGTGGAAATCAACTAGAAGGAAGGGGGGAAGAGGGGAGGGGCAAAAACCTACCTAATGGATAAAATGAACACTATTTGAGTGATGGGTACACCTGTGGCCTGGATTTAAGCATTACAAAAGTGATCCATGTAACCTAAAACATTTTTATCCCCTTAATATTTGGAAATAAACAATTATTTACTCTTTGAGAAAATACTAAATGAATCCTCACACCATATGCAAGGCACTCTGTTAGACAATGAAAAAACAATAGTATGTTATAGGCTCAACCTGTTCGACTGCTAATAATGTCTCTCAATGACCACCACCTTCAAGGTCTCCTCAGGCTCAATATACATTTTTAAAAGGCTGTTTTCAAACATACAAGGCCTTCACATTAACTCCTGCTACAAATAAGAACTGCTATTTTTCTTTTGTTCTTTAATCTTTTTTTCTCTCCAGTTTTATTCATGTATTCAAATTGGGAGCAGATACTCACCCATGGGCCTGATTGTCCAGGAGCTACCATAAACGGTGGGTTATAGCAGTGAACAAACCCTGATTAAAACACCCTTCAGTCCTCCAAGAGCATATACCCTGGTATCAGTTTTTTTATATTATACTGATATTTGGACACTTTTTTTTCATTGGGTGAGAAAAACATAAATCTCCTTTTATCTTTTTCACTTCACTCTATTACAGTGTGTCTTAGTTCAGACTGCTATGGCAAATTACCATGGACTGGGTGGCTTCAACAACAACATTTATTTCTTACAGTTCTAGAGGCTAGGAAGTCCAAGATCAAGGTGCTGGCAGATGCAGTATCTGGTGAGGGTTTGCTTCCTGGTTTGCAGACGGCCATCTTCTTGCTGTATTTTCACATGGCAGAGAGCAGAGGGTAGAAGTGAGCTCTCATGTGTCTCTTCTTATAAAGTCTCTAATCCCATCACGAGGATTCCATAGTCAAGGCCTAATCACCTCTCAAAGGCCCCACCTCCTAACATCATCATTTTGGGGGTTAAAATTTAACACATTGACTACCACATTAGAAAAAAAAAATTCCCGGGGACCACAATGTTTTATTATAAAACTAGAGTTAAACTTTGACAACAAAATGATCCTTTCTAATTTAATAATTTTTTTTTATTTTTTATTGTTTTTCTGTGCCTGAGTTATATGCAACACAAGTGGTGCTAGAATCAATTTTTACACTGCACACCAATTGCCAACTGAGTTGTGACTCACGACATACTTATTGAATTTGTTTTAGAGAATTGAGTCTTCATATGCTTCATGAGGCCCCAGGCTCAAAACCAGTGTGAGTTAAATACAACTCACATGGTAATTAATGTGTTATACAAATGAATTTGGGGTGGAACCTAAATATGTAGTACATAATCCAGTGCATTTTATTTCCCTAAGCTGTGAGAAACTTACAGCGATTTTCATGCACCATCTTTGTGTTTGCTGCCTAGGGGGTTCAAATTGTTTGTCTGTATAGCAAATCTTCCTGTGACATTTTAGAATGGGTAACTCTTCTTGATCTTTGGTCTGTGGGTTATTGTATGAGTATTCATTTTCTTCTCCTTCCATACAAAAATGTACTTTACAAGAGGATTTTTCACTTTACTTAAATAGGTTTTCCCTCTTGTTTTCTAAAAATATAAAAATACATTTGAATTAAATAATTTAAGACTTAAAGTGTCTAACAATTTCCTCACATATGCCATAAGGATGGAGCCTTCTGAGAGACATAAATTCAAATAGGTAGGAATCTCCTCTTCACATCAAGTGTTTTGGGTTATTTTTGGATAATTTTTTTTTTACTATTTTGGGTGTAACTTTAAAACTATTAATAAGTGGAAAAAAAATCCTCTTGCCTCAGAGCAAATTTCCCCTTCCTGTACAAATCCCTAAAATCCTCATAGAGATGTGGAGATTGTCTATAGTATTTGAATCATGAGCTATATTGGAGCTTCAAGGTCTACACATATTCTGGGGCCACCAAGCTCTCCAGTTAGAAGTCACCTTTTACAATCTTATTGTTTACTTGCCAGAAACAAAATTCTCCTGAGTGTGTGGAAGTTTACTGATTTCTTGCCATATATTCACTTTCTAGTTGCTGTGTAAACGTCCTGCATAATACAAGATCAAAATAAATATGGGTTTAGGATTATTTTATTTTCAATTTTTCCAGCCAGTAGGTAAATATTTACCAGTTTTCTCACAATAACCTTGCTTCCAATTTCAAGATACTGATTGTAGAGATTTCTTTGAATTCAGTAGAAACTGGAATGGTAACCAGGTCACTGGTGGTTACTAGTTGGCTGAAACCCTTTTAAATTTCTTAATAGTAAATTTAAAAGGGTTCTGACGAACCTCTCTCTGTTTCATGTCACTTTTGGTGAGTAAATATTTTATTAAATATGGTTCAGGAGGTGACTTTGCCTCTGAGTTTTAATGTTGGATTGATCTGAAAAAGTAATCCATATATTAGACTGATGGATCCATTTTTAGTAATTTCTACTACAAGAATTACATTCCAATATGGAATTGTGCAATAGTAGAAATGGAATCACTATTAAACCTGCATGTCCATACAGAATTAAAATAAATATTCTTTATTTATGATTTTAGAATATATTGTTCCATAGGTAGTGTACACAGATTGTGGGCAGAAACAAGATTTTATCCATTCTTTACTGTGTGCTTACATTTTCAATGGTGAAAACTATAATTAGCCCAGAAAAATATAAGAGAGAAAATAACACAACTAAAAATCTTTCTCCAACCTAAATCTTGACATAGGTACCTCTTCTACACAAGGTTGCTGGCCCCAGCGTGCAGTAAGACCCAACCATGTCTTTCTTCATGCTGGTTTCTTGCAGAATGTCAGATTTATTTCTCAGATCCATCAGCCTCCCTCTAATTTCTGTGCCAAACCCAGAGTGGATGGCCTTGTGTAAAACATTCTCACCAATATAAATATTATCCCACCTTTTTATGAAGAAATCCCATTTCTTGCAGTCAATATTAGTTAGCTTAGATTAGACAATATTACCACAAATTTTTTTTCTTCATCAGGTTATATATCAGATAAGAGTTAATGGGGTAAACTCTGCTCCATACAGTCATTTAGGGACCCAGGCTACTGGAGACATTTCCCATTGGGAGACAATTTTCCATGGATTACCTGCATACCTGTATGTTATGAAAAGGCATTGGCAGCTTTTATTCTGAATTTGAATTCTATTTTCAAGGATCTTTTATGAAGCAGGTTCACTGTGCACTGGTTACCAACTTGTCTCACCAGTGAGCTAGAACACCCATATATATAACAAACTACACGAGGCAGGTTTATCTCTTGCAGATAAAAACAACGGAAGCCTAGGATTCATTGTGATCCAGTCCCCCAAGGCTCAGAAAAGCTGTCTGGGGCAGATGGAGTCCAGTCTGTGCTCTTCTGCTTGTGCTCCATTTGCACTGCGGCTGAGAGACCCTGGAGAGCCGTGCACCCTGGCTTTCATACTCAAAGGGCAAAATGACATGCTGGACTAAAATGCTGAAGGACATCTTGGTCTAGAGAGGACTGGAACAGGGCCATGGCTATTCAGACCAGTCTCTCCCTATCTCAAGATGTTGCATTCCTGGCACATTCCATAGATTTTCTTGAGAATTATTAGTGAGAAGGGGAGGAGAAGTAAGTCTTTCATGGCTACCAGGAGAACTGTTCTGCATCTCTGAATAGAAAAAAGTTTATCTCTGTCATATAACAGAGATAGAATCCTCTTCTTGGACAGAGAGCAGATTTGCTTCCTGATCAGGATAATAAAAATATTGTCTCCACTTTGGACAAAGATTGAGAAAATCTTCTAGCAGCTATTTAAAATATTGGGGATTTTCTAATCTTTGGGTCCCTCACCTATGACAAATCCTACTGAGTAGAGCATTCACTGGAGGCATTCCTTACTCCCCCCATGGGACTTGAGGGGAAAGGAAAACCAATCTGAACATGGAGCTCATGCTTTCTGCTATAAGGAATAATGTCATTTGTCTTGGACCCAGGAGTCTCGTATGATCCGCGAGCATCAATGAAACTGTGTAAAACTAATTCAGTAGTTTGCCAATAGGGCAAAATCAGAGTTCCTGACATCCCACCTTCTCCACTATCTGGAAGGTGGGCCTCCATAGTAATTTTCTAGAGGCTTCTAGCAGAATAGACGTATCACCCGATCTCTTCTGCTTCAACCCAAAAGTGACACATTGAAGGTCCATTGACTGGACCTTGTCACATGACCCTAATAACTGGGAAGGTAAATGTATTCTTCCTGGGTTCAGTTCACTAGGAAAAAAATAACTATACATTGATGAGTTCCAGTACCTCATAACTCCAGGCTTTCTCTATCGTGTGGTCTGCAGATCGACATCCACCATCTCCTTATTTTAATAGATGCTCTACATTTGGTGAAAGAGAATTCATATGAAGAACTGATTCCTTTTATGGTTTGTACTTAATTCTAGTCTTCCAATTTGGGGATACTGGCGGATATTTTTTCTAAGTTTGTACCGATGTATAAACCTTAAAACTGCTGGACCTTTTTTTTTTTTTTTTTTTTAGCAAGGATTATGATAACTTCCCTCTTAATCCATTATTTCATTTTTCTCCTACATGCAAATTTTAACATATTATTCTTCAAAATTTCATGCATTTCCACAGGTTCAGATTGTTGACATTATTATCTCCATATTAGCTTGCTACTTCCCCACTTGTGTTTACCTTCCACCATTTCACTTAGTTTGTATAATGAGAATTGGGAAGAGAACTATTAACGTGGCATCTTTTCCAGATGTTCCCAAGAAAGCATTGGGATTTTAAATCACTATTCAATTCTTAATACCTATCAGCTATACCAGCATATTTTAATCATTTTATATAGCTTTAAATTTTGGATGGTAAGTAGATTCAATCTCATAGTAATTTCTGAACTATTGTAGAGGCTGCCTGGATAACTGTGTAGAAAAAGTGTTGTGATACCTGCTGTGGACATGTGAGAGAAGGGAATATGTACAGGCACTGAGTATATTCCAACCCAACTGAAATCCCTCAAAGGCTATTATGAAAAGACAATCTGATTGAGATTTAGATTAAAGAATAAATTACTACAGAGTCTGATAATACCACCACAACACCACTGCAATATTGACTTAAATAGTAACATATGAAATGCATATTTGTTGTAAACTATATTCTTAAAGTATAATCTTAATATTAGGCAATACCATTTACAAATAAAGATGTTGAAAGTTATTGAATATCTTAATCTACCCGGTAACTATTAAATTGCAATTTAGTATTTTTAAAAATTAATAAAATAAAATTTTATTGTTGTTTTTATCAATATGTATTTCTAATTGATATTAAAATAATTTATAAAATATATCAAAATATTGAAGATAAGATTTTTTGCATATAACTTTGTATGACTTTATAATCAGAGAGGATGTTGACCTTATATTTGATAGTGTGAATAAATTTGAATATTGTACATTTAAGGGGAATGTTTCTTTGATTTTATAGGAGTATTTGTGGGTTTATAACAAAGTCTGAGTTTCAGAAAAAGATTATTTTATTGCTTTAATCAAGCAATAATTATAGTTGATTTACATAAATGAATATTTTATACTGCCAAGAAAATCAAAATCATTGCAATTTAACAAACAATGGCTAGAATTATATCAGCTGGCAACATGGCTGGGCCTGGATGATTGATGACTGGATGGACCAGGATGGTCTCACTCATTCCTGGCAGGTGGTAGCCTGGTTGGTTTAGGGAAATTTACTCAGGATGGATTATTTTCTGATCTATATTGTCTAATGTTCCAACGTGCTATCCCAGGCTTCATCAATGGCTCATATATACATACATATGTGTGATAAGAAACTGGCTTATATAATCATGGAGGCTCAAAAGTTCCAAGATCTGATGTCATCAAGTTGGACACCCAGGAAAGCTGATAGTGCAGTTAGAATCTGAGTCTAAATGTCTGAGAACCAGGAGAGCTGGCAATGTAAGCTCTAGTCCAAAAGCTTGCAGGCTCAAGACCCAAGAAAAGCTAATGTTTCAGTGTGAGTCTGAAGGCAGGAAAAGTCTGATGTCCTGACTCAAGGCAGTCAGGTAGGAGTCAGACTCAGTCTTTTTATTCTATTTAGGTCATCAACTGAGTGGATGAGTCCCACCCACATTAAGGAGGGCAATCTGCTTTACTCAGTTTACTGATTCAAATATTAATCTCATCCAGAAACGCCTTCACAGACACACCAACGACAATGACCAAATGTCTGAGCACCCTGTAACCAGCATATGGGTGAAGCAAGGAAGTTACATTAAATATGGAGCATACATAGATATGAAGGAGTTTCTGATTCCTTAGCAATCTACTACATTAAATTTCCTAAGCAAATTTTCTTGCATTATCAAATACAGATGATAAAAATCTACATTAAAGTTTTTATAAGTTTTAAAATCACAATAAATTAGACCTGTATTAATGTATTAGTGTGTTTGTATAAGGTAGTAAAAATATATATATATATAGAATTTTCGAGGAGTTTGAACACCCAGTAATTTTATGAGCCTACAAAATGAGTGCAAAATTGGTCATGGACTCATGATAATGTAGATGAGATAATAAATGATTATATTTCTCCATTAAACATACATGGGTATCCAAACAGTAATGAGTTAATCAGTTTACTTCTAACCCATATCAAAACACCTTTCTGTGTAAAAAATGGTGTTCCATATATTTTATTTTATTTACATAAATATATATCCCATCTTATTTCCAGTAATTGGGATTGCTGAATCCATGCATGTTTTCATTTTCTTATCACTAAATAAGATTCTCATTTGCAAATATGTAATAATATATAGTTGAAGTAATATGGCCACATTAGACCCATAATGTCACAAGTTCTAATTTTTGAAAAACTATGTTGACCCTTCCAAGACTCAAGGGCATCATTCTATACAACGAATGCTAATTTCCTAAATACTATCCAGCTGGTTTAACAGAGCACAACTTCCAAAAGTGCTTCTTGATCTCCCTGGTGTAGTTTACACAGTGGAAAAATATAGTTAACTGTGCCACAAATTATACTATAGAGTAGAACACAATGGTTGAAATTACGGTTTTGGTTGTTTTAAACTAAGTAATTCTTAAAAAAAGTATATTTTTAATAATAAAGTTAAATTGATGTGCAGATATGTAGTTTTAAAAGAATATTTTCCAATTTCATAAGTTTTTCAAAAAAAAATGTTTGTGTCTACTAACCCATTTTAAGACTGCATTTGGTATATGAATAAAAGTCAGAAAAGATGGTCCATACCAGGTAAAATTTCTTTAGTGCCCACGGAATGATAATTTTTATCATCTCCTACCACTCTTTAAAGCCTTTCCCCACTTATTCACAACAGTATTTTGTATTTTCAAAGCTTGAACAGAAAATGTAAGATATTATTTAGTCCAATAAAATTATATGTGGGCAAAATCTTACTTGTCTTTCATGACCAACTACATCAACTTTCTTAGAGAAAATATTCCTCTACAAATCATTCCCTGCACAGTGAAGAGAACTCTGATTTATCTGATTGATAGGAAAAGCATACTTGAATAAACAGCATGTTGTGCACATATGTTCCCATAATATCACGCACATATTAGCCTAGTTTTTTCCCCTCTACGCTAGTAAATAGGTATCCTGCTTGCAAGAGATGAAAGTGTTTCTTATAGTTCTCTTGTATATCCATTTTACTCTCATGCATAATCTGAAATAATATATGGTTTTGCAGACCTATAATCCTATTTGAAACCCTATCTAGAAGTTGATAATAAATAATTTATACAAATTAATTCATATTTTATTTCCATAAGAAGTTTTGTTGGAAGTAGATCAAAAACTTACCATTCTTTAGGAGATTTGAACAGGAGAGTGGGCAGAAGCTCTACTCATACAGATACTTTTCCTTTAATCTCACATACATTTTTCTTCTCACAAGTTCACCTAGGAAATATGGCTTAGAAAAATAGATGCATCATGACCAGTTTATCAAAAGATAAATATGCATAATACTATATAAGAGGAACCAGTAATGTGCATAGAGGTCATCTGAAGATCTTGTTTAAGATGTAAATTCTGATTCAACAGGGGTGGATGGGAAATAATATTTTGTATTTTTAACAAGGCTCTCAGGTCAAACTACTGATGGTAGTCCATTTTTTATATACACATTCATATATACATTTGCTCCATTGGGCTATGTATTCTGTACATTGTATACAAAGCAACATTTAGTTTATGTATGCTGAACATCATTAAATAATCTTAGTATTTTTTATTTAATCAATGAAGTAGAATTTTAGAAATAAAATTTTAATAATAAGAAACCTTTATCCATTATTGAAGTCAATCTGAAGTGACATAAAGACATGATATTATGGGATCTAAATTCTATACCAAGAAGATGTTACTTAATGTTTTATATTTCAATAACAGTAGCCATAAACTCTATTACAAGTTTTGGAGGAACAAGTATACATTTAGTAACCTAAAACTATTTTTTTTCTACAGCTCCAAGGTTATTTCCCTTAGCAACTCTGCATTAGAAAACTTTATGGTTTTCTACCCTAATTGGCTTCAGTTCTTAGCAGGCGATCTGAGTGGAAGATAAATACTGAATTTATAGTATACTATATAAATTTTTCAGCAAGACCAAATTTAATAATAATAAGCAAAAGCAAGATTTCTTCTACATTTAAGGAAAATGAACTGGGTGAGATAAAATCATTATGTTGGTGGAATATCTAGAATTTAGATACATTGATGAGAGGAATATAATATGATGGGATACAAACAACTCAAAGAATGAATATAATCATATACATAGGATATGAGTGTCCATTATATGTACACATACAAAGAAAAATTATTATAATAATGGTAACCAACTTCTATAGAAAACTCTCTATATGTCTAAAACTATGCTAAGAACTCTACATGTATTGTCTCATTAAATTGTCAAAATAGCATGTGAAATAAGTACCACATACACCCCGTTTTGTAAATGTAGAAACTGAGACAGAGAAGTCAACTCATTTGCCTACCACAGCACATGTAATAATAGCTGGGGTGAAAATGGGATTGGAAATAATGAAAAAAATGTTCATACAGTTTACCATGTGTATTAGTTAGTCTGATGACTTGTTTGCCATTTTTATTTCCCATCACTGAACAACTGAGATAATTTCATGTTTTGGGGATTTTTTTCCATCAGACAACAACTCTGTGCTACCGAGTTTTATTAGTCATTGTAATGTTAAGTTTTGTTAATATACAAATCAATTTTAAAATCTCTGTGGCCTAACATAAAAAATGATTTATTTATCGCTAATGAAAAATGTGAATAGGCAAGTGGTTCCTCTTAATGCCATGTGGAACATTTGGCCTCCAAAGTTGATTTGGCAATGGAAAAAATAATATAGAAGAATCTGAATAGCTTTTAGCTGCCTTGGCCTGGAAGGGAAACACACGTTACTTCTACTCACATTCCAGCCAGAAGCACTTACATGGCCTCAATCTGACTGCAAGGGAGAATGTATGATACCAGGCAGTAAGTGCATATGTGGTGAGTGTGGTCTCTGCAACAGAGTGTTGACACAGATTTTTAAGTCTTACAGGCATTTCATCATGTTATATGCCATCGTCGTAGATGGAGTTCCCCCTAAAGCACGCACTAAGACAAGGATTTAAGCGTAAGTAGTTTATTCAGGCAGTGAACCCAGGAAACCCTGGTAGGGAAATGGGGAATTTAGACAGGTAAGAGAAGGAAGGCAAATAAAGTTTTGACTATAAAGCAAGCTACAATTGTGGAATACTATAACTTACCTCTGCAGGGAAATTCTGGGAATCAGCATGGAACACAGGCCTCAAAATCAACAACAAAGAACCAAGGGAAAAGAACTATTTCTCATCTTCTGTCCAACACTGCTCAAGGACATTAGTTCCCTGGCACTGCTGCTATGAGCAGGAGTGAGGGTTCCATTGGTAATAGAAAATCCTCTGGCAACGAGAAAGAGATGTTGCTGTTGGAAGTTATGGAAAAGGGAAATGGGCTGAGCATCTACTATGAATACACATACGTGTGTATGTACATACATAAGTACAAAGAATGCACTGATAAATGTGCATTGAACAAAAGTGAATTAAATGGAGGAAAATTCAATATCTTATGCCATTTTAATAAAAAATGTAAAATAATTTATATACTATTAATGTCTCTTAACATTAAAACTATGAAATTGTAAATTACTGTGCCTATTATAGTTTTAAACTAGCTTTAGTTCACCAAAATACATACTATAATACCAAATGTGTTTTATTTCTCTTTTTCAATCTATGATTTGAGAATCTTTTAACTCTAGTTAATATTCTACATATAATAGCTTCAGAAGAGATATAGCCTCTAATTTACTTCTTTAGAAGAAAGAAAAGCATTTTTTCTAAAGAAATTCTCATTTTCATCTCCAGATTTTTTACTTTTCTTCAAAGTTCTACATGATTTGGCACCAGGATAACTCTGCAACATCATGTCCTACCTCTTAACTTCTGCCTATTTCTTACGGGCCCACTTTCTTCTTAGACGTGTCAAAAATACACCAGACTCAGCCTTTGCATTTGCTGATTTCACTGAAACTGTCTCTACCAGACATACACATTGTCCCCTCAATATATTCAGGCCCCTACTAAAAGGTCAAATCATCAAACAAGCCTTTCCAGATCACCCTACTTATATACAACCCTGACTTACTCTACTTTTGTTCCTGATTTATTTTCTTAATAATGTTTATCATTCTTGAGAACATACATATATTTAGTTGCTTAGGAATGTGTAGCCTTTCTCCTCAATTAGAATGTAATCTCTATGAGGGCAGCATCTTTACCTTAGTCACTGTAAAATCCCCAATGCCTAGAACATTGTCTGAAATAGAGGACACGCTGAACACCTATTTATTTTATACATACATGAATGTATGAATGGGTGAATTTGTTTTAATAAAAATATAATTAAAACATAAATTAATTATAATATGAAATAATTGTCTTCCATATAAATAATGTAAACTATATTCCTATGCATTATAGTTATAATTTTTGAGGACCATACTTAAATTTATTTGTTCCTTTCAATAGTCCAAAGAGTTTTATTATAATTCATGCATTATAGAGGAATTGTAGTTAGTAGCTAAGTTCCAGATTCAGTTTATACACATGGTTTGAAAATTTTATCAATCATTTTTACATACAACTTTGGTAGAATAGTTGGTTGGCTAGCAGATATATTTTCTGAAACAGAATGCAGATTACTCAATATCAACAAATTGTTCCAGAATTTTTGTTTTGTTTTGTGGGGTTGAATAGTGATTGTTGGTGCAGTCACTAAATTGCAGTGGTGCAGTCACTAGATTGGTTTTTGGACTCAGTAAAAGTGAAATTACTATATTATAGCAATCATAGGTAGCAAACACAATTGATTATATGGCGTTTAGGATGTTAGCAAAACATGGGACAACCAAGAATAAGAAAAAAGTTGAAGTAATTTATCATTCTGAAGGGGCATATATAGCATTGATTTAGGCTTACCAACATCAGGAAAGTTCATGTCTGACCATCTTAAAATCCTTGTTATGGACATGGTTGCCTCCAGTAATCCAATTTGGCAGTTTCATTTGTATGTGCCCAAACTATCTACTTCCTAACGTAGTCAGTCATAGGCCACATTTTGTTTCATTAAGCATGGTAGTGAATCAAAAATAATCCAGGTCAAAATATACATTATCCAGTTTATCTCATCCCAAACCAATTCCATATCTGCCACATTAGGTTCTATTTCATTTATTTGTGAGAGCTTAATGTGCAGCTTAGACATTGTATTTCCCCATGGATTTCCAAAAAGATTGAGTTTGGATAAGTGAAGTTGATTAAAGATTAGCTGGATATGTTAGAATGTGTGTGCATATGTGTGCTTGCATGTGTGTGCGTGTGTGTGTGTGTGGGGTGCACACGGGTGGTTTCTTAGAATCTGAGACCAAATCACTTGATATAAGAAAAGGATACTAGAAATAAAAGGGATATTCTGAATATGGGAAAACAAGGCATCGAAGATGAGCACTTTACATGGGGTGACAGAGGAAAAAAAATGGTTATCAGTGATGCCAAAGAAACACAGCTTCACTATTATATTGTTGCTAGATATATAATGCTATTCTTCATTTCCTCTACCTTTTCTATATTAGTGTCCTCTCAGGGCTAACTCAGGCCTCTATTGATCTGGGGTATCAATATATAAGATGTGTAAGCTGATGGGTATTAGGAAAGAGTAGGGTTAAATAAATTAGTTGTCCTGAAACCTGGATTTTTTTTTTATTTCAAAGTATTGTGGGAGTACAAATGTTTTTGGTTATATGGATCTCCTTTGTAATACTTGAGTCAGGGTTAAAAGTGTGCCCATCACCCAGACAGTGTTCATTGTACCCGTTGGGTAGGTTCCCCTCGCTTCCCCCTCCTGCCTGCTTGATTTCCTTTGAGATTTACTTCCCTCTGTGCACATGCGTGCTCATCAGTTAGTTCCAATTTAATAGTGAGTACATGTGGTGTTTTATTAGAATCAGTTTGATGACTTTAATAAAAAGTGGATTACTGGGACACTACCAGAACTGAGACCCACTATTAACTTAGAACAGGGGAGGCTGGTGACATAAATTAATACATTTAAATAGCTCTGCAGGATGTTAGAGTGAACAGTCAGGACGGGAACAACTTTGATCATTGACTTGGATTCTTCTTTCCATTCTGAGAGTCTAAGATTTTAAAATCTTTCTACACATTCTCTTTTTTTCCCCCAATGGCTGGGGTGAAAATAAAATAGTCACTCTCCATTGGACAATGCTTCCCACCTATGTGTGAAGCTACAGCTAGAAAGGCTGATGTGTTGTTAGCACTCTGTCTTCCATAGGTAGAGACTACAAAACATGGAATTGCTTTGAGAGCTTTTCTAAAGAGTTCATCTTACTCTGACATCAACCCGGGTGCATTCTACCTGCAGTTTCCTGGCAGGCTGGGGATATGTGGCATTGTTTTAAATTGTATTGCAGAGTATCTTGGAATAATTTATTTCAGGGTATATTTCTGCTGATCACTCTGTCTTTAAACAGCTACTTTACTGTGTCCTAACAAGTAAGCATCAGCTATGTGATCAGGCTCAATATATGTGATTATAATGTGACATTGGCAGATTATTCTTTGTCTTGTTGTTACTGATCTTGTCTTAATTTCATATACTTTTCATGAATTATAATGATGGTGATGAAAGGGTATTAAAAATAAATATGGATTGTATTAGGTCTGAGAGCTTTGGTGCCATTATTAACACATACATTTGATTTAAATGAGAATCAAATAGCTTATCTGTACCACAAAATTTTCTCTTATCTGAAAAGACATTGTAACATTCTTGGTTTGGTTTGCTTATTTAGAGTTAAATATATTTCCATAGGACTGGGAAAAGTACTTAGTGATTATTTTAAGATTGTGATTATAATTTCCTGTGAACATTCATTCTTAGTGTTCCATTTCCCTCTTGCTGGTTGGTGACGTCTAACATATTTTATACGGTCATGCAAAGCATAGCACTGAATCTGCAAATTTATTCAAAACTATTGTAATTTCCTTGTGCAACTGTCTTATTTTTTCTGTTATGTAAATGATCCAGATGGCAACAAGATCTTGTGAGATAAATAGTACAGCATAATTTAGACAAAATCATACATGATTATATCTATGTTTGAGATTGAGAAAATGAAGGTGGTGTGATGTATTGTGAGACAACTTAAACTTTTGAAAACATAAGTTCCTCTTCCGACTTTGAATTATTGTTCTGTCAATTGCTTTTTGTTTGTTTTTGAGAAAATTTTTGGATCTAGACTCTCACTAATCATAGAGTGACAATGAGAACTACGTTTTAGGGTGTTTTAAAGTCTAAAGAAAATATCTGTAAAGTGTTTAGCTCACAAGTTATACTCAATCAATTCAAGTTATTTTTGTTATTATTATTTTTTTTTTCTTTTCTTTTCTTTTTCTTTTTCTTTCTTTTTTTTTTTTTTTTTTTGAGACAGATTCTCACTCTGTCATCCTGGGTAGACAGCAGTGGTGTCATCATAGCTCACTGCCACCTTATAGTCCTGGGCTCAAGTGATCTTCTTGCCTCAGCCTCCCGAGTAGCTGGGACTACAAGCATGTACCACAACACCTGGCTAATTTTTTTATTTTTAGTAGAGATGGGGTCCTGTTCTTGCTCAGGCTGGTCTCTAACTCCTGAGCTCAAGCAATCCTCCCACCTAGGCCTCCAAGAGTGCTAGGATTACAGGTGTGAGCCACCACACTGGCTAAGTTATTTTTATTATTATAGACTTAAAGTCAAAACAATGAAATTATCACAATAATCACATCTCTGTATATACAAAAAATGATGAGATTTTCTTTGTAATAAACATGACTTAAGGCCTTTAGGTTTTTGGAGGCAAATATCTTTTCTCATAGCTATTTTGTAGAAACTTGACGTACTACTTAACCATGACCACAGGGGCAACCTATCCCTTATTCTTACCGTCAAGATACAGTGTTAGCACAGTGTAATTTTACTTAGATTGTAGGGGTTTTTTTTTGTTGTTGTTGTTGCCTTTCTTTTAGCTATTTCCCTGCTCATCAGTTAAGTTCCTACTGGCCTTGAGCTTTAGCAATTCTAGATGGTATAAACTTCCTGTAGTCTGAACTCTCGCTCATAGTACACTGCCTTAGTTCTCATTTGTGATCCACGTCATAAACAGGCTCCACTACCACAGATGATGAAGGTCTGGCAGGCCACCTACAAATGTCACCTGTACTAAAATCTTCAAATGTTTTCTTCAGACTTGTTTGACTGCTGTGTATACACATTCACTCTGTGATAAGAGGAAAACAACATTCAATTCCAGTAGGGTAGCAATCAATTCATTTATATTCTAAAAGAAACACTCGAATCACAGTCCATAATAGCTGTTCTATTATAGATTGGAATAAAGTGTGTTCTATTATAGAATGGAAAAGAACTGGTTGATAAGAGGTCATCCTAAAGTGTTCTTGAACCTCTTTTCTGATATTTTGCTGTCTTATCTCTCTCAGTTAGTCCTGCAGGAAAAATAACCTGGAGTAGTGTGTAAGGTACCTATGCTCAATCTATGCATGATTGCTTTCACGTATTTGTTTCACCTGAGATAACATCTATTGCTGTTTACATATTACTGCTTTCTGGCTATCATTAGAGGACACATAACAAGGATATTTACTTTAAAAGGTGACAGAAATAAATCACTGGATGAAATAGAAATGTACACTTTGGAGTAGAAATAAAACCAAGTCAGTAATTTTTAAAGCATAAATTTAGATTGTATTAAACAGTATTTAAAGAAACTAAAACTTCAACATTCACTTCATCAGTACTGTTGATTTTACTGATGCTTAGGAGTTAGAGATGTATATTTAGATAATTCAGCAAAATGCATGCCAAATTGATATTTATAAACTTTGCTGTAATTGTCAAAATTGAGTAAAACTAAACTTTAGCTACGTTGTTAATTCTGGCGACAAAATAAATTATGTTGATTAATCTAAAAGTTCCATTCATACATGCTAGTATGTATACATATGTCCTCATGGGCAAGCTTCTTTATAAATATCTATTTCATTAATTCATTAACATATACAACTGTGTTCTAGGAACTGTGATACACACAGAAAATATAAGAGGAAAAGAGTTCATATTGAGGAGATACGCAAGTTAAACAGTTAAAATATAGAAGGATATTCTGGGGGTAAGCCATACACTTTATACTGTAAGTCAGAAATCCCAAACTTTCAATCTTCTTATACCCCAAACACACACACACACACACACACACACACACACGCTTATATATACAAAAGTATATTTTGTTTACTTACTGCAGAAATTAAAATTCACATATGAGTTAAAAGTGAAAAAATAAAATTAATTATTGAAGACAGACTTAGGTAAAAAATATTAAGGATTATAGCTTACACAAAGTATGCTGTATATATACAAGGGTCATATATATAGAAGTGGTCTGGAATAGATGATTCATTAGATTCTTTGTTTTCAGGAAGAATGTTGTCTCAGTCTGGTTTTTACTGCTATAACAAAGTACTTGAGACTGGGTAATTTATAAACAATAGAAATTTATTTCTCAAGGTTCTAGAGGCTGGGAAATCCGAGATCAATGTGCCAGTAGATTCACTGTCTGGTGAAGGATGCTCTGTGCTTCCAAGATGGCATCTTGTTGCTGTGTCCTCATATGGAGGAAGGGCAAAAGAGAGAGAGTATAAAGGGGGCCTTAGGGCTCAGCATTGTGGCTCACACCTGTAATCCTAGCACTCTGGGAGGCCGAGACAGGAGGATAATGAGCTCAGGAGTTCAAGACCAGCCTGAGCAAGGGTGAACCTGTCATTACTAAAAAGAAAGATTAGTTGGGTGCAGTGGTGCACACCTGTAGTTCCAGCTACTCAGAAGGCTGGGGTAGGAGGATCACTTGAGCCCAGGAGTTTGAGGTTGATGTGAACTATGATGACACCACCACACTCTAGCCGGAGTGACAGAGCAAGACCCCACAAAAAATAGAAAGGTAAAAGGGGGCCAAATTTGCCCTTTTTAATGAACTCACTCCTGTGACAGCTGCATTAATCCATTAATGAGGGTGGAGCACTTATGGCCTAATCTTAAAGATTCTACCTCTTAACACTGGTGCAAGGGTAACTGAATTTCAACATGAGATTTGGAGGGGAGAAGCATTCAAAACGTAGCAAAGGTATAATATTTTAAATTCTGCTCCAGGCCATGGGGAACACTCTCACTCTCTCTCTTTCACACACACACAGATACACCCCACACAAGCACATGCACATAACATATGTGTGTATGAACTCACACACATGTATGTTTTGGATCTTCCTGTGCCTCTTCTTCTATATCTGAGTACTTAGTAGTGACAACCAACCTCCCGTCCAGGCAGAGAAAAAGAATTATTATTTGTTATTTTTGAATATTGCCTCACCCCATCCTCCACTCCCTCAAGTACTTTACTGTCCATTGTGGCTTTTTTAAGCATTCCCACAGCATTGTGAGCTGTCTGCTCAGTAAATTCTCCTCAATGTTCTCAACATGAGAGTGGCATTTAACTACATTCTCCTAACTGATTTAAAAGAACACGTGCTATTTTATATGCTGAAAAACTAAAGTCATCCTCAGCAACATCCCTTAAAGAACATTTCTTCTCATGTTATTTTGGTTCAAGACATTCCCTTTCATTAAGGTTTGTAAGCTAGAATCTTAGGAACATGCTCTATTTTGTCTTTTTCCTCACTCCCAGTGGCTGAATGTATCTTTCAGAATTGGTTTGGGATCCCTAATAACTCCCCAACTTTCTGTTTCTTATCATCTGCTTTTGATCTATTTCTTTCTTATTTCTTATTTAAGAAGTGATCCTCATCACAGTGGAGACTTTGAGGCTCCTTGCTCGATATTTTTAACCACAGGACAACCCATCCACAACCCCTATACAGCCTCAGTTCTAGAGACTTCAGATAGGGAGCACCATTTCCTACCCAGCCTTGGCACATGCTATTAGTCTGGAAAAATAATTCGGCATCTTTGCTTTAAAGAGTACATTTTGCTGATGAAATTTTGAGCCTATCCTATAGAGACCACAATTGCCATCCTAATAAGCCTGTTCTGTAGCACAAATGCAATTAATTATTGCAAACTGTTGTTTATCATAAGGTGAAGGGACTAAAGTCTTTAGACCCTGTCAATTCAAACTCATTGCTAGACCTCTCCTAAGGTGGTTGAAGAATAATTAGTGACTAACAATGGGTTTCCTGAACTTTTCTTAGCTATTATTCCACCCAGGAACCCAAGATCATATTCTAATGGCAATTATTTAAATATAAATAAGGAGACTTTAATCAGAGATCAGAATCCAAAACACCCATATGTAATAGCAATGTAGTTTCTTCATTCTAGACTCTACTTGCTATGTTCTAAATGTTGCTGTCCCCGCAAAACTGATATGTTGAAACCTAATTCCCAATATGATGATATCAAGTTGTGGGACCTTTGGGAGGTGACTAGATCATGAAGGCAGAGCCCTCATCAATGAGATTAGGGCACTTTAAAAGAGGCCCAAGGGAACTTGTTTGCCCTCCACCATGTGAGGACACAGTGAGAAGTTGCCATCTATGAGAAAGTGGGTCCTCGCCAGAGAGCAAATGTGCCAGCACTTTGATCTTAGACTCCCTACTTTCTAGAACTGTGAGAAATAAATTTCCATTGGTTATAAGCTCCCCATTTGAAGATATTCTCCTATAGAAGTACAAACAGACTAAAATACTACTGTTTCAAAAAGAGTTGCTGTGGACTTACTGTCCTTTCTCTTGCAGATGATTTTACATAACACACTAAGCTCCAGATTAATAGAGATGATACCGCATGTTATGGGGGGGCTGAGGGAAAGGTAAGCGTAAATTCAGATTTTGAAAGATGGTCTCCAGCCATCACCATACCTCTGCTGGCATCTGCTGATTTGAATCCCATATTGTTCTGTCCTTATCATTGTGGTCAGTCATTTACAGACAGTCCCCGGGTCATGGATGGTCTGATTTACAGCATTCTGTACTTACAAATAAATGGGCTCCCAAGGTTTCTCATAAGGATGACCTATAATTAAATAATTAACAATTCAGTAACTAGTTTCTTCCACGCATGTAAACAAACCAGTGGGACATAAGCGGTTTGCTGGTGCAGCATCTTTATGCCTGTGCAGTAGCATCTTTATGCCGGAGGCTACTCCCGTTGTTTGTACCGTGGTTTACACACAGCTTCACTTTCATCTTAACTTTTTCATCTAATTTTGTGAGTCTGTGTTTACCCTTATGGCCATGCCTCCAAAGCAAAAGTTCTCTGCAAGTCCAGGTGAGCCTGAAGCAAAGGGGGAGGTGATTAATGGAAATAAATGTAGAAATAATTAAGCATTTGGAGAAAGGCCGCAAACTATCATTCATTGAGAAAGCATTAGGCTTCAGCTGCTCAACTATTGGAACACTTATAAAGGATAAAGTAAGAATGGAACATGTAAAAGGCAATGCTCCAATGAAAACATCAATTATTAATATTATTAAGCAGTATAGTGGATTAATTATTAAAATGGAAGGTTATAATTGATTTGGTTAGAAGATCAAAATAAAGATAACTAACATTCCTGTTAGCCTAAGAATTAAAGGAAGAGCACAACTGTTTCTGTAACTTATTATTACAGTACAGGTGTATTATTATTATTAAAGTATCACACTATATTATTGTTACCATATATGGGCCATTATAGTATTATAATTATTATTATATTTATTATCAGGTATGCACTGTTCATCAGGGATCTGACTTATACACAAATCTGACCTAAAGACGTTCTCGGAAGGTATCTCGTGCATAACCCAGGGACCGCTTGTACTGGAATCAGAAGCTGAAATCCACTTTCATGCCATGGGCTTCATTCCCCCGACCACACACTCTGTAGCTTCTTCCATCTGACTCCAAGTCTTAAGGTATCTTTCTGTTCCTGACCTTTAGACTGTTCTGATGAACCCACTGTAGTGCACAGGTCTCTGAAACGCTACTCTAAGTAAGGCCTTTTGTGTCTGCTCCTGACTTGACTATTACTTATTAAATATAGTTCCTACACATGGGGTTGGGCTCTTTGTTAGGCGTGCAGTTACCCCAAGCAACTCTTTTTTTTTTTTTTTTTTTTTGAGACAGAGTCTCATTCTGATGCCTGGGCTAAAGTGCCGTGGCATCAGCCTAGCTCACAGCAACCTCAAACTCTGGGCTCAAGCAATCCTCCTGGCTCACCCTCCTGAGTAGCTGGGACTAAAGGCAAGTGCCACCATACCTGGCTAATTTTTTCTATATGTATTTTCAGTTGTCCAGCTAATTATTTTTCTATTTTTAGTAGAAACCGGGTCTGGCTCTTGCTCAGGCTGGTCTCGAACTGCTGACCTGGAGCAATCCTCCCGCCTTGGCCTCCCACTAAGCAAGTCTTTTGGAGGTTAACACAATGTCTTACCTTCTCTGACACCCCTGTTTATTCTATTAGAAATTTCAGTCTAGTTTAGAGTTGGATTTTGATCTCGCTTCTCACTGACTCAGGTTTTATAAATCCCTCCTTCCTTTCTGTCAAATCTCTTTTTCCAGTTGTTCAAATGTTTTGTTTCTTTTCCCAGTTGGAAAAAATCTAGCTTTTGTATAATTCTCCATCGTTTTCCTACTCTATGGTTCTCTATGATTTATAGTATAAACTTAGTCTAGGCTATGGGTCTTTCAGGTGTTTTTGCACTGCTGTGCTAAAATTACTTTCCAAAACAGTCTAGGTCTCATAGCAAAATTATACCTGCTTTAAAACTAATATCCCTGCTAAACATGAAAAAAAAAAAAAAAAACTATTTAGAAATCTACTTTCCTCCTAAAAGCAATGAATGCCACTGATTGGTTAGTTTGAGGGACAGCAGAAAATATGAGAATATCAGGATACACCATTCTCAGGTATTATATAAATTTTAGAATATTTTCGCCTGCATGTGACAGGCACACTTTATCTAAAATTTTTTAAATCAATAATAAAATATATGCTCCTGTATAAACGAAGTAATAACAGGAGTAGCCTTCAGGAGTGCAATAAACCAAGAACAGAAAGATAAATACCACATGTTCTCACTCATATGTGGAAGCTAAAAACTTTGATCTCATAGAGGTAGTAGGATAATGGTTACTAGAGGCCAGGGAGGGTGGGGGAAGTGAGGATAGCCAAAGGTTGGTTAATGGATACAAAATTACAGCTACATAGGAGGAATAAGCTCTAGGATTCTATAGTACCATAGGGTGATTATAATTAACAATAATTTATTGTATATTTTCAAATAATTAGAATAGTGGACTTGAATGTTCCCAACACAAAGATATGATAAATATTTCAGATGATGGATATACTGATTACTCTGATTTGATCATGACACATTATGTAAGTGTATCAAAATATCATGTTCTACCCCATAAGTACAATTACTATGTGTCTACTAAAAATAATCATAAAAGCAAAAATAAAACCCTAGAGTTATTTAGACTAGGTGTTGTGTTATTTCAGGGAAAAAAAATTAGTCATTGGTTTTTGAAAGTTTTAGAACTATTCAGATGTTCAATAACTCCTTTATTAGAAAATTTCTTCAATTTTGATATATTGTATTCTTCTTGGAATTTATGTTTGTCAGAGTTTTCAGTGCTATTGACATGAAGTTATTCATTGTATATGTATTTAACTATTTCTATAACAGCTCATTTTATGTTTCCTTTTTATCCCAATCATGTTTTTTTAATTTTATTAATTTCTGCTCTCATAATTATTATTTTCTTTCTTTTCCTTGATTTGGGTGTATTTTGCGTTTTTTTTTTTTTTTTTTTTGCGGGGGGAGTATCATTAAGTCCCTAATTAAAAAGCTTATGGTAATACCGTGGAGCATTTTGAAATCACCATATTATATCATAGACTTCAGTGTAACTTGAAAATAGACATTTATTTATATCATCAACATCATCGACATATGCTCAAAATTTTCATAATGTTTGTTTTACATTGGAAGACAGAAATTGTAGGAATCAAAAGTGTTGTGAAAATAACACTAGATTTTCTCAGAAAGCATATTTCTGCTGAATATAACCCCAACTCAATGTTATTTACCTAATAAATTCAGGAGAAGAATGAATTATTATTCCATCTCCCAAAAACAAATACATTGGATGTATATTGGTAGAACCGAGAGAACTCTGACACGTGTTAAATTATGTGACTACAGATTATGAACAAATGTTCTCTGAAAAAGAAAATGGAAGAAAGATACTTTATTCCAGTGAATAGTTTGCAAACGAGTGAAACATAGCCTTGTGGGTAAAATGAAACTGTGTTTCAGAAAACAAAGAGAGGATTTGGCTTTTATAGCAAAAGTTTTAGCAAAGGTTCCCCATCAGGTCCATTTATGCAAATGAAGGATTGAAACTTGCTTAGTTCTATTTGGTTGATACAGCAGAGCTACAGTTGGTTGGTTCAGTTGAAATCTGGAGTCCCAAAGTTGAACAGAGGTTTGAATTTTCAGGGAACTTAGAGAACGCATGTGACCTCTATTCAGCAAAGGGCCACTTGGTTCTATTTTAAATTTAGGTGCGGTTAGCTACTTGAGATCCATCTTGAAGAACTGGGTCTTTCATGTTCACATTTGTTCACATGAGACATCTCAGTTAGTGTTTTCCAGCAACACATAGATCAACTCTTCTCTGATCTCCTCCCAATATACACACTGTGATAATCAAATGAAATAAAAATGTACAATTTTGTCAATGAATAGTATTCAATTATTGATTTGCCTTTTTAATTTTCAACTGAATTGATGATTTACTGTTTGAAAGACAAATATTAGAATTAGAATAAAAATAGTTAAATGGGTTTTCAAAGACAAGGTGAGCCATTTTCCCAGTTGGGGCTGTGTTCAAGTCTTACCCAAAAGTAAAGGATGCACAAAAGCTCTAACATTAAAAACTCAAGACAATTAAGTTTTCAAGTTGAAAGAAGAGTTGAAAAATCGAAAGGATGTGTAATTAGTTAAGAATTTGTTGTTCATTTAGGCACTTTTTCTGCAAAAACAAAAATACATTTTCCTACATTGTTGGTTACATAGGTTGAGAAATTCATCAGCATTCTCCCAAGTGACTGAGCAAGCTTCTCCATGCAGGTGTGTGTCCAAAGATACGAACAGATCTTGGGCTTGTGGGCTGTACTCTGTGCTAAAATGGGTAAACTGAAGGTCAGTATTACAAAGTCAATTTCTCAGATATTGTACGCTCCTATTAGGTCCAGACTTAGGACTGCCTGAAATCTCTCCTGCATTAGTTCCATTTACTACCAAAGAAAATATACAGTTCATTATCTCTTCTGTTGAGAATATAATTTGTAAATATTGTGTTGAGTAAAAGTAGAGAGCTCAAAAGAATAAATTAGAGAAATTTTTTACAAAGGAATAACACTGCAAATGACAAGCCCCAAAACATATTTTAGGAACGTGGGAGCTTAGATGAGTATTAACATATTTGTCTCTGTTTAGTACGTTATCCCCAAAATATTCCATCTATTCCAGAAACATAAATATAAATATTATTGACTGGCCAATGTTAATGTCCTTATGAGACTATAAAAGAGACCTGAAGTTGGCTACATACTAGAGTTTTTTTTTGTTGGGTATCAGTGAAATGAAACAAAAAAGAAAATAAGCCATCAATACGATAATCATTGTTTCTGTTAAAAATGTTCTAATTCAAGAGTATTTGACTACTTTCAACCAGAGGAACTAAAAGGAATAGAAACACTTAATGGGGTTCCATGACAAAAACATAAACAATTTTATGGATAACATGAAAAGAATATATAATTATCTGATTTTTATTTATAAACATTTAGCACATTTCTACCCTAGGGCCACAAACCCATAATATCAAATTTCATGCTTTTTTGGGGGTAAATTACATCTTTAAACAAGCTATAAAAATAGTAATGCAATTTATTATGATGGTTTCTCTGTACTTTCATATCTAAAAATATTAAAATGTTCATCACTCCAATAGTTCATTTAAAAGTGATGTGTATATTTAGTTCACTGAAAGTTCACGCTCAATTTAAAAAACAAAAATGTAAACAAAAAAACTTCTCACTACCTCTTACAATTTACCAGCTGGTTATAATGTAACATATTTATTTTAATATTTTCAAACAAATTTTAAAGCAATAGCTCATTCTGTCATTGTGTCTTTGATAAATAGCTCTATAGCCAGGAATTACCCTCACAATTAGTATAGCTGTTCATGTAATATTTTTCTAGTTCCTTTCGAATATTGTATTATGATAAATTTCTTTTATTCTCTTTTTTACTTTTATAAGAGGAAATATTTATATTCAGAATTCATAACTGTAAACCTCAAAATGGTTCTGTATGAACCATAAACTATATAGAATGAAATGATTTGCTATTGTAACTGAATTTCTGTATCTGTAAAGATAAATGAATATGTGTATTGTTTTGAACACAAGTTTCCTAATCATGCTAACTGTCCAAGTATACATATACACACACAAATATACATAGAGTATTTTTCTTCATCTTTCCTCTCATTGTAAAGCTGAAAATTAAAAGCATGTTTCTGTAGGCTCTGTTCTCATATTGATGTAATACAGGTTAAAACTCTGGCAGCATAAAGTCTGGGCAACAAAACCAAATGTTGAATATTAAAAAACAATTACTTTAACCAAAATAATCCCAATTTAAAATACATTTGGGAATTCTGTTCCTAAATAGTTGCTATTAAATGTTGAACACTTGCTGTCTTAGTATAAAAGGATTAAATAAAATACTATCACTTTAGTTTGAAATTTTCAGAATCTCTATTTAGATATATCACTCTTCTTAAAGCTAACCATTTTCTGACATAAAATAAATGATTTGGTCTATTCATTTATATGGAAGGTAACATGAAATAATTATATTTTTGGAATTTTGATTATTGTGGAATTAAAATATTTGCTATTTCACCAAAAGTATTAAAAGTATATGGTCCTCTCTGCCCTCTGCACGTTTTGCAACATATTTATATTGTTAGATTATTTTCTATTTGTCAACTAAAAAAGAAAACGCTGAGACTTACCTATGTGAATGCATGATTCAATAGATATGAGTGTAAATAAGATATTTTACATCCCAAATTCCTTACTTTACATCTAAATCCCTGGATTTGGATTTCAAAGAGGCAAAATAACGTTGTAGTGGTCAAATATTTTGTAAATGATGGAACTGAAGTTAGAACATCAATCTCCTGACCCTTACACTGGTGACAGTTCCGTTATTTTCATACAGGAGGAAAGAAACCTGAAATTAAATTCAAAAGACTCAGATTCCAGTCCCACTTCTGTTTCTTAATATACTTGTGACTCAAAGCAAGTGTATTATAATACATTTTCTGAATTTTATCTTTCTCATTTACTAAGTGAAAACTATAATTATTACTTTAGTATTATCAGGGGGATCTGGTGGTATAATATATATGAAATTGCATTTAAATTGCTTAGTGCTATTAAGCTTCAATTATTTCAATATCATGAACTTTTTTACTTTACATATTTCTGATACTAACTTACAAATATGAAAGTACTAATAAATGTCTTATCTAAATATATTTTAATTTTAGATATATCAAAGTAATGGTATGATGTGTGATTTATATATCTCAAAATCATACTAACCATCATGGGTTTAATATTCAACTTTATATTAAGATTTAAACACTGTATTCTATCTGAGCTAGAAGAGATAATACCCAGCTCTTTCATTTCTTTGCTTCTCCTAAGCACTAGATTGCCAGCTCAGCAAAAGAGTAAACTATACCTCTGCAGATGGAAACTTCAATGTTTATCTGTTTCACAAGTATTCTTTAATGTTAATTTGGGTTTCGGTGAGAGTTACTAGGCAGTGTTAGATGAAGAATGTTTCCTCTATTTCTTGTGCCCCCCAGTTTCAGACTTGATGCCCTCTTTGCTCTTTGGGTGATGCTGTGCAGGCTAGAAGCCACAGCCAAGTGCATGCTCTGCAACTGAGCATGCAAAGCTGTTCTCCACGTGTTGGAGTTCATGCACTGTTGGTTTTTCCCTGTGGGCTTGTGTCAACACTGTGTTTCTGGAGGCACAACTAATCAATCATTATAAAAATAAATTGAAGAGGAAAATAGTTTCTCTAATGTGAAACAAAATCTTGCATAAATCAAGAAAACAAAATTGAAAAATAAGGCAAAATAAACTTCTGGTAGCAAGCAGTGAATGAGAGAAACAGCTGCAGCAAAGATGGCAGTAAGAGAGAACGCATAATTAAACCAGATGTTTCTAAAACATGCAATTTTAAATGATATACAACATTGATTTTACATATAAATGTAAATAAAAGGGATGGATTGGAAGCATGATTAAAACCAAAAAGAAACAAAAATAAACTTGGTGAAAACTAAATTAGAATGATAGACAATAACTGACTGTGCTTAGACAACAAGGTATTACTTATTGAAGGGAGATTTTTCTTGATTTTTAATTTCAGTGCTGCTTAATCAAACATACATTTAGCAGTGTCTCAGCAGGCATTTCAATGATGATAAATCTCAGAGAAAATGAAACGGAAAATGTACTTTTTAACATTTAAAAATGCAGTACAACCTATTCTATGTAATGCTTCTAAAAAATTCTGATGTCCTCAGTGCTAGGAGACTTGGAGTATTGAGACTAATTTAACAATATTAATTTAAACATTGATTTGCTCAAATTTCTCATCTTTGCCTAAAATTGTCTCCCCACCTGGACTTCCAGTTTCCTTTCATCCTGAAACTAAATTCAGCTGCATCACCTGGGCAACCGCAGGTCCATGCCTGTCTCTTCCTCCTCTTTCTTCTCCCTCATTAATTTAGTGCCATTCTCTACTTGCACTTTATTGTGCTAACTACTGTCAAGTCTGCTAATTGGCAAACTTACAATTGACACCTAGGCTATGCATATCAGGCATGGTTACTGAGGCAAGAAGCAGGCACTGAAGTCGTTGGGAGAAGTGAGGGAGAGCACATAAGAGAGAAATGGCTAGAAGGTTGGTTTTGCTTCAAAGCAGATGGTGTGAGCACATCTGCATATGGGACAACTCTGGGGACAGCCAGGGACACCCTGAGGAAGCAGTAGTTTCCTGAACAAAATCTGATATTAGGCATATTCTATTTGAATTAGCTACACTCTTAGCAAATTGCTCCAAGACGGCAATCTTTATCATTAATATAATAGATACTCAGTTTTAAAGAAGGCCAGTCCAGCCTCAATCATGTCACCAGGATGATGTAATATTAATTGTAACACAATTTTGAGTATTCTAAATCAATAGAATGTTTAGGACTGTATTATATTTCTAGAACTAAACAAGTATATCCCACAGTATGTACTGAGGAAGCCATACAGATATAACTGTTCTAAAATTATACCCAGGGTTTAACTTATAGAGGCATGACTGAGTGACAACATGGAGAGGTCAATGCCATTGAGAGAACTTATTACTTACATTTCCCAAAAGAGGGGGGGATACCCACCCACGGGGACACAGGGGGAACATAGGGACCGACAGGAGGCAAAAGACAGGAGTGAGAAGAAGGCCTGCGCTGGAGCCCTGATTGGGGTTACAGTGGAAAAGGCAAGACAGGGCAGGGCAAACAGTTTAGGATTGGTTAGCTTGATTAATTCTGGGATTGGTTAGATTGAATGATTCCTGCAGGCTTGGGCAAGAGGTTGTCCCCAGTTGCCGGGTACCTGGACTTGGGATGATTAAGGCAGAATAATATTGGCGTGGTTTGTGAGAGTTAGACAAAGGCAGTGGTTAGCTTGTACATGAAAGGAAAACTCACAGGCAAATTGTCATTACCTTTAGGGATTAGCTGGCCTTGGAAGGAGCAGTTTCTCCCTAGCTCCCAAATGCCAGATCATCAAGCATACAGAAAATAAGAAAACACAGTTATATTAATATATTATTGGCCTGGTGATGAATAGAATCCAAATAGACACATTGAGAATGGACAAAATAAAAAGACAGAACAAGAACATTTCTCTGACACTCTCTACTTTAAAGATAACCCTTTTCTGTCTCCCACTGGCCACAGTAGCTTTCATGAGGCACAGGTGTCCCGAGATCTCCCTGGCAGCGGCCCATGAAGGGGTGCCTTAAGGACTAAAGCACACAGGGCACAATGGACTTCTGAAATTTATTTCATCAGGGTCTTCTGCCCAGGCGACATGATTAGGACATCAAATACTGTGATGTTGTTGATTAAGAAGAAGCGACCAAAAGAACAATAGTGATTTTAAGAAATGTAAGTAGTTTTAACACTGAGTAAATGCTTTATTAGTAATATTCATATATGGAGAAAGAGAACGTTGTTATGAAAAATTAATAGTGAAAGAAAAAGAATAAATTCTTTAAAGTAAAAAATAAGATTAATCACAAATAGCAGAACAGATGCTGCTGAAACTTAGCAGTTATTATTAATAATTGCTAATTATTAATAATTATCTAAATTATCAGCAATTTAGAAGGCCATTTTTGGGGATCAAAGAAATTCATTCACTTACTATTTATTAGGGACTGAAATAAGTTAGAAATTGTTCTCGGTATCACAGTTAGGACCACACACACACGCAGTAGCTTCTGCCCCAATACAGCAAAATATTTATAAGTGTTACAAATGTTCCAGAAAAGGAAATGCAAACCATCATGGGAGCTTCTAACAGGAGGACTCTTCCTTGGGCCAAAATTTGGGGAAAACCGAATTTGTTTTGATGTTATCATTCCTAAACCAGCTTTACCTTGAACCAGTTACTTAATTCAACATGCCTCAGTTTTCTCAACTGAGAATGGCAACAAGACAACTGCACCTAAAACACCTAAACCTTGTAAAAATTTAATGAGTTAATACATATAAAACAAAATAATATCTAGAAAATATCAAATGCTAGCTTCTATTAATATTCTTTTAGTATTTTAGTTACTTTTTTAAAATAAGTAAACTATGTGGGATTTGCTTTTGTGTGTGTTTTGCAAAACGGACCTAATATTGTCCCCAAATGTTCCATACTATGAGCAGAAGTGTTAATTAATTCATTTCCTAAATGTGCATGTATAAACATATATATTTTACATTTGCATTTCTTAGGGTACTTTATACATATATACACACACATGGTTTTGTTATATGTATGTATATATGTATAAATACACACATGCACACACACATACATATACACATTGTTATTTATTTTGTTAATCTCATTCAGTTCCATTAATCTATCTTCCTAATCATGTAAGTCTTACTTTTGATTAACATAATAGCACAATACATTCAAAATCAGATCATTTTTGTGTTATAATTCTTTAAAATTATTTTAAAATCACTTTATTAAATTTATAAGAAGAAAAAACAAATTCATAAGGTGTCTTACTTGCATTATATACACACATATTAATATATACATACATATATATATACACAGACACATATTAAGAACAGGGATCTTTGTGATAAGTGTTAGCACAACATAAAACTATTTATGTCTTCATATACTTTACAATATGTATCATTAGATTTACTTTAATTATTTCTAACTGAGATGGTTTGGTTCTAATAATTTCTTCTGAATCTTTTCTTTTGTAAGAGGTCATAACTTTATTTCCTAAATGCTTATATAATGTTCTCAACACTTTACAAATAATAATATATTTGATTCTTATTCCAACCTCTTAAAACAGGGACTGTAAGCCTTATTTCACAGAAAAGAAATGAAAGTGTGTCACAGGGGGAGATATATCTGTAGCTCAAGGTCAAACAACTAGTAAGTGGGAGATCCAAACCTGATCTCAGACCACCAGACTTCCAGACTGTGCTTTTCATTTTTTTTTAGCGTTGTTCAGTAAGTGTCCCTATGTGTAATTCATTAATTAGTGTGCAGATTTGGTTTTTTAAATCAAACACCTACATAATGTTCACAATCTGTCTGGACTTCACATATACTAACTCCTTCAGTCTTTGTAAATACTTGTTAGGCACTATCCAATGAGGCAAGTATTAAATCTTTGTTTATAAACTATCTATTAGTCGTATGTCTGTGTCTTTAGTTCTCTTGGTGACTAGCTATACATACTTCGTTCAAATGTTTATCAAACTTTTAAAAGTGATTATCACTTAAGTTTTTGAGGTGGGGAGGGTGTAGCTTTCATTTTTTTAAAAAGATATGTATACATGTAAGCATTTATTGGTATACTTATAAAACAATAATTTTTACATTTATAATAAAAATACCCTTGGAAATGTATAAAATCACAAAAATAGTGTGTTTGTGTGACTTTCTGACAATTTACTGCATTGAATGTCTTCCTCTGTCTCCTTTGGCTATGCAAATCACTGTGGCCAATAGTACCACGATCTCAGTGGGATTCCTGTTATCTCTCACATTCACAAGGCAGAGCATTCATAAATTGAATACAGACTGCCAAGATATGCTACAAACTACACTTATTACTGATTTTCAAGGAAAATAGGGACTCTCATTTTAAAGTCTCTTCCTGTGTGTAAACAGAAAATAAAATAAGAATTATGAGCATTAAGTTGGAAATAAAATTTTCTAACCATGAAAATAGGATTTTATATTTGTTAGTCATTATTTGCATTTTTCCTACGTGTTTCACAGCAGATCAAATGGAAAAAAACAGGAAAAATCTTAAAAGGATACAGTTACACAGGCTCTTTGAGGTTGGATCTAAACTGGAGATTTCAGAGATAATAGAAGATGAAATACTATTTGTAAGTGTATTGAAGGGGACGTTACAATATATTTAAATAAAACAGGGATTTTAAAACTAAGACATCCTATATATCAGTGTGCATCTTTCCCTAAAATTGATCTAAAGATGGTCAGAATGGAAGAATGAATACTGGCTTGAATTATGGCATCTATAAATGAAAATTCTAGCGTATCATATAATAATTTGGGAATGGAAACTGTTGCAATGCAGTGTTCTGACATCACTGGCCAAGCAAAGCAATTCATATGGAAACTGTTAGTATCTATGAGTAACCTGGCTGATGCATGTCAAACAGTAAGTTATACAGACACAACACATTCTTTCTCTCTCCCTCTCTCTCTCCCTCTATTAAAACAAGTTAAACAAATGAAACATCTTTACTGACTTAAAAAGCTTTTAATTAGCCATTTGTTACTAATAAGTACAAAACTGGAGCTGCATCTTGATTATATAAATGCAAATGAATGGTTAGGTTTTTTTCGTTGCCATAATTTCTGATATTAAAATTCAGAATTAATGCAATGTTTCAAAGCATATGTTAGAGAATGGATATACGTAACACTCATAAAATCTATGTATACTATAGCAAAAGGTGCAAATCTATGAAATGCCACACATTGGAATATTTATTCTCTCTCAATATGCTCTGGAAGACACAATGGCAGGAGTTCATTGATTAGCCATAGATCCTCTTTTGAGTTAGTGCAGTCCTGGTCTTTGCTTTATTTTTTTTTTTTTCCTGGTCTTTGCTTTAATTCTATGGGACTATAATATGGTGCTTTGGTATTTGTCAGGAGATTGAATGCCTTCATGAAAAAGATATTCCTATTTTGGATGAAAGTTAGAGATTTGGAGTATTTCTAGGTTTGAGAACCACATATTTCATTTGGCTGAAAATTTTTATGGTTTACTCTTTAATACAGTTCTTCTTTTACTGTATTGTGCTCATTCATCCATCTTTTGGGAAGCATGAATACGTAGTTATATTGTGCCAATTCAACTTACACATTTTATTTTTTTAATTATCTTTAGACTCAAAACTTTGTCCAAAATTAGATATGAAATTATATGTATCTTTCTTGATTCATTATTAAAAGTGGCATAACTCAGGTATACACAGAAGTTAGTAATGTGATTAAATAATTGGTCAAGTTAACTTCTTAAAATAATTAGATCCATTAGGTTGACTAGTGATGTAGATTTTGGTGTAGATTACTTTTATACTTAAATTAAGTATCATGTTTCAATACTGTCTGAAGGTAGATCCCTGGTTTCGCCCATTTAAATATATGATATCTAGGGAGAGAAAATAAAGGGTCCAATTATGCAAACAAACAAACAAACAACAACAGAAAATATTAGCTATCACTGTTGCCATAATTTGTAAATAAGAGATACAAAAATCTCTTTAAGAGACATGCAAATCAAAACCACAAGATATCACCTAACTCCAGTGAGAATTACTCTTACTAAAAATTCCCAAAACAGCAGATACTGGCATGAATGCAGAAAGAAAGGAACACTCTTGCACTGTTGGTGGGACTGAAAGCTAGTACAACCTCTACGGAAAGTGGTGTGGTGATTCCTCAAAGAACTAAAAGTAGACCTATCATTTGATCCATCAATCCCACTATTGGGTATTTACTCAAAGGAAAAAAAGTCATTTTATCAAAAAGACACTTGCACTAGAATGTGTATTGTAGCACAATTCCCAGTTGCAAAGATGTAGAATCAACCCAAGTGCCCATAAATACATGAGTGGATTAATAAAATGTAGTATATGTATACCATGCAGTGCTACTCAGCTATAAAAAATGGGGGACTAAGACCTTTTGTAACAACCTGGATGGAACTGGAGACAATTCTTCTAAGTGAAGTATGGCAAGAATGGAAAAACAAACACTGCATGTAGTTACTATTAAACTGCAACTAATTGATCAATACTTGTATGCACATATCGAAGTAAAACTCAACGGAAATCAAGCAGGTGGTGGGGGAGGAGGGGTTGGGTAAATTCACACCTAATGGGTACAATACACAGTATCTGGGACATGGGCACACTTATAACTTTGACTCAAACTGTACAAAACCACGACATGTCACCAAAATGTTTGTACCCCCGTAATATTCTGCAATTAAAAATATATTTAAGGGACATATCACTTAATTACTTTTCTGCAAAAAGCTAACAGTTAAGTCTTCAAGAGCCTGCTTAAACTAGATGACTGTTTCATTGAGTTTAGTGATATGAAAACGTTTGTTCAGGAAGAAAAGGACTAGTGTAGAAATATTTTTTTTCTGGACCAGAGAAGAAACCGGGGAAATGTAAAAACAAGCTGGGTGAGGCTCTTGAGAAATTCTGAGTTGCTGAGGCCAGACTTAGGTCTGTCATAATTGTGGGCAGACGCTGACTGTTTGAGTGTTCTTTGGAGAAATACCTCATCTTTATCAAGAGAAAGTTAATAAATCATGAAAAGAGAATTCACCTCTTCTGTAGATGAACTAAGGAAAAGGCGAATGCTGACATACGAATAAGGGACTACAAACCAAGCAGAAGGAATGACTTGGGGTAAAAGTACAAAAGAGCAAGTTATGAAAAAGACAAAATAATTGAAAAAGAGAAGGTATTACAGGTCTAATATGTGAATAATCGAAGATCAAGAAGGAAAACAAAAACAAATGGGGAGAAGAAATGAGCAAAAATAATACCAGAATAATTATTTTCTGAGGTGAAGAATAGATTTGAATATGTACATTGAAAGATTTTATTGAGTTTCAGGCAGATTGATTAGGAAAAAACACACAGGTTTATTCTTATATATAAAATATGTCTATTTAATCTAATTTTAGTAAATCCCTAAACAACAAAAATAAGACTAAAAACTTCCAAGCAAGTTCCTAGAGGGAAGGGACTAACATGGTTCTAACACTTGTGTGTTTCTTCTCAGAGATGCATAAGGAGTAGATCCCTGATAGAATATTTCTTTCAGCTCTTACTTAAGAAATCTAAGATAAGTGAGAATCTGGCCTAAGTGACTATAAACATGTGCCCATTGTTGAGATCTTTTAAATCAACGAATGCATTACTTATTAATAATACACAGCTACATCAGAAAATGGGAGGTAGTAAATATTCCTAAAAGGCTTCATAACTAGCAATGTTTGAAATCCAAATGTCTCAAGTTGTTTTGCTGCTCTGTGTTGATCTCTTGTATCCCACTTAGTTTCTCTCTTGATCATGTATGTCCTAACCTCAGTAATTGGGAACAATTGTAAGCTCTATCTGGGAATTGCAATGTACTGCTGCTGTGGATACTGCATTTGTCTTTCTGTTTTATATGCCTCCATATGATAAATAAAAAAATATGGCACTGGATGAAGCATGTTTTGTCTAGTTAGTCAGTTTGAACTAAAGACTGCTGCTACTTGTAGAGTGAAAAGCATGTTGCAGAGTGGTGTCAGACGAGTGACTGTCACATCCTCATATCAATATGTCAAAGACAACATTAGATAAGAGAAATTTTGGAGTGATTCTGACGAGATTATAATGCAAGGATATTGGATAAACCATTCTTGGTTTGACGTAGTGAAAGTTTTGTGAAATATTCCTGGACAGCACATTGAAAATAGAAGTTGGAATTTATCATTCCACAATGTATACATATATCAAAACATCATGATACATGTCATAAATATGTACATAATTTGCATTTTTCAATTAAAAATATACAACTAAATACTCTTTGTAAAAAAGTAGAGGTTGGATAATATCAGCAGAGGAACCAAGTGCTTCTAAAATGAATAAAATTGAATGGCCTAAGGATGGAAAGCAGAGCCCTTTGGGATTATTATAAACTGGGGTAATATGAACTACAGTACCTGTGGGAGGAAACAAGATAATTATACAGGGTAGAAATTAAAATTTTAAACTGCATCCTTCTCTCTCAACATATACAAAAATTAACTTACAGATGGATTAAAGACTTAAATGTAAGACCTGAAACCATAAAAATATTAGAAGAAAACCTAGGAAAAAATCTTCTGGACATTGGCCTAGGCTTAGGCTAAGAATTTGTGACTAAGATCACCAAAAGCAAATTCCGTTCTATAAAAAATTAAATAATTTCAGGGCCTTTAAAATGTACGTTTTGTTATTCTTCATAGAGTGGGTCCTTCAATAGCCTTTAATCTTTATTGAACTATAATCTTTAATTTAGCTTCTAAGGATCCACTGTAGGATAAAGAATTATATATATGTATAATGATATACACACATATATGTATATTTGCTTTTTATTATGTGTTGTATAGTGTATACATGTAATTTTTATTTTATGTATATTTATAATGTAATGAACATCATATTTTATATATTATGATAATGTATGTATATTTGTTTGAAATTTGAAGGAGCAGAAAGTAGTCATTTTCATTCCTAATATTTAAGATTGTACATTTTTTGTAGAATTTAAGTGATTTATCTCTGTGATTCTTTCAGCTATAACAGCATTTATAAAAGTACTTTAAAATGTCTAAAATATATTTTTATAGTGAACACAGTCAAAATTATGCTTAACTATATAATTAAAATAAAAATCTGTTATATTAGCTTAAGGTAAAATACAAAAATACAAAAATATAGCAGATTTAAATGGCCCAAATCTCTCACTTGCAAGCCTATTACTGATACCTGAAATAATATGAACAGAATTTCTTTAGGATGAATCTTTGTCCCTTGCTGATTGCAATTTCCCATAGGAGGTGACCCAGTAATCACATAGTAATCACAAGTATCTAAGAATGAATGCATAATAGTGTCATTTCCAACTTGACTGATAGCTGAAGTTTAAAATGAAGATGGGGAGTATTCAATTAATAACGTCAAATAGGGTGAAACAGTTCAGTCACCTAAATAATTTTCTATATTAGTCAAAGAAATGGAAACTAATATCTGAAACCCCTTTTCCAAGAAACTGAGGTAAATTCTATTTATGGTTCCACAATAAGACCAAAGTAACTTGAGGACAATAAATCTCTGCTTGGGGTTCTATTTAGTATTAAATTTTCTGCTCCATCAGATTTTTCAATGGCTCAATATTGACACCCTAAAAGAACTCTATGTCAAAGACTCTTCATTCATTTATTGCTTAAGAATTAACATGTTATATTGCACATATGAGTGAGATCATGTGGTGTTCATCTTGCTGTGTCTGGCTTATTTCACTTAACATAATGTCCTTCAGATTCGCCCATGTTACCACAAAAGGCAAGAATTCCATTGTTTTATGTCTGAATAGTGTTCCATTGTTTATATATGCCACATTTTCTTATTCAATATTAGATAGGCATTAGGTTGATTCCATATCTTGGCTCTTGTGAATAGTGCTGCAATAAAAATAGGCGTGCTGATGTCTCTTCGACATACTGATTTCATTTTCTATGGATATGTAACCAATAATGGGATTTCTGGATCTCATTATACTATGCATGCATGCATGGAAATATCATATTGTATCCCACAAATATGTACAATTATTGTGTCAATTATAAATAAAAATTTAAATTAAAAAATTAATATTATTTTAAGGTACCATTTTTCCATTTAAAAAGATTAAAAATTGTGTTAGGAGTCTGATAACTTACTTATGTTTGGTTACTGTATTTTAAAGTTAAATAGTTTAAATGCAGCTTTGAGAATGTATTGCAGTATTAGTTTTCAATAGACTTGAATGAAAATAATGGGCAAAACATTGCAATGTCATGTATTCGTGATTAGAATCTTACAAAGTACTAGGAGCTTTTTCAAATGGAAGCAGTCACGTCCTCCAGATGGCTTCCCTCAGAAAGGTTGGAGAAAATGAAACGTCGGTGGTGAGAGAGCTGCAATAGGAAGTCATTTCAGAAAACCTCTGACACAGTAATACTCAGAGAGCCAGCAGCCACTGTTCATCACGTGGAAAATGTCTGTGTAGGTGTTTCATTGTTATTTGTTCGACTGATTGGTATTTATTTCAGTGCTTTTCAAAGCAATGTACATCAACTGCGTGAAACGACTCCATCATAAATTGCCTGAGGGGGAAAAGCTAAAATTCAGATTTATAATCAGTCTTCATAAATCAGCAGCTCTAAATATCCAGGTTATATCATCCAAACTAAACTTCATGAATGTTTAGTCTACTATTTAAAGGTTATTCTTGTGTGAATTAATTTTTAAAATGCACCACCACACTATTTCATTTTTACCTTCCTGGTAAAATGTTTTTGAAATCACAATGTTGTCTTGAGAAACTTGATCGTCAGTGCATTAAAACAGACTCTCCTCACATTAGGCAAAAGAATCAGAAGACACATGAGCCAGAACTAAGCACAATCTCAGTGGAAAGGTTTAACGTCTTCTAATTTCTTTTCCTGAAGAAAAGAAAATTGTCCAGTGGAGGAACGATTAGAAAATAAAAGCAAAAAATGTATTTGTTTTTCCTAATGAGCCAATCTTTTTATAAAATCATTCTGCCCCGTTGCTTGTAGTAGGTTTTTATCCTGATGGGTTCCCCATCTCACTCAGATTCCCAGAGGAGACAGAATAAGAGTGTTCACCTTGACTGACTTCTCCTTTTCATCAGGTTTAGCTGCAAGAAATGTCAGCTAAAATTGTTTTATGGCTTTGCCAGAGAGTTTTAGAGAAGGACTTCTTTTTTTCCCTGCACTGTATAATTTACTTTGTTGTACTTAGAAATGTAGGTTTCGGGGAATAAAATCTTTGAGGAAAAAAAATACTAACATATCTCTTTGAAGTTATTCTCTTTCAATATCTCTGGCTTTATTTGTTTGTTTATTGTAACAGTAACTCTAACCTTGCGGCTCAGGTAATATTTAACCTAGGTAAGGCATTAGGGCAATTTTCTTAGTCTCATCACTGATTATATCTCGGGGATTATTAGTGCTAGCCTGCAAGGTTTCCCTAGGAAGGCTGAGGCCAGCCCCTCAACTATGTAAGCAAGGTCTTTATCTTACTCCACAGATTGAACCAGGACCTTTAAAAATGCCTGGGAATATTTTCTCCCTGCATGTTCCTATACAGTATTCTGTCTAGAAAATTTGATGTAGAAACCTAAGTGCACATTTGGGAATAACACCAATTGTGTATTGGACAGAGGTGGGGGGGGAGGGGATGGGTGTATACCTACATGATGAGTGCAATGCGCACTGTCTGGGGAATGGGCACCCTTGAAGTTCTGACTTGGGGGGATGGGGGTGGGGGAGGGGATGGGTGTATACCTACAAGAAGAGTGCGATGTGCACTGTCTGGGGAATGGACACACTTGAAGCTCAGATTCGGGGGAATGGGAGGGACATGGGCAATATATCTAACCAGAACTTTTGTACCCCTGTAATAAGCTGAAATAAAAACAAACAAAAACGACAACAACAACAACAACAACAACAAAAAGAAATAGTGTTTAAGTCCTTGAGCTGTGAGAGAATGGGTCAGGTTTGTCATTTTGAACTGTGTGCATTTGCCTAATTATATAAAATTGCTGAGAGACTTTACAAATCTTCCTCAAGTTCTTGTATTTAAGAGATGTTATTATAAGTACCCCCAAAAGAAGGGCTTGCTATCAAATTCCCACTATTCCATTCAAATCCACACTTTTCCATTCAAATACACTCTGCTTATTTAATGGATTCCACTGCCACCGTGAGATATTAGGGTACCGCCCTCAAGACTACAAAGCTAATATACGGCAAAGAGAATCTAGAGGTCTCAACTTCGTGGCCACTCTTTTTTCCATCATGTCACATTAAAACTAACGCTATCTTTTCTTAGACAATCATTCCTTGACTTAGGTCATCTTATTTTGAGGCAAATATTAAAAGATAAGGCATGGCGTTATTTTATTGAAGCTAAAATTAGGAAAATCAAAGTATATTAGATGTTATACTCATAACCTCTGAAGTATTTCAATTATGAAAATATTAATATCATCAAAGCAAAGCAGTAGGCAAACTCCAGTGTCAACCTATGAGAACAGATATCATTTTAAAATATACAGCAAACATTTTTGCTGAATATTTGAATATTCTTATTTATTAAGAAGTCAGCCATTTAGATTTTAATATACATTCTGATTTTTTCCAAGATAGTGTGTCTGTTTAAGATGGTGTTTAATTTGCATTTATGTCAAGAAATACTTTTGAGTGGTTCTGATTTAAGTTGAAGAATCATTTACATAAAAATTTTCTTTTGATTCAGAAATGTGGCCAGCTGAAGAAAATAAATCTAGCTTTAATCACATATTGAACCAAGGACAAAACAACACAGATCCTAATTGCTTTGGTTTATAAAGATGCTAATACTCATTTAAATCCTTTTCAGGAAATGACAATGAAAACACTTTGAATGGGCTGTTTCTGGTATTTTATAGGACAATTATTCCCATATTATTCTTTTATATAGTTTTTCTTCATGGAAAAATCAAAATATTTGTCTGCTGAATAGCTTTTGCTGATTGTTAGAATAAAGTCAAAAATAGTGTTTTTTAGGGAGAGTAAAATTATATTGTAAATTAAAGTCATGCAGAGTCCATGCCTCTGTGTATGTGTGTGCGTATGTGTGTAGCGGTAAAAAATACACAAAATAAAATTTACTACTTTAATTATTTTTATGTGTACAGTTCTGTGACGTTGCGTACATTCACACTGTAGTGCATCCATTACCACTATCTATTTCTAGAATTTTTTCATCTTCTCCAACTGAAACTGTGTACATGTGAACCACTAACTCACCACTTTCCTCTCCTCCCAGACTCTGACAAACACCGCTCTACTTTTTGTTTCTGTAAATTTGACTACTCTAGGAACCTCCTATAAATGGAATCAGGTGGGATTTGTCTTTTTCTGACTGGATTTTTCACTTAGCCTAATGTCTTCAAGGTTCTTCTGTTATAGCACATGTCAGAATTTGTCTTTCTTTTTAAGGCTAAATCATATTCCATTGTAATGTATACAACATATTTTGTATGTCCATTCATTCCTCAATGGATACTTGGGTTGTTTCCAAATTTTGTCTATTGTGAAAAATGCTGCTATGAACATATGTGTATAAATATCTGTCAAGTCTCTGCTTTCACTTCTTCCAGAATTGCTGGATCATATGGTAATTCTATGTTTACTATTTTGAAGAATCACCATACTGCTTTCCACAGTGGCTGTACCATTTTGCATCCCCACCAGCAATCTGTAAGGATTACAGTTTCTCCATATCTTTGCTAATGTTCGTTATTTTCTGTTTCTGTTGTTTGTTTGTTTGTTTTTGTTTATTTTAACAACAGCCATCCTAAAAACTGTGAAGTGATAAATCATTGTGGTTTGATTTGAATTCCCACTAATGACTAGTGATGCTGGGCATCATTTTCTGTGTTTATTGCTCTTCTTTGGAGAAAAGTCTATTATTAAAGTCCTTTGCTCATTTTAAATTTGGTTGTTTATTTTTTTGTTGTTGACCACGCCTGTATATTAGCAAACAGATACTTGAACTTAATTTTACAAATAGATAAGAATGAAATCTCAATACTCAAATTTTCTCTGTCAATATTTAGAATATTTCTTTAACATAATCCTGAGGTATGTTTTGTATGTGAAAACTTATAAACGAGTACCAAATGTTGCTTGTATCCATTGCAATGTATTACTTTTCAGTGATCAACCGAAAACACAAATGATATGATTGTTTTGAAGGCACAGCTGGAAAAAAGAGCAGGAGAGATAAGTTCTAAAACAAGCTCTGTACCATGGAGGATTTACTGAGCCTATGTTCTGTTTAGTCAATTAATATATTCACTAAAATTTTTCAGTTTATAGACCTTCCATCTGCCACATGGCAGCTGCTGCACCTCATCTTCTTTTTCATTACTTTACACCTTTTATGGAAAGTCTTCAGAAGTGCTATGCAAAGTCTTTCTTCAGATATCAATTTGATGTAAGTATTAGATATTTTAACATTTAAATCATGGGAATTCTTTCAATGTCATGAAAGCTCTTTTCCATTAAAACAAATAGAAGTTTTTTTTAAGAGTTAAATCAGTTTCTTTGACAGTATCAATAAAACTACATTGCATACCTTGCTCCGGACACTAGTTCCAAGTCTGGAGACAGCCATTAGTTTACGCCAGAGTCTTGGCAACTTTCAGTTTGTAAGGAATAAGATTACTTTTTTCCCAACACTCTGTTGTAAATTGAGCTAATTCTATTTGAACTGTAACTAAAAATTTTATTAAGTCAATTAGTGGCCAAAGTGCTAAAGCTTATTCAGTATTTGAGAAATGTCTCATTTTATTTTCAAAGACATCTGTATAGAAAGCTTATTATTATTATAATTTATTTTTACCACTGTTATTTTTTCCATTTGAAAAATAATTTTTACATTGTATAAATCAATGTCTTAGCATCAGCCTGCTTTAGTATTTTTGCAATTCAGATCTTTGAGAAGCTATTTAATTGATGGAAGTTGGTTTATTCATCTGCAAGCTCCCAATGAGTTTTATATAACACATTTAGATATAAGCAAAATCTGGATGTATGTGTTTAAGATGAATTTACTTTTAGCTGGAGTATGTATATCATTGAATGGTATTTTATATACAACCCCTTTGTATTGCTTCATTACTATTGCTTCAAAACTACTGAAACTGTTCAGTAGTTTTTAACTTGTACAAGGTGACTTTATTTACTTTACTGACTAGAAAAATGAAAACAAAAAATTTTATCCATCTCCTCTTATCCAAATGTAAAGTATAGTTGATCGTATCTGAAGAACAGAAGGAAAATCTGATATATATATATATGTATACATATATATATATATATATATATCATACATAGATAGATAGACCGATCTCCTGACTTACTGAGAGTAGGTGTTGTCAGGGACATAAGAGCAGCAGTAATAGATCTTTTCATTGCAGATACCCAGCCAGCGTAGCTACTGCATTATCCTTTGCTTTCACTTTCTCAATGGGGATTTGATTGAGATAGGATTTGCTTTTCAACTCAGCTCTTGCAGCTCAAAATTTCTTCTGTAATTGCTACCTTAACGCTCTGCTGGGAATCTTCATTAACTGCTAACCCAGAGGAAAAATAAAAGACCTAACAATTTTAGAAGTGAAATGATGAATATCTCAGAACTTAAAATAACCTCTGAATATGATGCCATTTTGAGAACGTTGCAATGGAAATATTTGCCTGGTGACGGAGAGAATATGAAGGGAAATTGGCTCTATTACAGTCAGGCTTTGAAACGTTTTAAATTACAAATTGGTGAATAAGTTTAATAATGGTTAATATGTACTGATTGGACATTATGGGACGGTCACTGCAGTAAGAGTTTTAGACATGTTAGTTTATTTAATAACCACTGGAAACTTTCAGACGAGCAAGCCAGCTTCCATAAATTAGATAGATTACAGAAATGTAATTAATAAAAGCATTTGTCTAAGAGAATATAATGTTTGGCCTAAGGAAAACTATTTCAGTACATTTTGCAAGACTTTCTGAAATAATCATTCCTGAAAAGCTAAACATAACCTAAATTTCGAGGACTTGAATATTTTTTTACTGACTTTCTAATTTCCATTTTAAACTTGTCCAGGTGGTGTCTTCAAACTTTAAAGTGGAATATTGACTGTTGTATTATGGTTCAAAAGGCATAAAACATTATTACCATCCTCTTAACATAAAAATTATTCATAGTAGATCATTCTAGATTATTGGTAGGTAGCTTAAAATGACTGTGAGAGAAAATATATTCCTATGCTTCTAGCTTCATATGAAAAGAGATACATCACAAGCTTTGCTTAAATATTCTTACATATTTTTAAGTTTCTTTTCCATGGGAAAAAAAATAATTAACAGGAACAACTGCAGGGAGAGTAGACTCCAAAGAACAAGGGCAAAGTAAAATAGCTAAATTAAATTAAAGTCATTCCATCAACACCTAATTTCTTAAGAATTAACCAATACCACCAACCCAGAAAAAAAATCCAGTTTTTCTTTTAATATTGCTAATATATTAAATAATATTGTGTGCAAATATTAGCTCCTGTATCCAAAAAAATTATATTATTTTACTTACAAAATGGACTTGTCAGAATCACTGCTTCTAACCCCCTGTATAAGATATATTTTAAGAAGTTGAGATATTCACATGTTCTAAAATCTGATTTTAATGAATAACTAAGGCAACTATATTTTATGTTGTCACCATTTGTGATTTTAAGTGATAACAATATGTTTTATTTATATTCATAGCATTTGTTGGACTATTTTATCTAGCTTCATTAATATGAGTAAAATAAGATTTAAAAATTAGAAAATTAGCAAAAGATAAATATCATAGTTTTTTCTAGATTATTTTTAAAATTATATTGTTGAATTCAATTTTTAGTGCAACTTTATAGAATTTCAATTTAGTCAAAATATTAGACTAAGTCTATTGCTTTCAAGATTTACACCACCAAAAATTAAATGTGCTTTATGACTTAGAATTTTAAAGTAATTTAATAATCACATTTTTATTGATGCCAAAAGATTATTTTTTTTAGTAATGATTGCAATTTGACAGAATTCTAAGAGTTTACAATTTTGTTTTTGTTTTTATTCAAGATTTTGATTTATTTGTTTGATGTGTTTGTGTCTTAGTCACTTCCAGAGTGCTATTACAGAATACCATATATTCAGTATCTTAAACAGCAAACATTTCTTTTAGTTCTAAAGGCTGGGAAGTCCAAGATCAATGTGCCCACAGATCTGGTGTTTCAGATGACTGTCTTCTCTTTGTACCCTCACAGCCCTTATGGGGTGAATCCTTTATAGTAGGGGTCCCCAACCTATGGTGAGTTGTATAATTATTTTGTTATATATTGCAATGTAATAATAATAGAAATAAAGTGTACAATAAATGTAACGCACATGAATCATCCTGCAACTATCTCTTCCTCCCTGGTATGTGGAAGAATTTTCTTCCTTGAAAACAGTCCCTAGTGCCAAGAAGGTTGGGGATGGCTGCATGGGGGCCTCATGCTCATGACCTCATCCAAACTCCCAATTACCTCCCACAAGCCCCACCTCAAAACACCACCACTTTGGAGATTAGGGCTTCAGTGTATGCATTTTGAGGGGACAAAAATATTTGATTCAGTCCATAGCAGTTTGTTTTTAATTTCATCTACTGCAGCTTTTGAAGTCTTCTGTTAAGCAAAATCTCCTTTTTTGGTTTCCTTCCTCTTCTTCCATGTTGTCTAATACCTTGTGTTGATGGGTTAAGAGTACTTCAGATACATGACTAAGCAAGACAAAGTTCCTTTTTTTATGATAAATAATTTTTCTTTTTTTTCAGATTTTTTTTAATTTCCAAATATTATGGGGGTACAAATATTTTGGTTACATAAATTGCTTTTGTGCCATTTGAGTCAAAGTTGTAAGTATGCCCATTGCCCAGATAGCATGCATTGTATCCATTAGGTGTGAATTTACCTATCTCCTCCTCCCCCTCCCACCTGCTTGATTTCCGATGAATGTTATTTCCAGATGTGCACGTTAAGTGTTGAATGATTAGTTCCAATTTAATGGTGAGTGCACGTAGTATTTGTTTTCCCATTCTTGTGATACTTCATTTAGAGGAATGGTCTCCAGTTCCGTGCAGGTTAACACAAGAGATATTAGTTCACCATTGTTTTTATGGCTAAGAGGTACTCCATGGTACACATGTACCACATTTTATTAACCCACTCAAGTATTGATGGGCACTTGGGTTATTTCCACATCTTTGCAATTGTGAATTGTGCTGCTGTAAACATTCAAGTGCAGGTGTCTTTTTTATAGAATGTCTTTTTTTATTTTCCTTTGGGTAAATACCCAGTAGTGAGATTGCTGGATCAAATTGTAGTTCTACTTTTATTTTGTTGAGGTATCTCCATACTACTTTCCATAGAGATTGTACTAGTTTGCAGTCCCACCTGGAGTGTATAAGAGTTCCTATTTTTCTGTATCCACACCAACATTTGTTGTTTTGGGACTTTTTGATAAAAGCCATTCTCACTACAGTTAAGTGTTATCTCACTGTGGTTTTGATTTGCATTTCCCTGATGATTAGAGATGCTGAGCATTTTTTCACGTTTGTTGGCCATTAGTCTGTCTTCTTTTGAAAAGTTTCTGTTCAGGTCTTTTGTCTGCTTTTTAATGGGGTTGTTTGATTTTTTTCTTGCTGATTTGCTTGAGTTTTTTACAGATTCTGGTTATCAGCTCTTTATAATGTTTCTGATGTCATAAAAAAGTGTACTAATCAACAACAACAAATTTTTTTTTACTTTTGCTTTAGAAATTACACTCTATAATTCCAAATAAATAAATGTAAAAGAAATAACTTGTAATCATTCACAATCTCTATCTGAGAAAGTCTCAAGCAGAGACATGGAAAATGCTTCACAAATAGCATTACCTAACCTTATGTCATAAATATGTACATTTTCAGATGAACCCATCTTTTTAAGAATAGAGAGTGAGCATTATTTAAAACAGGAGGGCCCATTCAAAAAATTGCAAATCTATGTTATTTACAAGGGAATTAGAGGAATTAAAATCATAAGAAACTTAAGTTATTAATTAGATAGGATGAATGTAATGAATTTATTACATGGAATGAATGAGATATTCTGGGTTGATAATTTGGTTTATTGGCATTGAATAAACATACTGCTCATCACTTGAACAGAACTTTATTTGTTCTGTTTTATTCAATTAATTAATTAATTAGTGAAATGAGTGTAATTTTTCCCCAGTTTTACATGGGAACATTATAGTTACAAATATTTTTATGGATTATTGGAAAGAAATAGAGCTTACATTACAACACCCTCCCCCAATTGAGCATGCCCCTCTCCAAAATTTTATAGCACAACATTCTTCAGTATTTTTATAACAGCAAAAGCAACAAAGAAGCAATAAAAATATCAAGTTTATTATTTGATGATGAATAACATTCACATGGCTGGGAAATAACTTTTTGAGAAATTATGGGATGGTAGTAGTACTGAAAATATAACTTTCCTCTTTAAATCCACAATACATGCATTTTCTTATTGTAACCTATATTACACTTACAATATCTTTTCATTAGCATAAGATACCTGTTATTGCAATAATAAAAATGTGAAGTGGACATATTTTGATTTTAGCAACTTCAAAATGCTCTTAGTATACTTATCCATGTCAAACTCCTAATAGACTATAACAAATAAGTTATATTAGTACCACATAAAATTATATCTAATCTCTTGAAAATGTGGTTATTATAAAATTTTATACTGAAAACTGTCAAAGATAACTGCATTTTCCCATTCCAAATATAAAGTTGGTGTTCCTGTGTTTAAGTTTTTGATATTTCTTTTTTATATTTAGGTGGAAATATATATCTCTATATATTTCAAAATGCTGTAAAACTTGGTATCATTTGTCTTTTATTTTAGGCAAAGAAAATTCTGCATATGAAATGTCCTGAGTTCTGTCTTTTTATATTATCTTATTAAATCAAACTTTTGTACAATTTTATATTTATGTGTAAAATGCATCCTTTTTTTAGAAAGCACTGTGATATAGTTCTGTTCACAGGACTAATGATGATAGTTACAAATGACCATTGATTCCAGCTGACAGAAGAAGCACACTATTATATTGTGTCACTTCATACCAACAGACATGTTTGTGGATGGTAATATAAAGTAAGTGCTTATTTTTATTGTATAGATAGAGCCGTCCTGGATTTTGCTGGTATCAGTCATCAAAGCTTTTGGTAATGCACTAAGCATTCAGTGTATACTCTTTCTTTAATGTAACTATTTTTTCTCTGGACAGCAAAGCTAATAATAAACTTTACACAGTAATTGCTAGTTTAATAATCAAATAAAGTAACCAAGATAGGAACTCTCCTCTGTCTCATATTTCCATTTGATAATTGTCAAGACACTGTCATATTGATGTGCTTTAAAATTTATGTATAAATATCCCTTGAGATTATAATGGGTTCTAAAAAATTTACCAATAATATTTTCTCTACTTACAAAAGAAGAGAGATTGTGATCAAGGTAAGTATTTGAATGGCTATGGCTGTTATTATCTATGTAAACACTAAAATGGGTTCATAAAAGGGTTTTGGTATGCATAGCTTCAATGTTCTTTAAGTAGTAGTACTTGGTAACTGCTGAGAATGAAAATGAATGGAGATACAAAATTGAAGGTGAGATAGGTGAGATGCACAGTATTAGAATGCACTTTATGATATATATTTTTTCCTCTGAAGTGGTTAAGTGGAGAAAGCAGAAGATATGGTAGATTTAAAAAGAAAGTTTTCCATAGTTGTATGAAAACCTCAGTCACTGATACAATGATAATATGTATTATAAATTAGATTTGAGTTTTAAGGGGATTTTATGTAACTAGCACAACATGAAAACATATACTTTTTAATTGTATGATTTTGAATATTTTTCTGCTTTGAAATTTTAATTATTATCTATATATGTTTAATTCAGGGGAAACTATTTGAATATAGGGTTTTTTTTTTTTTTTTTTTTTTTTTTTTTTTTTGAGACAGAGTCTCACTTTGTTGCCTGGGCTAGAGTGAGTGCTGTGGCGTCAGCCTAGCTCACAGCAACCTCAAACTCCTGGGCTCAAGCGATCCTACTGCCTTAGCCTCCCCAGTAGCTGGGACTACAGGCATGCACCACCATGCCTGGCTAATTTTTTCTATATATATTTTTAGTTGGCCAGATAATTTCTTTCTATTTTTTTTTAGTAGAGACGGAGTCTCGCTCTTGGTCAGGCTGGTCTCGAACTCCTGACCTCGAACGATCCACCCGCCTCAGCCTCCCAGAGTGCTAGGATTACAGGCGTGAGCCACTGCGCCCAGCCGGTATTTGTATTAAATATCATTTTCTATAAAAATAAGTTGATTTAGGGAATTATGACATTTAATGCTTTAAAATGGAAGAGAAGCATGTTATAACATTAGGTATATATTATCAGATATCTAGACTTGATAATAATATCTAATAAAATACCTACCTTTTATCAAGCCTTTTGTGCATTTGATACTCTTGTTAAACTCTTTACAATACCTCATTTAATTATCTCAAGCCAATAAATAAAATACAGTCAATATTCCCATAACACAAGTGAATAAAATAAAGCATAGATGAGTTAAGTCATTGACCTAAGATCACACAGCAAATGAGTATTGGGATCTTGGCCCCAGAAATAATGTGATCATCTACTATTCTTGTGACTGCTGATAAAATAGTGAATTGTGAATTCATAATACTGTGTGGGGAATAGTTGAAGACTCCACTTATTTGTGAGTAGGGAGTCATGGGAGAGAGACGTAGTGAAAATGAGACTCTCGTTTAAGAAAATAATTATAGCCAAAGAGAAGAATGGATCAGGAGATACAGTTGGATGCAGACATGGAAATAAATGAAGTCCACACAAATGAGGAAGCACAAAGTCCATTTCGTCAGAAATTCATATAGCAAGGGAATCAACTACCATCACATCTGTTTGGCAGAAACTCAAAGGCAAGCAGAGGAGTGGGAAAGCTCTATAATGAAAACAGAGGAAAGAGGTATGCTCTGATTTTGCCACTATGACAAAAACAAGAATAACTAATAGGTCTCAAATATAATTCAGAACCAGGAACCCTAGCTGCCCATAGCAGGCCAAGATAACAAATTTCATAGTGATGAAAATCAATTGCAGAGAGTCAAATAACTTTTTCCTTGAGGAAATGTGTAGCTTTTTCTACTTTGTCTGTTTCATCTCCTTACCTCCAACTATGGCAAGACATGTTAGCAGTGGCTCAAAAACTACCACGACTAGCCTAAAGAAATAGCACTGAGATTGTCCATCACTACTTGTGCCAGTGCATTGAGAGTGATCTGCATTCTATGTAGCACAGAGGTAGCATTATATATAATTTCTGCTAGAGTTAGGGATAAGTGTTTTACAGTCTTTTCTATTTGTACAATTTCCACCCTTGGAACACTGCTCTGATGATTCACATGAACAATGAGTAAGTAATTTTCCCACCTTAGTACTTAAATAATTAATGGTAGCCTCATTTTTGAGATTACATAGTAGAATGTCCAGCTTGGTGATTTATAGAATCAAGGTGTCTGTGTAAACAAGTCTTGGATTAATATTCCCAAAATATATGAGTATTAGTGTGATGTAAATTACACCAGATATCCTGGCTGCAAAAGTAGCATCTGAAAGACACATACAGAGATCCAGGAAAAAAAGGAGTTGTTATTCATTTCTAAGGCCTTACATAGGCAGGGTTAGTCACAGCTGTTAGTCAGTTCCAAGGCCTTACATAAGCTGGGTTACATAGTTGAGTCTCTATTAATCTCTTTGAAGAGGGAGTAAATTGACTCTCCCCCAAAAGTTGCTAAATTAACATTGTAAATTATCTAGAGTTTGATCAATAGACTGTAATAATTGCTTCTTTGGGGGAGATAGTGGGGAAGATCATGGCACCAGTAAAGTGACAAGTTGATTATTTTATCCATGTAGGTGCAAGTGGAAATGTCATGAGCTATAATTCTCTACTGTCACACTTGATGAAACTGCAACTGCACAGAGGATTTTATGATGAAGGTCTGGTGATGAATGACACATCTAGCAGTCAATTAAAACTTACGGTTTGTGATAAAGTAAGAATAGCATTAGAATGAGTATCTTTTGATCTAACAATTATAATAGAGGGGGAAAAAACAGAAAAATAGTAGTGATTATGAGTTGATGACAACCAGGGATCTATAGAAAATGAGAAGAAAAAACTGTTACAAGAAAGCAGATTTTTTTTTAAAAAAGAAAGCAACAGTATTATACGGAAGTCTTGGTCCAACACCTTAGAGGAAAAATTTTCACTGCCTGACATCATTGGCTTTTCCAATGGCTTTGGTTTAGCTACAAAATTTTAAAAATTCACTGATTCTAGAGGATCTCTGAGAATCCTCAGTTTGAGGTCCTGTATTAGAAGATACTTCCAAATGTGTAGAATTCAAGGATTGTATGTTAAAGTTGTGAAATGTGAACTTAGGTATTGACTCCCAAGAGTGTCACTGTTGTATTCATTCTTAACAGTACCTAATAAGATTCCTTCCAAGAGTTTCAAAAGCAGTTTTTTTGTATGTCTTTTCTAATAAATGAAACCTCAGGGTTAAAGATCATGAAAAAGCTATTTGGTATGGTGCTGCAGGAAGACAACCATAACTTGTTGAAGAGATTGGGCATAGTACAAAGACCCTTGCAATAATTTGGCATTGTCTGTGTGCACAGGGTGGAGTCTAGTATCACAGGTTAAATCACTAAATGTATATAACTTCCAGTTATCTGTTCATAAAGAGAGGATTCATTTGTGTCTGAGGCAATGGACTATATGGATAAAAGAACTAGTGGTGTCTCTTTGGACAAGGGAGTTCAAGAGTTTCTGAAATCTTGTCAATTTTAATGTATAGATACCATTGGTTCTTTCAATCTTTACAGGAGATTGTGGGGAGAAAATACAATGAGGTTTTTGATTAAGGATATTTCCTTACAGACTTATTTTATAATCATTCCTTTAAACTGTGTGTCTCAGTCCCTTGATATAAAAGTTGGTATGCTCCAGGGTCGGAAACACAAAATCAAGTAGCATTTCAGTAACTGCAAGAGCTATAGCTTTTCAGGAAGCAAATGTTTCAGCACGTTCTTAAAATAGACATATAATAATTAAAACATATTCAAGTTCTATGAAGGGCAGAAGCAGTATATATTCCATCTGGAGATGTCTATATGGCCTCTGATGCTTTGATTTCTGGCTGTGTGCTACCTTTAAAGTGTTTCAAAGATCATGTGGTTGACTTGTCACATATGAAATAATCTCAGCTGACTATGTGGATTTAGAACAGTAACTAATTTGCCTATATTTTGATGTGTAGTTTCATGGAGAAATTTAGGGAATACCCACTTGAAATCATCTGCTGTCAACAAGCCTCATTCTTGGGAGCATCAGAGCTCATCTGAGTAAAGGTTAGAACCATAATTTTTCCTCATTTTTAAAAAATTATTGGCTTAATATTGCTATTTTATAATAGCCTCTTTGAATCACTACAGAGATTTATTCTTTGGGTATTTAATTTTGATCTCATCTCAATTAAGGCTGCTTGTTTGGTACACTAACCTGCTAGAGATTTTTTTTTTTTTGTGTGTGTGTGTGTGTGTGTACATATCTTTTATTTTTTTTTCCATCGGCCTCAACTTTTATGACAGCTACCTCACTAGGAAGTAAAAATGAAACATTTCATTAACTTGTCTATTTATGATGAGGATTCTAGCAGAAGAAAGAAACATCCTTTGTTTTCAAAGCATAACAAAGCTAAGTGCTACTCAAAAAGCTTATCTGCTGTTTGTATATATGCCTGGTGTATGACTATTGGCTAGTTGACAAGCCCTAGTATGTGCAATGATTTCTGCCATCTGCCCTGATTTCACCTCAGGTATAGTACTGTATGATAAAAGAGAGCTTTCATTAATGATACCATATGCTTTTTGCTATCCTCCAGTTTTAGTTTTAAGGCATGATCCATCAACAAAAACTATTAGGTGAGGACTCTCAGTGTGAATCTTTAATAAATATGAGAAAAGCAAAGAAACTTCCCTAAGACAATAGTGAAGGTCCACTTCAGGTAAGGCCCAGAGAGTGACAGGATTCAGGGTGTTACAACAGGGAAAAATAATGTGTGAGATAGAGGTTAATAGATTCGGACAAAAGGGTAATCTGCTGGCTTAGGAGTACAGTGTTTTCTCAGTTAGTGGTAATATCTGTGCAGCATGAGGAACCATGAACTGAATGGAGAGTCTAGGACTAAGTTAGTAAAAGCATCATTAGGTTTTGCAGAGGAAGCCATTGCCCTAAAGCAAAGGGTATAAGCCTTTGCAACCTGGTGAGGGATGAAGTTGTATTAAGCAATGTGTTTTTATGTTTATTATGAAGTTGAGTTAAAATTCCAAGGATTTCAGATCACACATGCATAAATAGACAAAAGGGCAACTATTGCTGTAGTAGGGACATCTAAAGAAAAGATGTCCAGGTTCTAATAGGCCTCTTTATGTTTGGGCTTCCAAAAGAGAGAGTCTCTTACTGAAGATGTAGTCAATTGATTTAAGGGGTCTTTGAATCACAGAAAAAAAAATGACAGCTGTATCTATAATATCCAGTTAAACCTAGGAATCTTTTTGAGCCTCATTTGGTGAGAGGTCTACTGGAAATCTGGGGAGTCTTTCGTCTATCAGGAGAAACTGTTTTTCTCTCCTTGGATAGGTCATACACTGAATCATGGACATTAGAGAGTTTTTTTGTTGTTGTTAGATTGTTTGTTTAAATTTTGTTTTGCTTTGGTTTTCTTGGAGGTAGGGGTAAATTGTGGGGGAATATGTGTTAGGTACAGTCTGTTCCTCTGCTCTTGAGGGCATGGTAAAGACCCAATTTCTACCCCAGTCCCTATTCATATTTTTGAACTCTGAGCACAGAGCCTCACCATCTCCATCGCCTCTAAAGCCTCTTTCTAATTGTATTAGATTGCTGTTTTCCTGACTAGCTTCCTCCCCTGACACACTCCATCTTCTTTC